>JARLTB010000256.1:1790833-2465000 GCA_030141615.1 Unio pictorum | reverse complement strand
TTTATCTATTTTTCAAGGTTTATGTAGTACTTGCTGCTAAATTAATCATCAGATTTTTACTTGTATCATTCTGTATAAAAGACAATTTTTTCTAAAGTCGGGTTTTTATATACAAAGGTGGGTAAACATTTTTTTCGTGTTTCTCCACATAGCGGACAAACAGCAATTAAGGAGCAATATTTGTCAATGTTACAAATTTGACAGAATCTGTCCTCATGGCAAATACTTTTATGTCTTCCCGTATTATCTCTGATTGACAGCTTGCCCACTCCAAGCATAGTGATTATATAAAAAGAGCTTTATCTCCCAAGAAGTATATGTATCTGTGACAAGTATATGTATCTGTGACAAGTATATGTATCTGTGACAAGTTTATGTATCTGTGACAAGTATATGTATCTGTGACAAGTATATGTATCTGTGACAAGTATATGTATCTTTGACAAGTATATGTATCTGTGACAAGTACATGTATCTGTGACAAGTTTATGTATCTGTGACAAGTATATGTATCTGTGACAAGTATATGTATCTGTGACAAGTTTATGTATCTGTGACAAGTATATGTATCTGTGACAAGTATATGTATCTGTGACAAGTATATGTATCTTTGACAAGTATATGTATCTTTGACAAGTATATGTATCTTTGACAAGTATATGTATCTGTGACAAGTACATGTATCTGTGACAAGTATATGTATCTGTGACAAGTATATGTATCTGTGACAAGTATATATATCTGTGACAAGTTTATGTATCTGTGACAAGTATATGTATCTGTGACAAGTATATGTATCTGTGACAAGTATATGTATCTGTGACAAGTATATGTATCTGTGACAAGTACATGTATCTGTGACAAGTTTATGTATCTGTGACAAGTATATGTATCTGTGACAAGTGAAATCTACACCCAATAACTGATAAAAACGCATATTTTCAATCGGCATTGTCTCATTATCCAGCTGTTGGTTCAAAAATATTTTCACATCTATAGCTGAACAATCTAACAAATATTTTTTCGTCCTGAGTACACCAAACATTCTCAAATCCAAATTTTAAAAGGTCGTTAACATCTTAACTGTAAATTGTAGCATTGGTTAAGACATCTGTCTTCCGGCATTTTTAGTATTTTAGTCAATATTTCAAAATACGTTTATATCTGATGCACTTCATACTAATTTTCGCTAATTCGTTATATACAAATGTAGTTGGAGTAGATGTACCTAGCATAGAATATGTTTAAAAAATGAAATAAGAGCTTTCAAATATCACTGGCATCGTGAAAACCGCAAGTTTTAACCTAATAATTAAAGATTGGAGCTATCTTCGCGTCAATGCAATACCGTTACAGGTAATCGACCACATTTTGAAAGATTTTGCTTCAAAATTTGTACAATCTTCAGCGCCTGCAAGGATACAGTTTTCTGACATATAGACAAAACTTTTTGAAGAAAATATGCATCCTAAATACTTATAATATGTTTCAATCGTCACATTTGTATGGTTATATAACCAGTTTTTGTAATTTATGAGACAGCCACCTCTATGAAATACAGCCATTCTTTTCTTTCCGTAGTCACTTTTAATTTTCACTTTAGACAATATGTGTGCAGCCACTTCAGTATATTTTGAAACTGGTGAGCAATGTCGGCAAAGACAATTAAATCGTCTGCATACAACAGTATAACGAGTTATAAGGCTTCTCTATGCACACTCGATTGTTTCCGTCAGCAAACGTGTTTCAAATCATTCCAAGAAAAAGAAAAATTTAAAGGAAAAATATACAATCTTGGCGTACGACCAACGGGTAATTAAAAACATATACTACTACTACTGCTACTACTACTACTACTACTACTACTACTACTACTACTACTAATAATAATAATAATAATAATAATAATAATAATAATAATGTTGACTTAGTAGATCCCATAATCTTCAGAAACTCTAAGCGCTTTGAATAATACTTAAAAACATTTACAATAACAAGATTACCAAAAACCACCATGATATTCCAAAAGAAATGTAGACGCTAGGTTTGCTGGGATGTCATGAATTATTAGTTAGGTTCTAAACAGAGATGTAGGGTCGATACAGTTATGTAGCGTATGACACAGAGATGAGTTGATGCTAGATCGTGGGATTAAGACATTAAGAATGACGACTTTAGAATAGTATCATCGGTTAAGTGAAGAATCTAGTCTAAAATGTGAAATGTTTATGGATGGACTGGCTAACTGACTCTTTTAGGTTGAAAAATGTAAAAGAATCTAGGAGTTTTTATCTGTATTGATTTTAGGACAGTCAAACTTCCATGAATTTCCAAACTCAAGGAAGTTATCAAACTGCTTAGAAAATAGATTCAGTCAGCTGGTTTTTAAGAACAAATCTTTACTACATATGGCAATAATTATTATTTACACACTAGAATATTTAATTATATTATTTCAGAGAACTGTATTTGTTGCAAATTATAAGAACATCTATTTTTATTATATTCTTTACTGGGGTATGTGACATTATTTTGCAATACTTAATACTCGATAAATTATTATATTTTTGTAAGCTTTCTTGGACATACACGCATCATACATACCGTACATACATACATACATACATACATACATACATACGGATGGCAGAGAGAGAGAGAGAGAGAGAGAGAGAGAGAGAGAGAGAGAGAGAGAGAGAGAGAGAGAGAGAGAGAGAGAGAGAGAGAGAGAGAGAGAGAGAGAGAGAGAGAGAAAGAAAGAAAGAAAGAAAGAAAGAAAGAAAGAAAGAAAGAAAGAAAGAAAGAAAGAAAGAAAGAAAGAAAGAAAGAATAAATAAAGATCATCATATATTTATTAGTTGAGCAGAACTTTAGGGCGTCGGTGCTGGTTTTAATCCAAACACGTCATGCCCATTGTCTTGAACCATATTAATGCAGTTGTGGACGCTAGCCTCCCATGTGAGCTACCTGTGCGCGGCAGACTTCAATCATTACTTAACCACACGTTGATTAGGTGACAAAGAACGCGCTTTACCTGATTGTTCTCGTTGTTTTACACGGTGAGCATTTATCAAACTTTCCTAATTAGGGACCAAAACAATTTAATGAAAGGCGGTCTCATGAGACTATATTAACCATTATCAGTAAAGAAAGTTTTCACATCACTGATCAGAGGCGATTAGTAAAGTACGTCTTTTGATTTCTTGTTGATTACGTTTATCAAGAAATATTTGTGTTTTATTTTTGGTCCAACGGATATAGGAGAGTCAAGACCGGCTACTTGGTGAGTAATTTTGACTTTATATTAATCTATGCACATGCAAATTTTTTATTTTTATTTTTGTATTTGTATTTTTTGCATTTGCTTTTGAATTTTGATACACAGTATTAGATTTGATTAAAATTATTAAAGTTTCCAAGCACAAATTTTAAATTTATAACATTTGTCCATAAAGTGGCCCATCTGAATTTTCTCCTTGTTTTCTCGAGCTCTTCGTCCAAGTAATACCAAGAGTATAAATTATGTCACGGAAGATATATGATCTTATTTTGGGAAAGATATTTTGCATTTTTAATGCTAGACTTGTTTTAAAGACGTTTAACCATGTGGGTCTTGATGGAAACGGGAGGGTGAGGGAACACAAAATTAATATATTGCTTGAAAAAAGCACTACCATATTGATATATGGAGTTTAAGTGGTTGTGTATTTTTTTTTAAAAAAAAACCAAACAGATTCTAACAGTTATGAAAAGATTAATTATTTTGTGAACATTCTGAGAAACCTAATCGATTTATTACTTTAATGGCCATCATTAATTTCTTTAGGAATTAGGTAGGAGCTAACTAGTAATAAATTGATTAGTATTTACATTACGTCACATAATAATTACCACTAAAATGTTTAATGATTATATATATATATATATATATACATATTTTCGTGAAATAGTTTGCATCTGATATGTGTGCGTGCTTGTGTTTATAATTGTCTTGGGTTTGCGTTTTTCTTGTGATTTTGTCGTTAACTAAGAAACTAGTAAAGTTAACGAAAGCATTTATATGTATGTGCTTTGAAGGTTCATTTGTATGATATTCACTGTTAGACGTGATATTCGTATCTGGCACATAACTAGCAACCTATTATAGCCAATTGTAAAACTATTTTCAAACACCATTAGTATCTAGTAATTGTATGTGTCACGTGACATGACTTTAATCAGTAAAAAAATGTTTTTACAAAGACTTGGCTTTAATTATTGCGTTGAAACATGAAAATATTTCATATATGACATTGCAATAAAATGAAAATGTTCCAGATAAGATATTACAATAAAAATCAAAATATTCCAAATACGACATTACGATAAAATGAAAATGTTTCATATATGACATTGCAATAAAATGAAAATGTTCCAGATAAGATATTACAAAAAAAATAAAAATATTCCAAATACGACATTGCGATAAAATGAAAATGTGTCATATATGACATTGCAATAAAATGAAAATGTTCCAAATATGACATTGCAATAAAATGAAAATGTTCCAGATATGATATTTTAGTCAGTTTCTTACGCCTTTAAAAATATGGCCTGTCCTTTTGATTTCTAGTTAAAATTTTGTAAGGTGACACTTTTACTCTTAATTGATGATAATGTGGCTATGTTGAAGATGTAACACTATCGTCTTGATATATAGGTTGTGTTGTTTATATCACTGATCACATATAAACAGAATATATTTTATAACGTAAACAATAATATCGAATTTAGTTTAATTTTATTCTGGAAAAGCAATAATACGAAACCGGTCACACATTCTACGGCGTTGTTTACTTCGTAATATTGGCTTAAAATTGATACGTTCAGTTCTGTCGCATGTAGATTTAGGAACGGGACTACATAATAATGTATTCATTTAAAGACCGGGGGTATATATATTGAGTTGAACGACAGCGATTACTTAAAAATTATTTTTGTTGTTGTTGGTAATTTATTTGTTCGATTGTTTAAAGATAAAATGATCTTAAAATGGCCGAAATAGTCAAATTAAATGCGTGTTTGTCTGAAATAATGTTTGTGTGCGAAGTTATAATTTCTGAAAGAGTAAAATAAATCATTAAAGTGTTATATTTTCAAGAGAGAAAAACCGATAAACATAAAACAACCTTTTTCAATCAGAATGCTTAAATATGATCCAAATTCAGTCTTTCGAATAAATCATTTGGGAGATATTCATTGAAAATCAGTACTTAATGTAAATAGGAGTTGAACAATTCAAATTCGACTTATAAAGAGACAAAACTATTAATGTGATTTTTTCCCAATAAAAATTCTAATTATTTTCTTTTGTATCAAGCAGTGTTGTTATTTTACACCGTTTGGACGAAACATTTGTTTTATTAAATCCAGATGAATATAATTTAAAGAAAAAAAAAAAACTTGCCTATACGAATCAGACTCTAATTATAACATGTCAGTGTGATGAAAGCACAGAAAATATGACAGTTGAGCTGTACCTCTACCCTTAACTATATATTGCTGGAGACGTACACAATTATATTTTATATGTGAATGATATCACCGATATTGTCGTAATTTATTTAAAAAGATTAAGTGCCCTTTATTTTACCGAACAACGATGAATGTACTAAATGATATAACCAAGCTGTATATTATTATGACATACCTTTGGATCGGATGTTAAAAGTTCTGTCACCTTGACCCTATATACTATGAATATTACCGTTTGAAATCTAATGTAAGCCACCTTTTTTAAGAAGATGGATGAAAACAAATTTGGAACGACTTCAATATTTGTTTTACTAAGTTCTTATTCAAAAAGGTTGAAAAAGCTTGATGTTCATCAGAACTATTTTATCTTACCTTAAGCAAAGCTCAAATTTAAGTGTAATCATGCTTGTATTCTCATAACGATCGTTTGAAGTTAGATTCGTATATATTTAGTGTTTGTTATCGTTTGAAGTTAGCTCTGTATATATTTAATGTTTCTCAGCGTTTGATTTTAATTTCGTACAATTTTAAATTCTGTCTGTATTCTCTCATTGTTTGAAGTTAGTTTCGTACTTTTTAATGTTTTTCATCTTTTGTAGTTAATTTCGTATATATTTAACTCCTGTTTGTATTTTCTCTTTGTTTGATGTTAGTTTTATATATATTAAATGTTTTCATTCTTTGAAGTTGTTTCGTATATATTTAATATTAATCGTCCTTTTATATGCTCAGTCTAGCATGGTAGTGTACTTCGTCAATGCTTAAAAATCATGAATGATTATATTTGCAAAAAAATACTTTATATAAGTATTTTAATCAGAAAAGTGTGCAAAGGTACCACGAAAACCTTTCCAGTAGAAGACTCTGAAACATATACGAGAGAAAGAAAGTAAGAAGAGACAAAAAGTTTTAGATGAATATTTAACTTTAGACTTATTTAAGAAAGTAATTTATATGATTTAAAAAAAATTGTTTTGAATTGATGAATGGTAAATGATATCAACAAAAAATATTTATACTCTACATGAACACCACCGTTACAATTAAGTATGAATGTATTTCCATTATTATTAGACTACTGCTAGCCACCCACCCACCACCAAATTTGCACATTTCATCACCGAAATACAGCCTTACTTAAATTTATCATGGGCTGTCAGGTGTGGGCATGATGTTACCGGTTTGTTTATATTCCTGATCCATAATACATTTCATAATGACCAGAACGTAAGTATCCACAGCGCAAGAATAAATACCATATCATCATTATATATAATTCCACTAATCTATCGTGTTTTTGATATCTAACTTACCTAGATTTAACATTAGTTATCAGTTGAGTACTTGTTTCCCTGTAAAAGTTGTTAACATTATTGACATTATCAGTGTTGTCGTCACATAAACTCTCCCTTGTAAAAATATTTTGGCATGGGTTTGTCCGTGTGTGTGTATCTGTGTTTTCTTTGGATTTTTAACTTAGCTTTAAGAATCATATCGCTGGTGCCAGGTTTTAGCGATGTCTAACACTGGGGCATAATGCTGAGAGCTTAGCGATGCAGTTGTTATTTCCATTTTTAGAAGTCTTTGATATGACTTGGTTGGGATTCTAACCCAGAACCTTCTGCATCCATTAAGGACGCTCTAACAACTTGGCCACCGCAGCAGTCACTGAAATTCTTGTACCATCAATCCTATTTTTAAAATCTTTTCAAAGCTTTCTCTTAAAAGTCACGTGGTTTTGTACTTAAATCTTACAAGTTAAATTTAACGTAAACAGTGGCAACTTTCCACGACGGAGCTCGTAACAAGAGTGGTCATAATCTGTCGTGTACCGCCTATTTATAGCACTAGTTTCCGATAACGAGGATTGTTTATCAATCTGTGAAAGAGTCGCAAAGAGCGCATTAACTGAAAATTAAGCAACATCAGTTTAGTATTGCACCTTCAGTATAATATCAAAATGAAAGAAATTGAAATCTCATTAGCAACTGTGGCAGGTAAGATGTTAAGAAAATTATTTTTACTTACTAGTCAATCAAACCTATTATTTGGAGTGATGATTCAATGTAAGAGAAATGAAGCAACTGTCCGTACAAGTTTATGTTTCAGATTACATTTTAAAGTGTGGTTAGAAGGGTAATTTTTCTGAGAGGACACAGCTTTGAACCTTCGTAATTTATTTATATATTCTATCGAGACAACATTGCGGAAGCACTATCTAGTTCTGAAAGGTGAATCGTGTCTAGAAAACCTCCTCAAAACGTCAACTCAGGTAGAAAATTTGTCGCTGCATGATCACACTTTAGTGTCCAAGAAGATCTTTATCGGTTTAATGCCGTATTATTAAAGTAGAGAAAGGCCCCTCACAAGTGAAAGTGACGTAGAAGAGAGAAAGACGGAATAAGAGTTTATGTAAAGAATGAAGAGTTGAGTGTAAATAAAGTTGTAAGGTATGTATTGTTTTGTCATTTCCTGCGAATTAAGCAGAACCTAACACAATGTAGAGAAAATAAGCAACTCACATTATATGAAAATAGTGGAACTCTCTTACCAGTGAAATTGTGGAATGTGTCTGTGGATCATGCTATATTACCTTAACACATAATGTCAAACGTAGACCTTGATAGGTTAATGTTGCTACAAGGTTAATGGACCATACTCTTCTTCAAGAAATGAAACTTGATGTGTATTGGCACTTTACGTATACTATTTCACTTGGATTATTGATGTGTATCATCCGCATACGGATATACCTGTCATCAATTCAGGCACATACATACATACATGCATGCATGCAACAACACACACACACACACACACACACACACACACACACACACACACACACACACACACACACACACACACATACATACATACATACATACATACATACATACATACATACATACATACATACATACATACATACATACATACATACATACATACATACGTTATTGTAAATGTTCATCAATGCTTATATTTTGCTGCTGTAGCATGTCGCAACACGTTCACGCGATATTAGAAATAATGTTTGACCAATGTCAAATCGTAGACAACGCATATTGTTTTCGATCATTCAGCATTCACATCATCCAAATATGTATCGTCAAGTGAGCAAAGATTGGTACTGTATCTGGTTTTTTAATCAACATCTGTAGTTTGTATACAACACCACGACATACAATGCTACAATTGCCTCTCTGTCACACATTACATAGGTAATGTACATTTTTAGCTTTTATTATGTTGATGTTAAATTACTTTTCGCAATACAAGATTTCAATAGAAATGTATGTGTTTGAACATCCATTATTATGTTCAGTTTTAAATTTTCGCAGCCGGTAGTTTGTTGTCACCATTATTTTATTTTGATAATATCATAGGTCTACATTCGTCAACATATACAAACATGATCTAGAACGTTGCTATGTTGCATGAAATTACATAACAAGTTCCTTATTTCAAGTTATCTTTATGTTTATCATACACTTTACAACGCCTTTTCCCGTGATATGCGGATAAATATTAGGTGTGAATTATATAAGTAATCCACTTAAATATGAATTATACTTGCATGAAAAATGCATCATTAAATTTATTTTCTGACATATTTCCTTTTAGTCTCAGCATGGGCTCAAAACAACAACACGACATTAAGCTAGAACCAGTGTCGATGGAGTGTTCCAGCCACGTGTCTTGCGTTCAGCCTATGTACGAGGACTGCGACGATGTCCAGCTCCAGATGAACGAATTAAAGTCCGATGCTGCATTGTCATGCTACGAGACCGACTCTGTGTCTGGGCGTTCCACACCATCTTCAGAATCAATCCCAGTGTCTAGTGAAAGTGTGGTTCCTAGAATTATACCGATCGGACATTTATCATCTTCTTCAGAGAGCGCATTTCGTCCCTATCGTCAACTTCTAGAACATCATAGTGTTCGTTCGCTCCAGTTGAGCAATCCCGTCGTAAATTCAAATGACTACTACAATCAATATTCTTGTCAACTATATCACGGTTCGTACAATAATCCGTTGTACCAACATCACTTTGGAGGGACTTCTTACCACTTATTCCCATCCGTGCCGACGTATGGGCAGAAATTAGCATTACCTTCAATGAATGAACATCTAGCTACAGGCTTAAATCAGAACCAACATGTTCCATCAGATGATTCTGTGCAAAAGAAGGTACTACCTTTCTCAATAGAAGCCATTCTTGCTAAGGATCCGTCACCAAAGCATATTGCAGTAAGCCCTACTGCGACTGAAAGTATGGGAACGCAAAACGCCTATTGGTGTCACGTTTGCGACGACTTCTGCCGTGATACATTTGAGGCAAATCTTCATCGACAACGCCATCTGCTAGAGAATGCCATTCCTGCTCTTCAGAGAGACATTTTCACGAAACATGGTCATGTAACGAAACACGAGCGCCACTGCTACACGAACCGTGTCACGTGTGGAGTTTGCAGGAAGATTGTCGTGATATCCTCATTTAAGAGACACATCGCGAGCCATAATGGTTTCCCATGTCGACTTTGTGGAAAAGAGTTTTACCTTAACTCTCGACTTCAGGAACACATGCTCATTCACACGGGCGAGCGACCGCATTCCTGTAGCGTATGCAATCGCAAGTTTGCCAAGAAATCCTCGTTAACACAGCACATGAATTACCATACAGAAAACAAAAACATACAGTGCGAGTTCTGCGGGAAGCGCTTCTATCGTGCATGCGCACTGCGTGTCCACATTAGGAATCACACCGGTGAATTTCCTTTTAAATGTGAATTGCCCGAATGCTCCAAAGCTTTCCCACAGAAGATCCAGCTTCAGTTGCACATGAACACCCACAGACGCAAAGGGGATATTTGAGAGACAGGATGTGATAACGCTTATCAAGAAATTATTAAAGAAAACATTCTTTTTCATCTATTGACAGGCTTCTCAAGGAATATATATGTGCTGGTTAGTTCAAGGGCACTGAACAATGCATTATGATAGAAAGTTATGCAGCTGATACAGCTGCACATACTCAACCCAAGACGCAGAGGTAATGTTTGAGAATTAGGATGTCGTAACACGTAACAAGAAATGGCAAAACTTGTGTCAGATATATCCCATGGAATATTTCTGGTTAATTCCATGAGACATGAACAGAGTTACAGAACTAGTGATAACCTCGAATATAAAAGAAATATTGAACTACTGGGAAAATATTTTCATAAATCTGCTCGATCACAAATTTTAAATATTTGCTAAGTCGAATATTTGTTTGTTTTGAAAATTGATTTTGTATACATGTAATATAATGCTTCTGCACATACACATGGTATAGGAAGATTCAAGAATTATATCTTTAAAAACCTATGCAGTATATGTTGTAAACATTTCATTCTGTCTATCTATCTCTCTCTTTCACTCCATCACACTAACTGTCAGTCAATCACGCTTACATCGGACCATTTGTCTATCTAACTTCTGTCTCGTTAGCTATCTGTCGGACGATCTTTCTGTCTCCCTGTCCATACACCCAACCGTCGCCCTTATGTCTCGCTAACTGTCTACCAATCCAACTATTTCTTCCGAAAAAGAAAATATTTTCTACATGCCCAATATAGAGATCATTACGAAAATGTTACGTCCTAAACTGTTGTCACGCAAGTATGTAGTATGTTCATCTATCTATCTATCTATCTATCTATCTATCTATCTATCTATCTATCTATCTATCTATCTATCTATCTATCTATCTATCTATCTATCTATCTATCTATCTATCAAGGCTTCGTTATGTTCTCAGGCCCCTGCATACAGTATACAAAGTTTATCCTGTCCATTGGCAGGCCCTGTTATGGAGACCCAGGACCCCTAGGCAAGCAACAGTGTCATGGCCTCTTTTTTTTTTTTTTAGTAATTTAGCAAATAAACAAACTCGTTTCGGCTCCTTGCCCGGTCCCCCCTTCGAGGTTGGGGCCCTAGGCAGCTGCATAGTTTGCCTAGGCAGAAATTCGCCGCTGTCCATTGGAATTTATTCTTTGGAAGTTGTGTTTTATATGCTTACGGAGGAAACACAAAGTGATATTCACCGTGTGCAATTACATGTTACTCTCGGCATTCTTGCCCTTTTGGAAATCAGCAAGTCTCGTTCCGACTGCTTTCTTTCATGGCCTTCTTTCAATACTTTATGTCTTGTTTTGTTTAATAGTCTATAAACAGTCACATACGATTATTCTGGGCTGGGGAAACGTTTTAGTTAAATTAGATAAGCAGACATTGCAAAGTTTCAGAAAACCAGTCCAAGCTAGTTTTCAAACTAAACATTTGTGAAAATAACGTTAGAAAAATGCTGAACTGTTGTTGAATATTTTTTTTATCGAACCTGAATTTTGTAATTCTGATCCTTGCTAAGGACCTGCAAGCAGAAACTGAAAAATCAATCTCCATGTTATTCAGCACGAACCACCAACTCCATATATATATATATATATATATATATATATATATATATATATATATATATATATATATATATATATTCATATTCTACTTAAAACTTGATGAATTAGGATGCAACGATCGCGTATATATATTCTTATTCGAAGTTTTAAATTCTGAGTAAATGAAAGTTGCCAGTCGTAGGTTTTCTAAACAATTTAGTCAAGTGCCATCTCTTTACGTGGTTATTATAACAGTACATTATTGGTATTTTTCTGTCCATAATAAAACTGGACTAGATTAGAAATAAGTGCGACCCGGGCGTTTCAAGCGTAAACAATGGCAACATCCAGGAGTGTGGAGAAACAGAACTAGGCTAACCTGATTGTCGACGAAAACATGGCTGATCCATTGGACTTTATCTAATTTTAATTAACACGGGTTCTGATTAGATGTTGGAAATCTTGATTTCAAGCTCGGCCTATTCTCACACTGATGTAAAGTACAACTAAACTATTTGGCAATTCACTAATTACACAGATACTTAATACTTCATTTTAGAAGTAATAAGATATCAAACCGATTGGATTATGTCTTTAACTAGAGTGAAACAATTTGACAAACTAGCTTTCCTAAACCGGGTGCCTTCCTGCTTTGCCGTGACCCGACATGTTACTCTCTGTCTGCCATTTAACGCGGGTGCCGGGGAGACTGCGACAACACAGCCTAGTGTAGTCAAAGTTACCTTTGGTCCCGACCAATTAAATAGCCCGACCCTCGGGCATTAACTGGTCGCGAAAGCACATAGTTGCGCATGCGACCTTAATTCATATAATTGAATTGAATCTCTTTACATTTCATGGTAGCACATCATCAAGATAAGAAATCCGAAGCGGTGCCTCAAAACCGTTTCCTACAATTTTTGGGGGGGGGGCTGCTGTGGTCCATTACAGTATTCGTTCTTGTAAACGAACATTCATGCAACTAGACTGGCGCATCTTGTTTGTTAATTTGGACATCTATATGAGCAGCATTTTGTTCTCTGATAAAAGTTTCCTCTGCAATGCAAATTGACCATTTACAAAGAACAGTCTCGAACAACATAAAAGTCTAAATAAAAGGAAAATAACACGGAAAACCCTAGCTTTCGAAAATATTAATTCCTAATAATTGATTCAATAGCCTTTCGGTAAACGTTTTCATGGATATCCCATACTACAATCATTAAAGCCTTAATTCTCAATGAAAGCGTTATTAATACCGCTGTCAAATTGTTGCTCGTACTGTAACACAAAAGCTGACCTGACTTAAAGCCAGTAATAATTTTGTGTAACAATTATGTGAGTAGGCCTATTAAAAACGTTTAAAATGTGTTAACCTTGGATGGTAAATTTATATAAGAGTATTGATATATAAGGCCAGAAGTCTAGGAAACGTTTAATTACGCATATTGGGACGCAAATATTTAATCTGGGACGCAGTAATTCACCTATACAGGTGTCCTCAGTACGCATGCAAATAGCTGGGCGGCAAATTCAAAGATTTGTCAGTCTTACGTCAACAACCTATTGAGTGAGAATACGTTGATTACCTTAATATTTTAGCTGTGCTGATATTTGCAATGACATAATTCAGTGGTTAAAAGACCCCAAAATGTGCATAATGTATTTATAAGAGTACATCAAAAGAAAATTTTGCAATAGTTAAGCGGCAAGTTCAAAGACTTCGACTAGCAGCCTGGGTGGGAAAATGTGCTGGAATTTACAATAACTAAATTCAGAGACAGAAAGATCCCGAGATTTACACGTGGTTATTATAACAGTACACCAGAGCTTTAGCTTCCATTATTGTGTTCATTTCTGTTTGTAACCAAAAAATGGTACTTGCGACCTCGAAATCAAGACACAACAAGACTTTTAAAAAACCTCGTTTGCAAATTTGGATAATTATTTTTGGGTTTGATTGCAGAGTGACAAATATTTTATTAAGAGTGCTGGAGTTTCTAGAACTGACAGTTTGGATGGAATAGTAGCCAAGTGTAAGAAAGTGTGTGATGCCTGGCTTAGTGTTTGGAATACGACCATTCCTTACTAAATTTCTGGTTTCAGCCGAAAACGAAACCAGACCGAAAGTTAAAAATTTACTTTCGGCCGAAACCGAAAGTTTACCTACACCTTCGGCCGAAACCGAAACCGAAACCGAAAGATAAACCGAAGTTGACGAACACAAGATTTATTAAACAGGCCTTGGTCATGATGCAATACCACACTAATTAAAAACGAATACAGAAGTAATCATTCAGAGCCTGCATTAAGGGAACTTCGCTAAATGTCAAATTGCCTAGCGCCGACTGACCGGCCGACAAACAGAGTAATAGACGCAGCACTAGCGTTGCATTCTGAAAGTTAAAATAGATCTTCGGATGATGACCGAAAGTCAATATCAGTTTCGGCCGAAACCGAAAGCAAACCGAAAGCTAACTTTTTGGCTTCAGCCGAAACCGAAACTATGCCGAAAGTGGTCATTTGCCAACTTTCGGCGCCGAAACCGAAACCGAAACCGAATTTCGGTCGGTCTCTAATTCAGTCTCACCCTGAAGGACTAACAAGAGTTACAACGCTGTTACGTTATTCTGTGCATCTTAGGTCACCAATATTGGCGCAAAATCCATACCAAATTCATTGACGAGATACAATTCTGCAATGCTTATCAATTGAAAAGCGGCAATTGTCAACAGGATATTTTATTCAACATAATACTGTGGACAAATGGGATATCACCCCTATGTTTCCTAGACTCGAGATACGGCGGACTAATTCTGCGCATGCCTTTGAAAAGATGTAATGTTTATGCATCAGGCTATGGAAATTAAATACATTACGTTTGACTGTTTCTGCCATTTCAATCAAAAATCCAATTTTCAACTAAAACAACACGTGATCCAATGTTTACAGAAATGACGTATCCTTGTGCAGAGTTACTAGACGCGCCGAATAGGCTGGTACGGTTGTGCATGTCAGTGTTATAAAGAATGTGGAAATTAAATTCAATGGCAACCCACTGTTCTTCTGCAAAACTGAACATTGTCTGGGATGGGACTGCAACTTTTGCTGGTGTGACTCTTATTCTTACTAAAATGGGTATCATTGACTCCTAGTTTTAAAATTATAGCGAGACATCTGAAAAGTGAAATATATAAGTATTATACTCATTAAATGTTGATAGATTATATTGTCTTTTTTAGAGCAATTATGAAGGCAATATCACCCGTTGATTATAAACACGTGTAATTATCATTCGACCACCATCTTCTATGACGCTCTGGGCTCAAAGGGAAGTGACCAGTAGGCCACCGTCTTCTATGACGCTCTGAGCTCAAAGGGAAGTTACCAGTAGGCCACCATCTTCTATGACGCTATGGGGTATAAGAGAAATTACCATTCGATCTTGTATGTCTCTCTAGGGTCAGAGGGAAATAACTGTTAGGCCACCATCTTCTATGACGCTATGGGGTACAAGAGAAATTACTATTCGATCTTTTATGGCTCTCTAGGGTCAGAGGGAAATAACCGTTAGGCCACCATCTTCTCTGATACTAGGGTTCAAATGGAAATTATTATTAGGATACCATGTTTGCGAGTTTCTTGAGTCAGAATGGAATCCCACGCTACAAAGAATATGTGGACAATAATGTGTGACAGAAATTTAATATCTAGCCATATTTTTCTTGACATTATAGTGACAATGGCAAACTTAATATTAGGGTTACATTTTATGGGATTATGCGGACAAGTGAAAAATATATACTAAAATTATCATGTTATTTATCCTCATGTGAGCTTTTATATAATGTTGGGGGAGATGTGGCTATCCTAACTATAATCATCATCATCATCATCATCATCATCATCATCAGTCTCTTGACCTAGTGTGGCCATTGAGGTACTGTGCTGCTAAACATCTGACTAGTTCCCTCCACTTGTCTCGATCATGTGTTAATACCTGTGTCTCCGCAAAAACTTATCCTGGTCCATTCTGTGATGTTGTCAGTGACAGTGGCAGATTGGCAGTGGCAGAAGCTCTATCTGCTCGGGAAATCGACGACCCCCCACCCCTATACACGAGTCTCCTGCTGCCTTGCAGGTTGGCTTTGGTTAGCCAAAGGCTAAGGGAGTAAACCCTAAAAGAAAATCCGGAGTGGAGACTCTAAGGCAGTTAGACGATGTACTATATCCCTTTCTGGCAACTCCTTGGTTTGGAGAGGGATGGGCTCCGCCAGACGACTTTTGCTCAAGAGACACTGATAATGCTGGATAAATCTGACGTTATCATACCGGATCGGTCGTCGCCGGGATCAACAAGGACCGTGCCTGCCGTTGTCAACCAGGACGGAGGTGACAAGTCTACTACTGGTACTTTGCAACTTTAATCACTGTACAAATATTACATACAACAAGTTGTATTTCAAATATCTTCAATGAAGTATGTTTTCATTCATTAGTTTAAAAAAGTTCACCAATCTGACAACCATTGTACGAACTGACCACTGTTTCTTTCTTTTGCTTAATTTCATAAGATGATTGAAATTGTGTCTTTTATACAACTATTTTAGATTTTACCAATTTACCGACTGAAAATTGTTACAAAATATTCAATGTCAAATTGTCCAGATATTAAAGCTATACATCTTCCACTTTGGATAAAGCATCTAGCACCAAACCACACATTGAAAGACAATATCCATTGTAAAAAGTTTATATGTGAATAATAACACTAAAAATTGTTTTGAATAGGCAACACAATGAAATTTCAAAGCACATTAACAAAACCACCGATAACCGTTTTTAACCGTATTTCACTTCTGAATTTATGAATCCAAGGCGACGTATATAAAAACAATCAACGCCATATGCAACGTACACGCACTATTAAACCGGATATTTATAATGGCAGATGATAAAATTGCATGGATTCAGTTAAAATTTGTAATGCTTTATTCGTCTTATTTTACAAGTGTTTATGGAATTTTCTCAGTAAGACTGTTATCTACTGTTAGCAAGCTGCTTTGGAATCATACACATTATTAATTCAGGTAATATTTTTTTCATCTATTTCGGAAGACCGAGGTTATTGCTACGATGTTGAATGAGCGCAAAATTTGGATTGTGCCAGATTTTTTTCTTAGGGTTTGTCAAATGCTGTCAATGTACGCGTTTCATTTTTGGATCTTTAAGTAAAGATGTCAAGTGATATACGAGAAAACCAAATGTGTTTTTCCCTATATTTTCAATCTAACTAATTTGGCCTCTCTGATATTAAGACATATTGCTTTTAAGTTGCATCATTTACTACTTAACCTTTTGAAAAGGGGAAAGCTATACTTGCCATTTAATAGGCTGAGGATATTGTACCCATTGAGGAGACGAAAAACATTTCGACGCGATTTTATTCACGTAGACAAATCGACTACAGCAAGTTTCTTGACGTATACGAAATTACGTAGAGGCTATCTATAGAAAAGCTGTATCTTAATAAATGTATACATGAATCAAGGGTCATCATGTAAAGATCACACATTTCACAGGAGAAACAAGAAACTAAGCGACGACTGTGTTTGGGGTGGCTCATATGAACTGTTAGCAGAAGTCCATTGAACTATTTGGAAGAAGAAGTAATAGACCCATACCCAGCAGCATCTACTGACACTATCCTGGCGAGTCAAACTTAGTCAAGGAAAAAGTCGTTCTCTAGGTCGTCTTACGACAGTTTTGAGTGTGGATCGAGTTTTAGTACGCTTGAGTAATTAACTTCTTGCAAACTCTTGGACAAACTTCGATGATGAGTAGTTTGAGATAGCAAATGGAAAGCTAATATGCACACGATGTCTAGTTTACCTCCAAGTTTGTCGATGGCGCTATAAGCTAATATCTTCAAGTTATGTGTTTAACATTATGAAATTTTAACCAGTCTAACGTGCGTGTGTGTATATGTGTGCGAGTTGGTAAATATAATGAAAAAGACCACGTTGAAAATGTTTGTACACCATTTAATAAATATTAGCTTGTCCTTCACATTTGAAAGAAAGTTTCCATTTTTAGAATAATATTTAACTCTGATGCATATACAAGTGGGTGACGATACAAACCACTGATTGTCTCCCCTTACAAAGCTCCTTGTAACACGTGCTAAAACAGTGTTGTAGCGTATGTGTATTTAATGTGTTGAATATATGTAAAACACATTTGGAGTGAATAATCATTGCATCATATTAGACTAGAATAGTAAGAGTATCATATCAGACTAGACTAACCAGGGTAGCATATCTGTTCAGAAGAATTAGGGCTGCATATCAGACTAGAATAGTCGGGAAAATCGCATCGGACTATACAAGTAAGGGTAGTTAATCATATTAGAATAGTCAGAGTAGTATATCAGATTAGAATTGTCAGGGTAGTATATCAGATTAGAATAGTCAGGGTAGTATATCATATTAGAATAGTCAGTGTAGTATATCAGATTAGAATAGTCAGGGTAGCATATCTGAATATAATAGTAAGAAATGCATATTAGACTAAAATAGTCAGGGTAGTATATCAGATTAGAATAGTCAGGGTAGTATATCATATTAGAATAGTCAGGGTAGTATATCATATTAGAATAGTCAGGGTAGTATATCAGATTAGAATAGTCAGGGTAGTACATCATATTAGAATAGTCAGGGTAGTATATCATATTAGAATAGTCAGGGTAGTTTATCAGATTAGAATAGTCAGGGTAGTATATCAGATTAGAATAGTCAGGGTAGTATATCATATTAGAATAGTCAGGGTAGTTTATCAGATTAGAATAGTCAGGGTAGTATATCAGATTAGAATAGTCAGGGTAGTATATCATATTAGAATAGTCAGAGTAGTATATAATATTAGAATAGTCAGGGTAGTATATCAGATTAGAATAGTCAGGGTAGTATATCATATTAGAATAGTCAGGGTAGTATATCATATTAGAATAGTCAGGGTAGTTTATCAGATTAGAATAGTCAGGGTAGTATATCAGATTAGAATAGTCAGGGTAGTATATCATATTAGAATAGTCAGAGTAGTATATAATATTAGAATAGTCAGGGTAGTATATCAGATTAGAATAGTCAGGGTAGTATATCATATTAGAATAGTCAGGGTAGTATATCAGATTAGAATAGTCAGGGTAGTATATCAGATTAGAATAGTCAGGGTAGTATATCATATTAGAATAGTCAGGGTAGTATATCAGATTAGAATAGTCAGTGTAGTATATCAGATTAGAATAGTCAGGGTAGCATATCTGAATATAATAGTAAGAAATGCATATTAGACTAAAATAGTCAGGGTAGTATATCAGATTAGAATAGTCAGGGTAGTATATCATATTAGAATAGTCAGTGTAGTATATCAGATTAGAATAGTCAGGGTAGCATATCTGAATATAATAGTAAGAAATGCATATTAGACTAAAATAGTCAGGGTAGTATATCAGACTATAGTAATCGGTGCAGCACTCGAATAACAATCACAATCCTCGCAGATTTAGAAGAAAGCAGCCCGCTGGTACCCACTTTTTGTCAGAATAAAAAAAAAATGTTCCTAAGTTCCGATACAAGAGTGCATACTTTAGTCTGTTGTGAAATCTGCAAGACTATGACTAACGGACGAATGTGAGTTTCAAAACCTCATAATGTCTCCGTAACCTATTTTCAAAAGTATTTTTGGTCTACGTCTGACAATTATCAAAACGATTTTAATTTAAATTAACCATCTTCTCATGTTTTGGCGTTTTTAATTAAAATAACATTATTCTATTTTTTTTAAATATTTATATTATATAGTTTCGTAATTTAATTTAAACAACAATTAAGTTCATGTATTTTAATTTAAAACAAATCCATATAGATAAATAGCTAACGTATTTTAATTCTAAATAAAATTGTTATAAATTAGGGTATTTTTTTAAAATATAATTATTCTAAAGTTTTGATATTTTATTTTAAATGCTAATATTCTAAAAGTTTGGTATTTTTTTTACATACCATTATTCGAAAATTTTTGTTATTTTATTTTAAAAGTATTATTCTAATATTTGGGTAACTAATTTTCAATAACAGTATTCAAACGTTTTGGCATTTTATTTTAAATAACATCATTATTTTATTTTAAAAAACATTATTATAAGGTTTCATTTCTTCTTGATTAAAAATAACATTGTTATAGTATTTTTATTTATATTTTAAATAGATGCAATAACTTTTCACAGTAAGGTATTTTTAAGTTGAAAGTTTAATCTTAACGACATGCCTATCAGCAAATAATACCAATGCATTTTTTTTTCCAAACAAATTTTCTCTTCATCCCTTTTTTCGTTTCCTCTACTAAACAGTCATAAATCTGACGGAAATTCTTATCGAATTTAAATTTTAAAAAATCTATAGTCCGCTGACCGTTTTCGAAGAAGCGTAACAGATTGTTAAATGTTGTGTGTCAATGTTTCACTTATACCTATTAGATTTACTGCGAGGCGTCCTTTTACATGCAAATTATGGCGTAAGTAAACGACACAATCATTTTGCGGCTTTAAGATTTCTTTAAATTGTTTTATAGTTAAACACTGTTAAATTCTCTAGGCTATAATCAAAATACTTATCACTTTGTGACATTTTAATTGTATATATCTCAGTAGTGAGCGCCTCGGTTTGGAATTAAGAGATGGTGCGAGATAACATGGGAGCGTAGTGTATTATTATCAAGTATTCTGAAATTGGTACATTGATATGATGTATAGATATAAAACCTATATAAATATATAATTGTATTATGATTGCCTCTCTCTCTCTCTCTCTCTCTCTCTCTCTCTCTCTCTCTATATATATATATATATATATATATATATATATATATATATATATATATATATATATATAAAGTAAAGATAGTACGGCTTTTAGTCTTTTAAACTGTATATAAAGCAATTTGTTTGACATACCTAAAATATTACTGACGTATGACAATTAAAACGTTAATTAATTTATTAATTCACATTTTCTAAATTAATTTAACATGACATTATTTCATCGCGATCCTGTCTGATTTCCCACCCCCACCTGTCATGCATAGAGGACAAAATAAGCAGAAATCTGGAGTGAGGGAGAAAGCGAATTTGGGCTGGATATACACTTTGAAACTGAAGCAAGTAACCTACGAGAATAGTTCATCTTAACGGCATGAGCGCACTTTCCTCGGGATTAATCAATGGTGTTTATATAAGCAATGATAGAAAGTTGATATAGGGTAATTATCGACACTATACGGTAAATTTATTGACTACGAGTCACACATAATATAATGTACTTAATCATTTGTTGTTGCTTCTTAAACCTCTAATAATGTTCAAAAACAAACTCGATTAATATTTCTTAAATACGGAAATATTTAAAGGCCTTACGGTCTCTCTCTCTCTCTCTCTCTCTCTTCATCGTATCAGGATACGTGTCACAATCCATGAAACGAGGAGTGTAGGTAATTGTTCAGTATGTCTCTGAACCCATGAATGATCACTTGAGTCATTTCGACGAATGACGTGAAGTGTGTGTGTATGTGCGTGTGTGTGTGTGTGTGTGTGTGTGTGTGTGTGTGAGAGAGAGAGAGAGAGAGAGAGAGAGAGAGAGAGAGAGAGAGAGAGAGAGAGAGAGAGAGAGAGAGAGAGAGAGAGAGAGAGAGAGTTAATCGTCTGGGAATAATCACATTTGACTATTATGGGCTGAGAAACTTTGGAGCGACATTAGCATAGCAAAAATTGCAAAGTTTCAGAAGACCAATCGAAACTAATTTTTAAAATGAAAAAAAAATTGTGAAAATACGTTAGAGAAATCAGTAACTGTTGCTGAATATTTTTCTCCAACCTGAAGAAGTAAATCTTGTAATTTTGTAATTCTGATCCCTGCTAAAGACCTGCAAACACAAGCTGAAAGATAGAAAGCTAATTTTATATATAGGCATGTAGAGATTCAGTCAGCTGGTTTTTAAGAACAAATCTTTACTTTACATCTGGTAATAATTATTATTTACACACTAGACTATTTATACTATTTCAGAGAAATGTATTTGTTGTTGGGGTATGTGGCATTGATTTTGCAATACTTAATGCCCGATAAATGAAAATATTGTAAAGGTTTCATGGACATAGCGTATGATACATACATACATACATACATACATACATACATACATACATACATACATACATACATACATACATACATACATACATACATACATACATACATACATACATACATACATACATACATACATACATACATACATACATACATACTGATACGTATATTTAATATAAGTCATTTATATTTATTTTTATTGTCTGTTTTTTAGATTTAAATTTGGCATTTTAAGTTTTCAGATTCGTTCATTTAAGGGGAGGGGACCTCTACTTTACAGAGTAAATACCAGGAGTTGACCTCATTTCTGACCTGGTTTCGAAGTTGTAAACAAGCTTTTCAAATGATTGGTTGGTTCGAAGGACAAAATGGAGTTTTATATAAACATCTTTAATTTTAGTTGGGTAATACGCTGGGTACGTGAGTTTTTGAACGTAAATTTGTTCTGATAGTTTCTAGAAGATCACGTAACCCCTTGTTTACGTAAAAAAACAGATATATAAACTATGTTTTGGGAGCGAGATATTCAGTAGAAGTTTGGGCTTTTAGAATACTAAGTTGTGTGTGCCTTTTTTGAGTAATTTTTAATTACCGTGTACTGGAAATTGTGTCAGTTCGTTTGGTTCAAGAGGATTTATTTTGTTAGTTATCTGGAATAGAATATGTGCTCATAGATTTTCATTAACAAGAACTGACTTTATCAAGAGACATCGTCTTCCATATTGGATGCTTCGCTAGAATTCGAACTTAGAATTATTTGGACATTTTTATTACCAGGACTTTTGCAATTTAACGGGTGAATAATATTTTGAATTATTTTGGATTAATTTTGGAATTAATTCTTAAAACCGTAAGTTTATTTTTCTTTTCTAAAATATTTGTACTCAATAAATAGTATATTAAGTTTTACAAGCTTGTTTTTTTTCTCACTCTTTCTATGTTACAGTTTATTCGAGCCTAAGCACGTAACAATACATACATACATACACACACACACACACACACACACACACACACACACACACACACACACACATATATATATATATATATATATATATATATATATATATATATATATATATATATATATATATATATATATATATATATATATATATATATATATATATATATATATATATATATATTCATCGACATCCTTTCTTTTCGCTATTGCAACTTATCTGGTTCTGGTGATAACCACCACACTGCCATGGACCTTGCTCCAATACACCAAAGAAAAGACTGGGGTGGAACTGCAGATCCTTCAGCCTGTCTCGTTCAGCATTCCTTATGATCTCTTGAATTTGTTTTAGTCATAAAAAATGCAAAATCCTAGTATGTATGTCGTACAAAATGCTTTAATGCTTAAATCACTATAACATGAAATCTTCAACATTTTCCACATCATGTAATTATATCAGGCATCAATCCCTTCAACTCCATCTTGCAAAAAAATGATTCGGTGGCTGAAAACGTTATATTTTGTATGATTAACTGACAAATACTAATTATGTCTGTAAATGTATAAAGTATTGTATTTTTACCTTTACGTTTCACGTTGATGTGCAGCTATTACGAATGTTATGTTTACAAAAAGAGATTTTATAAAATATAGTCTACCTGTCAAGTTAATCAGTACCTTTTTGTGTTACATATTGTATACATAAAGCTGTGCACCTAGGCACTCACGCGCTCAATGAATAGATTTAAGGTTTTGAGAGAATTTAAAAAGTTTCAAAATCTGTATTGTATGAAGCAACATTCCTACAAGATACATCATTTGCAATTATCACCTGGTCAGATGTAGACAAATTGAATTCACACCATCCTTATACAAGTAAAATTCTTACCAAAATTGTTAGATAAAATATGAAAGAAAGCTATGTCTCGTGCCAGTCTAGATTAAGAGTAAGTCAGATATTGTCTTTAATTCCTGACGTTTACCATGATAGTACATACTGAGTATTATCTATACATATATTTAGATTTTTGAAACACGCCTTAAGGCATGCATCAAGTTTAAGACAGAAGGGTAGTCATTATTTTGCCTTAAATAGATAAATGCACTTCGTGCATGTGTATGTTTTGTTCTGTTATTTTTACTGCAATCATGCACGTTTTGGTAAAATAAATCGTCCTTCAATGAAATCATTCATTCACCGTCTTGTGAAAAACACAAAAATCGAAATCATCGAAAGATGTTAGAATCTGTAAAATTATCAAAACGGTTCATTATGTATTAATAAGTTTTTTGCATGACATAAAAAAAACAATTGCCCTTAATCTTTTCTGTGTGGGTCAGGTATGTACAGAGTCTGTTTTCTGGATACACGGTACACATTCTTCCTCCCCACCCTCATTTTTGTGTTACATGGCTTGTCCTTTTCCTCCCTCTTCCTCTTAAGAGTCTCTCAGACTTGAGTTCGAAAGCACGCTGACTTTTTATTTAGTCTGGGTAAGAACATACGTTTCTACATTTGCATTTACTGTTGGGTGTCTATCTTCTGAATTACGCATTACAATTGCTAATGTGGGCCAGTGTTCTCGGTAATGAAGTGTGATTTGTAAAATCATTTCGTAATTTTAGAACTGGTGTACTCATAATTAAGTTTCAGTCACAGAATAAACCCTCAAAGTTGCTTAATTGACGGAAAGTTTCAACCCTCATCCTCTTTTCCTACTCCTAGGCACGCTATAAGTAAATACCCTGTGTCTGTAAGGTATTAACTTGGGTATGCAGAATATATATATATATATATATATATATATATATATATATATATATATATATATATATATATATATATATTATCGTTAACCTTTTGATGTTGCAATGTTTAGTTGGTAAAACACTAAAATACAAAGTACAAATTCACTTGTCTCATCTATAAGAAATAGGTTATCTGTGTATTATTTGTAATATTTTTATAAAGCACATCGATTAAAATAATTCTCCTACGACAAAACTCTTTTAAAATAGCTATGAAGAATAGGTCTAAATACATTTAAATGTTGCCACTTGACATAATACAAACAAAAAGGAAAGGGATGAAAAACAGAACGTTGTTTACAGGTTACACAGTTTGGTGGCGTCATTGTTGTCCTGCGTCGTCAACTTCGGTGTACGGAATCTAGGATATAATACCCATAATTCTTTTCGGATCTGCCAATCAATGCCGAGTGCGAGTTCCAAGACGAAGACGGTAAATTTGTTACACTATGTACGAAGATATCAGAGCGCTTGCATATCACTATAAGAATATATACGCACTTGATATTATTCAAATATTACCTTTTACATATTAGTTAATCAATTAATGTACACAAATCTTGAAATACTGTCTTAAGAAAGTTCACTCTCAGCTCCACTGTTGTGCCTTTCAGAAACCAGCTATAATTATTGATAATAATGAAATATTATGGCAATATACTATAATAAGAAATCCTGGATTGATGCTTAATATTGTGCGATCGGAATATATTGATCATGTGATTAATCTTGCTTACCGGACAACAAAAGTAGGATGACCAACTTCCCTATTGTCGAAAGTTTTGAATATGAAACTCGAGATTAAAACTCTTAAATAAAATTAAATTGTCCCATTTATCTGCATATTAAAGGGACAATATGTTTTAGTGACACAATTTTTATTACAAAAAGAGAGAAAATGCAATCACAGACTGGAAGCTTTGAACTTTGTACTTGAACTTTGTTCTTGGTGAACACAATAAACTTGACTCAACGGGCCTTGATTGTGTTGTATGCATCAATTTCCACAATAAACATGGGCTTTCAATGTAGTCTTAATTACAAAGTGTTTGGATGAGAATTGTATGTAATACGTATCTTATAATCATCCGAGACCTTAAATGGTATACAATTACGTACATGCATCAAACAGCATGAGCTATTGTCTAATAGGCAGGGATTAGACACCAATTTATTTCACCAATCAGCTACAATAACGACTTCTATTGTATCATCAAAGCGAATGTTAGTTATAACTAAAAATGCATTTTATTTGTAAAATTATCAGAACTGATATTTTATTTTATGACGATGTTCTTTTATTTCTTACTTTGCTTATACTGATGCTGCCATCTGCATTTTTTTTATTACTAATACGTAGTGTGATAAAAATGTTTAGTAAAGTCACATTTTGTTATATTCCACGATAGCACACACCACCAATATAATATATAACACGTAATGCCTCAACCACATTTCCACACCGTTGTTTGCAAGCTGTGGGCCATTGCAGTAATCGTTCTTGCAAACTGACATACAGACGACTAGACCGGAAGTCCCGTACGTCGCGCATGTCGTCTGGTTCGTGGGAAGCAGATTATGCAGACGTTTGATTTCCTCAAATCCGAAAGTGACACCATCGGTACAATCACGGATAAAACTGGACACCTCTCCTATAAGAAACAAAATACCGTGAACAACATCTATTCTATATTGAATTATTAAGTCTTGAATACTAACGAAGGTTTCATGGAATGTCAAGAAGCAATGCCATAACTCTCAATGACTAATATTACTGCTACCCAGTCAATAGTACTGACACTTCAGCAGAACGAAAACGTTGGAAGAGACTTATGTTGATATGGTTTGTGGTGAGTAATGATTCTGCACAATATGTATGGCCATCGTAATTATTCAAAATGTCGAAAACACGGTAGATAAAGTAACTGTCTAAAAGGAAAATTAATCTAAGTTTGGTCATATATCAAGGGATATATTAAAGTAATGTAAATGTTTATTGGATTATATTGTCTTTTGAAACAACAGCTATAAAACCAATATCGGCCATTTTTAAAAGTATTCACAATGATACAATTAGACCGCAAACTCGTGTCTTTGATACAACGTCCTGAGGATCAGAGAAAAAAAAAACACTTTTACCGGATTTATTTCTAAAATCATTTATACAGCTGGTTTTAATTATTAGACAAACTGGCATGTTAAAATGGTCGCTAAAAGTGTGCGACGCTCGGCATACATTACACGTTATCTTGTAATCATCAAATTTCAGTATCGTCTAACTGCTTCCTCTCAAAACACAAAGATAATTGTCTCCCCTACGACTCCACCTGACAGACCTGCCTTGATAGCAACATGGCTTAAAAGTTATTGAGTCAAATTAAAGTTAAATATTTGGTTACCTCAAGTCTTATTTAGTTACTGATGATTGCGACCTTAACGTAAAACTCACGTTAATGGACAATGCATGCAGGCAAGAGGAAACCATATTACTGTACGTGTTAAATATTTCAACACACTAATACATATGACCATGAACTGATTCCTCAAAACATTGATGAAACAAAGCAGTAGTGAGAGCCTGTCGATGCGTAATGACTCATTTGTCAAGAACGTGGAATTTAAGTTTAAACTGTATTATCAAACCAGCTTGATGTCTATTTAGAATTGCAATGCAAAATTATCGATCAGTGCCAACAGCTTAGCCACAAGAACCCTAAGTAAATTATAATGGGGTTCTCAACAATTCCTATTCTCAGCCCAAAATCACTGCTGGAATTCTACACATTTCCCCTTTGATGATTGTTTTCACACGTGTGCATCTATTAAGTAGCCCACGTGATTCTACGTTGAAGTTTTGCTTGTCTGGAGTCGGGAGTTGCAGTGACGTGAGCTTGCCGGCAGGTTGATACACACACATATTTACTGGACTTCTACTGCATATATAAAGTTGCCTGTCTTTGGTCGATTGCACCCAGGTTTCACATTTTTGCTCAGATTTGTCGGGTTCATCCGTCTTAAATCGTGGTCTTCAATTTTAACGTGGTAATTGTTTTATCATCGACAGTTAACGAGTATAGTTACTTATGGTATTGATATTGTTCTATGCCGGCGGCGAGAATTTCGGAATAGACACGTATTCCTGAATAAAGCCGTAACAAAACCATTGTGACAGCAGCATCTGCGGCACCGGTTACGATGAATGCAGCTGTGACAGCAAATTCATTAGTGACACTGTGATGTATGCTGTAGTCACAATTCCAGCATGAACATGACCAGCGGTTGTCATAGCACTGATTCGGCAAAAATCATCTACGAACATACACACGTGTTTATATTTCGTGAGTAAAACGGTTTTCTTGGAGATTTATCTCCTAGTTGCTGTTATCTTTTGATCTTTTTATGCTTGCATTGGTTCTTCTATTAATATTGTCACATTAAAGTATAATAGCTCGGTAGACAGAACCTGTCCAGATTTATTACGTTCAGGTGAGGACGCGCGTGCACCTTAAAGATTTAAAAGTATACCTAGTGCAACTGCCATGCATTCATAGCAATTATCTACCTGGGGGATATTTAAGTCTATGGCTATTGTGAGGTTTGGGTTTTTGGAGTCTAGCACCACATTCATATCTTACAATACTGATTGTGGTAGTGTTTGTGTGGCATCGAAACGGATTAATCTGCTTGTTGCCAAAGAACTGCAACACAGACAAGTGCGTCTCTGACGATCAACAGTCGAAACATCTCTCTTCGTGTTTGGATTAATATTTGTTTAATTTAATTAACTGGGGTGTACGTTGAGGTCGGGTAGGTTTTTATCCAAGAACTCCACTGGTCATTTGTTGCTACCTAAAGCATGGATTTCAATTTTACCTCGGTTTTGTACTGGAACACCAGGGGAAAGTTCTAAACGGCAATTTCTTTGTTACCCTTGACACGATTCTATTTGGCGTATATGTGGGTCTTTTAATGCCACAAGTTTCAAAATAGTCGCTGATAGGAGGCATAAAATCACTATCAATGTTGGCATTCTTTGTCAGCTTCTCTAACATCGCATAGGTACATTCCACTAGGCTGTCATCAGGTGGCTGTTCATCACGTATATGTAATAATAAGTCTTAAACTAAAACACTAAAATTGGTTAGGTACCCTTCGATCGATGTTGAATTCCTCTAACTAAATTTCAACCCGGGTGAGTAATATTAACGATACAGTATATGTGAAACTTCTCGCTCCGTTTATCTGTTTGGATGCTTCAGTGTGGAACCAAGAATGTTGATGATTTCTGGCACTACTACCACTGAACCTTACCCATTTTTATATCCTACTGAATAAGTACGATCCGGACTCACGCGCCTTCAAGTTGTGCAGCTTAGGTATATGAAATCCTTCCCCTCAAGTACATAAAGAAACAAATCTACCGTTTACATAGCCGTCATTTTCCCCTTGCTTCGCTGGTTAATATTTATATAACCACGTTCCATAACGTTACTACGTGTAATGGTAATGGTATCTCAGTTACCTTTGTATCCACGTATTGTTTTGCTACTGCAATCGGAAATGTCGACATGCCTTGTGATATTGGCAACCGAAACGCAAATTATCTAATTACCTTATTTTCAATAATTACGGCAATGATTTTGAATGCATCTTGCAGTTTCGACACAATTTCGTTGATGTTCACGCTGGGCGTTTTAAATATTCCAGTTTTATTTTGAAACATTACAAGCTTGTTTGGGTCAACATCCAGGTTGGCTAACTCATTCAAATTTGGTTGCGAACCTGGCCATATCTTCAATGCGGAGTCTGGTCGTTGCGCGTGTACTAGCATACATTTTGTGCATGTGTCAAGTGTAGTTGGCCACTCCCCAAGTGATGCATGCAGTGCTTGAACAGCAAAACGTCCACCTATAGGAACGTCCTCCTAAGTTTGCAACGGCAGTGTCGAATCAAACAGCGGTATAGTATGGGCAGCCCGGAAGTGTGTATGTAAATAATCAATAAATTCATGTTGCGGTGCAAGGCCTTATGAGTCAGAATATAAAATATGTATTTTCAGGCGCATAACGCAATGAATTCCCAGTTCTTGCTCGAATCCAGATTATCAATACTAATTTCCTCCCATGCGTGGAATCATTGAAGCAAGTTCGTAACGGATAAACACATTGTTAAAGTTTGAATGTCATAAACTCCAAAAGCAACGTCCTTAGAATCAGAGCAATACATTTTTAACGTGGAATGAGATGCACGGTTATATGGTTATGACAACAAAAGGTAACAACTCCTGTACATCGTGGTGAAGTATTTCCAGGAAATCTGCAGACCTGTGTCAACATTTTTGTTTCGTCTTTTGATATGCATGTACGACATGATTGGCTGCAATGTTACGCAAACGTTCTTCAAAGGGCGAAACTTCAGACTGTCTTAAAAAGCCAAATATAATCATATTAGTAAACTATCCGCCATTAAGTTTGAAACGCTATGAATACACGTTGGATATTTGGGCTGACACGATGTTGGGTAATTTATGTGGGCTGACACGATGTTGGGTAATTTATGTGAGCTGACACGATGTTGGGTAATTTATGTGGGCTGACACGATGTTGGGTAATTTGCCATAAAAACTGCTGAACTTTGGCTTCATAACGTATGTAGTATGCATGAAAAATGGTCACTTGTCTCCAGACCCCATGAACGAAATAAACGTATTTTTCCAGCCATCAAAGGAGTTAACACAGGTATTCACATTTTTAATTCCGCCAACAAAACTTTACTGCCATTAACAACATGAGTACGACAAATTGCAACATCGCTGTTGCCCTTTCGATATATCAAGGCTGTGTTATTTAGGCTTGCAAACAAATCTGTAAAACTTATATATATATATATATATATATATATATATATATATATATATATATATATATATATATATATATATATATATATATATATATATATAGTTCTTTGAAGTTGTCCTAGATGCTGTTGCAAATAAACTTTTACAATTTCGGTTTCAACTTTGAATAGCGGCGCAGCCAATGCCAGGTCTGTTAGAAATACCAGTGGGTTTTGATTCAGGAAAGCATATTCTGATCAAGTTTTGTGAGACATACGGGATATGATCTGTATGTTCGTTTGCATCCTTGAGAAAAATCATAGTACATAGAATAGTTTGGGCCTCTTTCAATATAAAAGATTTAGGCTAAACAGCAACTTGATCCTTCCTGTGATGACCCAAACACGCTATTGGTCTGGAAATTTCATTCCTGCGTAGATGTGAATTATTTCAAAATACTGTACGTATCAGACTATGTGGCTTTTAATGACATTATATAAGGGTCCACTGGAATTCTTTTGTATCGCGTATGTGTGTGCATGTGTACATCGATGTCACTTTACTGCATTTAACCAACCCAAGACTAGCCAATTTTCCATCATGTCTCGCTACAATCACAGATACTCGGGCATGCAAAAATGCTTCAGTGGGAAAATTTATGAGAATCACAAAGCTGTTTCTGGTGTGGAAACTGGAGAGACAGTCGCAGATTCTCATTTTCATTATACCCAGTATATCACGCAACTACGCGAATCGTGGTTTATACCAGACGCTTATTTCAGCAATTTAAAATCATGTACGCGATACAAGTACATTTCTTAACCCATTCATAATTTTTGAAACACAAGTACATCCAAGTTTATGAATCATAGTATATATTGGTGACGTCATTTTACATTTACACAACGAATCTTTTATATGTTTAGAAAACAAAATAGCTTCAGGTTAATAGACCATAATATACACTGTTATTTTTGTCTTTGAAATTGAATTAAACTTTGCAAATTTGAATTTTACTTTAAACAGAAAGTATAAAAAGGGATGGAAAACAGCAATAGATTGCCACATGGCTACCTTGGTGATGTTTGCCACCTGCATATAGGCCTACAGTTGCATATTCGTATTTAAGTACGTACAGCGCTTATTACAAATGCAAATATAAGTGAAATGAAAGAAATGATACAACACTCAAGAAAAAATGATTGTATATTTTAGTACGATGGAACGGGAATAACATTAAATAGCTGTTATATTACATACGGCTGGGAAAAAAGCACGGTGAGCAAGACTTTTACGTTTAAATTATATTAGCAGTATTGATAAATATCCCGTCTTCCCCATAAGGAATGCCCAGAAGACATATTGTCACACTGAGATACTACGACTGTATTCATAGATTTCATTTTTTAAGGATGGGGTGTGTCTGCCTACATTATTGATTTCTTTCACGATTTTTCTTATTGTTATATTTGATTTAGTCATAAATCAGTACTACAAACAGACCAATAGTGTCTCTTTTTAAATTATTTATGAAAGAATTATAGAATCTCAAGCAAAATAGAATATAAGAAAAGCATATGCTGCTGACATGACATAAATCGCTTGAAATAAATACATTTTTACTGTAATTTCAGAAATTAATGAAACAGAACTCATGATTTTTGTTGCAAAGTTTACCCAATAAAACAGTGTGGTATTTCCAATATAACCAATATCGTAGGAAAATGGAAGCTAATTTTAATATGTGAAAAGTATGAACTTTTTGTTTTGTACCGGGTATAACGATAACATTTATAGTGTACTCACGTGCATAACGTATGCTTGTTGAGAGAACATTCCTGTTTACAACGACCACATGCAATAAGGAACATACACAGGTATTATGAGTCAGAGAAAGGTAATACAACTATTTTCCTGGATGGATAGAGAATTCCTGTTCACAACGACCACATGCTTAGAGTAGCCACATGCTCATTGTCGATAAATATATTAATAAATATGAACTAAGTGTTAATAAGGAAAAATACACTGGCATTATGAGTCAGAGAAAGGTAATACAAATATTTTTATAGTATGGATAAAATATACATAAGCTTGGATCAATGTGTTAAACAATATCGCATATGTTATTGTTTTTTTCGGGAATCTGTGTGATATACTCCAACTCATTATATAAATAGGTCATTATAGTTTTAGCGGTTGTGACATTAAAATTGGAAATGAATTTGATGTCTGTATGACTATTTTCAAGCGTGAACAACGGCATGGAATTATATGTTGTCAAGAGTGACGCAGATGAGATAAAGTGCATTGATCACGCTAGAGTAGCTTCACCACAGATGTAAATAACTGATCATTAGCCCCAACAACAAGGATAATGGGAAGTAACAGTCTGTAGCAAAATTATAAAACAAGAAAGTGTTTAACATACTAAACGAATTATCACAGCATAAAATACTATAAACTGATGTTTAAAATTTGACAGATACAAGATTCGATGAAACAAATAACAGCTCCGTATTATACATAATGTGACTTTGAAGTGTAATTGCACTGGGGTTTCTAGACGTGTACCTAATTCAGATGGATAAGAAATTTCGGCAACAACACTGCAAGAGGTTGTAGTTTGCATTAACGACATTAATTAGACGTCTAGTTCCAACACAAAACTGAATCCGTTCCAATAGTAAAGGTAAGCATAGTATAGCTTTCATGCGCCTGCGTCCCAGCCAACAAGGATATGCACTTATACCAAAACAGGATGGATTAAGCTTAAATGATACTAATATCGTGACATCTATATTATGCCAAACAGAGAGGAAAAGTGCTTGTAACGTGATCACACGTTATATGTTAAGGTATGGGTCAGAAAATAGAAATTTATGCAACGTATCGAGTGCAACGCTGAAAGAAATCTTAGCTAGAATGAAAACCGAAAAGTTTTGTAAAACTTTACAAAATAAATGTAATTATCAAAGTTATCCAAGTAACTTTAAGAGGAACTTCCATTATTATTAAGCGAGTCCAAAATAATCCTAAAATGTTCTATTCAAGTCCGAAAGAATCGAATGTTGCAAATGAATTTCAGATCCCCACATGCACTTGTGTGACAACAGTCATGATGTATCAAAACGACATTGTCCAGAACTCCTTTGAACGATTCACAATAGTTCCAGAATAATGTTCTAGTCCACAGAGCATTTTCTAATTCCAGTGAATAATCCTAACAAATGTCTCCTCTCAAATTATTTAAACACAACACGAAGCACGTTTGTAGACTAATTTCAGCATATGATATAAAAATCCGAAAAAGGAATAAATCCAAAATAGCAGTGAAAATGTTTACTCAGTTCTTTCTTTATACATGCCTTCAAGAGTTTATTACACATATGTGTCGCAAAATACCCCATGTGACATATATAACTATTTAGTCCAATATTTCATACTTTTTATTAGCTCATGCTGGTCATCCCAAGCAGGGCACAAACGTATATTTTTTTCCAACACATGCCTTGGGCTGATGACCTCATAAATGTACAAGCCCTTTACCTAAATTCCGCAAACCCACATTACAGTAACTATGTACCTAGGTTTGCTATATTTTGTGTTTGCTATTATTTGTCACACAACTTTGCAATGTTTGTACCTTAAAAATGAAAATAAATAAATAAAATACTATTGAATTGATTTGTGTCTTATTTAGGTTTTAATAATTTCACACTCATCCATGTTTTTCTCGAGATCCTGAGTTCAACCATTGTCCAATTGATGTGTCAATATTCGAGTTACTCATTGGATCATCAGTAACGATAATCATTAGCAACTAAAGCGTGTCATAGTTTATACAGTTTCTCTTTACATTTTTATGTTGTACGGGCCTCGTAGAGTTTAATCGTATTTGCCTTACACAGCTCAGTATTCATTTAAATTTAATTTGAAACAGCCTGAACAACGCAATATCAATTAAAGATTTGCAAAAGATAAAAATTATTACAATGCGATTATGTCTAAAACATTTTTTAAGGTCTTTATTGTCATCTCACCTCTGCCAAAAGACATCCACATTTTAATCAAACACTCAAAAGTCAGATAGATTCGTTTTTTACTTACAATAACTCTAAATATGAATCTCTTATTTTGTCTAAACTCTCCATATTACAACAATACGATTCGCAATTAACATGTTTCGTGTATAAATGTCAGCATTAGTCCCATTACTCATCGGCGCATCATTGAACCGGATGCAACGACTACTGAAACATTTCCGGTAACGGTAGACTTGTTCTGGCTGATTTCTGCGATGCGTGGAAAAAATGAAGAAAATCTATGGGGTTTTTTTTATTTCTTTTTCTTACAATTTTGCTTAAATACTTTTTAAACCTTTTTATTTTTTGTAGATTTCAGTTAAAACGGTAGGTACAGTATATTTTGTCCTAACACCAGTTGAATCACGTGTATGGTAAATCAAAGTGAGCACTAATTAAAGGTAACATGGAGAATCTGATCATATTCTTGCCTTTGAGTCATAATCAAATTGTGCAGCGTTTTACTGGTATAATGATACGGTGTTCATAAATGCAACAATAAATTTCATACATAAAAAATATTATTCTCGTTGCCATGTCCAGAGATCGCACGTCATTACTACTCTACTATGCATCGTACAGTACAAGATTGGTACACTTTTATTTCTTGTAATAAACCGACGTTTTTCACAAACTCGTGAGAACTCAATCTTTCTTTTCTAAATGATTTTCACTTTTCGCAACATTTCGTCCCTTTTGTGGACAAAACAAAATTTTGAATTTATGTTTTCCGTTTGTCGCTGACTTCATGACCAGTTGGCCAGACAATGAAATTTGGTTGAAATCCTTCGTGGATGCAAAATCTGTTGTGTGTGATAATCAGCCGGTGGTAATTATGTTAAGTATTACATTGTGATGATAATCGATCTCAGCCATATCATCATAACAATCAAGTTGCAAGTATGGATGAAATCTCACACATACACACCAAAATGTTTATAACTGTAGTTGCTGTGTGTGAATAGGTCTAATATTTTGCAGCTATCATTCTCCTAATCAAAGACTTAGAAAGCTCTCAATCAAACATTTACAAATTGTCATCCTAATCACACACACACACCCAACAAATTTGTTTAAAGCCCATTAATTATTAATGGAGTTAGTATGCGGAAACGAAAGAGGGACAGACGGATTGAAAAACAGGCCAACTTGAATGTTACCAGTGACAAATTAAAACGGAAGATACTTGTCTGTCTTTTTATGATGACATTGATATTGTACGGTAAGACTTTTTTCAGACTCTTATGCTACTGAAATAGTAAATTGGTTGAGATAAAGCTACCAACACCGATTCAGGCAAGGTTACTACATGGGCTAAATTTCAAGACGGTGGAAATAAGATACACATGTATTCAATCTATTATATAATGTTCCGAGAAAGCCAGTATTTCGCGGAAAACGTGGAGATGGAACACTTGCAACCCTTATCATGAATCATACACATTTCATTTAAAAACAAGAACATAATTATCGTTATTATTTGTCTTTTATCCTAGAATTTAGACAACGTATCTACTAACTCGTCTTTTTTAAGATTACTTTCCCATACAGATTACTTCCTTGACACATTGGTAAATATAATTCCTACAAAATTATATTATCTTCAACGAAGATGTCTGAAGCATTATTAATACTTTTCTATCTATGAATATTGTTAATACTGTGTTAATGAGATACATCGTTAAAGGCAAAACAGACTTTTATAAGTGAGGTCAGTTTCTTTTAAAAAAAATTGTAAGGTAATTTAGAATTTAACACCTAGGTCTGGTCTCTCCATGCCCAAAATAACTGTTATTGCTATAACACACAATTAATAATTTCCATACCATAATACTTTACATTGTATTGTTTAATATATTAGAACATAATTATCTTAGTTTACATTATCTACACTGACGACCATGAGCAGATAGAGTGCAAGCATTCGTTTTACCTCTGCTTTTTACCACTTGAATCATACATAATGTCTGGTCGTGTTCAATGGAACAATTCTTCGTGGCCTTTCCAAGATGTTGATCTCTCCTCAGCAGGACTCTTATATCTTCCTCACAAGGCGAATGCGATGTGGAAGCCGAACACTGATAGCATGTAAGACCCACTGAAAATATCGAGACTCATAAAACTGAATATGAATTGAGTTAAGGAGTGAGTTCATAAAATGTTTAATGTGGCTATTTCATCTTTGACATATCAGTCATCATTATTTTTCCTTCTCAATATTACAGTTCTTTTAATTAGATCTAGAGATCAAGTATATAATTAAGTGTCCTTTCTCAGCTGATTATGAAAAGCGGTACTACCTCTTGGTTGATCAAAAAGTTCATATGAAATTCAAGCTAAACAATGTACTCTATTTTCCAGATATTTTGAAGGAAGGTATCGAAATTCCAGTTACAAACATTCCAACTGGTCCAGTTATGGCAATGTATGTTCCAAAGTGGCATTCTGGAAGACGTAATTTCTGCGAAATCCTTAGTATTTGATGTTTTCTGTTTGAGTTGATTTGATTTTTAGCATAACTTTAACAATTTTATTAACCATTCCAAATAAAAATGTAAAGAACATACTGTCTCCTCTCTCAAATATTCAAAGTTCTCAACAAGTTTAGGAATTTTTCAAATGAAAAACTAATATGACACATTTAGATAGAAGGAAACATATTTACTTTAAATTTATTTATAAAGCTATAATATTTAACATGTACTTAAAAAGAAGTATTATTTGCGTAATACGTATTTACAAAATAAATGTCACGGTCCGGTGCACCATCAACTTGATTTGGACAAAGGTCAAGTTCAAAATACAGATATACATAACATGTAATCACTGAAATAAACCAACACGGAAACCCAACTAAATATGCATGATACATTTAACGGCTAGTTTGAAAATTTACTGAAATATTTATTCATGAGCTCATAGCTTTCTTGCATATTTTGGTGTATTTGGTGTATATATTCTTGATATTTATGAAATTTCTTATAACTACGAAAACATCATGCATGTGACAATATAATTACTTAGATAAAAATATTGTTCCGACTATCTGTGTATGTGTGCGTGTTTGTGGGTGGAAGTAGGTGGGCGGATAATAATCGTTTTCTCAGTGAAGATTTATATCTTGTATCAGAATCCACTTTTATTATCATTTTCATATCTCGTCCTCTCTGACATATTTAGTTTGCTCTTATACAAATGTACACATATGTGTATATTTGCGGCACAATAGATAGATGATTATATTTTGTCAGGATTAGCCTCGCTATTTATAGTTCCTCTATTACAAGAGTGTAACTCATTTCTAGGATCGAAATTGCCGTCACATTAATTACATGGAAACACTTATACCAATCCAATATTCTGGTGACAGAAACGTTGGTTTATAATTGGTATTTACGTGATATGGCTATATAAGATAAACACAGATCTCAGATGGGTTATGATTTAATTTAATTTAATTTAATTTAATTTAATTTAATTTAATTTAATTTAATTTAATTTAATTTAATTTAATTTAATTTAAATTCATGAAACGAGTTGAATAACGTCCAGGGCTTGCAAGTCAAGGCACGCGAAATCTGGACATGATTGAACTAGTATCATAAATTTAATTTTAAAAATATTAAAAGATAGATAGTTTATATATCAGTGTGAAATTATTTAGATACAACAAATAATAGATAGTTTCGTTGATTTTAAATGAGACGCCGCACCTTTAAATTGTTTGTGCGTAAAACATTGTCTCAGACGACGTTGAAGTAGTAACAACGTTTAAACGTAAATCATCCATTTTACAAATTATCATCTAGAGAACATATGTCCTAACCGCTCCGGTGGCCTAGTGGTTAGGGCGTCTGCCGCGGGAGCGAGAGGTCATGGGTTCGATCCCCGGCCGAGTCATACAAAAGACCTACAAAAATGGTACTAACAGCTGCCTCGCTTGGCGCTCAGTATTAAGAGGCTAGTGTAAGGACTGGTCGGCCTGGTGTCAGGATAATTTGACTGGGTTTGACATCATGCTACATGTCTGCGTAGACTTCACTATAAACTGACTCACTGCAGACATCGTAGCGATATGACTGAAAAATTATTAAAGCTACGTTAAAAATCCTAATCAAACAAACAACAAACAATTGTTCTTCCTAATAAACAGAACATTTTACACAGACAAAATTATTTTTCAACGCACTATGCATGTAATACAATATTGTGTGATACAGTACCGAATACGATAGAGTAGACTATATTTACCCGTAAGTATCATTTTCACAACTAAACACTTCATTGTTGTTGCTATATTCGTGTAAGAGAAGGATTACATGTTGCAGAAATTCCCATATTTTCTGTAGGATTTCCGTGACCATATATTTGCATTATTTGCTTTGGAACCGTAAAATACAGAAGGCATCAACGAGTTTCAGTTTGAGTCGGAATTGCGTCGTCTATTTACTTTGTAAATATGCATTATTTGGTTAAATTGTCATAGTCGGTAAACCGGTTTATATCCACGTTATTTTGTGAACAGGGTGAGTTTATTTACTTGTATATAGTCACAATTAAACAATGCTTGCATATAAGGTTAACATAATAATACCGGTATACCGAACCCCCACCCACTAATCAACTTTCTTGTATTGATATTTTACGCCATTTTTCATATGATAATATGTCATACATGACGTAACAAGGCCATGTGGGCCCAAATTGGTCATATGTAAAAAAAAAAACATCCAAAATGTATTGTGAAAACAAATATTTCCAGAAGGAGGGATACAAATGTTTTCACACGATCGCAGCCAAGGAAATAAAGGGAGTACTGAACATAATACCATGGGCTTACATACAATGGAAACATATACTATATTGCAAACAATCATATAGCCATTATTAAATCCAACTTTGATTGCTACTAAACACTAAGTTTTTCAGAATAGGACTTAATTGGACGTACATCCCCTACTAACTGGCAAGAAGTAGAATCAAGAAATATAGTACATTAATTGTTTTATATAATTTAATATATACAACAATAAATGAGAACATTTAAAATCTTAATTTTATGAAATGCAATGCATCATACCTGGTCGTAACTCCCTATTGAAGATAGATTGAAATTACTAATTAAACGTGGCGTGTGTATCAGCTATATAAACACATAATGAAGTGGATAAAGAAAATATTGTGGAATATGTTTTGAAATATATCGAAATTGCGTCTGTGGATAGAACATTCACAATTAATCCAATAAATATACATTTCAGTTTAACATTTAAACGTGTTCCACTAAGTTTTCAGGGAAACAGGTCTTGACGAATATCCAAGACACTGCAGAAAAAGAATGAACATGTATGTCTAATAGATATTAGGAAATTCTTTCAAAATAACATAAATAAAATACATTATTCTGCTAAAAAATTCAGTCAAAATAAATGTTTAGGTATTGTCAGTTTATGTAATATTGCATTGACATTTCCCAGCAAATAATTATATCGCTTTTCCCCGGAATAAATATCATGCTTGAACATCAATGCATCCAGTGCAAGTCTAAACAAATTATTTAGAACTCTGGAAAAGCCATGGTTACCGTTATATATATATATATATATATATATATATATATATATATATATATATATATATATATATATATATATATATATATATATATATATATATATATATATATATATATAACGTCGGCTCTGTTCTTTTAGCCAATTCCTTCTATGTGTTTCGCAGTCTTTAAACATTTATACAGAAAGATGTCTCAAAATAAATTGTAAGCTCGGAGCAAATATAGCATCGTCACCGCGATTTTTGAATTGATTAGAATCACAGACTTGATTAGAATCACATACCCTCCATTAACGATCCCTTAGGAACATATTAATAGTCAAATATTAATTTTAGTAAACACGCAATCAAAACTTGAATATTCTTATCAAACGGTGCAAAAGGAAGTGAGTGAAATTACCAGTTTATTTTTCGTCTGACTGTTTTTTTTTAATTTAACAGAATTGAAAATTGCATTGATTTGAGTGTGCCATGTTTTCTAATTTGTTATGATCATAAACAAATGTGAATTTTAAAAAAAAAACAAGCTTGTTACATATTTAATAAGATCTTACCTGATATAGGAAGAACAAAACTCATGAAGTAAATGGTCGACAAATAAGCCAGTTTGACCGGCATTTTGACGCGATATAGAGTACGTTAGGTCAGCGCGTTTGTTTTTATCAACATTCGGCATAGACTGAAAGATATTCAAACATTTACATTTGTATGATTATATGAGGCTCTAGAAGGAACGCCCTATCTTTCCTTTTATTTCCAACAAATGATCTAGCGAGCTCAAGATAATTACATTTTAATGCATATTTAGCATGACCGAGAAAGCTATCCAGATTGTTATACATCATTTGTGTGTGTGTGTGTGTGTGTGTGTGTGTGTGTGTGTGTGTGTGCTTTTCATGGGGATTGTTACCACTATACAATGGATCAGAACAAGATTATGTGTGAGATTTTAATTACGATTTATTATGTTGTGTACTGTAATCTTATGAGCTGATTTTTGTTTCTGCTTAGCAAAACGCCTCTCCCTCGTAGACAAATGACCGTAAAAAATATATGCATCACATTTTATCGTAGCAACGTATCATTAAAGTTCATCTTTAATTTCATCCCACACGTATGCCAGTGAAATGTTGAGAAAGACTGCTGACATTACATTGGAGACGAAAGCACGAGAGCAAAGATAAATGATGAATATTGACCATTTTTGAACGTAGACAAATATTGTATTCTCACCGCGTGAGGGGCTTAGTACGATGCCGTGGTATTTACGGGGGCACAATGTACGATTGACTTTCTAGGCTCCTTTGTCCTTGCATCCGTCCGACTTTTCTTCGTGTCTGCGCTTAAACCCTCTTATGAATATATTGACACCAAATTGAGAATGGGCAAACTAGGGATATCGCGCAGAAAAACTGGTCAATGATCAACTTGGTAGAGCTTATTAGAAAATGTTATTTGTATTATGACCGTATACTATGGTCATACAACTTCGCATATTGAATGGATCTGAGAAAGATGGTGTCGCCGCTGTTTGCGCACAAAAAAAACTAAGTTGAGTTTAGTTGTCTCTGCAAAGATCAATTTTGAAATCATAAATTCAGTTTCGAAAATACACATTATTGATTTATTTTACTAATGCTCGTCAAAACTTTGCATCAAGAATCAAGAAAACAATTTTGTTTAAAGTTTTTACTTTAAGTATAAAACTTCATGAGGCAATGCAAGTATGCAGATAAAGTGATTTCACACACACACAAACATACACACACACACAAACACAAAAACATACACACACACAAACACACACAAACACACACACAAACATACACACACAAACACACACACACACACAAACACACACACAGACATACATACACACACAAACACACACACATATATATACACACACAAACACACACACACACAAACAAATATACAAACAAACTTATATCACTGGACGAAGCGGGAGAATATTTTGATATTTGGGTACATTCAATACAATCAGGTTCTATAAAGTATACAAATATATACGGTATTAAAATATCTGATGAACTAAATCCTGAAAAATAGATAGCTAAACACTATCATCAGAAATACAAGTACATAAAACAAATTCAACAATCTATGTTCTTTTCTCTAGCGGGAGTGAAAGATATAGCTCTCTCTCTCTCTCTCTCTCTCTCTCTCTCTCTCTCTCTCTCTCTCTCTCTCTCTCTCTCTCTCTCTCTCTCTTTAGATCAGAATAATCTTGAAAATACGAAACAATAAAGACTATTAAAGTACGTATAAGACAACTAAAAAAGAGTATGGCAAATGAAAACACTGTCTAGTGAAAACGAAAGTAGAAAGTAGAAAGTGAAAGTAGTTTTGCGGTCTTGAATTTGTCACTATGATACCAATGAGTCTGGTAGTTTCGATAAGATTGTGTTTTTTCAAATATTGATTATCGCTCCCTAAATCATGCACGTCACTGGTTTACGCATTAAATTTGAAATATATTATTGATAAAAACGGATTATGACATAGTAGATTGACCGGATTAATGAATTCTTGTACAATACGATATCCAGAAGTGACTTGAGGGGTGAATGTATAAAGAAAATATCCTTGCTGAGCCTAATTTGATTTATCAAGATCTGTTTGATAGCTGCCATCAGTTATACGATTCCTGGCGATATATATGACGACCTCCGCTGCATAGTTCATTGTTATGCTTGCCGGCGTAGCTATTTTTCTTCATGCTTCAAGTAATTTAGGAAAAGCATTATTGATACGATCGTTAATCAGTTTCTTAGTTACAAGTGATGTAATTACAAATGTTAGTGATTTTGATTTGGTTGTTTAATTTTATAACGATCTAGAAATGCTTCATGTAAAACTACTGAAGAAACGTCCAACAGAATAATACGCTGTAGCTTTTATTTCTTCAGCACGAATTGTACGATTAATGTACTTAATGTCGTCAATACTATGATTTAAATTTCCTACTGTTTCGAGAATTTGTTGCTTTATTTCATGAGAATAATATCGTGTAATACTAACAAATAAACTGTTTAAATTACTAAATATGCGTGTAAGATCTGACTTATTTTTTTTTTGGGAAAACAATATTAAAATGTTCTTCGTTTACTTTTACGCCTATGCCTCAACTCATAAATAAAGGATGCCATATTGAAAATCTTACATTAATCACATGATCCCGATTTCTAAATATTTTTTCTGTACTCGGGTACCTTTATAACCTTCCATTAGTAGGAAACTCATCTCGTTTTGATTCTGGGTGTCTTTTTTGTTTCTTGTGGAACTTCGGCCATCCATGCACGCTTCTAATCTATGACTGATAAATATAAACGGTGTAATCCATTGAATACCTTTGTCTAGTAGCTGATAATGTTGATTCGTGGACTGGTATAGCTATCTTTGAATATTTTCCTGTAAAATGTTTAATTCATCGCTAAAATTCATCGTTGATTTGTTGGACTGCCTGTTTGAATTGAAACTAACTTCCAATTAGGATTTCCATCTGGTTTATTTGTTTTTGCAAACACAAGATAAATATTCGCCTGTAATCAACCAATTGATCGTTATCTAGTATTTGGCCAACTAAGATATACTCGTAATTGTATAAGTGGAATTTCATTTACTATAATTGCAGGTGGAAAGTTGACGCTAAATGGGGGGTTAGTGGAGCTTACTGATATCATCGTAGGTTTGGATGGAGTTATTTTAGTAACGATCTTTTGCAGTAGTTCTTGCATGTCGACGTTATTATTATTAAAACTATTTTCTAAATCAGACGTAGCCTTGACTCTTCGTAAATCTTAATCATTTCTGTGAAATCGTTATCTGATATTATTCCGTCGTTAAGGCCTGATAATATCAGCGAAGATAATTTGGAGGATGCTAAAGTTGCTGTGCGTAATTGTATTATATAGTCAGGTAGTTTAGTATGTTTACATGTAGGTATTGTTTAGCAATGGTATTAAGGATATAAGCAAATGTTGTTGCAGCTGAACACAAATTGTCACAACTACTGGTGCCATCGCCAGCGATGTTATTGTTGATAGCAATACATCTGTTCCAACAATAACAGCGAACACTGAATTATGTCAACGATATCTAAACGTCTGCGATAATTTTTTATTTTTCCTGTATACTCATCATTGCTATCTTTTAGTTTATTTTGCCTGAATGTACCTATATTTTTGCAGGTTAATTGGATAGCTCATTATAATTAAGTAGGCGGTAGTTTAGCGGTTAAATAAATGCACCAATAGAAAATCAAACTAAGTCTGTTTCTTCCGGTTTTACTTCAAATGTTACTGCGTCGTCTTGATCTAGTAGTACTAACATAGCTCCAGGCGATTTTTTTTGGGTTAGTGAATAACGCCGTGGTATTGTGGTGAATATTGTAAATACTGTAACATCGATCACTGACAAGATGTATAACTTGGTAACATCAGTGGGGTGTTTAATAAATGCATTAGGATGTGAGTACAAATCTGATCTAAAATATACTGCATATACTAAGAAGTCAGTGATCTGTTTTATATCAACGAGCGTAATGTCGATAGTCGCAGGATTTGCCAAAAACTCGTTAATGTTTTCGATTTACATTTCTACGAAAACTCAAGAAAGTATTTACAAGAGCACTATACTCAGATCTAAGATTGGTTGCTTCATTATCGACTGTTGTCAGCGAGTTCATTATTGGAGAGTCTCTAACATCGACTTTTTTCTTCGTTGCAGCGTCACTGCTTGATTCTGGTTCTTTGAGAGCAGTACTTTCAACAACAGTCATCCTAGAAGAACCGGTCATTGTATCACCGGATTTTTGAACTCGATTGCGAATATTATCTAATATTGTTGACAAAACAATACCTCACTCATTTTTACATTACTATCAAACACAACTATGTTGCCTTCGATTACTCCATTAATCGTCCAGTTCGAATTTTGTGTTTATATATCAAGGGAATAAAATTGTCTAAATTGAAATGAACAATATCGAAAATGTGGACGGCTCTAGAGTATACGGCAAATTTGTTCTGCAATGTATTCAATCGAGATAAAGGTTTATATCTAAATTGTGGAACAACATTGGAAGTATGAAGGGAATCACATCAAGTTGGTGCGTTTTCTGATTTGCATAACATGTTACTAGAGATTTTTACTTTCCTTCCACCGCAGTATTGTTCCATAGGAGCTAAAACGTAATTCAGGCTATAGTTCATTTTGGTGCCTAATTACATCCTAGTTTTCTATCTCGAATTGATGGAGAAGGCAGTGAATGTTAAGACGGAAAGAAATCTAATCTATTTTCAGTAATCTATACTATTAGATTGATTATAGGACTGACCGAGAAATTCAAATGAGAACAGGTGCGGTTATTCGTAGCTTCTCAGTCAGTTCTTGTTTCACCAATAGCCGAATTGTCCGAATAGAAGATATTGACATGCACAGAAGATATGATCCGTTGTGACTTTGAACCTGCGAATAGGTCAGACTGGAATCCGACAGAGGAATAACGTACACTAAGGGAAGCAATTGCCAAACTCACTGCCTTTTGTGACAAACCAGAAAAACTCGGATGCATGGAAAAAATTTGCCATAAAGTATGGTGGAAGGTGTAGATGGAACCGAACAGCAACATATTCATGAGCGACAAAGTAATACGTTGCCTGTCTCTTTTATGTTGTTGTTGTTGTTGTTGTTTAGAATTTAATGCCGCTTTTCAGCACATGATAGGTTGCCTATACATGGTGGTCAGAATAACTGGTGGAGGATGAATCCGGGAAACCTCGGTAAGAACCACCGATCCATTGGAGGCTAATATAGATCTTTCTCACATACCTAAATTGGCCAAGCCTGCGATTTCGAACTCACGCGGACATATATGTTGTCTTTACGAATGTGATCTATATAACTACTAATAAAATACATTACATCAAAGAAATGGTTTATTGTTATATGTCCAACGACGTGGTATGTCGTCACGTAAAAATATATATTTTCACAATGATAATACTTGTAACCCATTTGAAGTCTGATATATGAATAAATATGAATAAGGTCAAGATCATTTGATTACTATTTCCATTTTTTGTTTTAATGCTGTGTTTGGATCCTATTCGAAGGAACCTATGTACCCATCCTACTGGAATAAAAGAGTGTTCATGCTCGTGTCTGGATAAAGCAACATTCTGGTATTATTGCTATTTTTAAAGCCGTTAAGAGTTGTTCCAATATGATATAGCAAGAATGTTTGGGTTTTCCGTTACTTAGCAACGAAACAATACTTACTTTGAGTCATAACAATACTTCTTTTCTTTTGACACTACAATATATCCTTAAATACAACAACACATATTTAAATCATTGTACCGGTGAATTGTAGATTTAGGTTTTATAAGTAAAGTCCAGGACTTTGCTTAAACTACCATATATTGTAGTCCCTATTTCTCCAAATTTGCTACGAATGTTCTTCAAGATATTCCTACTAAAAATAAACTCTCTGATCTTAATAATTCGCTTAACGGTACTTTACGGTTTGTTAATAATTCAGCTATACTTCAAAGATTCCATTTATAATTTTAAAAATATACATAACAATGTATCAATCTTACAAAATCTAGTTGTCAAAGTGAGACGAATTCGGGCGTATATAAGTAATCTAAAGAAGATTTTGTTCTCAATCCAAACTTTAAATTTCCCTTCAATTACTTCCCGCCTTTTAACCTTTTTCTTCCGGGGGGTGGGGTGGGGAGAGGATTCCCCGTCTGATCTTTGCAGACCTTTCGAGTCAAACTCCTCACTAATGTTATAATTACCCGAAGGCGTACATGGTATTATATGGCCAGAATCCTGATATGTGTGTAATATCGATATATTTTCCAATTAGTGGTACTGTAATATTGTTATAGTCACTATTCGGAACAATGGTATAGGATATGGGTGTTGGACTATATTATCCACGTGTTGTGAAGGATTTCAGATTGCAGTTTGCAATTCAATGTCTATTGCGTGTTCTGTTGTATCAAGCTCTTCATCCCATATCAGTTTTTATACCCATCTGATCCTTCTTTTCTTTTAATTTTCTTTTAAGATTGTTTGTGATTGGTCTTTTTGCATATCTTCCTGTAAGGATCTCCGTACTTTCTTCTTTCTCTTTTTCTGCCTGTCTGTCTGTGCTTTCTGTTTCTGGTCGTGCCCTTCTGTTATTTCATCTGTCCTTGTAGCCTGTTCATTTGTTTGTTTTCCAGATGTGTTTACTCTCGGTCATTGTTGTTTCTGCTCTTTGTCGTTTTAACCTTGTTATTTTTGTTATTGTATTCCTTTTGCTTATCCTGTAGCTGTTTCTTGTTTGCCCCTTGACTTCTTAGCTCAATAATTTGATGAACTTGTATATCTCCCTTCTGTTTACTTTGCTGCAGTGTTAGTTTCCATTTTCCTCATTTTCGTGGATTTGATGTTGGTGCTAGTATAATTCCCTCCTCGTGAGGTAATCTGTTTCCAGAGAAACTTTCTGGTCTGTGTACTGTCTCCCTCTGGATTTGTGGTTGTTGGTCATTTTTGGTGGGTGTGTCCCACGTTCCCACATTTGTAGCTTATCCTGCGGTATATGCAGCCCTTGTACCAAGTCCTTACAAGAAAACCATGGAGAAAAAATGCCTTCTTTATTGTCTTGAGTTTTCTTTGTCTATATCCAGGATTCTCAAGCACTTTGTCATGGGAAAGCTTCGGTGTGTATTCATTCTTGACCAGGTTAACTTTGATTTAAAGCTTTTTCTCAAATTTGTCCATTGTAGCTTCAAGTGATATCTCTAGTAGGATATCTGATATGTGATGTTCCTCCGTTATTTTCCTAATTCATCTTAGAATTGATGCTGGTTTCATTATACTGAAAGTGAAACTTCCCCATTCTTGTTTTCCATAGGGACATATTGGTTTATTCTCTTTTGGTCTTCGGATAAAATCCACCTTTCTTATTTAATGAGTCCGCTAGGTTAATAAACTTCTTGTCAATAATTATCAGAATTACCAGCATTGCTGATGATGTCCCACAACGTGACACCTCTCCTGGTATGAGTTGTGTCATTTACCCACCCCCATTGTTTTTGTGAAGCCGGCTGCACGAGTTCTGTTTAACTTTGGCTACTCTTGGAAAAGATGTGTCAGTAAGAGGTTGAAATAAAAATTCTTTGAGAATCGCAAAGTTAATCTACGTTCTTCTCAACGACTTAAACTTTTAAAAACTGTTGGTATCCATGAATTCTTCCTATTTCTAAAATTGCTCTCAATTAATTTCGAAAAACCTTCTTTTGGATGTCGAAAGCTATTCCTACGTGTAAACTATGAAAGTATGATCGATGTCAAAATTAGTGTTTAGTAACCCTATAATCCAATTAACAGTTAATTAGCTCGTGGGCTTTGTTACATCTATATATTGAACTACTTAGTTCACAGAGTCTGACGACATTTTCTTAAATTTTTCCTATTGTTGAAATGCATCCCTGCTAAGAACACCTATAAGACGCGTTGAAATCATAATCCTTTAAAAAGGGGAACAGTTATTGCACAATATGTATACAATCGTTCCACATCGTGCGTGTTTTGCATACACGGTACCCATACGTTGTTCTTTCTTGTTAAAATCTTCCGTAGTTCATCCGTGGGATGACAATATCCCTAGAAGTAAAAATTTCATAAAAGGATTTTTATTATAGCTCACGTGTATAAACAATATGCTATCATCATACGGCATGTTTTCCACACACACACACACACACACACACACACACACACACACACACACACATTATTGTGCCGTAAATTTCCCGAAATAGGCTAGATGCATTTGTTAATAATTTGTAACGGATTTCTAAGTAGCAACTTCAAACTGGGACTGAAATCTAAATTTTCCAAGTAAGGGTTCAAGCATCGCGAAGTTTCGTTAAAATCTGTTAAAAGACTTCCGCTTTAATAATGTCAGGATCAATAGAGAACCTCGTATTTCCGACTGCTCTTGACGATCTTCGTCAATGTATCCTTTGGGAATAAAGATATCCGACCACATAACCTATCAATGAACAATCCATGAAAAACAATCTCAGGGTTGAACTCTATGATCGAAATATGGACCTAATAGGTAATTTTCTATTGTTCTTCGTTATACCTACCAAATAGTAGGTACATATTTCTCATAAATGACTTGACAAATGTTCCTGAAGCTTTTCCTGCTGTTCAAATATATTTCTGATAATAAACCCTCAAAGATATGTTGAAAAAAGTCCTCTCAAGAGAATAAAATAATACCAAATATTAATACAATTGATCTACCTTGCCCTAGTTTTTCTTACCTGGTACCTATGGGCTTCCCACTATTTCCCTAATTTCTCTGGACGAAATTCGTCAGGACTACTATCGGGAGTCAACAATATCCCTAGAGATAAAACTCTCAAAGAATGGTCCGTGTCAAAACTCAGAATATGGATGTATTACAGCTCATGTGTAAAACTAAACTATAATCTTACCGCATATTTTGCACCCGCCATTCTCCTCTTTATCTAGCACACCCTCCACCCCCCTTCTCGAACTCGGTTAGACGAATTTGTCTTATTAATTGTGCCTACTGTTAGAACAAATATGCTACTACTAAATGTCGAACAGAAGTTAAAATACAAAATATCTAAATAGGATTTCAGGCATCGCATTTTTTTTTATCTACAATCTATTTAAAGACTGCAACTGGTTTTTATACTGCCGTTACCCGTAAAGACCCTCTTTTTGCTAAACTTGTTTTTAAAGAACGACATAAGTATAGCTTTTTGAAGTCATATACATCCTCACGCATGAGCTATCAATGAATGACCCATGTCAATATGATTTAGGGTGAATTCTTTGATCCAGATATGGACTGAAGAGGTAAACTCATAGTGGGCATTGTTACACAGCCATATACTGAGCTCCGGATTTCTCAAAATCTACTCTACAAATTTTCGTTAACATTTATCAACTGCTGGAGCAGATCCCTAACCAGATACTTTACAAGAGGCTTTGAAATCAAGGTTATGTTAGCAGGGGTTCAAGTTTTACAAATTATTGATAGAATCGATCCACCTTGTGCGTGCTTTGCTTGCCAGGTAACCATAGGTTCCCCATTAATTAGCAAATCTCTCTTGTCGAAATTAGCAGGGATTTCTTTCGTAGGATGTCACTATCCCTAGAGATAAAATGTCAAGGAAGGGTTAGTATCAAAGCTCATTAAAGTGGTTATGGCACACGTGTTTACGTAATTTATATACATCTTACCGCACGTTTTGTACCAGCCGAACTTAATCTACCCCTAAATTGCTCGAAATTTAATTTTCTAGTTTTAAGTAACTTTGGCTACTGTTGAAGTAGATCCTTAACTAGGAACTGTCAAGCATGGATTGAAATCGAAATTCTCTACTTAGATGTTCAGGCATTGTAAAGTGTTGCTGCAATCTTTGCAATGACTGTAACACATTCTAATGCTATCAGTATCTGTACTAACCTTCTAAGCACTGCTTTCGATGAACGCCGTTTAGAATGACTGGGGGTCAAATATATCCCTATGTAGAAGATATCAAAAATGATCCATGTCAAAATCACTTTATCGATGAACTGAATGATCCATATATGGACCGAAGGGGTAACTTCCTAGTGGGTTTTGTTATGCATTGAGCTCGGATTTCTCGAAACTTCGTCATTACTGCTTCCTTTGGTCAAACATCTCACAATATACTCACTATCCTTGTCAAAATTGTTTAATTGCAACACTGACTGACTTTATATTGCCTACCATATATTGTGCTTCGTTTTGTTTCGTAATCGATTCGACGAATTTTCATAAACATTTCCTTCCGTTGGAATAAATAAGCACCGAAGACGCGTTAGAAATCAAATTAATCTAGGTAGGGTTTCGTTTGTTTAAATAATGGTAGAATTGATTCACATTGTACGTGTTTTCATACCTGATACGCGTACGCATGCTTCCCCCACTTACATGTACTTCAAGACAACAATAATTTTAACTGAAGGCTTTTTAACACTCATAAATTCCTAAAATAATTCTCGTGTAAGCACGTTTTGACCATATAAATGAAGTCTCTAATTTCAAACTTACATGTTTTTTATTCACATTTATTCTCGTCGTTACTAAATTTTTTGAAATCGAATACAAACATTTCCCGCCATGAACCTCAACACAACAATCCAAACATCTAACATAACTCATTGATAATATCTCAAATTACTAAACATGTATACCAAACATTATTCGAACACTTCCTATATTTAATCGTTGAACTATCTGTATTCAATCTTATATAGCTGGTATATAAAACAAAAACACTAGTATGTCTCCATTTTGATTAGAGTAATATAATAATAGCATTTCAGATTTGATATTTATTTACTCGCAATAAGTAATTAGTAAGCCATTACTTATTAAATCGTGAATAGCGATTAGGTAGACAACTGGAGGTGAAAATTGTTGAATTGGTAACGGGTTATTCATTAAAGTCAAGAATATGGATTAATGAATAAATAACCAACTAAATGTTAATTAATCTGGAACAACGTTTTTGTCAGGCGGTACAAACCTCATTGCGATGGTTTGTATATAAACATATAAGAACAATACTACTTGATGTTCTCTAAATCAACGATTCCGATTTCTATTTAGGAAGTGAAATGAAAAGTGTTTCCATGGCTGGCATTAGGTCGATTGGGCCGATTTGGCGCGTTAGTAATTGTTAAAACTATATCTATAGAGAAAAAGTAATTTTAAAGCAATGGAAGAAAATAAAGCGTTCAGTATCATACAAGTTGCTTAAGATGCCCTACCAAAATGGTCCAGATCGGGCACCAAATTTGCTATGGCCGTTATTGATCAGTTTGATTTTCCTAAGCCATTTACTGCAAATGTATTGTCCAAATGTACACACGAATCATTAATTAAAACGCATATCTAATCGTGCTATCATTAAAAGGCACTGTACACTATATTGTTGGTTGAGACATTATACTTACTTCCATCAGAATTTGTACGTTCTTAAAGTTTTGACAATTAAAACGTGGAAAAATAGTATTGACTTATGACTACTGTATTTATTAAATGTGATAAACTATATTTCAAAAATAAAGAGCTATTTTATGTGTACAAACAAATATTCGATGAGAACAATCATCCACGTTAGGGTTTGCACCAAGACAAAACATCCTAGTACAGAGGGTTCATAATCTCTCTCCAAATACAGCAGAAACTCGTGGAAACACAAATAAAAAATTTCCTTGTCTCTGTGCATACCCCAACATAGATTATATGACTATAATTTAGCCCTATCTGTCCTGAGAAAAAGCTTTTGTCAAATATATTTAAACTAGTCCTGATTACTCATGTTAATGTCATCAGTCCATTGATCATCAGCGGATAATGATAATAAAAGTGTATGGCTTTTAACAAGAAGTAAATACATAGTCATGTACTAATATAATTTTTTTTTATCAATAATATTGGCTGGGTATTTGACATGTTTATACGTTTATTTAATCACTCACAAAGTGAAGCAACAAAATCAAAAGGGTCAAACATGCATTAATTTATTAATGGATAGTGATTGATAAGGACTGTCTTTTGCTTTCTTTGCCTACACAAGTGTATTAGAACGCAAGAAGAAATGCGTGATTGCATTGTTCCATCTTATAATAAGCGATTATATCTCTTGTTGCATGTTTTAACCATGCCTGGTATAAGGTCATTTATCCAAGCACAAGATTATAACATGAACAAATATAATTTATATAATATAAACCAGTCTGGATTTATCGAATATATCTCTGACCAAGAAAAACATGTATTATTTCACTCAAAGATGTCAAAATATAAATAAGCTGCAAAATGTATGTTAATCTATGCAAAGAACATACAAGGATGAACAAAAGCAGGATGTAGTAGATTCAATCGAATAAAAATAAGATTTGTAGTTGATTTGATTAAATCCAACATAATCGCAAGCCCTTCTTTTTCAAGAAGCTATCGAACCAGACTCTCATTCAACACCCATATGGAATCACTTGCGATGACTACTTTCAACGAAACTTGTAGCTCTGACTCATTTGAAATTATATTTAATAAAACCAGTTATACCGATAAGCACAATATTACAAACCGATTGAATTTACATTTGCCAAACACCGGACAGGTCTAATTTAACAGACCCTAACAGAGACAAACGTTCTGCCTTATTGAAAATTCGAACGGATTCCAGTTTATGTTTTTGGAACAATCCCCTAATTGCACACTTAATATACAGGTTCGTAATAAAGTTGCTACTCTCATCTAGAAAATAGAATATTTGTAAATAAAATAATTACAAAAAGATAATTTAATTGAAATTATTATTAGTATCTGGTATGGTGTAAGTTCCACCGATGTTAAACGTTTGCCCTCCATTTCTTCCATAACAATATTAGCATACGACGGGACCATGTTTGTATCATTTGCGGTCCATTCATTTGGAGGTAGTTTTCTTCGTTAAATTCAAAGTTACCGAGTTTTAGGACAAGCTCCAGGAGTTGAACTAGGAAGTATAAGGGTGGATTGTCTACAGTTCTTGTTTCGCCTGCTTCTCAACACTCTTATATCCTTTATTTGTGTGCAATCATGAGGCTCCTAGGAAACAAGCTATATATTTGGCAGTAATGGTTCACTTGCTTTATATTCCAGTGTTGGCTTAGGGTATATATTTTGATAGAAACTAGCGTCACTTAGTTGTATACATGCTTCGCTGATGTAGTCTTCCCTATTCATAACGACCACAGCAAAACCCTTATCTGCAGGTTAAATTATGATGCATGTTCTGCTTGTGAGCGATTGTAGGGCGTATGTTTCTTCCTTGATCAATTAGTTTATCTGTTAGTTATGGTTTATATGTCGGGAAGTGTCATTTTCAACTGAATTGATAAAAGTTTCTAGATTTGGAATTGAAGTTTTTGGTGCGTTCAAATTACTTTTCTTTTTAAATATGGATTCGTTGCAGCTAGTATTTTCCTCAGCTTTACACACTGGCTGTAATGCAAGATGGGCTTGAATCTAAGTTGACGGCTGAATGACGTTGGGTGCTGTCTCAGCCAATACAGAAAACACACAAAGCTTCATGCAAGGAACCTAATACTTAATCATTCGTCTAAAGCTTCGTTGCACTCTCTGGCATCATTCGTTACAAATATATATATATATATATATATATATATATATATATATATATATATATATATATATATATATATATATATATATATATATATATATATATATATATATATGTGTGTGTGTGTGTGTGTGTGTGTGTGTGTGTGTGTGTGTGTGTGTGTGTGAGTGCGTGAGCGGTTTACGGAAAACAGGCGCAAAATTATATCCCTAATTCCTATAGGAAGATGCGTGATAATATGAAGTGACGTTTTAAATATTACGTTAAAATACAATGTAAATAAAATCTTATTCATAATATACTGAGTCTCCAAGATGGATCCACGGGCTATGACATATATCGCTTTATCAGCACGCACCAATCACTATACCCAACCAATAAGACATACATCTATCAAAAGGGTCAAACAAATGTGCTAATGTACATTCGAACTTTACATTTTTAAAGTTTAGATTTGACAAGAACTAAGATAACAATATGAAGCTGTATCCTTCGAACTTAGCGAACGCTAACGCATTATATCTTGTGCCTTACAGGGATGTTAGCTACATGTTTTAAAGCAATGTACAAGACTGGCACAAATCTAATATTTGTTGCAAGGCTTTATTGTCTGGGTAGATTATATTACAAGACTGTGCTTGCAAAATAAAATGCCTCAAATTGACAACAGAGAGTGTGTCTATATTACCAATGTACCGTCTCCATGCTCGAAACTTTATGTAATGACGTATTTAATTCAAGCATTCACCATCCACGTTTGCTAGAACGCCGTTTTCTTTATTGTTCAATTAGTCTGATGCCTTACCAACCCACATGCTAATAGGGTAATTGTTGAGGGACGGTAGAACTGCCTATTCGGACATTTACATATTAACAAATATGTTTTACACCACTATTAATAAGACTGTGAGGCAAAAATAAACCAAGTATTACATAAGTTACAGCGTTGAGTAGTTATCCTTACAAATAAGTAACGACGAAGCCTTGATATAGTTTTTTCCTTAGTTTTTTATCATTAGCATTATTACGATATAGTTTTGTCCTTAGTTTTTTATCATTAGTATTATTACGAGTGCAGGCTCTAACAAACGATAAAATTTAAATAATGCTTTATTTCCCTGGAAAAAGATTGTAAAAATGGAAAAGGTGTTTACTGTATCAAGAATCAAATCCAAAAATAATCCAAGACTCATCCACGAATTAAATTACAAAAAGCATAGTAATGAATTGTTTTAAGAGTCCAGTTGGAAAATCTAAGATGGAAAACGACGAATTAGTTCAATTCTTGTTGGAAAGTCCACGATGGAAGACGATGATGAATGCTGATGTCTATTTTGTGTTTATCGATATTTCATTGTAAAATCACAAGAATTAACACTTCAGATATCTGAATAATACTTTGAACAACTGTCTTTATCCAAGAATTAAGTATGAGCATATAAACTATTTCCATATATGTGAATTAATCCAAAGAATTGTTAACATGGTATCAAAAACTTGGCTACAACAAATGGTGAGAGGAGTCACGTGACCGTTTATATCACATATTCCAAAGATGACACTGACGAGAACCAATCATTTAAACTTGAATAATATGATCTGTTTTTGTCACACTATTCATCTTCCTATAATCAGTACCCAAATATAAAATGTTATCTGGTTTTGGAACAGGTATGCAAGGTGAACTCCAATAACAGTAAGTGAGATCTACGAAATATTTTTCCTGAAAATACTGATTTTTTTTTTAAATAGTTCTCTTTGAGACGGTTCATCCGGAACGGGTATTTTTTCACAGGGAGGGAATCTATAATTTCAAAGTCATGGGAAACTTTGTTTCTCCATGCAGAAACATCTTGAAATAAGTGCTCATATTAAATTAACAACAGTTTCAGTTCATTTTTTTCTTGCCCTCGCAAATGAGAGACTTTTTGCTCCAGATCTTTCACAATTTCGGACTTCCAAAGACTTATCACTCAAAATATCAGTAAACCCCGATGATATTCCATCACTTAATTCTTCATTGAATATGACAGGTACAACTAAGTTAAATCCTTGCTAAACCAGGCAGTCGGGTTCAATATACTTGTACTCCGTTTTGTTATTTTAATCCCAGGAGCACTACCATTATAATTTAACTCTTTGATTTTCTTTTCAACATTGTAAGGGCCGTACAATCTAGTTATATTTTACATATTGGGCTTCCTCATTATATACGTCTTTATTTATCTCTGCAAATCACCTCACTGCAGCAGAATAAAATGAATGTCATAATCCCTACCAAACAATATTTAATCCTGAGTCTTTTAAAACTTTTCAATTACAAGAATTTATATTTTCCCCACATTATGATTCTAAATATTAAATGACAGCAGAAACGCATGTGCAGCTGCATCATGGCCAGCCCCTTCAGGCACGTGAACGTCGTGCGGAATTGTCATAGCTACAAATGCAGTCCATCACAAACAGAAAAGCAGAATTTAGTTTATAGAAGGAAAATGGAAATAACTCCACTCCAGACAAATTGGACAAGTTTGTTTCTAATTATAAAAGAGATTTACTTTTTCAACGAATAATTTGGCGCGAAACCGAGTTCCAAATTAGCTGGGCGGTGCCACGTTCTATGTTCCTTGCAGTGGATTTTTTTAATTCATTCTGGCTTTGGTATGAAAGCAAAATGAATACATCTTACAAATATTAATACATATGTATAAGAAAATATTAACTAAATTTTAATAATACTACACTCGATACGTTTCGCAAATATTGGTAAGAAAAGGTGGTTCATATATATGTGTGTGTGTGTGTGTGTGTGTGTGTGTGTGTGTGTGTGTGTGTACTGTAACATGCTCATTTATATCTAGAACATTACTTCCTGTTTCGAAATGTCGGCAATATTTAAATTGAAACCTTGACTGGCTTCCAATAGCCTGATAATAAAAGAAATCCCTGTAGAAATAATGGCTTCTTATAGTAGCTGGTTCTTTGAGAGCAAAGTATTTTTCTAACTATATAAACAATAAAACATCTGTGTTAGAAAAAAAACGGATTTTCTTTTAGTCTTTACATGTCAAAAAACAAATCAATGTAATGGAATTTACATATTTTCTTCCTAGTCAATACAGAATATAACATAATGTACATATAATTATAACTAACAGCCTCACCAATTTGTATTATATAGTAATATTGTTGTTTTTATAAATTGACTTTACTGGCTGATAATATTCTTATGTGTGACACATAACCTGCCTCCAAAACAAAGATGGTGGGCATCGTAAAACACATCGATCAGTGTACATAATATAAATGTTACAGAACATTAATTGGCAAAATATCGTGCTTAACATAATCAGATAATACCAATCTCTACATGAAACAAATATATTTGAATTCAGGTACAATTCGTAACATTAGATATATATATATATATATATATATATATATATATATATATATTCAGACCCATAGTTTTAATTAGGACAGGCATTACAAGGTGCAACGTCCTTTATTGCACCATTACAATATGCCCCTAGATTTCTTGAGATGCTACAGGATCTAATCCTGGTTTTTTTGCCACTGCATCCATTAACTTTCTCGCATGGTGAAAATGCAGACCAAGCGCTAAATACACCATCCGTTGCTGAAATGAAACAATATATTGAACACGTATTTGCAGGAAAAAGGAATAAGGAGCTACATATGCAAAATGCAATCAGCTAAAATGTTTGTTTGTTTGCTTAGGATTTTTAACGTAGATTTAACAATTTGTTAGTCATATCGCTACGATGTCTGCAATGAGACATTATCCTGACACCAGGCCGACCTGTTCTAACACTAACCTCTTGACGCTGAGCGTCAAGCGAGGCAGCTGTTAGCACCATTTGTGTAAGTCTTTGGTATGACTCGGCCGAGTATTGAACCCACGACCTCCCGCTTCCGCGGCGGACGCTCTAACCACCAGGCCCCCGGAGCGGTCACTTAAAGTGTCTGGTTCCATTATTTTATCTCATTGTGTCATAAAAGTGAGTTTCTTTAATAAACAAAATATGTTTAGATGATGATTTATATAGAGTAACATTTTCCATGCATTTTCGTAAGAAAGCACTCTATGTGACACATTTTCTACGTTTACTATGCAGTCCTATAATGTACGGAAAAGTAATTCCCAAAGAATGTATTGATGTTGATTTGTAAATATTTTTATTAGATATCTCCATCGCTTTTTTTCTTTTGAAAGGACTTGGCTTGTTCACATCCCTTTGAACAACGATGAAAAAGGAAGCACAACAATAATAGGTTAAAACAAATAATAATCGTAATATTGAACCTTTAATAATAGAGATACCTCTAAATCAGATTAGTTTTTATTTTACCACTTACGGCAAGCAAGTGCTTTACAAATGTCCTGTTGAACAGCAGAACCCTCGCAGTAAGACCCACCATGAGGTATTGGGTTGTTACAGTATCTGTACCGCTTCTGTATACCACCTACAGAAGGAATGTTTAGTTCTTCTTGAGATCTTAAATTACAGTAGCAATATTTAGTAAAATCATTGAATGATGTTACGACTGTATGGTTTTTAAAAAAGTAACAGAAATTAGAGAATAACAAGCTTTGTAAAATTTTAAATTGTCTACAATTCACCAAATAGTTTTCTTTTTATATTCGATAAATGAAAATTTTAAAAACGATCTACGGGATTGTGAATTAATTAACAGATGGTTCTAATATATACACCACTAGTCCATAAGTACAGAGGATTCCGAATTAATTATAGTGGCGTTCTAAAAGAATTTCAATCTTGAATATGGTGGTGTACCAATGAAACAGATTAGAGTCAACGTATTAACAGCATTGATGCATAGCAATGATGTATGACAGAATGACTCTAAATTGAACTCGCAATAATCCCAAAATAGTATTTTAGTAGTTCTAAAGTCACGAACAATTTGTAATCCCAAGTAATAATTTAAATTGGACCGATACCTTTGTAATTAAAATTGTACACAAAACAAAAAGACGGATTCATCATTAGATATTAGGATTGTAAGGAGTAATTCTAACGTAAACAAGTCTAACATCAGACCAAATACATATCTTGAGAACCCGGATGAGGCCGAAAACTTCATTTCTATACCATTCTAAATTGACAGCAATCAGGATTGTTGCTGCCATTTTAATAACGAACAAAGTAAGCATCAAGTTCACCAGGATTTTCAAAGAGAAAATACCAATGTCCAGAATTCAAGTTTAAGTTAACTTTAGTACGTTCAAATAATAGTAATCATAAAATATGATTTGCACTCATTGACAAGAATTAGGTTCCTATTTACGGAAAGACTTTAATCAGTTAGGCCTACATTCTTAATCTCGATTATGGACAAAGGACAATCTCATACTACCAATTAAATATACAGAACAATGTACACTCGTCATCAGAGCTAATTTATTGACTTAGAACAAAGATTAAAAAGAGGATAAAAGCTATAATAATAAAGTTAAAATGTTGGGTCAGAACATGCAAGGATCCCTGGTCAAAAATAATAATTACCATAATTAAGTTGCATCTTTATCTTTGATAAATGTATTTGTAGCTGTGTTATTTATCAGAGAATCATTCGACGAACTTAAAGATGACTTATGTCAAATTAAAATGCAAAATTATTTGACGCAACTATGGGCCTAACGGAAAACGACATCTCAATGAGATGTTCTTCAATTGAAGATTTTGTTAATTTGTAAATTTTCACAATCAAATTATTTTAACTCTAAATTTGAAAGTATTAATTAAGACGCCTAAAATTATATTAATTTTCCTCTGCTGGAATATAACAGAAACAAAATATAACGTTTAGATTTACGGTATATAGTTGTACTTGATGAGGCAGTGTCACAGTTCAATCGCTCTATCAATGCTAACCTCCACAAGTAACAGTGCAGCTACTCCAGGATCCAAATTCACTCCAGCCTCCATCTACTCTTCCCCGGTCTGCAAATGGTCGCGTTGACCTGGCGCCAATATCCTAAGCACGATACATTAACGAGCATGACTTAAACTAAGCATTACTAATTCGTATTTGATAACATGAGTCTTTTACGTTAAGCATCATCAAATAACACCCAATCAGCGAGGAGAATCATTCCTGACTAGCATTACAATACATAATATAGCATTCGAACACTAAACACTTATTCACATTTGCAGCATTACGACAGATTTCTATCAAATCATACTTTGGGTAAAGGTGGAGTAAATATAAATTATATTTGTATGCAAACTTAATTTTTCTGCTCACTTTTAACTTTTTGTGCTATGCTTTATTGCTTCTAACATGTATTAACATCTTCCTTATGCGACATAATGCATATCCAATACTGGATAATTAAGCTTACCGCTGGAGGAGTCGCAATCACTGTATCAAGTAATTGGGTATCCGTACGCAAGGTCACCTGTTGAAATATAGTGATACTGGTTGAATTATATTTGTCAACAGTTAGAAAAGTCGGAAAAGAAACCGATGTGGTAAACAAACATTACTAGTCATCCGTTTTACTTATTACGCCATTACAGTGGACACAGATTTGAATTTTTAATTAGCATCATCAGTTTTACAAAACAAAACAGATTAACCTAATTGATGCAAAAAGATGACAAGGTATTATGAATACGTTTTTCTGTTCTTTTTGTGAATATGGACGTACAATATATCTTTAAGCACACACTTCGTGCATAGCAGTGTTTTAACATTATTACGTTCATACATGCCTAGTGCGACGGTTGGAGAGTTTAGAAAGTGCAGTTAACACAAATGCATATTGTGAATTACTTCTATTTATAAGATTGCAAATTATAAAAAGAACCGTATACACATTATAAATTACCCGATTTCTACAAAATACAATACTAAAAGAAGAAAAAAACGATAGGAAGATATTTGGCTCTTCAGAAAGTACATAAAACACCCTTGATTATATTTGTAAGGACATTGAGTAGCCATGATAAGATTAATATAGGACTTAGTTGTTCTAATTATGAATGTACTTGCTTGAAATGCTTTTCTTAAAATATCCTATTTCAGGCAGACATTTTAAGCGAAATTATTTTTTGTTGTTGTTGTTGCTATAATATAAATTAATAATACCTTTGTTTTATAAAGATCTTCAGCCAGACTGTGTAAATTCGACTTGTTTGTAAAGCATCCATTATCTAAGGCACACACATACTCGGATTTTAATATTGCCCTCTTCAATCCATTGGATCCTACTTTTAATTTACATACTCTTGCCGGTGATTCGTTTATTATTACATTTATTTACAGTATTTATAAAATTTGTTTCCTTATTAATTCTCTTTATCCAGATTCTGTTTTCCTATTTCCCATTTCCCGATATGTAACAAATATTTTCATGAATAAAAATTCTAAAAATAGGCGAGTGTCGATGTTTGCATACTGAATATTTGGCGCAGTTATGTCGTTTAATTCATCAAGATTACGAACTGGTAATGCTTATTCTCCGGATTCGTGTACAGATTAGTATTGAATTTCCAGAATTGTTTTCTGTCTTCGGAATTATTTAGTTCTAGTTCAATGGAGTAGTTTGAAAAGTAACGTAATGTAATTGTTATGTCATTTATAACATTGTTAGACATTCGGAAAAAAGAACAATGGCTAGTCAAGATTGGGTTAGTAGATCTTTCTAGCGCTAATTGCGGTTCTGCAGATGTGCATTAAGTACTCAGTAATAGTCAATCAGGTTATGATTTTAATTTAATGCAATAATGTTAATCAGCAGCAGCAGCAACAACATCATCATCATAATCATCATCATCATCATCTGTTTCGTGACCTAGTGTGGTCGTCGAGGCGCTGTGCTGCTGAACATCTGACCAGTGGCCTCCATTTGTCATGATCGTGTGCCTATACCTGTGTCTCTGCAACACTTTTCTTGGTCCATTCTGTGATCTTGGCAGTCCACTTTTATTTCTGTCTACCTCTCCTTCTGCCACCCCGACGCTGCCCTGTATGACTGTTATGGATGGACTGTTGGCTCTAGTGACATGGCCATACCATTTCAGCTTTACTTTTTTGACGGTTGTGAGGAGGTCTTCATATTGGCCTACGTTGCCCCTGATGGTGTTACGCACGTCTTCATTTGTAATGTGGTCAATATAAGAGATGCCAAGGATGGTTCTGCATGATCTCATTTCAAGTGCATGGATTGTTTATTGTAATTCTGCTGTCAGGGTCCATGCTTCATATGAATACAAAACGACTGAGATGACTAGTGTTTTCAATAGTCTTTTTAGTTTTTAGACACATTATTGTTTCTCCAGATGGGTTATAGTTCAGACATAGCTGACGTTGTTTGTGCTGCTCGTGATACAATTTCTACTCTTGATCCCTCTTCGGTGATTATGTAACCAAGATATTTAAAGTGGCCAACTGTTTCCAGTACCTGTTCTCTGTATTGAATCTTGGCTGAGATGTGTTTGGCACTATTGGCAATCTTTTGTTCTTCTCAGAGCTTAACTTCATGTCAAATCTGGAAGATGTTTAATCCAGGTTCTTCACTACGTTGGCAAGTTCGTCTTCACTGCCCGCCAGTCATCAATGTTGTCTGCATAGCCCAGGTTGGTGATGTTACACCCTCCAATTCTGACTGTCCCCCAGTGGTTTTCCATGGCTTCTCTCATGATGTGTTACATCCTTGACGTACTTCTACTGCTGTCAACAACCCGTCCCCCACAGAACCTTGGGGAACTACTGCACAAGTAGCATTGGTGTACAGCTGCTAGTTGGTAGTGGCGAATTTCGGACCCATGTTGTACTTCTTCATTGTGGTCAACAAATGCCACACTCTACCAATGGCCATTTTTAAATCTATGAACCCATGATAGATGTCTTGTTGATGTTGTGAGTACTTTTCACACAGACGCCTGTGATTGAATATTCTTATGTGCTTCTTCCACTCGGAAACCCGGCTTGTTCTTTGGTGATTGTTTCTTCTGCTTGTGGTTTCAGCCTGTTCAAGATAATCTTCAGTATTACCTTACTAGCATGACTGATCAAAACAGATAGTTCTGTAATTTCGGAACAGCTGGCTATTGCCTTTTGAAGAGTGTTATAATCAATGACTGGGTCCACTCTGTTGGAGATTCACCTTTCTACCATATCTTGTTGCAGATTGTTTTTAGTAGTTATATCACTGATATAACTCCCCCCAATTCTTGATACAATCAGCTTGGATGTTGTCTACTCCACCTACGTTCCTATTCTTCAGTCCTCGTATTGCTGACTCCACCTCTTCCTAGAGAATAGGGAAATCGTCATCATTTGAGGAGGTTTGAACTTCAGGTACCTCTGTGTCTCCTGTGGACTGATGGTTGTATAGTTCTTGGCAATACTCGGTCCATCTCTATGAGTTATTTTCCATTTTCGTCTTCAATGCAAATGACTCTTGGTTTCTCCTGTCTGGTGAGGTCTTTCATAATTTGGAATGCCTTTGCTGTTTTTTTTTTATCAGACTGCTCTCTAGTTTGGTGAATGTTTGTCCACTTTCACCTTCTTTCGCGATCTTCAAGTTTTTTTTCTGATATTCTTGTTTATTTCACAACTTGAGAATATCTTGTGTTGCCCATGGTTTATTTGTTTGGGCGATGGAGGCCAATTATATCCTCAGCAGCTGCTGTCGTGAATTTGTTGCATGTGTCTGTCATCATTTAAACATCAACATCCATCACAAGGAGTGGATCAATTATTCCTCCAATTGTGGCTTCTAATGACTTGCAGATGTTAGGGTCCTTCAGTTGTACAAGGTTGAACTTGAGCCTGATCTTCTTTGGTTTGTTAATTTTCTTGAGCCTCACTCGGAACATCATACTCACGATATCGTGATCACTATAAACATCAGCACCTAGGAATGTCCTTGGTTTTGCTTTACTGATGATAATTCTAAACGGTTTTGAACCAGTATGTAGTTGAACTGGTTATGATGGTTTCCATTTGGTGCGAGTCATGTCAAGCATCGTGAAGCTTTATGTTGGTCCAGTGTGTTGGCTAGTACCAAGTTGTTGTAGTTTGCGACATCGAGCAGCCGTCTCCCTCTTTCATTGGTAAGCTCATTGTAAGAAGGCCCTTAATGATCATCAGAGTCTGCCATCTTTGACTTTCTAGTCCCCTTGGATAATGAGGATGTCGTTCTTAAGGACCATGCTTAGGATACACTGAAGGTTGTTGTAAAACATATATATTTCTTCATCATCATGATCGGTAGTTGGAGCATAGACTTGGATAATTATGATGTTAAAGGAAGATTCTGTCCGACGAATAGAGATGATTCTGCTTGATATGGGGCGACATTCAAGCACAGACTTTGTGATGGCGTTATTTACAAGAAAGCATACTCCATTTATGGACTTGTCAAACTTTTCACTATAGTAGAATTTATGCCCATCTTCAGTTTAATGTTCTCCTAGGACTTTCCATGTGACTTCAGAATGTGCTGTGTAGTGTTTCAGATCATGTGTCAACTATTGCTGTCTCTCGTTCTGATTGTATGCAAAGTACCAGTAGCACACTTGTCACCTCCGTCCTGGTGGATAAAGGAAGGCGCGCTTCTTAATGACCCGAGCGACGACCGATTTTGTATGGTAAGTTCAGATTTATCCAGCATTATCAGTGTGTCTGGGGCAAACGTCGTCTGGTGGATTCCCTCCTTGCCCAGACCAAGGAGTTGCCAGAAGATGATATAGTACATCAGCCAGCTGCCTTATTGTCTCCACTCTGTATTTTTTTGTAGGGTTTACTCCCTTAGCCTTTGGCTAACCAATGCCGACATGAAAGGAGCAGGATAATCGTGGATGGGCGGGTGCGTCCATTTGTCGAGCAAACAAAGTAGCTGCTACTGCCCAATATAATGTTAATACCAAACGTATAACGAACGATTATAGTCGGAATAATGACGTCCATTTATCAGTAGCTAGAACATTTTATGCAACAAAATAGATTCATCAGCTGTGATCCAGAACTTGGAACCCTACAGAAACGTCTGTATCTGTTTAAATTCGGCATATCAAAACTATATAGGTTATAATGATGATAATGGCTTCGTGCAACATAAATGAGACATAAACATAGACAGGCATTGAATAAACAACATTCTTTTGTAATGATTCTTTTGTCCATATATATATATATATATATATATATATATATATATATATATATATATATATATATATATATAATGAGTGATCTTTTATTTCGTATTCAGTATTGGCCTTTGTTCGAAAGATTGGAACGTCTTTTTCTAAAGAAATGAATCCGATAAACATAGTTTCCATTCATTGGTAATTCATGCAGGATCTTAAAATGCAAGTCTTGCGAAATATAAACATAAGCAAAATACAGTCAGTACTATGTGTCAGAGATAATCGACCTTATCTAATGCAAATATACATGGCATAAATTAGGCAATCAATTAAGGAATGTTGCACAAAATAAGCAGTTTCATTTTGAGTATCGTTGACTGTCGAACACATAAGTGCTATCCATCATTTCCTTACCTGTAACGTAACAAGCTGGCGCTCGTGTATCAGACATGTCTTTCAGCACGTAGTCCTGATTTTACAGTAGAAGTTGCATTTAGATAACGAATAAATCATTGCATCTCCTAGACCAGTGAAGGAAATATACACCACGTACTTGTAGTGCACCAGAGATGTCGAACAAATTGATGATTCGCGACTTTAACATTCTGGTTTGAGTTGTAAAAATAACATTACTGGATGGGATTTTCACATGCTAAAATATTCTTGAAAAAAGAAATCGACTCTCGCTGAAACGCGAAGCATATGGGTCTACTTCAGCTTAGTATAGAAGAGTAAAGGATATTCTGACCGCATGTAACACGTTTAAAAACATAATTTTTAAAGCGAAATTTGACGAATATCTTCTCTTTCAAAGGTTACGGCGATGAATATCTTACTTTAGTTTTCTCAATGTTCAGACGTGCCCTACAGTCAGCATCGGAGTAGTTGATATCTCTTCCATCGATAATAATCTTTAATACAGGACAACGGTTCATTGGGCAGGGATCAGTGTCCATCGGTTGACGTTCATATTCATTGATGAATTTGAAGTAGAGAACACTAGCAAAGAATGGAGAATATATTCTAGTACTGCGATAGAATGCCAAAAACAAAACGAGGATATTACATAATTTTAAAGTAATCGCCTATATATTTAGATATGTTTTATGACGTTAAATATATTTTGCTTCTGGAAAACAAACCTAAACTCAACTATTTTTAAACTATGTGCAAAAACGACCTTATATACGCTTTTAATCTGAGTTATACGATCTATTTCATTAGTATGTATATATGGCAAAAAGGGTATGTTAATGTTGGAGGAAAGTTGCCAAAATTCAAATGAGTATTTTTTCATAGTCTCTTGTTTGACCCTCAACAGGTGATATATTAAGGCCCAAAAGAGTGTTCCATGTTTGCATCGAATTGTTTTCTAAAATTGTTTTCATGGCTAGAATCAGACCACCTGTTCTGGAACTTAGGCCTCACTATTTGTCAGAGGTCTAACTCATTTACGTTGTCCGCAATATTAAGGTGATGCTAACTTTGGCTACTGACCCTCAATTCTTAAAAAGGTTAAGCTGCAGAATCAACTGTTAAGAGGTCGGTAATTTTGATGCCAAAATCAACATATGTTAAGAGGTCGGCAATTTGGATGCAAAAATCAACATATGTTAAGAGGTTGGCTATTTGGATGCCAAAATCAACATTTATTAGGAGGTCGGCCATTTGGATTCCAAAATCAACATTTATTAGGAGGTCGGCTATTTGGATTCCAAAATCAACATATGTTAAGAGGTCGGCTATTTATATGCCAAAATCAGCATATATTAAGAGGTCGGATATTTGGATGCCAAAATCAACATATGTTATCACAGGACATCTGACATTGGACAATGTCAGAGTTTCATCAATTTAAATCCAACAATGCTTAATAAAATTATGTTGCGCAAACGAAAGTAATAATGACGTGATATCACAATTCATAACTCTGAAAATGATGTCCAGCGCTGAAAATTAGCTCCACTAAAGGTTTGACCAACCTGAGGCCACGCGCAAATTCAGTTAACATCCAGTTAATTTTAGACAAATTATCTTGCAATTTTCCAAAACCAGTCATTACGACTGAACATGAAGTAACTATGAGTCTTTTCGAAAACATACTAAACTTAAAAAACACATGTTTAAGTTTCAAGGAACATAGTTCGTAAGAAATTGTATTCTGACATTCTGATTTCATCTTGAGTTATACTGGTTTACGCATAATCGAATCTGAAGATGTAATGGTGAAGAGTCATACCTCTATCAGAAATAATCTGAAATGATTTGAGATACACTGATTATAAAGAGCTGTTATAGTGAGTATTGAAATGGGTTAAGGGGACATATATTGTCAAACTTTTATGTGAAATATAAAACATACATATTAAGGGTAATATTCAATTGAAATGATAAATTATATTACGTTGTGCGTAAAGGTTTCAGAGCTACACGGTTAAAACAAAAATCTTTTCTGAGCTATATAACTAAATGTAAAAGAATATAACTCAGCCTCGAAACGGAGCTGAGGAGGCTAAATTCTTTAAAAGCACATATAGGTCCACGAGATAGCACACACACTAGACTACATCAAAATATATTCAATAATTGCTTCATTATTCTGGTTACACGACTTTAGTCATCAACTACAACCATCATCAGCAACTTATTTTTTGTCAAGCATATTACCTTTGGAATCACTCAACATCATTTGTATAGCTTTTATTGTTTCGGGAAAATGTAGTACTTTTTAGGATAGGTAAAAAAAAACGAGTAGCATACCTATGTATTGCATCAAAGTAATATTTTTTGCCATCGTTAGTTTTGTCTTCCAAATCATCAATACTGCTTGCTGCTATCCAGTGCCAGACATCTTGTAACCAGTGGGGAGCGTAGGAGAAAAGGTCAAATGAAGCTCCTCGAGGAAGACACACTCCGAAAGTTACCCACTTATTTCTGAAATAAAAACGTTTAATGCTTTTTTTATCCTTTCAATAAAATTCCGTGTTGAAAACTACCTCCAGGAATGCGTCTAATATGTTAGTACACAAAGTTGGAAATATAAGCTCTTCCAACTTTAGATTTGTTTTCCTTCTTTTCACCGATCAGAGCAATGCCACTTTATATGTTAATCATTTACATACGTTTTTATGTGGTACTGTAAATGAGAACAGTGCTGTAATATTCATATCATTATATTAAAACCAAGCATTAATTTTATCCAGGCTATCACGCATATTATTCATAATTGTGTCACTGCAAGTACGATAACAAATAGAAGGATATGATGCAACGTAATTGTGGGTGATTTGACATCTCTAACAGGATATGTATCTTCATCATCAACATATACCTTTCTCATTTCTAGATTCGATGAATATAATTTAATTTATTGCTTTAACTCAATAATGCTTTACAATTATTACACTGCAACATTTTTGCAAAAGATTATTGTATAAGGCTTTCTTCTATATGTAATCACTGGAATATGAACTGCTACTAAAATTGGTCAAACCAACATGAAAACTGATAGTAACATAATGCATACTATTACACTATTTGTATTTTGGCTGTAATTACTGGCCAATTTGATTAATTATTTAAATATTTGTTTTATCCAAAGTGCACATTACAATTAACATAGAAATAGACACAAGGGTTTGGCTATGATTGCTGTTTCTCATTGTCTTTATTTATGTAATACCATATATATATATATATATATATATATATATATATATATATATATATATATATATATATATATATATATATATATATATATATATATATATTAATTGTCTGTTGTTATGTTTTTATTCCTTATATTTATTTCATTGCATATTATTACCATGTCACATTGTATGCTAGACTTGAGATTGTCCAAATCTGAGTTTATTTCTGCTTGACCTAATTGCTTTTTTTTTAAAACCATTGTTTCATTTTACGTGAACAACTACTATATAACTAAATTGTTTTCTGAGTTTGTTTGATTACAGTCATAATCGGTATTAACAGAGAAAGTAAATAGGTTGATTTGACTTTTCCAGGTTACGGCTTAGATTTTGTAAACATCAGGTTAATTATACAAGGCTGATTTCCATCAGGTAATGTTTTTCTTTTAAAAATAATTGCTAATTGTGCCCTTAGGTCATGACGAAAATGATATAATATTGTGATTGTGAGGAATTGGTCATTCGTGCTTTAACATCTAGTACTTTCAATTGTATTAAGTGTTGTGAACAGGTGTTTTCGGCTGGAATCTTTTTAGTTCAAATTATTTACTTCAAGTGACTATTTTCTTGGAAGAACTCACTCGCAAACAAGCTGATAGTCACTCAACTACAGGCACTAGTCAACTATGTGTGTGTTTCTCACTTTTCAATTCCATCACTATAGATTTCAAGAGGATTGGGAATCTGATTGCTCCAGTGCAGTATATATCTCACGGATGACCCTAAGATGACCATAAAGTCTGCTGAATGAACTCCAGTTAACTGCTCCTCAGCCCCGGTATCCAAGCGCGTCATTATGGGATGTGTGATGTGCTTTAGATTGCTTGGTACTACTGGTCGGATCTGCAATCACATAAATATAGATTGTAGGGGACCAGCGTTAGGTGAAAAGAATTTGGATTATATGTAATTTGTATTTTTTACATATAGAAGTAGATGCATGTTGTATGCATATGCAAAATTTAATAATTCTAGTTTGTTTTAAATTGTGCAAATGTGACGAGTTAGAATTCTTAAGCTTCAAACATATTCACCATTTTCTTGATGTGCTACAAAAGCCGATTGAGCAAGGTATAACAAACGTAATCCGCATGATAAAATTAAAATGAATGTATTGTTGATATCTGAAAATAGTCCGATTCAGGGCGTATGGAATTCACTTATGTGCGTTTAGCTTGAAGATGAGACATGTTTGTGACACAGTTCGAGTTGATCTATCCAATTAAGAATTAATAGTTTCAAACATTTAAATAAGTACACCATATACTTCCAAACTTGAATATTTATGAATATCATTCTTTCTAGAACTAACTAGGTAATAATTCATATTTGTTTTGTTTACAAATATTGAATAAATTACATGAAACATTATTTATTATCGATTAGCTGATTTTTAAAATGTTAATGTATAGTTTCGTTTGATTTTAAAGTGTTAATGTATAGTTTCGTTTGATTTTACAAATGTTAATGTATAGGTTCGTTTGATTTTACAAATGTTAATGTATAGTTTCGTTTGATTTTACGAATGTTAATGTATAGTTTTGTTTGATTTTACAAATGTTAATGTATAGTTTCGTTTAAAGGTTTGATCCTTACCTTTCCGTAATCATGTGGACAAATCGCCATATCCCAGTTTATTTTCTTCCTGCATTGGTCTGTAACATAGTAATCATATGGCTTTACAATCTGGCTATTAGCTACACCAGTAACAGAGCCGTCAACATCTTGAAATGTTTTGGCCTTGTCACCATCTTCACTTCCATATTCTGGATCATCGTCGTCTCCATCTAGGACCCTGTTGCCTGTAGAATCCTAAGTCGGAGAATGGAAGAAAAACTAACTTGTACAGTATAGAACAGGATCAAAATAAACATATTCATTGTGCAGTAGTACAAGCTAACGGGGTTGTGTACGATATTTCTGAACCTTAGTCCAGATTTTATATGATTAATGACATGATAGCGAAGAAAGAAAGTATCAGACCTTGGTTTTCAACCAATCGGAGTTTTTCTCTTACATGTGCACCGAAGGTTTCTAAATTTCTTCGAGTAGCTAACTTAGTTAAATCAAAATATAATGGGAATCAAGCCGTAGGCAACATCTATTAATACTATCCAATGTCCCCCACGTCAAGAATTTGCTCTGTAACGTTTGTCCTTAATATTGCTTATTTTTATTGTACATTAATAATTGATTCAACTGATTCAGATTTGAATATAATTAAAGTTGGTAAAGCAGAATATATTTGACTATAGTTTGTTGTTTGGTCTTTCAAAAGATACTTTTCTCATATAAAAAACGCTAAATGCTGCAAATAATACTTAAGTTATATTTGTTTCGTCAATCATACATCATATGGTACTCATTTATATCAGGCAATCATTCTAATACTAACCCCATCAATAAAGGCAAATTTAGCAGCCTTCACGGAACTAACTGTAGAACTGCCATACAGATTTTTCCTCTGAAATCCTATGGCTCCCATGTTGTAGTATGGTGTTTTCATGTATCCCTTAAACCAGATGTTTTCCGCGAATATTGGTCCATCGTAGAAGACTAGACCTAGTCTTGGAATGCTGCTGCAAGACAAATAACGTCTTCATTTAGAATAGTAAGGCAAACTACATTACATAGCGTGACCTTATGGACAAATAATATTCCTAATGGAGTTAAAATTCTTATGAGGATTTTTTCCGGAAGAATTAGTATTTGATAATGTTAAAGTTAAAAAAAACAGATAATTGCTAGATATATTTCAACGCTGGACTGCAAAAATATCTCGTAAATTAAATGTTTGTAAATACGCACACTTTCAATTCAGGTCATGAGCAGGCAAATATGATGTCACAACCACGCACAAATATAACCTTCCGACCTATGTTGCAAAACTCTTGTCTTAATGTGAATGTCGCCGTCACGGTTAAAAGGCTGCTCAATGATATTAAGATGATTGCCCATTTTATATATTGGTTTCATATTTGTTATGATCAAGTCAAGTCTACTTATTTTGACCGAGAGTCAATATTAACCCATGTTAATACTTCTGACCCTACCGGGAGATTTAAAAACAAAAATTGCTTTAAAAAAAAAAGTGCAGGTAAAGAATATGTGCTTAGAGTTGTATTGAAATTGAACTCAACATTAAAATAGCTATTACGTGGTGGTAGCTTTCAAGAACTGGAATAAAAATGTTATATTTCTGGTAAAACTCTGACATTCATACAATACCATATTTATATTATTCTAATATGTATTCAGTTGATATATAGCTACGAAATGATTAGGGTTTACATACTCGCTATGCAATCACATTTTATACAGATGATACAATATAATATACCAGTCATATTGAACGGTCTTTATTCATCGAAATATGACTTTTAAATGATATTGCAAGCTGTGGTAAAGGGAGTATAATATTTATTTCAGTTACTTAATTCGACTCTGGTTCAGGAACATTAAATATATGAATATTAAATAATAGCAGCGTAACCCACTCAAAAATAATGACTGAATGGATATCATGTCAGCGAAATCTTTTGATCTGATATGAATTGTCGGAATCGGGGACGTTTCTAGGCCACGAATCCAGAAATAAATATTATTACAATATTATTCTGACTGAATAAATCATGGAATTTTAAATGTTATAGATTTCATGATTTCACAAGGACTATTTATTAATTTTACCTTAAACTTGATCATGTTTCGCCTTAGTTTAAGGGTCACATATTGTATTATATAACGAAACTAATCCATGAGTTCGAAATTGTAACAAAAGTTTTAGGAATAGCTGAGATTTATTTCATACTGTTTTAAGTTAGTTTAAAATATCTATTTTGAGTTTAAGGAAAGAATTATAGTTGAATTGTGCGAAACATGTTCGTGTTAGCTGTTTGTTCTTTCTTAGTTTAATACGTTAGAGGCGTACTAGACTGAATGATCAGATTCGTGATTGCTATTCGACACCATAAAGCGGAATAATATACTTTTTTTCTTTGTCATTCTCTGACACAGCATTTACTATATAGGATTACATGTTATAATCTTACTTTGTGTGTCCATGTAATGTTGTTTGCAGTACTATTGAGTTTCATTCGTGCATATGTTGACATGATGCTAATTTTTTTAAATTTAATACTGATACAATCAATTAAATGTTTGTATGTCACAGTTAATCACCAAAGCATGTTCCATTCATATATATATATATATATATATATATATATATATATATATATATATATATATATATATATATATATATATATATATATATATATATATATATATCCAAACAACACAATATACACTCAGCATAATGATGTCCGTGTTGTAGGGCATCTTTGGCCTTCTAATTTCTCTATCTTAAAATATTTTAATTTAAATATGTTTCCTTTCGTTCGTATAATTCATATACACTATTAAATTAGCATTGACTAACCTTCTGTCAATATTCAGAACCCATGCATACCCCGTATCGAAAAAGAAGGGTGAATAAAAACAATTTTCAAAACAACTACTCAGTTCAGATATACATAACGTACCTTACAACGAGAAGTGTCCAATGAAGTCGAGTATTGGTTTAGAACACAGGCATTACATGTGTGACAAACGAAATCTTCACCATAATTTAGGGTATAACCTATTCACTGAAAACTGAATTTTTAAAAATTAAGACAAGTTAGGCTAAGCCAAAGGTACTTACATAGACGGTACTGATCGATGGTAATCTATTGTTGTTCCATGGAAAATGAATTGAGCTGGTTCTCCAATATTGTTTGATTCTCCAATGAAAACACTGTCCTTTATGACCTGTTCTTTGGGTCCTGATCTAAACCAAAATGACAATATTGTGATGTCTTGCGATTTCAATGATATGTAGTTGTCGATCACTTACAATATACAATCGCGCTAGCGATGCAAAATTATTTTACAAATTCATTCTGGGTTTAGTGTGTGTTAATATTTTGACAGTTTATTGTAATGGTTGAACGATAAGGTCTTAAAAAGCAACCGCGCAAAACAAGCCTTTAGTCAAAACTAATTGGGTGTTTGTATGATTTCAATACATAACAAGCATTGCAATTGATTTGTTCTCTCCATTCCGCACTGATTCTCTTCTGGTTAAGTATAATTGGGCCTAACCATATAGACTGACTGTGTTCTTTGTCTATTTTCATATGCCGTATTGGAACAATAAATGCCGACATTCTTAATCTACTCTGTACTGTTATTGTTAACCATCTACATATATCCTTCGCATAAATATCGTACAACTAATTCATTTCCTACAGAACTTAATTGTAATACAGAAGCATATAAGCAAGTTAAGTACTGCATTGGATTGGCATTCATAAAATTTCTGCTTCCATTCATTATATTAAGTAAATATTTCAGCATGAAAAACAGGTGGCTTAAAGCATTTAATTTCACCTCTTGATGCTGAATATGGGACTTCCTAGTCTGCACGTAACATCATAGATTCGCATTTTGTCAGTTAAAAATGCAATGCACGATGTGTACTCAACTTTAGTATATAAATTGAAGTAGATAATAAAAAAAAAATAATTCCAATTATAAGGAAATGTGTACATTGTACGATATTTAGCATGGTATTTTCTATTCCACCACACTTGTAGAACGGGTCCCTAGCTTGAAACTATTCAGAAACCAGAACGATCACATAAACGTATGCTTAGCAAATCGAAAGAAAGAAACATAATCATAATATAAGTACGTTACGAAAGGCTGTCTCACTTGGAATATTGCAGTCCTGCGTTACTACCCAAAAACCTGAAACAAATGGGATGATTATGAATGAAATCTAGAAAGTTTAAATTGATCCGAATATGCCACAACAGTTCAAAGACATTATGATTCATTAAAGGTCACACTATTTATTGGAACTGTCATTTAATTTTTATAAAGTGCTGTCTAAATCCTTGTCCTAACATGATACCAAGTAAATTGTTTTCGGATTACGAAATGTTAATCTATGAATGTATCTATGGTGCAGACTATATAAATAGTTTAATAACAACATCTCATTAATTTCTGGGAAACTGGAGTTATCTTGTGACTTTTATATTGTTTGAGATTATTACCAATTTATATAGGAATTTATTCGCTTCATCATCAGTAGACATAGTTGCAAAAACAGTGAATCCTACTGATATAACAAAGCAAACAACGTAAGAAAAGTATTCTTAGGTTGGAATGCATCAGTTCTAGGAATAAGTTTTCAATTTTAGTTCTATCCAAATTTACTTTTTAAGTTCTACGTAGAAAAATCAACAAAATGTGTTCTACTTTATAAAGTTAGAATGATAAAATGCATGGTCAGATTTGTTTGACTTGAAACCAAATGGTAAAAATCTTTCTCACACTCACACACACATATACACACGCAGATATAAATACTGTTTGTAATTATATATATATATATATATATATATATATATATATATATATATATATATATATATATATATATATATATATATATATAGTGTGTGTGTGTGTGTGTGTCTGTCTGTCTGTCTGTCCTGGACAGTGTGCTCCTGTGTGTGTTTGTCCTGTCATATTCGTCTGCTTACTGACACAACTTAAAGCAAGTAAGAGCAAAGGAATACGTATTAAACTGGCTCCTAATGGCTTTAGAATTATGTATGGCTAATTTATCTTTATAAAGCTTTTCATTTATTTAATTCTTCTTCTCATCTCTAACTCAACACATTGACGTTCAGTACATCTGAAATTAAACTATCATGTAGAAAATGTAGACAAAGTGAATGTAAATGATTTCAATATTCCATCACACTAATAAAAGTAAATACAAGATATTCTAACACTTACGATGAATTAGACATTTCAACCCAGCCACCACGAACCCAAGCGTTATGGTCGAAGTTGTTGTACGCTGGAATAAAGACAAAATTGAACATTGTGTCTGCTAATTTTACATCATAAAAATAAAACATTTTTAATCAAATGTGTTTAGTTGCACATATTGGCTATTCTAGCAGTGTTTCGTATGTCTAGCTCATCGGGAGTTTATTGATTGCCACAAGAGTAGTTTAATTAAAATATTCTGTAAAATGTACTTTAAGATGGAACCTTTGGTGGTTTAATCTTAGAAAGTAGTATCAACCATAGAACATACGAGACTAAGACAAAATACACACAGGTAATAATTTGCGTTGAAATGGAACAGAAAACAAAATGACATAATGGTAAGATCTTCAGATATATTCAGAATTGCGTAAAAATAAAGTATACAGTCATGAAAGAGCAAAACCAGGTACAGATGAAAACTATTCATTTATTTTCCGAAATATACAAAGGAACTTTTGTTTATAAAATATACATGGTTTCGAGAATGAATTGCTAAAATCATCAACCTTATATAATTTTTTATTGGTTCCGAATATTCCAAACAAGTGTCAGTGGTATTTAGAATGATGTCACTGATGTCCTAAATGTTCATTGATTATCAACACTACAAAATGTAACTGATATAATTCCAAAATGACTTTGTATGAATTAAAGGTATTTACAATACAGTTATTAATCCAAATCTGTTTGAACGAATTAATAGTAATTCCCTACCGATATTAATCCACACCGTCTTTAAATGAACGTTAGAACATTGTAATTCCATCGAACGGTTATTGAATTCAATAAATCAAACAATCATCTCGTACAACACTTCCAGGACGAATAGTCCAAAAAACTACGTTTAATACGATTAATAATTGAATGATCAACGAACCTTCATTCACAAGATATATATTCAACACATTGTACCTCAATTTATTATGCTAAAAAAATGTTAGTTCATTTGTTTTGTGGGGTTTTTTTTCACTCGACGAAAGCGTTAGTTCGCAATTTAATAATTTTACCAGTTAAACCAATAAGTTTCACTTTCTTTTCTGGTGAGCTGGTGTTGGTTGGATCTTCCAGTGGTTGATAGTCATTGCAGCAAGAAAGTTGTCCATCAGACTTTAATTTGTTCTCGATAAGCAAACCCTACATATAAATAGACTATGTAATACACTAGTATAGCTCTGTTCCAATGTAAATGATGATGTGTCAGAAAATAAAGGTCAGTACTATCAAAATCCGATATAAACGTTATTTGCCCGTCTTTGTGAAATAATATCTAATCGAAGCAGCCTATATCATTCTCTACAATGTATACAACTCGTGTCACAAAAACTTCTGATAAAACGAACGTGACATTTACAAGTCATTCTTATCTGTTTCCCCCTTTAACAATCATAATTAATATTTTGCGACAAACTAATTAATTTCATTCAAACACACAATAATTGGTATATCATGTTTCACTCTAACGATCAAAGTATCTACATGTGATTTGATAAATTTCTAAATGCTTGAATATATACGTCATTTCATGGCATCATAAATTCTAAAACAATTCCTAAATTAATTAATATTTTGTTTAGAATAGTGTCCATTGTACAGTACTTACAGAGAAATATCCATGTACTACGTTGTTTTCGAACAAGGAAATAGCTGTGCGGCTAGCCTCCCCTGGTGCCATGAAGTTTGCGTTGGCGGATAAATCCAGTGGTGACTCAGGGAAAACATACCAAATTCCTTTACCCTGAATTTTAAAGAGCATTGTCTCCAAAATTGTAACGACTGAAATTTATTTACTTTATCTATTGGACCAACAGCAATGTTACCACCCAAAGAATCTTTTACATTGAGTTTTAGGTTTAAAAAAAATATATTTTATTTAAAATAGCTTCATCATTCCAAACAAATAGACAGTTACCTGTACGTTTCGATGTACATTAGGCATTTCTACAACCCTATATTTGTATTTCTTACATTCTGAATTAAAATATACCTTGGTTTGTGGGACATTTAACTTTCTGGTCGTTTGTCATATATTACAAAACCTACAAGAGCTGTTGACAAATCAAATACACCTCAATTTGGAAGACATGTTGTGTACATGTGGGCACCGAGCAATAATTTCAGGTAAATACAGTAAGTGAAACATTACTCATTTCACAATAGCCAAGAAATTGTCAATATATTTTGACCATTAAAGATATCATACAATACAAATTTCCAATTATCTCCCAAAGTAATCTGATCTCGATTATTTAAATATTTACAGATAACGGAAATTTGCGGTAAACACATATACATTACCGCATACCTGACCACCAGCACCAACATTGTTTATCAATTCATTCAGAGGATTGGTTATCCAGAATGAAGCAGGGTCACTGCAAATAAATTCGAAAGTGCATACTTTAGTTTCTTTCTATGCCTGTAAATCTTTCATTCTGTTCTAAATTTCTAAATATTCTCCAGCAATAAGCACGCCTCAAAGAGATACGAGCTAATAATGGTGGTTCTTTTTCAAATCACATAACACTCAGAATAATAAGTAATATGGGTATTTGAATTATACACGAATTAAATAGACACAGCTGTATACCTTCTTAGGAGCCTGTGCATAAATTGTGGTAAATGTTTTACAAATCTTATGTATGTATATATCGTGAATATAAGTTCTAAATACACGTCTCTTTTGTGGTATGATCGTACGAGATAACAAAATACAAAACGGTTACACATTTCATTGTGTGAATGCACTGGGTAATATGCATTATGACATAGTACACATACCTATCAGAATGTATCAGATTTGCCCTAAGGGTTCCAATTGCCAAGTTTCCATCAAATCTGTTGAACTTTTCCCCTCCGTCAGCCAGGAAGTAAGAGTGCCCAAGAGAGAGATAACAAACATTGTCCTTGACCTATAAAAGAACCGGTATGTGTAATAATCAGATAGATAAACGTTTAGCATAGACAACAAGTGTTAGGGACACAAACATAAACAAGGTGATATTGATTCAAAGAGTGGTAGCTAAGAATGATGGAGCTCGGTCTACATTTTAAGATATTTATTTCTAAAAAGCCAGAACTGGTGGTTTCGTTTCAAAAACTTTCAAAGTGATTGAGAAAATGATCTTATGTCTATTATGGAATTTTCATTAAAAATTTGGATTTGTAAATTGTCAACTTAAAAAAAAATTGCGATAATGCATCAAACTCCGACTATAAACATTATTTGCCCGCAGTAAATCGTCCAGTATAATCTGAATTCGTTTAAAGGGTGCGATGGATTAACGGTTTAGAAATTGTGCTTGAATTACTTCTCTGCCCTTTCTTTTCACGGGGCTCTGACAGTATGACCCTTTCCATGTAACTAAACATCATCCACAGCTTGGAACAAATTTGATGTTTGCTTAAATGCTTATGTCTCTTCTCTTCCTTTTTAAATTAAAAACGGTCTTACAATTTGAAATGACAAATACACAAGTTAATATTAGAATTCAACTTCATGAGGCATATACCATGTTTAAATTTGAACAATTGTTTGATTTTAATTTCTACATGTAAAAATGCAAACACTTTTCAGGATACAAGAAGTAAATAGGCAATATCGCTCTCACAGCATGCCTGGAAATAGTTAATTTGATACGTTAAATGTTCAGTTCGTTGAGACCGCGCTAATAACCATTTATATCACAATTCAATCATAGCTGTCCTTTCTAGTTTGAAAGCTTTCTCCGATCACCCAGTACTGTCACCATCCAATGAATAGTGCTCAGAATTATTGGCATAAAACAGTTGTCTAACTAATGCCAAATAATCAACAAAGCAATAAAAATGCTTGGGTTTTGTTGTTCCTGTTAAGGAATGAAACAGTATGTATATTTCATTTAGAAGCTGCTTCGACTTAAATGGGTACTGAACATTCATTGCAGAAACAAACACTGATACCCATACAAGCCCTAGATTAGATCTGATAAATGGAAATTGAGTCTAGTCTCAGACGTATATCTAGAACTGAGCCTGATTCCACCTACAGAACGTAAACTAAGACTTCCACTTAATCTTGAATCCAAGAATCGTATTGGCTGATATAGAATTTTGACCTAAATTTTCAGCAATCGCCTGAATTCAGTCAACTCCTAACATTAACACTATTTATTGTGAAATGTCTTATTGAACGAAAGGTCAGATTGACTTTAAAGTAATCAAAATAGGCTGAATTGTACCGTCATATCCTTTTGTTAGTCCTAAACGTAAGTCCAGGATTAACCTGATTGGCTGATATTTAGTCGGGGCTTAAACTTATGCAAATCAGATGTCCTGACACAGTTTAAAGATTTATGTTGGCTGCATTAGGGACAAATATCTTCGGTGCTAATAGAACTTATAAAGTATCTCAATGAATATGGAGCCTGATTTTATGAAAGCCTCAACAAAGAAGCTAAGAATAGATTTGAAACTTTTAACAAATATTTTCCTCGTAATCCTAGATAATGACAAGCGTTTTGTTTTTGCACGTTATGATCTTATATATATATATATATATATATATATATATATATATATATATATATATATATATATATATATATATATATATATATATATATATATATATATATATATATATATATATATATATATATATTCTTAAACAAAGAATCAATTACATAATTAGCGAAATTATGATTACTATAAATTTTAGATTTAAAACTTTAAAACGTCAACTGACATTCCCGACATGTCAGATACGACATAGAAACGTTTAACATTTTTGGTGATGACTAAATGAGATCATACCAATATACCATGCGTTCCTTGGATAGTTACACATCTAGCAAACGTATGGTGTATACTGTTCTCCTTGATGTAAGGTCTGTTGATGTAGTTTCTCGTATCGTTGCACATATGGAAGTGGATGGGGTAGAAACCTTTAATTGAAGCAAAATGAAGTACGTAGACCTTGGCTACGTGTATTGATTTAGCAGGTATCAACAATACCTAGGCTAAAACACAAGAATCTTGTCCGTAGTGTAAGTAAAAAGTTTCTAAAACTAGGCACATGAGAAAAGACAGGTCTAATCAAACATTTATAAATACTCTTTTTGTTTCACTGATTTAATTTCAAAGCATACCAACTAATGTATCTTCGTTGAATTATCTGTCAGTAGTGTTTCATCTTAAAACAGGTGATCGAAACATTATTCTAAGTCAACGGTCATGTGATCTTTAAATTTAAAATCTTTACCATATCGAAATGTTACTCCAAGATAAAAAGATCTTGTTATATTTACATTTGATCTCATTACTATATCTTGTGTTTTGTCTTTCTTCTCCACGATTATGACTATTCAAAAACATTACAAGAATACACAAATTTAAATACAATTTCATCATCTCCTACAAAGTATACTAATAAGCTGGAAAGGTTATGGAATGGAATGAAAACAAATTTGCTCAATGTTCTCTGAGAAAAAAAAAACGATCATCTTAGCCCGACTTAACGTTAATATATTTCCTTAAATACCGCAAAGAAAATGAACACATTATGGCGAATTTATCGGAACGATAATTATAATACTTTTATTTCATGTTTATTTATTGTGACCCATCCACTCTAATGCCAACCATACCTAACTGGGATTGTTGTCCCATATGATACAGTTCTGTCCCTTCTACTCTTACATTCTTAAAACCGGGTAAAATCTGAAACGAAATGAAATCATATGAATATACCTCTATGAGAAGACGTGAGTTTATCATAGACAAGGAACAAATCATGTTCAAACCTAACACGTGATGATGGCGAGGTTTATATTGTTTTATAGTGATCGTTGAAGGTACGTCTTAAGACTATGTTGCCGTAATGTCTAGTAATCTTGCTGTAAATCAATGCTTAACTAACATTTCAGAAATAATATTAACTAAATTAAGTCCTCTGACATGTATAACAAGACACACTCATAACGAAGTAACCTCACCAACATCTTGATACGTTATAGCTGGGAACAAAATATATTGAACATAATTAGGTTCTTTTCTATTTTGATTCCTTGATTACAAGCATCCAAATGAATTTTATTACTTTGATATATTCGTTGTTCTTTGCATAAAAGCTACACACAAGTATTCATTCTGTGTGGAACTGTCGTCTTAGTGATATAACGCGAAGAGCCATTTTTTGCGGAGACACATTTGTACAGTCAACAAGATTCTACAGTTGCGACCTTGGTGAGGGACATGTATATGTCAGATTAATTGATATATGTTACGAACATGTGCTGAGATATTATATAATATACAAATTCAGACTGTACCGAGATATGTCCGCCATGTGCGTCATAATTAAAGTTGCCACATTTGCCCGGGCTAGTGGTATCACTGATGTAGCAAGTATTCTCCATTTTGCCCTCAAGTATAATGTTCCTGCTCAAAAGCGCCACCTCGGCCCTCATGTCCACTACTCCATATTCCAAATCTCCCCAGTGAGTATAACGAGGAGGCACTGGAATGTTAAGCATGTATTTATGTAATTAGGATTTTTTAAAAACATTTTTGATGAGCAGCATGCATTTCTTCTTGTGTATAACCCGGTTCTCCGCTCTGTCTAACATGTATGACGAAAATATTCATAAAGCGATGGAATAAATGTTTATTTTACCCTTTGTTTTAAAAGCACAGAGTTTGTAAACATGTTCCGTCCCTCTCGCTAATATTTATAGTTTAGTAGACGTGAACATGATCTTCAAACATCTAAGAAAAATGTCTGTCCGAGATAAATATGCTAATGGTGTTTTAATGCTTTCTTCACTTTCATGTTTTGTCTTGTCAGTAAAAAAATAAATATTCATATTTTATGTTCCAATAGCTTCATGCGATGTCCAATTGATGGTGTCTGCCTTTAGTAGTCCAAATTATTGTTCTATTGAAATCACCAGCAAAAGTATGCTTACAGTCTATCTTGATTTGCTTGTTGTTACAGGAAGAACATTCAATTATTGTCCCTTTTTCCGCTTGGTTCCACTCATAATCAGTGGAGGAAATAACCACTCTGTCCCCTACGATAAAGATTAATGAGATTAAATATAATTATATGTTTTTTAAGGATACGCAGATACATTAATCTAAATTATTCAGTTTTTAAAGTTGGAAACAAATCATGTTGTATTAGGGAAATAAACTCAATATATCAGAACATGCACTGCAAATCTTGTCATTAAATTCACTCAGCATCAATTTACCTTAAACGTAAAGACACATTATACCGTTGGAATAGATAAAAAAAGGTAATGCCCTTCTAATCATCACTATATTTAAATATTGTAGTCACCAACACCAACTATATTTAAATATTGTAGTCACCAACACCAATTTACAAGTAAACATATTACTTTTACATTGGGATGGATGAGAGGTGTGATATCATGGCTTACTTGTAACTTGAATCAACTTCACATAATCTTCCAGTGTTATGTTATTAAAGATACATCCTATGCAGCTTAATATTATTGTTAATCTTGTATTAATTAATTAATCCTGGACAAACTAGAATAGTAATTACCAACTTCCCATGTGGTGACATAATCAATCAGAGTTATAATCGGATAGGAGGCGGAAGTTGTAAAGATGAAGAAATTCTGTTGAGCTATCCAGGGTTCGTCTGCATCAGTCGAGCTCTCCACAATAAATCTCAATTCTTTATCCCAGAGAGAAAGGTCCGCAGTGGCATGACTGCCTGAGATGGAAGGGGGAGTTAGTGTCTCTCGAATTTCGACACCAGCTGCAGCTAGCAAAAGATGAAAACGTTTATCAGACATACATAAATATATACATACAATCACATTTAACGTGATTGTGTGATGACGTAAAAAGGCAGTTCAATTAAAAAAAAAGAATAATTTTAAAAATATCTGAATTGCAAACGCGTAACGGTAAAGATTCATGGATGTAGAATAAGGTCTTTAAAATACAGTGTACTCTAAATATACCATTTCACCATACTCAGGCTATATGTTCGTTACTATATTACATTATTTTGTTTGTAGTATTTATGAATATGCCGGACAAACTATCGAGTCGGTATTTCAAAACAGTGCATCTTACAGGTCTCCAGGCTATATTTGTCAAATCATAAAGAATCTGAAGGTCATGTGACCTTATATAAATAGGGACAATGTATAAAAAACAGAAATAACATACAGGGATAAAAATCTACCTAATGTATCCAATTTGAGATATTTAAACACAAATGAGACAATACTAGTAACAGAAAACAATGAAATAATGATCTGCGCATGCAGACTCATTTACTTCCTGTCTCATTTTATCAAATAAGTTTCTATATTCTTGGGGGGGGGGGCGAGCAGTTTGAACAAATGGCATCCGATTTACTCTCAAATATGTTGACATATTTAGCTCATTTAGAATACGGGGTAATTTATAGTGAAATAAAATATTCGGATTTATATAAAATACACGGCTGTCTAAAGGGAATGAAATTTATATAATTATAATGCAATTATCATAGTGCACTCGGTTAAGCAAGTTTCATTTCTGTCCAGGGGAAATTTTGTTTGAAATTCGTTGGTTTTGTAATCTGCAATTTTACATTTATACACCAAGGCTGCATATGCATTGGTGTCGTTGCGGACTGCCCTCAGCTTGCTTGTGCCTGTCACATTTCCAAATACCAAAGTTTCAAATGCGTTGTAGATTTCAGTCAGACTGTAGTCCAACCTTAACTTCATTCTCAGTGCGAACATAAGCACCTCGTTATTGGTTAGTTCTGTGGAGAAATGAAAAAAATGAATATAAGAGACGAATAGAAGCCTAATATGTTAATCAATTTTCAAAGGCATTCTTTAAAATGAGCTTAAATATTATTAGACCTTATCGAATGGGAACAATCATTTTCATTTTATAACCTTAACGTGGATTAATGTAGATTTTTCCAACCTAACATGATACGAATTTAATTGACTGCATCCCTTCACGTCGATATAATAATGGTTACAGCGTACCAGTAATCATTTTTTGTAACGTATCTCGTCTTTCACAATGATTCCAAGGATAGAAACCGAACACTTCAAAACGTTTTCTCACTGGCCGGTTCTCGGCATTGATTTCAAAAACGTAGGCCAACAGGGATTCCATCCAAATGTTGTCATCGTTTGGGCCATCCACCTTAAAAAGACGGTACGGGGAATTGATAGATGGATAGATTGTTCGAGAGAAAACAAACGAATGTAAGAAAAGCGATTATATATATATGGGGTGGTTGATAGCAGAATTTAAATAAATCTTAACAATAGAATGAAAGTGATGAATGATAGACTTAAATACATTTAAGTCCATGTTTTACGCTTTCGTAGAACCTTCAGAAACTTAGATATTCGACTTACCACTTTGTACATTTGGTTGTTTCTTTGGGTTTTCTGTTACTTCACAGTCATATGACACATTTTTAAGTGGTTCAACTACCGAACCACCAAATCAACACTCATTAAACGCACCTATTAGGACTTATTCCTATCTTAAATTAATAATTACTAATACAGTATATCTTTTATCATGCATAAAAAATAGTATCTTGACATATGGCCATAGGGGGGGATCGAACCCAAGACCTTCGCGTTATTAGCACGACGCTCTAACCAACTGAGCTAGTATCTTATGCAGACGACACATTTTCTTTTAAATATTTCTCTAAGTTTGTTTAGTGGTCTATAACTGCTACTATACCACTGAAATATCTACGACATAATGTTCGCTTACATAAATTTACATATATGAATAGATCACGTTATTGCTCATTAGGTCATTAAAAAGATTTCCCAGCATTATTAACAAGTTGAAATAAACTAGTTAAAATATAATCAAATTATAGGTTTAATTAATGTAGAACCAGCCATGCAATATTTTGCAAGCATAAAATATTTTCTGTTTTGTTTGTTTGTCTTATCTTTGTTTTGTATTTGCCTTTGAAAAAGGCTCATTAAGAGTCGAAAATACTCAGGTTAGTTAGATGCTAGTTTTGCACTGTTAGTTGTCAATCTAGTGCATTTATTCAATCCCTGACACACGTGATCCCTGTCTGGATCCAGTGCGCACACACACACACACACACACACACACACACACACACACACATACATACATACATACATACATATATATATATATATATATATATATATATATATATATATATATATATATATATATATATATATATATATATATATATATATATATAAATATATATATATATATATGAGAACTATTCCAACCAATCAAGACTCACACTAGAACAAAGGTCATTCCATTTTTTCTTCTTTTTTTCTGCCTTTACCACCATCGTCCTAGTAGCAACAACAAGCTGACTAAATCTCTCCTTTGGGAGCAGTTTCAGAGTCTCCTGTAGTATGGAAATTCGATAGGTGGCAACCTGATTATTCTTGGAGATTTCAACTTTCACTTTGACTGTCCTGGAAACACATACACATCAAAACACCTAGATTCCATGCTTTTACCTTTACACAGTCCGTTAACCAACCCACGCATAAACTTGGTCACAACTTAGACTGGATTCTTCATAGACTTGATGATTATATTCTACGGTCCACCCTTGTATCCATAGAAATGGAATCAGATCACTTCTGCATTATATTCTGCATCTGCTTCTGCATCCGGGCGTATCAGTCCATAACCCTCCACCTTTATTTGCTGCTTAGATATACCTCCGTATGATAAAAAGAACCATACTAAAACATGACACAAAGCTAATCGAACAACTTGCTTACTTCCTACAGCAGAACAACTCGATAACTGTATGTATTTATTGTTTGAAAAACATGCCCCATCCGCTAAGTGCAGAGTATCAATGTTAATAAATGGTATAGCAATGTCAGAGGCCAGTTCCGGATTGCTAAAAGACACCGCCATACTGTGGAGAGGATTTGGCGTTCCACCAGACTCACTCTTCATAAGAAAATATATGAAACTGCTACGAAAATCGTCAATTTAGCCAAATTATCTCACTACAATAATAAGATCACAGAGAATTCCAGTTGCAAAGAACTCTTCGAGGTTGCTTACAAACTAATGTTAAGGAATAAATGTACACCACTACCAACTGTCTTTTCTAAGGAGACATTCCGGACCTGTTTTCAAATTGCTTCCGAGACAAGTTAAAAACCATTAGAGATATGCTTGACAACACCATTTCAAATGACTCGTCTTCACCATATAGTTGCGATACAGAATTTCAGCGACAACCGTAGCATCACTTGAACTTGTCCCTGGATAGAGTACGGACAATCGTGATTAAGCGTGCACCAAAGGCATGTGAAATTGATCCAATTACAACATCACTGCTGCTTGAGTGCATAGACCCGATATTGTCTTCACAAACTGATGTTTTTAATATCTCTCTCTCTCTCTCTCTCTCTCTCTCTCTCTCTCTCTCTCTCTCTCTCTCTCATCGGATGAGTTACATTCATTTCTCAAAACTGCTATCGTAAAGCCTCTGCTGGAGAAACCAACACTTGGCCATACCGATTTAAAGAACTTCCGCCCAGTTTCTAATCTCCCATTCATATAAAAAAAACAATTAGACAAAATCAATTGTTCTAACCCAACTTGTATCTTATTTAAATGCAAACAGCCTTTTTAGCAATGTACAGATTGCATATTTCACTTATCACTGTACTGAAACTACTCTTCTGAAAGTAGTTAATGACATTCCCTCTGCTTTGGATAGCGGACGAATTACAGTCCTCACCACTACCCACAACCCACCATCCTTGATTTGTCTGCAGCATTTGACGCAATAGACCATGATATATTACTTCACCGTCTCCAGCATGCATTTGTCATTCACAATACAGCCTTACAGTGGTTCAAGTTCTACTTAATCAACAGGACACAAATTTTATCTGCAAATGGAATACAATCCACCTCAGTTGATTTATGTTGTGGTGTTGCATATGGTTCTATTTTTGGGCCTGTTCTCCTCATTCTATACACGCTTTCAGGTGTCATATATCTTCTTCACTGTCTCACTAATGGTATGATCATGACACCCAAATATATAAGTCTAGCCTCTCAACTGAAGTTGATGCTCACACACTATTCCCAATGTAGTTCCATGGCGTTGAGAAGTCATGGATGACATGCAACAAGCTGCAGATGAGTGAGGAATAAACTGAGGCCATTCTAATCACAACACAAAGACTTTCTCATTCACATGCTTTACCTCAGACAATAAATATCAGCAACACGAACATTAAATGTACACAGCCAATACGAAACCTAGGTTTTACTCTAGACAGTACTCTCACATTGCACCAACATGTCATGAACATATACAAGGCATAATATCTTGAGCAGAGACTCATCAGCTCTATTCATAAATAACTTTCAGTTCATGCCACTAAAACACTTGGGTGTTCTTTAGTACTTTGAAGAATGGATTACTGTAACTCAATTTTACCTGGTTCGTCTCAATATCTACTCCAGAAACTTCAAAAAGTTAAAAACACATCTGCCCGGATCATCCTTAGAGTACTAAGACCAGAGCACATCTCCCTGCTGTTCTATACCTTACACTGGCTATTGATTTGATCCATAATCGAACACATTTGTTCTCTGTGCTACGTTTCACTGACGGACCCCAGTCCAACATACCTATCTGGCATCACAAATGTATATACACCAACAGGATACATACGCTCCTCTTTTGATAATCATATACTCATTAGTTCCACTATGAAAATGAAGTCATATGGACAATATTCTTTTGCATACCATTCACAGTAACTTGGAAGGAATTGCCATTGAAATTAGACACAAAGAAACAGTGATCCCTTTCAAGAGTACTGTTAAAACTCACATTGGTGACTAGAGTACTTTATTTCGAATCTTTCCTATTATTTTATCACAGATGAACACAAATACACCTATATATCCCCCAGATAATATGTGATAAAATAATGTATTACAGAAGGAAACCATAGAAAATATTCCTTTCAGATTTTTTAATGAACCCCAACCTTGGCTTTATCTACCATGGACAAAATGTCATTGCCATGTGTCATCTTTGCGACACTTCAGACCAAAATTGATGATTCTTCCCCAATCCGTATAGACTGAGTTTAGTATGAGTTAGATGTTATATTTTGCTCCAATAATTGATTCCAATTTTTTCATCCACGGGTCTGTCTTAGGGACGTTATCGAAATTTATTTATTTAGGAGTAACACAAAACCAAATAATATGATCTTCTCAAATTGTGATTGAAGAATGTTTGGTTACATTGTGACCGGAGGGAAGATTACAAATCCTGATATATCATATTAAATCAGGGATATAATACGACTGTGAAGAAAATTCTTTTCATACATTTCCGATGGTACACTTACACTATGATCATAAAGAATTCCGTTTGATTCGGTCAGCTTCGGTAGTGTTCCATTCAGCTTAGTCCATGACAGCTTTCTCTTCCCATGAACCTCGAGTGTACCACCACTCTTGACTGTAATGCCCTTTCCTGTTTTCGGAAAATCGCCAAATTTTCCTGTCGAAGAAACTTGGGAAATAAATCAATCTCTAGACTTTCCTCCTCTTTTGCTCACGCGCCAGTATTGCTTGTAGCTTTCTAATTATTGGTCTTTTCGTGATTCTATATATTTCTCCCTACTATCGGTTCAACTGTTATATGTTCCTTTGTTTCCAATCCAAGTGCTTCTCGTATACATTTCAGACCATTACACACAAAACAATCCTGTAAACCACACTAGTTTTCAATGTACTACCATTGTTTTTTTTCACCATAAAATAACATTTGTGTTACATATGAGCATAGTATTTACATAATTAAGGAGGACACCTTTTGTATTTTATTTCAAAGTATACAACTTTTTATGACATCTCATCAGTTGTTTGTTGCAGCATTTGTTTCCTAATTTTCTTTTCATCTAGGTATCGAACGAATAATTTTGTGAGGGAAATATAACCAGTCAACCCGGTAGAGGGGTGGGGGATAAAAGTTGAGTACTAAATGCCTTAAGTTTATAAATTGGTTGAAAGTTGATTTAATTTGTTTATTGCACATATACTATGATTGACAAAAAATAATTGCTTTTATTTTGATATTCTGTATTTATTTTCCCAGTGCCAAAGTAGCATATATTACACGCAGGTCCGGGAGATTTCATTTTAGCAGCAGTTTGCACACGAAAATGCTGCCAAACATCTAATTTGAATGCCGAAATATTCTAACAAAATAAAATAGAAAAATGTGTGGTTTGTATGCTAATTAAATGAAGAACTTAATTATCTCTTTTTTACATGAATCAGAGGTCAGATCAGAATATATGCAATATGATTTTAATAGACATAATATGTCCTAGAGATATAAAAAAAAAAAAACCAGTACAACTTTACACAAGTATTCTCGTGTGGTAAAATGGAATTTTTACCTTCAAATATTATGTGAACTTTTCCCTGATGAAGACAAGATTCACTTCCAATGTGGACCTCTCCCGATATCTCTATAAAATTTATTGTTAGTGTAATATCTACGCTTGGACTAAATACCAGCTTCCCACTAGATGTCACTATGATACCTGCCAGAGTCAAGGATGGTTCGTTCAAGAGGATGGCTGAGTCGATTGTTACATTGGCTCCCTTAGCTGGCTAAATAATAATAATAATAATAATAATAATAATAATAATAATAATAATAATAATAATAATAATAATAATAATAACAACAACAATGATAATAATAATAATAACGATGATAATAATAATAATAATAATAATAATAATAATAATAACAATAATGATAATAATAATAACAATAATGATAATAATAATAATATCAATAATAACAATAATGATAATAATAAAGCGTTTCAATATCTGCCAAATAACTACTATACTATATAAGAGAGCGAGTCAGATGGTTATACTCACTAGGGGATGGTGTCAGTAATAAGACAAGACAAATATTTGTATAACACTGGAATTATACAACTGGTATAAAGAATGGAGCGATCCTAATATTTTATATGGTGTATATTTTCCATCGTTACAATGATCAGCCATGTACAAATAAATGATCAGGTAGTCATAAAGATAGGCAACATTCACTTCATATTCTGGCTGCATGGTTGATGGTATTTGAAACATAAATAAATGTGGATTGTACATGTTTTTGTTGGTGGTGTAACGCCATATATCAGCACATGATAGGATATACGTGTACATGGCTACGACAGGTGGATCAGAACCCTGGAAAACCCTGGAGAGAATTTCTCATGATAAGCTATTGGCGAGCTATCTAGTGTAACCCTGTTGACCAAGCCTAGAACCGACACTTATATGTGAGTGATCGAGCGCCTATGACTGTTCGGGCACCTGGCACCCTAAATCTAGAAATGACCTCTCGAGGTATATCATAACAAAGGCACACTGATTTAGGTGTAGAAATTGTCTCACTATGGTATTAATATCATCCGCTTTATCGTGTGGTGTTATTGATGGTAATGTACATTTACTACGATATTAAAATTGTTATTTGTGTAAAACGTAGATACTCACGACATACTCACAAACATTATGAAAAAGAATGCCGTAATGAACCAGGCTTCTGAATGTCTTTTAAAGTCTCTTATCTATACTGTAATGCGGCTTCGTCATGCGATAAATATAATATTATTACGTATGCGTAACTTAACTGTCTGTTTGTTGGATATTATTTTTCATTCAATTACATTGTTATAATGTAATATTATTTATCGGATGTGATGTTATCCAGAACAGTGTTCAGTTCTGTTATCTCTGACAGAGTTTTCTTCAAGAGGAAAAAAGCTAATAAATTATACAGTGTGTTTGGTTAGCGACATTGTTCCAAAATCATTGACAATTTTGGTAAACAACTTTTCTTATTTATTTAAATTTCTTTCTCTGAGTTAGAATCTTATCTGCTCGACGTGATATTTACCATGTAAAAGTCTTCCATTCCTTCTGGAAGTTTAACTCTTCACCCCAATCCGGGAATCTGTTTTGCGATGTAGTTACTTTTATAGTTGAGGTTATGATAAGACAAATAGAAGTCGTTCCTTAATACTTCAAACGTCAAGTTGTTTTATGTTGTGTCAAGTTTGGGCTGCGTTTTATGCTTTTCAAATTATTGAAATGCATGTATTTTTTCCTGGAAATACAAATTTGCTCTGATAATTCTTGGACAACAACAATACCTGGAAATTATGCAGTATATAAAACTGGAATAATAGTATATTTTCTGTGATTCACAAGAGACTGTTGAAACATTAGTACAATACTTTTTATTATATACATCATCGCCTTCCATCTTGGATTCAATCAGGAATTGAACTTTGATTCACTGAGAACGTTTCATTGATAAGAATTGTGGGGTTTTTTTTTCAATCTTGGACTGTATTTCGACTTAATGCGCAACACCGTAGGTCTTTTTCTTCTTATTTATAACTTAGTATTTTACTTTTTCTGTCAATTTTTTAAGAGCATAGATTCGTGACAACATTACATATATAGTCGTCTCAAATGAAACTGTTTAAACTTGTAGAATAAATTAAATTGTTTGCTTCACAAGATTTGTTTCATAAATTTCACTTAAAATGTTCTCATACAAAAGCATCTTTTTTCTTCGTTACGTGCTTCAGGAACATGAGGCAAAAGCCACGATGCCCACACAACCAAGATTTCTATGAAGCTTAAGCGATATAAAAACGGTTGGCACCATGTCAGACAATTAAAAGCATGCTCGAGTCTGACATGCGCTTTATATTAAGCAAGTACGAGAAATCCTATATTAAATGTGCACACAGAGTTAATATGAGAACGGTTTGATTTGGCAAATCGGTTGATATGTCAAATAAAATGGCGAAATGGTTAATGGTGGTGCAAAACGTGTTGGTGAGCATAAAGGTTAACTGGATCAACAATGGTTTATGAGGACAAACCGAAAGGGTAAGGTTAAAAGGTTGTACATTTGAATTGTAAGCATACAGACACACAAAATTCCCAATATTATGTGTAGTCTTCATACACCAACTATTCGACCATACGCGAAAGGGTCGAAACAAACAGCATGCAATCCAATCACACACTATGTTCATCTCACCACCAATAATACCATTGCCCCATTTACACATTATTCAAAACGTCTTGTGCTAGTAAGAATTTAAGCGAAGGAGATAAAACTCTCCCATTCACAAAAGAACATATATGCACACTTCAAAATCGGTTTGCCCCATCATTCGTGGTGTTAACGTGTGAGTGCAAAAGCGATTGACGATCGGACTTAGACCTTTACATTTTGTATGCCTAATGCATGTATGTGAAGGAAGTCATCCCTTGAGTGTCAGTTTCATAGGCCTTATGGCACAGAGTGATAAAGACAAGTACGCTTAAAGACAGGAAATAGAACGTCACTTTTGTTTTCTTGTTATGTGGCATAATAAGACCAGGATAAATTACATGAAGTTACTTTTTATGAGTTTATGGAGACAACAATAAATTCTGTATGAGTAATCTGTATTGGCAATTATTTATTTCACTCAATTTTATTTAGTGTTCTCTACCATGATCGTGCCACTCTAACTAACGAACTGTAAAATTATTGGATCGCGTTTTGAAAAAGGACCCAATTTTTCTCAGATATATTTTGACATTCACACTCTCACAAAGGTATAGAGAGACACACACAAATTAGTGATCAATGTATTAAAACAGCAGACAATAGTTTCATCTTTCACTGTGTATCTACCATCTTCCTTCATCCAAACATTCACAATAGACACATCACTCTCATCAATCGCACACAGCTAATTTCCATACCACTAGTCAGCATCCATGTATTGGTTACCATATATCAAACTGTTCAACTATCTAACAAATGATACGATATGACAGAGAACTGCATCCCCAACTTTATCCAAGTATGACGCGATATAATTCTAAGTGGGCCCTATGAGTGACTGGATTTTACAGTATTATTTTTACACAGTTGCATCATTTTTCATCTTTTCCAGCATCTTTATGTCGTTGTCATTTACATAGGTTACAACATGGGTTCATCTGCAGGGGTCAAGCGTACTGCACATTCAGATGCATATCATTTTATCTATCGATTCTTTGTCGGCATTAAACATATTGGCATGTTCAAAGAAACAAAACTGTTCTAACAAAATATTCAGCACTTATCAAATGTCTATGATAAGACAATTGAAGCTGGCGTCGTTTATGTCCAGAAGACGAGATAACATCTCAAGATGAGGACGCCATTAAGTAAACATGACAGTAAATTGATATTTCTATATTGATAAATACTTATTTATTGCGATAGGTAACTGATCTTACTGATGCAAAAGATGTAGTACTGTTTAGGAAAATGACTTTAAACAATAGAGACGCTCGGTACGTTCATCTAGTTTTGGTTGTCAGGGCCAATAGTGTAGATGTGTTGATTTTCATAGCAAAATGAGTTGTTGTTTTTGTTGGAACATTGATCTACTCGATATATCCGTACAATTTCATCTTTTAAATCTTTTGATATTAATATTGCAACTGAAGACAATGTGTGCGTTCTTGTGATGACTACATAAGTTAAAATGGCCTGCTTCACGTTCAAATCGTTCTGCTCTAGACGAGAGAGTGAATCTAGACGTCGGTATGCATATCATATATAATTAGATTTCCTGTTCAAATCACTCCGGATCTGCTCAGACGAGAGAGTGAATCTAGACGTCGGTAAACATATCAGATATAGTTAGATTTCCTGGTGTTGACACTCAATTCAGTTCAGATCTGCTCTAAACGAGAGAGTAAATCTAGACGTACCAAGTATATCAGATATAATTAGATTTCGTGATGTTGAAACTCAGTTCACTCAGGATCTGCTATAGACGAGAGGGTGAATCTTGAAGTATATAACCATATCAGATATAATAAGATTTCCTGGTGTTGACACTTAATTCAGTCCAGATCTGCTCTAGATGAGAGGGTGGATCTAGCAGTCTGTAATTATATCAGATATAAATAGATTTCCTGGTGTTGACACTTAATTCAGTCCAGATCTGCTCTAGACGAGAGAGTGAATCTAGACAGCGTAACTATATCAGATATAAATAGATTTCATGGTGTTGAAACTTAATTCAGTCCAGATATGCTCTAGACGAGAGAGTGAATATATACGTACCACGTATATCAGATATAATACGATTTCCTGGTGTTGACACGTATTCAGTCCAGATCTGCTCTAGACGAGAGGATGAATCTAGAAGTATGTAACCATATCAGATTTAATACGATTTCCTGATGTTGGAACTCAGTTCAGTTCAGATCTGCTCTAGATGAGAGAGTGAATCTATACTTACCAAGAATATCAGATATAATAAGATTTCCTGATGTTGAAACTCAATTCAGGTCAGAACTGCTCTGAAGTGAATATTTTGAAATCGGTCTTACATTAAGATGGATAGTTTTCCAATGTTTACTTTCAAACAGCGGGCATGCAGGGAGCACGTATTTCCATGGAGGCATGGTCGATGAGAGATTTTTGTTCTATTCTTAAGCTAGAGGAAAAAAACCTTTGAAATGTATTTTTAAACAGTAAGACAGGACAAATATCACTGAAAGCATTATACATATTTTCGTTTGAGATACAAGTATTATCATTGTAGCAGAAAGAGAACAAGTAGCCTAATATGTATGTTTCAGTTAGGCATATCATGTCTCTCATATGTGTAATGTTGTCTTGTCAGTGGGACCATATTTCAATACTTTTATTGTGATTGAATCTCAGTAACGATACCGTCCGTTTCTTTGTATTTGGGTGTTCTTTCCCACACTGGACCATTAATACTGGCCGCCATGTAGAGCCTATCGTGTTCTGAAACATGGCGTTAAACCCTACAACAACAACTTTCCTACCCTTTTTTCCATGCATTATGTTCCTTTCGTTAATATGCTGACTCAGCCGGTATTGATTAGCGTTATTAATTAATTAATTTGTCTGTTTGTAATTGACGTTCAGACTCAACGTGTGTGCCTTGTATATATACACTTTTATTATATTTAATGAGACCTGTTGATTAGCGAAATTTTATAAGAAAACATTGGAACAAACAGACCTCCCTTGAATGAAACTAAAAAAAAACATACAAAACACATGAATTAAATTAGGAAAACATTACCTTTCCCGAATGCCAGGTAGCCGGATCAGACCATGGTTTAAGAGATGCATCTTCATGTGGACAAAGCAGTTGGGCGTTAGCGTTTCCATTTGAAACTAATAGAAGATATAATGCCAAAATCTGGAACCAGCTACGACAAAATCCCATCTTCAATGTTCGGCAAAATTCAACATGCTGGGGATCTGATCGTACTGTATTTATACTAAATTTTGCGATGACTATGCGTGTTTACTTTTGTCACGTGTCTTTTAACATCTTGGCTCGAATAAATTGCAAACCCAGTTAAGGACACGAGAATAATCCTGTATGGCTCCAAGTACTGGCGTAACAGTGTAAATAGTGTTGCTTAGACAAATGACAAGTACTAGATCTAGATTAAACTCGCCTTCCATTAATTAATTTGATACATCTTAGAGATAACCATTGACAGTTCAATGAATGCATGACTAATTTCAAGATCAGACAAGGGTTATCATAACAATGCGACCAACTGATATTATTGTGTGTATCAATATTTAGGTCTTCGTGTCACTAATTTAACATAATATAATCAAATCGTTTATAGCATGAAGACTGAATTAACAATTTTAATTAGATATTTCATTGCATTTCTTCATATAACCTTAAAAGAGAGAGAGAGAGAGAGAGAGAGAGAGAGAGAGAGAGAGAGAGAGAGAGAGAGAGATTCTAACAATTGGAATGAAAGGTGGCTTCTTTGTTCTGTTTTTCAAGTATTCCCAGTTAAATACATCAAACTAACTCCAAGATTAGTTAATAAAACACTGTAACCACCTAAGGAAAAAAAATGTATTGGGCATTATATGATCGTTTAAGTTTTGAATATTTATGATGACACTAAGTACCTTGTATGAACTGTTGCATTTAATGTCATTTCTCAGTACACGATAAGCTATATATGGCGGCCATGATGCTTTGTAGTCGATGGATACGCAAAGTCTACGAGAAGAACCGCCTACTCACGGTAAGCTACTGGCAAGATTTCTTGCATACCCAACATGGTCGAGTCGAGATTCGAACACACGTGGAATTAGGTGGTACATCTGAATGGCCCATGAAGGCATGAACCATATACAAATCGACCACCCGACTCCCTTGAATGAGAATTGAAAACTGCGGATGGCAAGGTGGACCACTATGGAACTCGTAGGATGTATGTTTTGCCTTTTTATTTCTAGCTTTTGATTATTTTAACATAACAACCACATACCTATGGAGCATTAAACTATGCAAGTGAATTGGTCAAACAAGCGGCAAACAACCAGCAAACACTATAGCTAGAGTCATCATGCAGCTAATGCAGCTAATGCCTATTACAAAATCATCCTCCAAGATGCTCAGCTCTAAGTGCGTCGCGTGGAAGTGTTACCTAAAGTGAGAAGCGATGTCAATCATACATTGGAGAGGAACGACTGTCAAAGGCAAGATGGCAAAATCTTGTATACCAGGCCTTTCAAACCTACCTTTGAGCAGAAGAGATGCATGAGGTAGTACTAGTCCCTGTACGAAGCCACCGTACATTTAGGGACCCTTACCAGCCACAGCATACTACCTATTTTGCAAGAAGTTACGCTTTGTATGCATTTGATTTCATTCCAGATCAAGTCAGCAACAAGTCACGTTTCCACTCTATACGATCCGGCCAACTTCGAGAGGATCTTCAGTTTAACAGGCAACTGAAGGTGACAGTTAACGTGCTCTTGTATGTAGAGTTTAATAATACGATATAACTCACTTTGAATGGTGGTGAATATTTGTAAATTGAACGAGAGGAGACCGTGTAAGCAGAACAATGCACCAAACAAGACAAAGACGAACAGTACATTATGATGTCCAGTAAACCAGAACAAGACCAACATTTTGTCTCCTGCTTTGTCAAACGAAAGTACAGATTAAAACCAGAAACATTTTTGGGAATGTCAAACGATCAACCCATTCAAAGTCATCACGAGAAATGCCTAGCAATGAGTGAATAACAACAATTGAACAAGGATCTAGATGGCGTTTGAGGTCTCATCCAAGAAGACACAGTGTTGCATCAGTGGTATAAAGACCTGCTTGACCATCCCTTCCCTCCATTGACTTCTCTAGAAGCTCACTGTTCACGGAGTACCTATACGAAGCAGAGAACCGTTTACTTGCAGAGATCATCAATGCATATATCAAAATTGTATTCATGCGTTATTATCACCTGTGCAAAAAGAAAAAAACAAAAATATATACCTAGGAACTCTATTGCCGTTTGAACAACAGTTCGTGTACCGTTTAATGGAATCTTGTCGTGTGTGCTATTGATGAACTTATAAAGCGAGTTACACTCCAGTCTGAACATCCATTGCTGACTCGTCAGCTTGGTGAAGATGTTTTCGAAACTAGCTAAGATGAACGACGTCCACGTGCATTTACATATAGTCAGACAAGACATGAAGCCAAAGCCTGAAGTTAAAATGTCAGAATGCGTAAAGCTACAAAATACCTCATAGAAGAGGAATTTAGAGAGAAAAAAAGGAATAAGAATAGTGGACAGAGAATTCCGGATTTCAGAAGCAGCAACAACATCAGATATTTCAACGGCAGTAACAACAACAGCAGGAGCCAGTATGAGGCTTTGTCAACTGTAGAGTGGACACTAAAGAGTTATCCTTCTCCTTCAAAAGAAGCAGACCATATTCTATCAGAAAGCCTGAAGCGAGACGGTGACGAAATCCTAGACGTTAAGAGAGATTGCCAAAACTCTTAACAAAGAAGTGTCCTTTTCAGTGATAGACAAAAAATCTAGAAGAAAGAAGTCTCAATTGCTGCATTATTCTTTATGTGTGTGCTAGTCTGTGAGTGTGTTTTACGAGCTTAGAGTCTATTCCATTTGTTTAGGGAGCTAAAGAGATCATTCTTCCTTCCATGAGATTCAAAGTTACAAGCATAATCTATTTCCAGAAACTGTATAATTGTTATCTTCTTTTTGTCTATCACATCGCATCATGCCTTCTGATAGCAATACTGCAGTCGATCCTAACATAGGAGTCAAATTTAACAAGGTTATTTAACCTTGGAAAGAAATCTTTTGCGTTGAACCAGTATTTTTTTCTTCTTAGGACTGAGAGATAATATTTTGCCCATTAGTGAAGAAGATTCTGGTGTTTTTCCTAATAGTTGTTTCTATATATTTGACAAAGATAAAGTTCATTTCAATACATTCAAGCAACATCCAAACAAGACTTGATTAGGTGCTTTCTGCATCACTTGTAGTTGACAGATGTTTTTAGATCAAATGAGCCGTGACAGTCGGAATAGTGTTTTCCTTACCCACATTTGCTTAGATTAGGAAACACGAGTTTTACATCAGGTTTGAAAGGCATAATTTTCAAGGGTTAAGTACAGTGGTAGAAAAAGGAGATGATTTTTTGGAACACATACACGCCTTTTGGGCACAAGATGTCTTTTAGATAGAACTTTTCTTATCATTTTTTCTCGTGGTGTAAACTTGCAGTTTTATCGTTCTTTTTCACTGCATGAATGTTGCGGTGATTTGACGTTTGTTTGTTTTAGATTGGGTAAAATCTTCCTTTCAGGCGTATTTCGGCATTCAATATTCACGGTTCTCCCAGTGACGTCAATAACACCAAGATGAAGTTCATGCACGACATTTCAAATACTTTCCTTATTTGTGTTTTTTGTTTTGGCTTATCCAGCAGATTCTCTGTTGTTGCACCATTTAAAGACGGCACAATGTGTCGATGGCCTCGCATAGCTGCTTATGTTCACCCTCACATATTCTAATGATACAGATGACACATCGTTCTGAAATCTAGCATTTGCGTTAGTCAACTATATTTTAGTTATGTTTCTCACTTTATTGATTTAAACGTTTAATCAACTCGTGGTTTTAAGAATCTGCCTATTGCTTTTATCGTACAAACTCAACAGCGATCTTGGCAATTATTCCCATGGTTGCTCTCGTCTAATGCAGATTACTGACGATCACGAGATCGCAACGACTAGTTTATTTCGTCGAGGGTAAATATCATAAAATAGATGAACACGGGATCAATGATTTGTCATAACCAGTTTGACCACCGACGACAGGAATTAACCTTCTATCTTAGCACTGTCCACGGTGATGTAATATTCGCCAGATAACGTGTAGCCCCCGGATTCACGAGCAATATAAGGGCCATAATCCGGCTAATACTAAATTAGAACCGAATTATTCCAATCTGCGTACTGTTTCGATCGGAGGATGAAAATGATAACGAACTATGGTTAAAAAAACCATGAAACCCAAATGTGCAGTAAGGCATAAAATCGTGGGTGGACATTTGTCCATGATATTATCTAAAATCAGTGTATAATTGCTCAGGAACACCGACAAAGCCGTACCAATTGCAACAAAAGCTGACGATGCAGGACAGCCGGGCCTTTCTCTGCCGTAGAAACGGCCGTGGGACAAAAATATTAAACGAGATTATGGGCAGCTTTAGTGCGCTGTTCACGCTAGGCACGCCGAGCATATCAACAGAGACACTAAAATGTGCCCTTGAAAGAACTAAACGAGAAGATTGTATTCGCCCTAGAGATATTCGTGCGGAATTTTCTGACAAAAGTAGTTCAAATAGAATTAATACTACCGGTTAAGATAATGTTTTACCAGTCAAAAGATTGCCTTTTATAGCCCTGTGAACTGTTTGATATGTTGGGAAACAATTGTGATATTGTTGTTGCAGCAACAAATACCAATGACATTCTCATACTGCTCGTAATATACATTGTTTTAAAATTTTTGATTTTATGATTTAATGCCATTATTCGGCACAAGATAGACTTTACATGTCGGCAAGTATTAATGGTGTAGGAAGAAGGTACTGGCAAGCTTTCTCACATACCCACATTGAACGAATCCGAGACTCGAACCCACGCAGACAGAGGTGAGATGGCAGTGATCCGTAACGGACAGCGCTTTAGACCACTCGACCACTCGGGCCCCTTTTTAAAAATAAGAACTTCTTTTGTTACGGTAGAGATGAATTATTTACGTGAATATCATTCGCATCTGATCGTCACATGTTCCGCAAATTTTCTCAGAAAATCAAATCAAACGCATTTCCGACAAAACGAAAAGAATATCACTTTAGGAAAATTGAATCGCGGCGATAGTTTTAAGTGTATTGTCACATCATTAGACTCATCACAACACCAAACAGATTAAGCACACCTAAAATAAATATAGCGATTGCATTGAGTACGTGACACGCAAAATATTTTATCCTCACGAGTTAAAGAACGATTGGAGTGCATATTGTAGGATATCTTTACCACCTATATTATATTACCAAGGCGAATTATGTTGATGCTCACAAAGTATGGAATGTGTTTGGGATGGCCGAATGGAGATTATCACGATTTATACGTAACTACCTACGCACTGCCGATGTCGTCGAAAAGTTCTGAGAAATGTGTCTCATTTGTTATGGATTGGTTCTTCGCTGCTTTTATTTCTCACCAGTTTTACCACACATAAGTTTCTAGAAAGTGTCTAATTCGTGAAATGTGAGGCTTAAGTCTTTGAAACAGAGTAGAATATTCTTCTAACTTTTATATCCAGTTCAACGTTAAACTTTTACCTATGGCTAATATATGTGTCTTGCCTATACCACTTCCGTTTCTTACTGCTTAGAGCATCCAACGCGGATGTGGAAGGTCGCGGGTTCAATGACATCCGACGCGTACCAAAGACTTAATAAAAATGGTAATATCAGCTGTTTCAGCGTTAAGAGGTTAGTGTTTAGACTGGTCGACCTGGTGTCATGATAATGTGACTCGGTGGTACATAATGCTACATGTCTGCGGCATGATGCCCCAGAGCTAGACATCACAATAACGTATATACCACACTGCAGACGTCGTAACGATATGACTTAAACGTTATTTACAGGTAACGTTGTTTGATAACCAGTCATTGCCTGCCTCCTCATGGCTTAAGCCAATTGATTGATGTTTATAATTTTAAAAATAAATGATGTAAATTAACGAATAAATTCAAGTTACTGGACTGATCTTGCAAACTGGTCGAATTTTACCAAATCCTGCTTTAACTGGCTTTTAGCAGCAATATGTGCATATTGTGGTAAACGGGGAGAAAATCAAAGGAAAAAACACAAATGCACAAATGCACATTAAATAGAAAGTGCCAGGCCAAAAGTCACAATTTGAATCATTATTAATAATGGTGTGCATACAGAAAAGAAACGTCACAATACATAAAGCCACACTATGAATTTTCAAAACTTTGTTTTTAAAAATGTATTACAAGCATTTTAGTTTTCTTCATTGTTGTTACTCTTAATAATTACAATCACATATATTTTGATTATGGAAACTACAAATGCTTACCTATTAGATGTAGTTCAAGCTGCAAAATGTTTGAAATCTTTGGCATAGAGACTGAATAGATAGCTAATGACAAAATGTTCATTATGGTTTATACGTTTGACGATATATATAGATAGATATACAAAATGTTCATTATAGTTCATAACACTGTCGATATGTATCAATTAGATAGCTAATGAAAAGCTGTTCATTATGGTTCATACGTTTGACGATATAGTTAGATTAGTTTACTATAGTGCATACCTTTGACGATTAAAATCGATTAATGGATGCGGGAGATCGATGGATCGATTTCCGGCCGAGTCATACCAAAGACTTATAAGAATAGTACTAACAGCTGCCACGCTTGGCGCTCAGCATTAAGAGGTTAGTATGGTTGGTCGGTGTCAGGATAATGTGACTTGGTGGGACATCATGCTACATATATGCGGCATTATGCTCTAGTGCTAGATATCGCAATAAACTACCACAAGGCAGACATCGTAGAGATCTGACTGAAAATTGGTTAAATCTACGTTGGAAATCCAAACTACACACACACACACACACACTGTACATTTTCTCGTGGACTATGATGGGATGGAGTGTTCCACAAAGTTGCACGCAAGATGGTTAAGCGACTACTAAAGTTTAGCTTTCAATATATAATATTTAAGCTTGCGATTCCAATTGTGGCCACGCCTTGCTCAACTCCGAGTGGATGTCGATTCATCCAAGGTCTACATAATTGACATAATTGTCCCGTCCCTGGCAGTCTGTCAAGGGTGGTTTTACGACCCCCACTTGATGTGTTGCTTTGAAGCCACAACAGCAATTCATCATTTACCTGTGAATCGCGCGCTGCCAAAATATAGCGCCAGTAACGGGTTCATATTGCTATGTTATATATACTGGCTTTGATCCCTCATTTTTCGCAAGGCTGACATGGTAACATTTCTGACGCGTATTTATTAGAGTCTTAGAGTCTAGCATATACATGTTACAATCTGGTTATTGTTCCTTACTTACAACGTGGCACACGCACATGCAGATGACGAAACATTTTGTGTATATACCATTGAAACTTCATTGTATATCAGCTAAATTCCATCCAAATAGATGCCTGGCTTAACATTGCATGTGCATGGATCGTGGACACTTCACATGTAGAGATTCCATGACATGATTCACAGAACCTTCGATATCAGCATATAAACAGTACCTCCATATTCGGTTCATAAAAAGAAAGTGCAAGCAGGTCTTATTAACATGAGGCCAGTATTTTCGCGAGTAAAACTTTAAATCTTTTTTCAGATCAGACGGTTGGATGTCTTTCACGAATATTGACCGGAATAGTGATAGCTATAGCACTACTGGTTGCTGAGCTAATTTCCAGCTCTCATTCAGGTTATGGGGCATGGAGTAATGAAAGGAAAGTGTAATTGCATATCAGTGCTAAATCCCATTTCTTATAAGACCGTTGGATATCTTCCACAACGTGTGACTAGCACACATTAATGCCTTGGTAATCAATGCTAGAACATGTTAGGGGTGCCTCTATCGTGTTTTTTATAAATAAGACAGTCATATCTTTCATCGCCATATGGCAACAAAATTGTCCGGCAACCCATGTTCTGAAGCAGATAATCCCTTGGTACATGCCCTTTCTAATATCTGTGTATGGAAATGGGGGATTCTGCCTCCGTTAGTGGATCCTCGCCCAATCACAATTCCAGAACGGCCCTAATTCCTGACTTGAACTAAAAAATCCAGTCCAAACTTAAACATCCCAGATTTATTCATCAACATCAGCATGTATAGGAATCTGGAGTCATAATAATACTTTGCTCAAAAATATTTGGCCTCGACACATTTATGTCTTTATTGACCACCTATTTGGCACTTTTGTATACTATCTACTATTACATGCACCAGCATTAATCGCATCAGTTCTGTCCGCACTAGTATTAAAAGCAAATGCCCGAGGTGTGTGTATTAATCAAATTCTGAAAATTGCCAACCGTTACTGAATGCCTACGTGACCTCATTACTTTTACTATAGAAATTGTTTTTAAATAATTTCCGTTATGAGATAAAGTCATTTTGGGAGAATTGTACAGAAGAGTATCGTTATTTCTCTAAAATTATTCATAATCTATTTTGAGTTTAAACTTATATAGTTTTACATCAGTTGATAAACATATGACTATTCTGATGTCATGTCTCAGTCATGTCTCAGTCGGCCAATAAAATTATACATCTTTACGAGAAGTGACGTCATATCATCTTCACAATTCCTTTACGTCACCTCATGTCGTTAACCAGTTCAATCGCGTTTGAAATTTTGGTAATGTTCCGTTTTCATGTTTCAAATAATAGTCACGTAATATGTGAGATTTTTCAGATGGGGAGGGGGGGCGTTGGGGCGACGCTATGAGGTAGCTTATAAACCATTTATTCGTTTAGCGAAGATCACGTAGTGCCGTAAGAGAGATCTACATTAATGAAATTTAGGGAAACAACAACCTATCCCACGTGGTATAACGTGTTACGGATCATTGCCGTCTCACATCTGTCTGCGTGTGTTCGAGTCTAAGATTCGGCTAATGTAGCTATGTGAGAAAGCTTACTAGTAACTCCTCGTGGGTCGGTGGTTCTTTCCATGGGTTTTCCCGGGTTCTTCCAGCACCAATAATACTGGCCGCCATGTTTAGCCTATCGTGTGCTGAAAATTGGCGTTAAGCCCTAAAACAACAACAACAACAAGGCATAACACTAACCTATTAATGCTTAGTGCCCAGCGAGGCAAATGTTGGTACTAGTTTTGTAAGTCTTTGGTATGACTCGGCCTGGGTTCGAAACCGCGAAATCTCTCATCCAAGGATGACGCTTTACCACTAGGCCACTGGAGCGGTCGAAAAGTAACGGAAATGACATCCGACATTGAATATTTTCATTAACAGTGAATCTAATTTACTCGGCGATTATGTCGATACAATCCTTTTGACAGTAATGGACGTACCATTCTAAACCATACTATTCAACGACCACACTGACAAATATGTTTGTTGTTGTATGAAAATCATGATCGTCTATATGTTAATAATCAGCGGTCACTTCGGTGTCATATCGTATATCCGCAAATAGAAGCCCATATGAGTAATATGGGAGTTGTATTATAAATGGGTTAACGTATTGGATTTTTAGCTAACTAAAGTGGGTAATATTTTGTGGAAAGATTTAATGGAATCAGATAGTAGCATTGTTACGAGTGGCTGACATCAATTGGGGTAATATTGCAACATTTTTAGAGTTTACCTCAAAATTTGCCGCAGTAGGTAAATGTGGAAATTCCTGTGTCAAATGTGTACATAGGCTTGAAGATGGGATTTGTATTATAGGGATGTCAAGTGGTTATCAGTCATACGGAAAATCCTTCTTTAAATGGGTCCTACGTTTAACATTTACGATAAGTGTACTATACTTGCCCATTCTATTTCATTTGATTTAAATATCATCTCTCTTCGTTTTTCGTGCATTTTCATTTGCATTTCTTTTTCTTCATTCATACGTTTCCATTTGGATTCATCTTTCTCTTACCTCTTTTTGCATTCCTATATTTTCTGCTTCCTTTTCCATTTGCATTTGAATCTCTTTACCTTAATTTTGTTGCATTTGCGTCGCGTATTCTACTTTCCTTGTATTTCGCAATTCTTCTTGCTTATAATAAAGCTTTCTTAATTCTGTTTAGCTATGGAGTTGTAACTGCAGTTCTTTTAAGTTCCTATTCGATGTTCGAATCAGAAAGAGACTTCCAATTAAATCCAAACCATTTTTAGCGTGAACACCCTTTACAATCAAGCAGAAAACCTAAATATTATGTACTGGTTGCTGCGTTAAAGAAGCATTTCCTTCAGAAAGATTATAGTGTCCAGCAAGCTCAAGCAACTCGTTCTTTTGATGAATAACCCATCCTGGGTAGGATCTGAGACAACGTACACCACATCAGATGACATGGTTAAAGTTTGTTGGCGTTAATAACGATTTCCCAAATATGGGAAATAAAACACCGAAACAGAGCAAAACCAAACATGTTTTGGAAAATTCAAACATAATTTATTTTCCTGAAATATGAAGTGAAAATTGAATAATAAGTTACAGTATGGCTTATGAAAACCTAAATTGTGCTATATATTTTGTCACAATTCGAAAAGCATCAAGTAATCTAAAATGAGTTTCGAAGTCATTCCGAATGAAGTTCAATTCATTGTGCAGATGTGTTATTAATGTTTAATGAATCATATTGATATGATCCATAATGTATTTAAATTCATAGTAATTCCGAAACAGTTATTGAATGTCAATAGCCAATAGACTTTATTATTCCAATGAACGATTGTATATAATAATTAAATCCTCTCAATTGAATACATCTAAAAAAAATATTCTAAGACTGACATTAAAGCTAGAAAGAGCTAAGTGTCAGGTAAACATCTCTTATATAAACCAAAGACCCAGTATCATAACCAGAAAGATTTTTTAGGAATCATTTCATTTTCAGTGCAATAACAATTATTAACAAAGAACATTAATTCAGTAGCAACCTAATCAGGAATTAGGTCAGTCTGGTTTTTCAAAACCTGAAGAACAAAATCACATGAACACCTTTATGTCAATAAGAGTACAACTCAAACGATCGCCTACGTTATATAAATGACATCATCTTATAGTAGATTGGGAAATAAAGTATTTAATATGCTAATTCGTAAATGACCATTTAATCCATTGTCATTAATTTAAGATACATAATACAGATATACATAACACGTGTCTGTAGTGATGGCCTTTTTCTTCAAATTCAAAGGAACTGCAACGTGCACAAAAATGACCTCATCATATGCCATCACTTTCATTTGGAAGCTTCAACAATAACTTTCGAGATGTTAAAATTCCATCACTCCTTAAGGCAGTGCAGATTAGTTGATGATATGGAATCAAAATGGGGTGAAACTAACCAATTCATTGAACGAAATCTAAAGCAATGTCCACGGAAATATTAAAGTCAAAATTGAGTCAGCAAATAAATAAATCATTTCTTGGATACGTTTTTCAATCGCCAGAATGAGAAAATAGAGTAACCGCATTATTATGAGCAACTGACCAGGCACCACCCTAATCACATCTGAGATATTTAGTAGCCCCAGGCGACAACAGGAGAACTGTTGTACATCATCACTTGTGACGAAGATAAATCGTGAACTGAAATCTTGCATAAAATTGGTAAAATGTGCTACAAATTCAGTGTAAAATAAGGTATTCATTGTTCAACAAATGAATTCCCGACTCTAATGCCATTCCATATCAGACCAGGTCTGCCTAATGAGAGCCTGAAACAGAGTCACTGAACTCAAGGTACCCATCAATGATGATATTAGTTATGTGTTATTTAGTTGTTTTATGACCCTTGATTGTGGGAGTATTACTTGTTTACCCATTGAGGGTATTCATTCACTTTTAAGCAATGACCTAGCTGGAGGTAATTTTGTGGTTAAACGACTTGTAACTTGTAACAAGCCGTGTGAGGATAAAACAGAGTATATTATTTAAACTGAAATCCCTGGTTTATACTGATCTTCTCTGGCTACTAGTTGAGGATTGTTTTAGTTTAATTCAATCATTTATTCAAATTTAAAGTCCTCGGACATTTCGGATTTAATCAATGTTCGGACTTACTGCAATTTTGTAAAATAAATTTTTGATTATATCATTGTGATTCATCAAGACTAATTGCACAGAAACATGATAGATTGAACTTCATTCGGAATACCACTCTACTTCTTTTGGAGTACTTGATACTTTTTGACTTGTCACAAAATCTTTAAACTATTTAATTATTTAAATATTTTACTTTATTTTAAGGGAAATAAATTATATTTTCCGCTATTTTGTTTAGTTTAAGACCACACAATCGTAAAACATTGTTGTTGAACTTTCAAACATAACTCTCCACGTAGGTGACGGGAAGAATTCTATTTATTTCTTACAAGTTTGAATACCCTCCTGAATATTAGTATAAATATAGAACGGACACCTATATATTGACAAGGAATGTGTCATCACGGAGGTTTATTAAAGTATCTTGTTCATGGTAATTTGGATAAAAATTGAAAATGCAGAGATTGTGTTTTCCTGTTGCGTGCGTGTTTATAAAAATAAGTCGTCTTCCTCAAATCTCTGTTTCATACTAATTGTGTGCAATTTATTGTTGTGGCTCTCTTTGTTATTGTTCCTGTTGTTATTGTTACTGAGTTAACGCCATTTATCATAGGCTGTAAATAACGGATAGTTTAAGTGATGGAGGCAGAACCCTAGAAACCCCCAATAGAATCAACAATCAAGGAATGCAATTGGTAAGCTTCTGTAAAAATCCACATTTACCAAACCCAAGGATCGAACCCGAGGATGGAACCCAGGCAGACATATGAGGTAGCAGTAATCTCTAAGGCCGTGCGTTTGCGAAAACACGGCCTCCCGGGTATCTGATGTAAAGGAAATCAACATGTTTGTATATCCAAGAGGAAGAAGGGCCAATAGTTTTGTAATTTGTTTATTCTGATCTCTGAAAACGTTACAGTATATTATGTCTTTGTTGAGATTAGTGAAGGACCACAATGATACATTTTTCCCTGCAAAGAATAGTCACTTCTATTCTTATATAAAATGGACACAGGCGCGTCTTTTATTATCGGTTACTTTATCCTTTTTGAAACTTCTTTTTCTAATGAAATTATTCTTATTCAGGGAGTGAGCGTGGCTTTCTTAATGTTCCTCTCCATTGTGTAAATCTGCTATCAGACTTACTCAAAGGACCCGTGACAGTCGGAATAGTGTTTTGCTTACCCATTGAGGGCATTAGTGTATTACTAGACAACGACCTAACTAAAGATAAGGTTGTGGTTAGTCCACTGTAACTGACAAACCATGTTTGAATCAATATATCAGTCCTATTGAAGGGGGATTCCTTTTTTTAAACCCAGCTTGTGCAGTTACTAGCGCTATGGCAAAAAATGCTCTTGAGAATGATGTTGATCAGTCAATTATACCTTTAGCTGACACATGTATTGTTCAGGCTCTTTTGATGTAAATTTTACTCCTCGCATGGATGAATGAAAGGACATTGATCACAGTAATCTTGTTTTCAATACAGATTCTCTTCTTTCTAATCAGGGTGGCGAACGGCAATCACTTGCCACTGACCAGGAAATATATCATGAGATCTTCTGTTTGTTTTAAATGACAAGCAGTAAAACTTACACTACAGATTTGCATGTTTGTTATTTCGATAAAATGGGACTTGTGAGAAAACGTAGACCCCCTGAGGTATCTGCGATTAGTGGTCAGTGTACAATCAAATTGTAGTTCCAAAATTGTACAGACAAGAGATTCTTAGTCTGGCCTCTAAAACTCATTTGGCTGGTCATTTAGGGATTAATTATTCTTATCACACTTCTATTGGTAAAAAAGTGATATTTGTAAATTCGTCATATTTTGTCATATGTGTCAACCGGTAGGAAACCCCAATCAGAAGATACCTACGATTCATTTGCAATATATTCCTGATTTATTTTGCAGTCCATTTAGCAGAATAGGGGTATTATGTCGGTTTCTTACCTAAGACCAAGTCATGTAGCCGATACGTGTTGACCATTATGGGGCACTTCCTTTGATAAATATTAAATCTAAAATAACAATAAAAGCTTTGGAAAAAAATGTTTTACTCAATATGGCCTTCCCATATTTGTCCAATCTGATTAAGGGTCAAAGGCTTACATTGATGATATCATCATCCTCAACGACACATGGGAAGATCATTTAGCAACAATTCGAAGATCACTCGACAGACTCACTGATGCAAATTTGACAATTAATTTATCCAAACAACATACATGGTGGAGTTGTTCAACATGGTTTCTCCATACGAGTCGACAGAGATGGTGATTCCTTGACAATTTGCTCTTCGCCATTCGATTTTACATTCATGGATATTGTTTGTGGTCTTTCTGCAATAATTTCCCTTGTGGGACGTTTTACGCGATTGTTATACAAGATAATATTTGTATGTTCTTGAACAAATTCACGTTTGTGTTTGGAGAGAAAGTTCTACATCTGTTGATTTAGAGGACTCATGCACGTCTTTTAATACACTTCTTTGCGCTGAAGACGTGTGGGAAATGGAACGCTTTCTTTCATAATATCATGATATCCGTATTTGACAATTTCCAGGATGTCTTGACGTTGCTGGCTGAGGTAACAAGGTCACGAATTGACTGCAAAACCTGAATGAATCAATATTTGATGTTCGATATGTTGTCCTTACCCCACATATAGAGCTTCATTTTGCCTTCTTTCATCTTTGTCGTCGTGATATTTACATTATTAAAGCTGCGTGGTGGTCACGAATGTCAGACTAATATGTTCACCTGTGCACTATTTGGTTCAGACCTAACTCGTTTTTTAGCAAAGGAAGAGTTAATTGATAAACTTTATGTGCATGCCATCGGTGCTAGTGTGGTTTGACTAGTTTTTGTCTGGAGTTGAAATCACCAGCAATCCATGTGGAATCGTCCTGGAAAGTGAAGGATACTAATACGACGATGTTGATCAAATCCACATAGTATTTAGTGTTATTGTTAGTCAACCCAGGCACACACTGACCCACAATAGTCACACAGACGACAAGATCTTGAACTGAGGCATAATGATATGACAGTGGTAATAAAGACGAAAGAATATTCAGTGTTATTATTAATAAGACCTGTGTAGCTTCTCGTGGGTCGGTGGTTCTTTCCGCGGTTTTTCCGGGTTCTTCCTCCACCATTAATACTGGCCGCCATGTATAGCCTATATTGTGTTTAAAAATGGCGTTAAACCAATAAAACAAAACAAAACAATAATACCTTTTCAACACTTAACCACCATATAGAGTTTAAGAGTCAGTGCAGTTGATTTGTCTAAAAACACTATCCCAATATATTTAGAAGTAATGTGTTTCCATACGTATAAGGTCGTTATATTCGCTTTTCAGGTACATCCCTTGATTATCTATGAAACACTCGTTAAAGCAGGTATCGCAACTAAAGACTGACAGCGTTGACATGATTTACATGTTCCATAACATAACACTTTTACTTGCAAGTCAAAAGCTATTGATATTTACAGATAGCAATGTGATGTTATTATATACACGTAGTTGCATGGTGCTAGTCCTGCGAGTGCTCATTGATGGAGCCGATCCTTTTGAAAATCACTAAGACATGTAAGCTATTACAACTGATAGACTTATACTTCTTCATCACCGATGACAAGCTTCGGATGCGCTCGATTCGGTCTAAAATCATATATACCAAATTGTTTAGCTTCATTTTCTTGGGATGTTTTCATAGGTAAAACAGCGCTACGAATGGAACATTTCGCTCGAAATATAAAAAGTAAGGGCGTATTCAAGAAGTAACCCTACATAGGTATGATAGTTCTTTTAATAGGCATGTAGCAGATATGTTCCAAAGATAACAATTTTGCTAATAGTTCAATTCAAGAAAAAAAACAAATTGATAAAAAACACGACTTAATGCACATACCGTTATTTAATCACAGTACCGAATGAAATTGTTCGGATAAGATTTGTTCCCTTCAGACACTTGTTCGGATAAATCTGTGTGAAAATTATTGACTCCGCTTTTATAGTTTGTTGGTTTTTCCAAAGCTTTTGACTATCATTCATGTAATATTTTTTAATTATATTGCTAACACCAAGTATCGGTAAAATCCTGTTTTAATGTTCCACTTTCGATGTATAAGAATTTACCTTTATGTCTGCATATAAAAGGTCAATATACTAATTGTTTTCTTTGAATTTTGGTAAAAGGCTTTGTTGCATATTAAGCCTTCATGGGTTCAATATATTTGAAAAAGAAGTGTAATTGTGGCATTAAGGGTCAATATATACTATGACCACTGATATGTAACTGTATTATTAATAACAATGGATATCATGACCACTGTTATGTAACTGTATTATTAATAGCAATGGATATCATGACCACTGATATGTATTATAATATCAATGGATATCATGACCACTGTTATGTAACTGTATTATTAATAACAATGGATATCATGACCACTGTTATGTAACTGTATTATTAATAGCAACGGATATCATGACCACTGATATGTAACTGTATTATAATATCAATGGATATCATGACCACTGTTATGTAACTGTATTATTAATACCAATGTATCATGATCACTGATATGTAACTGTATTATTAATAGCAATGGATATCATGACCACTGTTATGTAACTGTATTATTAATAGCAATGGATATCATGACCACTGTTATGTAACTGTGTTTTTAGTAGCCAATTAATATCAGTGCATAGTTGTGTAACTGTGGTATTAATGGCCAATGGTTATTATAGCCACTGTTGTGTAACTGGTATTAAGGCCCAGTGGCTATCATGACCATTATTGTGAAACTATGTTATTAAGAGAAAGTGGATATCATGACAACTGTTGTGTCGTGTAATTGTGGTATTAAGGGTCAATGGATATTATAGTCATTGTTGTTTTACTACGGTATTAAGGACCAATGAATATAATGACTACTGGTGTGTAACTGTGATAATAAGGGGCCAATGTTTATTATGGCCTTTGTTGTGTTACTGTGGTACCAAGGGAAAATGGATATTATATTGTTACTGTGGTATTAAGGGCCAATGTTTAGTATGGCCATTGTTGTGTAAGTGTGGTATTAAAAGAAAATGGACATCATGACTATTGTTTTGTATCTATGAGATTAAGAGAATTGATGTCATAAATCCTGTTTTGTGTAGCTGTGGTATTAAGGGCCAATGGATGTAATAACTACTTTTGTGTAACTGTGATATTAAGAGTCAATAGATATCATGAGCACTGTTGTGAAACTGTGATCTTAAGTGCCACTGTATATTAAGGCCATTGTTGTTTTACTGTGGTATAAAGAGCAAATGGATATCAGGACTACTTTTGTGTCACTGTTGAATTAAGAGTCAATAGATATCATGGTCACTGTTGTTACTATGATTTTTAGGGCAAATGGATATCATGACTATTTTTATGTAGCTGTGGTATTGAGAGCTAATTGCTTACATGACCATTTATATGTAACCTTTGTTATTATGGGATAAAGCCTACATTACTACCGTTGTATGCTGTGCTATTATGGGCCTCAGGTCTACGTTACTACGGTTATATGATGTGGTATTATGGGTTCTCAGGCCTACATTAATCTACAGTTGTATGATGTGGTATTATGGGCCTCAGGTCTACATTAATTTCTAAGGTTGTATGCTGTGGTATTATAGGCTAAAGGCCTACATTACTACGGTTATATGCTTTGATATTATGGGCTAAAGCCAACATTACTACGGCTGTGTGCCTGTGTTTTTATGATTTAAAGGCCTACATTACTAGGATTGTGTGACTGTGTTAAATTTCTAAGACCTACATTACTAAGGCTTTGTGACTGTGTTGTATTTATAAGGCCTACATTACTATGGCTGTATGACTGAGTTTTTATGATTTAAAGACCTACATTACTAGGACTGTGTGTCTGAGTTATATTTCTAAGACCTACATTACTATGGCTGTGTGACTGTGTTATATTTCTAAGACCTACATTACTATGGCTGTGTGACTGTGTTGCATTTATAAGGCCTACATTACTATGGCTGTATGACTGAGTTTGTATGATTTAAAGGCCTACATTACTAGGATTGTGTGACTGTGTTAAATTTCTAAGACCTACATTACTAAGGCTGTGTGACTGTGTTGTATTTATAAGGCCTACATTACTATGGCTGTATGACTGAGTTTTTATGATTTAAAGACCTACATTACTAGGACTGTGTGTCTGAGTTATATTTCTAAGACCTACATTACTATGGCTGTGTGACTGTGTTATATTTCTAAGACCTACATTACTATGGCTGTGTGACTGTGTTGCATTTATAAGGCCTACATTACTATGGCTGTATGACTGAGTTTGTATGATTTAAAGGCCTACATTGCTAGGATTGTGTGTCTGTGTTATATGGTTAAGGTCTACATTGCTAGGATTGTGTGTCTGTGTTATATGGTTAAGGTCTACATTACTACAGTTGTGAGACTGATAGTAATGCACATTAATGTCATGGGCTCGTTAAGACCAACAAGAATCCCATAAAGTGATATTTTAACATGTGGTAATATCACAAATATGAAACTGCACATACTATAGAAAACCTATACCTTCTATGTGGTAAACTAAAATATCAATTCGAAATGTATTTCGCACTTTCTCGTGTTCCTGCATTCTTGTTTATAATCAGAATTACATGCTTCGAAACTTAACCAACATGTTGTAATTTAAATCTTTATTCGTCTAATATTTAAAGTGAAATAAAAAAAATAAGTATTTTATGAAATAAAAAAATTATTGTTATAATTTAAATTCTGAGTAATTATTTATTAACCATATAATTAGGATAATAGGATCATAATGTTATTATGACATGTTCGTTGTTTAGCTTCAAATATCACTCTTTAAATTATGTTTGTTGTTTTTGTAATGTAACATAATTTGCATTTAACAATTGGATAATGACATACATTAAATAATAAGAAATTTTGACATTTAAAAGATTATTTACAATCTTCATTCAATTAAAAATATATTATAAACCAATGCATAATAATAATAATAATAATAATAATAATAATAATAATAATAATAATAATAATAATGAAATGTAGTAATTAAACTGATTATTTCTAATAATTTATAACATCTTACTTTTAGTTTCCAACAGAGCTTATTGTATCTTTATGATCTAGTTTTAATGTATGTTTATGTTTCTAATTGTATAATATCCATGCAATGCAATCGATGTATTGTATGTATCTAAAAATGCTATATCTATGCAATACATGTATTTTATGTATCTAAATATATTGTATGTATCTAAATGTATAATATCTATATAATTCATGTATTTTATGTATTTTAATGTTTAATAGCCATGCAATGCATGCATTTTATGTAGCTAAATGTATAATATCCATGCAATGCGTGTAGTTTTGTATCGTAATGTATCATAGCCATGTAATGCATGCATTTTATGTAGCTAAATGTATAATATCCATGTGATTCATGTATTTTATGTATTTTAATGTTTAATAGCCATGCAATGCATGCATTTTATGTAGCTAAATGTATAATATCCATGCAATGCATGTAGTTTTGTATTGTAATGTATAATACCCATGCAATGCATGCATTTTATGTAGCTAAATGTATAATATCCATGCAATGCATGTAGTTTTGTATCATAATGTATAATAACCATGCAATGCATGCATTTTATGTAGCTAAATGTATAATATCCATGCAATGCATGTAGTTTTGTATCGTTATGTTTAATAGCCATGCAATGCATGCATTTTATGTAGCTAAATGTATAATATCCATGCAATGCATGTAGTTTTGTATTGTAATGTATAATACCCATGCAATGCATGCATTTTATGTAGCTAAATGTATAATATCCATGCAATGCATGTAGTTTTGTATCATAATGTATAATAACCATGCAATGCATGCATTTTATGTAGCTAAATGTATAATATCCATGCAATGCATGTAGTTTTGTATCGTTATGTTTAATAGCCATGCAATGCATGCATTTTATGTAGCTAAATGTATAATATCCATGCAATGCATGTAATTTTGTATTGTAATGTATAATATCCATGCAATGCATGTAGTTTTGTATCGTAATGTTTAATAGCCATGCAATGCATGCATTTTATGTAGCTAAATGTATAATATCCATGCAATGCATGTAATTTTGTATTGTAATGTATAATACCCATGCAATGCATGCATTTTATGTAGCTAAATGTATAATATCCATGCAATGCATGTAATTTTGTATTGTAATGTATAATACCCATGCAATGCATGCATTTTATGTAGCTAAATGTATAATATCCATGCAATGCATGTAGTTTTGTATTGTAATGTATAATAGCCATGCAATGCATGCATTTTATGTAGCTAAATGTATAATATCCATGCAATGCATCTAGTTTTGTATCATAATGTATAATATCCATGCAATAAATATATTTCATGTATCTTAATGTATTGTATCCATTCCAAACATGTATATCTAAATGTATAATATCCATGCAATACATATATTTTATATTTCTAAATGTATAATATCCATGCAATACATGTATATTATGAATCTAAATGTATCTTATGCATCCAAATGTATTGTATCCATGTAATACATGTATTTTATGTATCTAAATGTATTTTATGTATCCAAATGTATTGTATCCATGCAATACATGTATTTTATGTATCTAAATGAATAATATCCATGCAATACATGTATTGTATGTATCTCAATGTACTATATCCATGCAATTCATGTATTTTATGTATCAAAATGTACTATATCCATGCAATTCATGTATTTTATATATCGAAATGTATTTTATGTATCTAAATGTACTATATCCATGCAATTCATGTATTTCATATATTGTAATGTATAATATCCATGCAATACATGTATTTTATGTATCTTAATGTACTATATCCATGCAATTCATGTGTTTTATGTATCTTAATGCATAAAAACCATGCAGTACATGTATTTTATGTATCTAAATGTATAATATCCATGTAATTCATGTATTTTATGTATTTTAATGTATCATAACCATGCAATACATGTATTTTATGTATATAAATTATAATATCCATGCAATACATGTAGTTTTGTATCTTAATGTATAATATCCATGCAATGCAATACATGTATTTTATGTATCTAAATGTATAATATCCATTCAATACATGCATTTTATGTATCTTAATTGATAATATCCATGCAATACATGTATTTTATGTATTTTAATATGTTGTATCCATTCCATAAATGTATCTTATATATGTAAATGTATAACACCCATGCCATTCATGTATTTTATTTATCTAAATGTATAATGTCCATGCAACACATGTATTTTGTATATCTAAATGTATTGTGTCCATGCAATACATGTATGTATCTAAATGTGCTATATCCATGCAATACATGTATTTTATTTGTAAATGTATTTTATGTATCTAAATGTATTTCATGTATCTAAATGTATTGTTTCCATGCCATACATGTGGTTTTGTATCTAAATATATAATATGCATGCAATACATGTATTTTATGTATCAAAATGTATAATATCATGCAATACATGTAGTTTAGTATCTAAATGTATTGTATTCATGCAATACTTTTATTTTATGTATCTAAATGTACAATATCCATGCATTCATGTAGTTTATGTATCTAAAAGTATTATATGCATGCATTACATGTATTTTATGTATCTTAATGTATTTTATGTATCTAAATCTATAATATCCATGCCACACATGTAGTTTAGCATCTAAATGTATAGTATCCATGCAATACATGTATTTTATGTATCTAAATGTACTATATCCATGCAATTCATGTATTTTATTTATCTTAATTTATTATATCCATGGAATGCATGTATTTATGTATCCTAATGTATAATATCCATGTAATACATGTGTTTCATGTATCTAAATGTATAATATGCATGCATTTTATGTATTTTATGTATCTAAATGTACTATGTCCATGCAATGCAATACATGTATTTTATGTTTACTGGCAGCCATATATAGCCAATATGTATTGTATCCTCTCTCTCTCTCTCTCTCTCTCTCTCTCTCTCTCTCTCTCTCTCTCTCTCTCTTAGATACGTTAAAAGATACGTTAAAAATCCAAATCTCTCTCTCTCTCTCTCTCTCTCTCTCTCTCTCTCTCTCTCTCTCTCTCTCTCTCTCTCTCATACTTGCTGTGATTTAAACTATACTTTGTATTTTTACACAAGTCAATTCAGTGACACAAAACCAGAACATCGATAAACAGCCCAGTAGCAATAGACCACAATAATACGATAACTATTGTCCGACCATTAAATTACTCGTGCATTCCTTAGAATGGCAAAGGTTATCTCCGATATTTATCAATAAATCAATCTAGTTTAAATCAAATCTAGAATTTGTTGCTCATATATCGAGGTAGCGCTATTTACGCAGTTATGCCAGTATCCTTAGCCATGTCTGAGTATCCTCGTGTCATTAGCTGGCTTTGAAAAATATGAAAGGAAAGGCGATACCATGCACGTGACAAAAACACACATTGTGATTGCAAAATTCATTATAAATTGGGTAGCATCAAGTTTGCCGAACATTGAAGATGGCACTTTTTCTCACCTGGTTCCAGATCTTGGCATTATTTCTTCTATTAGTTTCCAATAGAAAAACGGAAGCTGTACCTCTTTGTCCACATGAAGATGCATCTCTTAAATTATGGTCTAATCCGGATACCTGGCATTTTGGAAAGGTAACGTATTCCTAATTTAATTAATGTAAAATACAAATTGGGGGGTCAGGTCTTGTTGTTCTGTAGCTTTCTTATAAGCATTAGCTAAACATGTCTTTAAAGCTTGTCAGTACAATTTGAAATCAAGTTCAAAACACGTTCACAGATACAACATTAACTATAATAAAAGTGGAGATATACAAGGCACACACGTGAAGTCTGAAAGTCAATTGCAAACTCACAATTTTAGAAACAACTGCTAATCTACGCAATACCGGCCTGATGAACACATTAAGCAATGGCGCAGAATAACTCCAAGAAAAAAAGGGTGGGAACGAAAACCAAAATACACAAAACTGTCGGTGCTGTTAACACTGCCAAAATACGAATAATGATTACAGTGATACGTGTTCCATCTTACCGTTTAACGGTACACGTTTAATGTTTGTTTCTCTAGCGACCAAACAGAAAATGAATCTCTCATCGCTTCTGCCACCATGGAAATACATGTGCCCTGCATGCCTGTTGTTTGAAAAGAAACATACGAAAACTATCCATCTTAATGTACGACCGATCTTACCAAAATTCCATGAGCTTTGTCTTAAGATAAAAAATTAAATTAACCTTGGGATTTCTAATAATAATAACACAGTTAGGACCCCTATTGTCAAGAATCGTTTATCCGAGTTCAACTAAGAGAAGCTTTTCTTTCCTTTAATGCTCCTAATTAAGTTATTTTTATTAGAAACTTTTTTGGGGGAATCACGAGACCAAGTCCAATGTTTCGCACAGAGGAAGACATACGTTTCAAACTATATAATCTTATGGGGAAGAACTGATTTAAAAATATATATTTTAAAACCAGTTTGGACTGAATAAAGTTTCAACATCTGCCAATTTAAATATTTCTGTTCTGCTTACCGAATTCGCTCGTCTATATCTGATCAATTTTGGCGCGATATAAGTAACTTTAACTTATGAATTAGTCATGATAAGAGCGTTAATATGATCTTTAGTTTCATTATTAATATCAGCTGGTTAAATATCATGAACTTATATGACTATATCGAGGTGATCAAAGTTACAACAACAGCAGCTCATTTTGCTACCACGGTCGACCACATAAAAATTGCTGACCCTGACAACCTAAACTAGATTAACGTACCGTGTTTTTCCGTTGTTTATAGTCATCTCCCCCTAACCAAGGTCATGTCCTTCACGTCAGCAAGATGAAGGACATTGCAAAATATTTATTTGTCCATATACCAATATAGATATGTCAATTTGTCAGCATGTTTACTTAATCAGGTCATCAGTCTGGGATTGTTATATCGTCGTCTTGACGTAAATGATGTCAGCTCGATTTTGTATGCTTTACCAGAGGGATTTGTTATGTTTTTAATATTTTGTTATAACATGTTTTGTTTCCTTGAACCTGACAGTAAAACTTAAAGCTGATCGGTAGACCAGGAAACGATTGATAAAATGGTCTGCGGCTGCACATGCAGTATGCTGGAAACCTGCAGATTTGCAAATAACAATGACGTAAAGATAATGGGGAAAAAAAGAAACAATTATGCTACTGTGTAAATAACATACTGTAAAATCCAGACGCCCTTAGGGCCCAATCAGAATGATGGCAAAGACTATTGGGATAAGGTTTGCGGATGCATTGTCTCCGTCATTACAACAAGATGATCTGTTTGGGGTCAGACCACAACGATGACACTAAGAATGGTAATGAAAATATCACGTTTATTTAGAGATGATTTCAAGGTAGACAAATCTCTATACCAAACTCTTGCGTACAATTCTAGATATTTGATATTTGTGTACTGTGTTCAATTACTGATATCAATAACTGACTGGAATAAAATAAAATTTTAATAAATGAACTGATATTAAACAAACATTAGTGAATATTCAAAACAAAGTGATTTGACTTAAATAATGCTAAAATGATTTATACAAACAATGACGAAATATTCACTCAAATAATGATAAAATGATTCGCATAAACAATGACGAAATATTCACTCAAATAATGATAAAATGATTCGCATAAACAATGCATAAATGTTCACTTAATTGTATCTGTAACAAGTTATCACTCAAATAGTGATAAATTACAAGTTTTCACTCAGATAGTCATGAATGACAAGTTTTTACTCAAATAGTGATAAAAAAATGAAAACTGTTCACTTAAATAGTGATAAATGACACCCTTCATCCTCAATACAGTCCGTATTTAGCTCTGCTTTGTAGAATCTCGTTGTCAGATAGTAAGATTTCAATGTCGCCAAACGATTGTAAGAGAGACAGCTGTTAGTACAGTATAAATACCGCTCGCTCTCCCCACCTGGATATAAATTAAACAATACCCTTAGTTTTATTTCATATTGTTGTCTTGTCTTGTAGTTTTACGCCATTTTTTCTCATTATGATATTGTTATACATTACAAAAACACCTGTGGGGATAACATATCCATATTTAAACATCCGTGATAAATTCTCCTCAATTTCCTTTCACTAGTAGAATGACGTTACAAACGTTTACACACGATCCCAACCAATCAATAAAAAGAATCACATAAAGATATATTATAACATGTGTAAATATCAAAAATATGAAACTGCACATAATATAGCAAAGGTACAGCTACCATGTGATAAAAATATTTTTATTATTGGACGAAGCAGCAGTTTAGTGTAAACAAAGGCCTTTGAAATACATTTGTTATGGTTTTCCTTCCAATGTGTTTGTTACGTCATTACGTGTATTGCACAGATAACATCTGTGACATTATATTATTGGTACATTACTGTAAAAAAAACAGCACATATGTTTACTTACATTTTAATAATGATAATGATAATTGTATGCCGTATACTTAAAAAAGAAGAATAAAAGGGACAATATCAATGACGAAGAGAGGCTATTTCTACATTTAGGGTGCCAGGTGGCCGATAGACCTTAGGCACTCGACTTTAAAGATGACTCACACATTTCATCTGTCAGCGTGGATTCCAAGTGAGGCCAATTTGGCTACAAGAGAAAGCATACCAATAGCTTTTCATGGGGAATTGATTCTCTATGGGGTTTTTTAGGATTCTTGATCCAACATATATACTGACAGGTGTATGCTGAGATATGGTGCTACACCCACAACAACAACAACAACAGCAACCATATTTAAATATATCAAACAGAATCAACCATGAAACGCGAATATCAAGCGAATGTTGTTTATTTTTATGATTGCTTGATCATTTGTACATGATTGATCGTTGTAATAATGGAAGAACTGCACACCATGCCCCATTACCCCATTTTTGTTTTCTGTCCCTCCGTGTTACCATTGTCATAATGGAAGTGTTTCTAACAAAAATATTTCTACTATTCATTTTAGACATTCTCGTACAGATTTCATCCATTTAATTCGCTCTGTTGCACAGTATCATATTTATCTGCATATTATTAAAATATTATTAATATTATCATCATCGTCGTCGTCGTCCTTGTTGTTGTTGTTATTATTGTTAGTAGTAGTATTATTAATGTCATTGTTATCATAATTATCATCATCATTATTATTATTATTATTATTATTATTATTATTATTATTATTATTATTATTATTATTATTATTATTATTTAGCCAGCTAAAGGAGCCAATGTGACAATCGACACAGCCGTCCTCTTGAACGAACCATCCTTGACTCTGGCAGGTATCGTAGTGACATCTAGTGGAAAGCTGGTGTTCAGTCCAAGCGTAGATATCACACTAACAATAAACTTTTTAGAGATATCAGGAGAGGTCCACATCGGAAGTGAATCTTGTCTTCATCAGGGAAAAGTTCAAGTAATATTTGAAGGTAAGAATTGAATTTCACAATATGACAATAATTACTTTAAGTGTACTGTGTTATATTTATTTGAGATAAAATGTTATACTAAGGCTATAAAATACACATTGCATTATAACGATCAGACCTATAATTCATTTTCCATATGGGTTAATGTAAATATATATATATATATATATATATATATATATATATATATATATATATATATATATATATATATATATATATATATATATATATATATATATATATATATATATATATATATATATATATATATATATATACATCAATTCAAAAGAATTTCTTCATTTGAATGACATAAAAATCATACTTTTTTCCATTATATAGAGTTATAATTGTTTCATCCTTGAAAAGCAAGTGTTTGGCAGCAGTTGAATGTGTCTTATGCTGTTAGAAAGAGGACTCCATGGCCTGCACGCAATAAAATATCCTCGCACTATGATTATATATGTTATTTTGTCAGTGGAAAATTAAACACAGAAAACCCATATAAAAGTAAATATTCTTGTCAATTATAAAATGTATAAATGTGTAATGACAAAGTAATTCAATCAATTTACAATCCAATCTGTGCATCTTACCATATATAGTTATCTATATTTTCTTTCCACCCCAAGCAGACTGGTTCTCTGGCTGTAAAAAAAAGTAATAATCCAATTTACAGACGCAATGGAAATTAAGATCACAATGCTCCAAGAACGAAACAGATAAGATATCACAGAATGTAAAGCAGATTAGTTGAATAACCGAATACAAGCGGGTATACTCCTTAATTATGTAGATAATATGTCACCGTTTTTTCCAACGTTCATTTAATGGAGAAAATGGAATTGCCAATATATTTGCTATCATTTAAATGTATGGGGTAGCATTCACATGTGAATGTATTAGAATGTTGTTAGATGAAAATTACTTAGAGTAGAAACAGTAAGAGTTTGAGCAGTTTAGTTTTAAAGATGAACGAGGGGCTGAGAAAAATATGAAACTTGATCAGAAAATAGACAGAAACATGGAAACACTGACATTTAGAAAACTAGAATCAATACTGACGTTTGGAAAAGCAAGGAGGAGATTTGAATCATTTGCATTTTTCCATGTTTCTTCGACAGGAAAATTTGGCGATTTTCCGAAAACAGAAAAGGGCATTACAGTCAAGAGTGGTGGTACACTCGAGGTTCATGGGAAGAGAAAGCTGTCATGGACTAAGTTGAATGGAACACTACCGAAGCTGACCAAATCAAACGGAATTCTTTATGATCATAGTGTATGTGTACAATTGCAAATGTATGAGTAGACAGTTTTTCAATATCTTGTTGTATTCGTGGTTTAATCTGATATATAAAAATATTTGGAATCTTCTCTAGGATTACATTGTAAACAATAACAATATGAGACGGTATTGCTTTACTCCAAAATGAGTAGACTACGACAAGGTTCTGGATAAAGACAAATAGAGTAGAGAGATAGGATTAAGTATTCATTTGTGCGAGTAATTGGAAATCTAACTTGCAAGAAACTTATTATGAACGGATTTGGATAGGATGATCATATTTGGCCTGAGATTTCGTCAAGATCATCATGCCAATGACATTTTGCCATTGCAAGATACAAGATCATGCATGACAATGACATTTTTCCATTGCAAGATAAAAAATCATGCATGACAATGACAGTTTGCATTGAAATAATACAAAATCATGCATGACAATTACATTTTGCCATTGCAAGATACAAGATCATGCATGACAATGACATTTTACCATTGCAAAGTACAAGACAAGTGAAGCAGAATAAAAAGTATTATTTTCAATGGCTTCAATCGGTTGTGGTACTTTATCTTACCTATTCGGTGGGGATGTAAACATGTGTTTGTCATCAGCTATGAGACAATAATTGAAAGAATCGAACATATGTAATCTTGCTAACCCTGAACATAACTGACAGCCTACCATTATTTTCCACTAAATTTCTCAATACTAGCTTGCAGAATCATACCTCAGTTAAGAACTGCTTCAAGCTCTTTATGTTATGTATATATTTAATAAAATGGTTTATTTGTTAGTTTACATTTTGTTTAATTTCATTACATGTTATTGTAATGTAACATTGTATGCTGAACCTGACCTTGTCCAAAACTGAATTAACTTCTGCTTGACATGATTGTCTTTTTATTTTATTTTTGTATTTCATTTAGGTTATTATCTAGTAATAACTACATTATTCTCTATGTTTATGGGCTTATTATAAAGATTATTGATCAGATAAACAAGAAGTACAGATGTTAATCTGGGTCAGGGCTTTGAAGATTCCTAAGTGAACTTTGTAGGCTATTGTGTTGTAAACAAACAAAGCTCATTAAATCATTGTAGAAGGTTCTTTTCGATTAAGTAATGGTTCGTTTTCGAAATTGTTAATTGTGACAAAAGGTCAAGCAGAGAAGCATTTTATCTTGTGACTCTGAGGTTTTTACCAGTCGTGCTTTAACATCTAGCACTTTAAACTGTGTTATGTTGTGACCAGTTTGGCATCAATTATATTTGTTTCTAATTATTGAATTATAGTGATTATATTCTCTGGAATTACAACAGAGCTATGATAAATTTCTTTGAAAGATGGATTAATTGAAATTTATACTGAATTCCAATTTGAATTTAAATTTTTTTATGAGTAACGCAAAGTAGTATATAAAAATCAACAATTAGCATTTCTATTTGTATATCATATCTACATGTATTTTCCAACTCTTGGAATATTGTTGTGTCTATATTATGTGTACGTTGTGTGTAGGACTATAGCAGTTTAAACATTGTTCATAATTGTGTATTAATGCGCCATGGACGGATCACATTATAATGAACAAACAGTTTCGGTATTTAAAACTGATTTACACAGAAAACATTAAAAATAATGTCGATGTTCCCTAACCTGTAAAGGTAAGGTATGTATCTGTCGTCTTAATTATCATCTGTGTGCTTGTATCTATCGAATTTGTTCAGTACGAACTCTCCCATTATCTATCAGTCTCTCCTTATCTTCTTATTAAGGTGGATGGACCAAACGATGACAACATCTGGATGGACGCCCTGGTGGCCTACGTTTTCGAAATAAATGCCGAAAACTGGCCAGTGAGAAAACATTTTGAAGTGTTCGGTTTCTATCCTTGGAATCATTGTGAAAGAAGGGAAACGTTGCAGAAAATAATTACAGGTACACAGTAATGATATATGTTGACGTGATCGGATGCAGTCTTAGTAATTAATCTCATTTTAGATACAACGAATCTGTATTTATCTAGGTTAGGGATCTAAAATCAAAATAATTTTTTATATTCAATAAGGTCTAGTAATATTCAAACTCATTTTAAAGGAAACGTTTTAATAAAGGTATATCTGGACATCTTAGCCTTCTTTTTTTCTCTTATATTCATGCTTTTCTTTTCTTTGCAGACTTAGATAATAACCAAGTGCTTATGTTCTCGCTGAGGAAAAACTTTATCCTGGACTACAGTTTATCTGAAGTCTACAACTTATTTGAAACTCTGGTATTTGGAAATGTGACAGGCACAAGCAAGTTGAGGGCAGTCCGCAACGACGCCAATGCATATGCAGCCTTGGTGTATAAATGTAAGTTTCATATTAGACACAAAACTAATTCCATACAAAATCTAGCCTTCCCCAGGGCAGAAACAAAACTTGTAAAGCCTAGTTCACATTGAGTGTTGTACTATTATTATTTTCAGACCTTTCAGAAAGTCTAGTACTTTATATTAGTCCCTATAATGTGTAGTCCCATAATATTTCTTGTAACCTTTCTATAACATTTCAAAATTTTAGAAATATATTCTATACACAATAGACATGAAGTATCTGTAGTGTGGTCTGCATTTGCACATTACTATTTCATTGTTCTTTGTTATTAATTAAACTCGTTTATGTTTTCAAAATCTCAAATGGTAGCAATTAACCGGCTATAGTACGACGGGATGAACCCTGTATTTATATTTCCTATATTATCCCTAAATGAATGACACAAAATGTCTTTCAGAATCCCTGTGATTTTAACCAATACAGCCTGGAGACTTGTGCTATTTACTATATGGAAATACTGACTCGCTAGTTTGCCTGGCATATACATAATTACTACAAAAATAGTTTGTAATATTATACTGAACTTATAGCCTTAAGATTACAAATGAATTCTTAAGAGTCGTTTGCAAATTGGAAGTGTTTAATAGTATTCTTTCTTTGTTCAAAATATAATTGAATTGGCTAATATTGTCATCACTAAATTAATCATCTTGTCTATGATTTGATGTATAAATTAATGTATGTCCTTTCCTAGCTTCAGCTGGTGTCGAGGTTCGCGAGACACTTACTCCTCCTTCCAGAACAGGCAGTCTTGCCACTGCAGACTTCTCGCTCTGGGATAAAGGATTGAGGTTTATTGTGGAGAGCTCAACTGATGCTGACGAGCCCTGGATAGGGCAACAGAATTTCTTCATATTTACAACTTCCTCCACCTATCCGATTATAACCCTGATTGATTATGTCACCACATGGGAAGTCGGTAATTGCTATTCTAGTTTGCTATGATTTGCATACCAGGACAACTAATTCAATAATAAAATCGCCATTCAGCTTGCCGCATACGAGGATTCTGTGAAGTTGATTTCAGTTATAAATAAGCCAGGATATCATCCGTAACCTCCGTCCCATTGTAACATTGATACGTTTACCTCCTTGTGTTACGCCAAATGCTAAACTAGTGTTGGTGACAGCAGTACTAAAATATAGTGATGACGAGAAGTCCATTATCTTTTATATATATTCCTGTAGTAAAATGTGTCCTTATGGTTAAGGTAAATCGTTGCTGAGTGAATTTAATGACACGTTTGCCACATAATAAGAAAAGATAAGATAAGAATTCTTTATTTCAGACTACAAAATCCATACCTCTAAAATAAAATACAAAGTTTTATAAAAAAAATATAAAAAAACATTTTAAACATAAAAGTACACACACACACACACGCACACACACACACACACATATATATATATATATATATATATATATATATATATATATATATACAGCAACATCGACAACTGAATACATTATAGTTAACAAACATGTTGGAGGCACTGTTCCACCTTGGAAGACCTAATAGAAAACGAAGACTATTATTATGACCAATAAATAGTTTTCTTTTCATACATTCACTAAAGTTTGTCCACAGAGGAGTGCAATACATGGTGCAGCAATAAGATTTGAAAAATCTAATTTTGATATGCAATGAACAATTCTTGAATTTACGCAAAAGCATGTTTGTTCGAGTACACAGAGATCGGTAATGTCTCATCATATCTTCATCATCCGACGATTGGATTTCAAAATATGACCCAAATACGTATAAGTGTTGACATAGGTAAGAGCATTGCCGTTAAGATATACATGGGGAGGAGATGGTAATTTGAAAGAAGCTGTTTGAAAGACCATGCATACTGATTTTTTTGTATTATACATTATATCATTCTCAAATGCGTATTGTTCACATATCTTTAATAATTTCGTTAAACCTGTTATAGAAGGACTTAATGACATATCATCAGCAAAACTGAAATTGTTAAGAAATAACACATTTGGTGGCAGACGTAAACCTACGTTACACTGACTGAGCTTACGATTTAACTCGTCTATATATATATATATATATATATATATATATATATATATATATATATATTGAATAACAAGGGGGACAGAGTTCCCCCCTGCCTCACCCCATTGGTTACATTGAAAGCGCTGGTTCAAGCGTAATATTCTAATAAACTGAGGTTATTCCCGTAGCAAATCATGGATGTTTCTCTGACTTAGAAAACTTAACTGGATCATTTAGTCCAATTTATCTGCCTCTATTTCAGTACAACTTATCATATTTAGTCTCATAATCTTTATCATAGGGGACAGAGTGGTTATTTCATCCACTGATTATGATTGGAACCAAGCGGAAGAAGGAACAATAATCGAATGTTCTTCCTGTAGCAACGAGCAAGTCAAGATAGACTGTAAGTAAACATTTGCTAATGCTTTGCAATAGAGTTGAATATTTTGGATTAGTAAATTATGTTCATTCAGAGGCAGAATCCATCCATCGGGCAACGTACGTACATATTTAAAGATAAAATAGAAAGATTTGACTAGACGAAGAGACATGAAAACTTATGAACGCATGCCATTTATGACTGCGAGACATTTTCCTCAGATGTTTGAAGATACTTTTTATGCCAAGTAAGATATAAACATTAACAAGAGGGAAAGAAAATGTGTTCAAAATCTGTACATTAATAATAAGTAATGGAATTAGCTTACAGTTTGTTTTTTGATGGGGTTTTTTTTGTTGCATTTTGACTATATTTTCGTGTTACTTGTTATGCAGGTTGGGAAATTGGGCTGTACACAGGAGGGAGACGCGCGATTCTTATCTAGAATGTTTTATTACACTAATCACATCATTACGTATTTCATATTACCAGTGCCTGCTCGTTATACTCACTGGGGCGAAGTAGAAGATGGAGTAGTGGACATGAGGGCCGAGGTGGCGCTCTTGAGCAGGAACATTATATTTGAGGGCAAAATGGAGAATACTTGCTACATCAGTGATACCAGTAGCCCGGGCAACTGTGGCAACTTTAAATATGACACACATGGCGGACACATCTTGGTACAGTCTGAATTTTAATATCATAGAGCATTTCTGCACATGTCCATAATACGTGTCAATCATTAAGATGCATACACGTACATCGTTTGATTGTAACTTTAGATTACTGTCGACTATCATATTTTTCTTTGGATAAAACTGTGTTTGACGTTAAATTGCTAAGATATATGTAAGTTAGCATTTTCCCACAGAATGAGTACTTGTGCTAAACATTTATTCATAACAATTAAAGATATAAGAGTTATATAACTCGTTTGTATGCTTGATGTCAGATTAGCATGTCATCAAGGACTTACAATTGAAGAGACCCTATGTATTGGGTATGAATTTTGCTATCAGCCATAAAGTATAACTTATTAGACATTCCCTAATGTTGTGGGTGATGTTACTTCGGCATCAGTGTGTCTTTTGATATTGTATAGTAGAAGGGCTTCCTAACGTTACTTGCTCATGAGTGTCATGTGATATATGTTAGAAAGACTTACTTAGGCTACTTCGTCATTAGAGTGTCTTGTGATATATGTTAGAAGGACTTACTAAGATTACTTCGTCATTAGTGCGTCTTGTGATGTACGTAAGAAGCACTTACTAAGGTTACTTCGTATTTAGTGTGTCTTGTGATGTACGTTAGAAGCACTTACTAAGGTTACTTCGTCCTTAGTGTGTCTTGTGATATATAGTAGAAGAACTTACTAGAGTTACTTCGTCATAAGTGAGTCTTGTGATATATGTTAGACAGATTTACTAAGGTTACTTCGGCATTAGTGCGTCTTGTGATGTACGTAAGAAGCACTTACTAAGGTTACTTCGTAATTAGTGTCTTTGATATGTAAGAACAAATTACGAAGGTTACTTCGTCATTGGTAAGTATTTTTATTTGTTAGAAAGACTTACTAATGTTACTTCGTCATTAATGTATTTTGATAGGCATGAAGGACTTACGTTACTTCGTAATTAGAGTGTCTTTTTATGTGTTAGAAGCACTTAAAAAGGTTACTTTGTTATTAGTGTGTCTTTTGATATGTTAAACGACTTACGAACGTTACTTCGTCACTGGTGTGTCGTTTCATGTGTCAGAAGAACTTACTAAGGTTTCTTCGTTATAAGTGTGTCTTTTGATCTATGTTACAAGGACTACTAACGTTACGTCGTCATTAGTGTGTCGTGTGATATATGTAAGAAAAACTTACACAAGGTACTTCATCATGAGTGTGTCTTGTGATATATGTCAGAAGGACTCATTAAATGTAATATTAGCCGAACTTGTAAAATGTTGGCTATGCTATGTATAGGTAAGCAAATATGTACATCAAGATGAATATACATTACGGCAACATAGCCTTATGACGTACCTTTAAGAGTCATTTTACAACAATATAAAAATCGTAATCATCACGTTTTAGGTTTATAAATGATTTCTTTGCCTATGATGTAATGACTTATATTCATAGCGGTAAATGCATATGCCTTGATTTCATTTCAGCTTTTACGCGGTTTTAAAAATGTGAGAGTAGAAGGAACAGAGCTGTATCATATGGGACAACAGTCAAAGTTAGGTATGCCTGTCTTTATACTGGTTGAGTCACAAAAAATTCAAACTTAAGAAAGTGGGACAACAGTCAAAGTTAGGTATGCCTGTCTTTATACTTGTTGAGTCACAAAAAATTCAAACTTAAGAAAGTGGGACAACAGTCAAAGTTAGGTATGCCTATCTTTATACTGGTTGAGTCACAAGAAGTTCCAACTTAAGAAAGTGGGACAACAGTCAAAGTTATGTATGCCGGTCTTTATACTGGTTGAGTCACAAGAAATTCAAACTTAAGAAAGTGGGACAACAGTCAAAGTTAGGTATGCCTGTCTTTATACTTGTTGAGTCACAAAAAATTCAAACTTAAGAAAGTGGGACAACAGACAAAGTTAGGTATGCCTATCTTTATACTGGTTGAGTCACAAGAAATTCCAACTTAAGAAAGTGGGACAACAGTCAAAGTTAGGTATGCCGGTCTTTATACTGGTTGAGTCACAAGAAATTCAAACTTAAGAAAGGTAAATAAAGTATCGATCTTATAAATTTGTCATACTGTCCTTATTTTGGCAGACGAATTTAAGAGTATTGACTTCTGTTAGCTATGGCTGTGCTGATATTTCGTCCGTTTTCAACGAACATTAAGGAAATTTATTTCAATCCTTTTCCATAACTATTCTAAGTTATGAATCGAAATTGTAAAAAAAAAAATTACGAATGGCAGTTACATGTGTGGATCTTGACATGCTTATGACTATTCCTGACCTTGGAGAATAAAATCACAAGTACAAAACAGAGTAATCGTTTAAATTGTAAAGAACACAAAGAGCCTTTAGTTTAGAGTAATGTTTTGATCACCTGGTGTTAGATGATACGTTACTGACAAAAATCCATGTGATAGTTTGCTGAAAATCAAATCAATGCAAGATAAACGAGTATTTATAAATTTGTAGTTAAACATATATTTTATTTGCACGCACCTTGATTTAGAACATTCGATGCGCTTGTTCACTACACTAGATATGAGATCATTGTCGTATGACCATGATATTGAACATACCATTTAAGTATGTAGCCAATACAGATCTAAGCAATTGTGTTTTACTTAAAGGTTTCTACCCCTTCCACTTCCATATGTGCAACGATACGAGAAACTACATCAACAAACCTTACATCAAGGAGAACAGTATACACCATACGTTTGCTAGATGTGTAACTATCCATGGAACGCATGGTATCTTGGTATGATCTCATTTAGTCACCACCAAAATGGTAAACCTTTCTCTACATTATCAGACAGGTCTTTAATACCACCTGTCTTTCAAACGTTTTCAACACTGACAGTTCTATTAATCATAAGTTTGCTACTGGCCTTAGAACATTTGTTATCTTATCTTATTTCGCATTGTAAACAGCTTTTAAATTGCAACACGGAAGAGTTATAAAAATTGAAAATATACAACCACGCGATCATTAAGGGCAGGGAGGTATTCCAAGCAGTATTCCTGTAAACCATAAATATTAGTAATAACACACACGCACGCGCGTCCAAAACCTCCAAATATAAATCGTTCGCTTGATACGAAATCAGATATAACTATTGGCTTCAGGCAAGCCTTTGTATATGAAAAGTTTGTATTTTACATGTGAATATTGACTCAAATACGTGTAGAGTTTCCAATGAAATAAATATGCTAAAGAGTAGACACAGCCTCCCTTAGTTTTTCGTGGAGATCAATTATAACAAGCACTACCAATCAATACCATCTTCTTATATATTTTTATGCTTCATGTACTGTTGGTCTCTGTTATATGTCTTATTAATAAATATACGTTATATTGTAGGTCAAGGACAATGTTTGCTATCGCTCTCTTGGGCACTCTTACTTCCTGGAAGACGGTGGGGAAAAGTACAACAGATTTGATGGAAATTTAGCAATTGGAACCTTCACAGCAAAACTGATCCCTTCTGATACGTATGTTTACTAGATTGCACTGTAGTCATCATTTTATATTATAATGCATATTAATACATGGGATCGTCAGAAATAATTGTGTAACTATGTTATGTTATCACTTACTATCTTACTGAAAGAAATTAAACTTGTATTTCTAATTTTTGTATGTGCATTTTCGCACAAACACACACACAGACAGACAGACAGACAGACAGACAGACAGACAGATAGATAGATAGATAGATAGATAGATAGATAGATAGATAGATAGATAGATAGATAGATAGATAGATAGATAGATAGATATGGGGGCCTGCAGATATGTGCTAAATATGATTGACATTAAATTAACTAAAATTTTTATCTCTTTATAAGGGATAATACTGTGACCATTTGGTTTTCGCATAATTAAAATGCACATGACTTACGTAATATGTGATTTTGAGTTAAACTAGAACCATTATAAGCATATATATCTTTTATTAGTAAGTATTGCTGAAAAGTTTGAAAACATTAGAACAGAATCAAACATTTCACAGGCATAGAAAGAAACTAAATTATATACTTTCTAATTTTTTTTCAGGCACCCTGCTTCCTTCTGGATAACCAATCCTCTGAACGAATTGATAAACAATGTTGGAGCTGGTGGTCAGGTACTCGCATATGTTTACGACAAATAGTCCGTGCATATTAAAACTTCTATCATTTCGAAACTTTATTGCGAGATAATTGGAATTTGCATACCTTTCATTGTATGATATGTTTAATGTTTAAAACAGGTTTGCAACAACTTGTGAATATATAATGGTATAATTTATCACTTACAATATTTACATGAAACTATTGCTCAGTGCCAACATATCTTCCATATCCAGGTGTAGACTTTGTCGCTTTTCTAATATAACCAGCACCATGTGTGGCCCCACAAGCGACCAAATTTGTAAATGTCTCTGAATCTAGTATATATTTCAAAATAAATATTTGCATTTAAGTTAACGCATGTTGGTAAAATCACTCCGAAAAGTATTCAAAATATCTTAAGGCTTTGACAAAAGCGTGACTCATGCAGGCAGCACCAGCGTCTAACTTATTCTTACAATATAATAACTTTTGTACACTTTTAATTAGTTTTAACTTATGCGTACAATATAATAACTTTTGCACACTTTTAATTGGTTTTAACTTATAATTACAATATAATAACTTTTGTACACTTTTAATTAGTTTTAACTTATGCGTACAATATAATAACTTTTGTACACTTTTAATTGGTTTTAACTAATGCGTACAATATAATAACTTTTGCACACTTTTAATTAGTTTTAACGTATGCGTACAATAAAATAACTTTTGTACACTTTTAATTAGTTTTAACTTATGCGTACAATTAATAACTTTTGTATACTTTTAATTAGTTTTAACTTATTCTTACAATATAATAACTTTTGTACACTTTTAATTAGTTTTAACTTATGCGTACAATATAATAACTTTTGTACACTTTTAATTAGTTTTAACTTATGCGTACAATATAATAACTTTTGTACACTTTTAATTAGTTTTAAATGATGTACAAAATGCTATATAACATAAACGCTTCATGTGCACATATCTAACTTAGCATGCAAAATAAAAATATTTTATCTAACTGAGTTGAATTGGAAACCAATATATAGTGCTAATATTTCATCCGAATCACAAGATTTGTACAGGCTTTGATGGATTAATCTTTTTCATTGCTTATATATTTCGATAACGTTATGAATTATGATGATAAATGGAAGATGTTAACGAGAGAAGATAATTCGATTTGTTACTATTCTTAGCCTTTGACAACAGGGTCTTTGCTGACGTCATAAATCTGAAGCCAAGTAAATTCCATTTTAATGTTAACCTAATCAATGAATCTGTCCATAAAAAATGTGTATCATTAAGAAACAAAGCCAATTAATCATATGATACAATAAATTCTTTGGTTTGAGTTAAAGGGGGTTGTGTGCTTTGCTAATATTTGCACCGACACAGAATAACTAATTTTCAGCAACGGAAGTTCATTCAAACGCGCACTCAAATCTAACATTCGTGCAAAAGCAGGCGCAAGTCAAATGCTGACTTAAGATGTATGTAGCATCATATAAATGTAGGTTTTTACAAATGCACGATCTACATACAAAGAGTGACGACAGCTGCCTTGTTGGTGTGAATAATGAAGCTTCTTTAAGTAAAGTATTTTTTATAAACTAACTTACACTCAACCGAGTCAATTGTGTTGAGTGATATACGTTGTGTTGGTCCATAACGTAAATGAACACGTTTCATTTTGCAATACATTGATGGAAAAATACTCTTTTCGATACAGGGTAAAGGAATTTGGTATGTTTTCCCTGAGTCACCACTGAATCTATCAGCCACTGAAAACTTCATGGCACCAGGAGAAGCTAGGCGAACAGCTATTTCTTTGTTCGAAAACAACGTAGTACATGGATATTATTCTGTGAGTATTATGCAATTATCAATATCAAAAAGCTCTTTAATTTATTAACTTTTTTAGAAATTCGGATGCTGTGAAACGACGCACACACACACACACACACACACACACACATATATATATATATATATATATATATATATATATATATATATATATATATATATATATATATATATATATATATATATAAATATGTATAAATGTAACAATTCAGATTCAGAAAAATACTTTGATTGTCAAGGTGAAACCGGATTGTCCAATCGTTTGTGTCTTTAAATTAAGATAATTAGTTAGTGAGAAAATAAGGAAGGGAATTGAAACAAATGACTACTAAACAGTCAAACATATACGAATGACTTGTCCATGTCACGTGCTTTTTTATCAGGAGTCATTCTATGGGACAAGTCGCATTCATTGTTGAGAATGGTGAACAATGCTCCGATTTGGGTTATTTCATAATGACGCGTCAAGTAAAGTCCATATTGGATTGATAGGATTACTGGCTTTTTTCTTCTGATACATTATCATTTACATTTCAACGAAACTGTAACAGCAGGTTAAATATTTTATTTTAATGTAGGGTTTGATTATGGACAACAAATTACAATCTGACGGACTACTGTATTGCTGTAATGATTATCAACCACTGGAAGATCCAAACAACACCAGCTCACCAGAAAAGAAAGTGAAACTTATTGGTTTAACAGGTAATATTAATACACGGTAAATTAATGTGCGTTTCAAGTGGACAGGGTCTAGATCATATTCAGAATGATAGCAATGATGCTAACGTACTGATGTCACAGCAGTACAAAGTCACAGATATAATTCCAAAATGACTTTACACATGAATTGAAAATATTTATTTCCACTGCTGTAATTTATCCAATATATATATATATATATATATATATATATATATATATATATATATATATATATATATATATATATATATATATATATATATATATATATATATATATATATATAACACCTCTTCTGTATCCTTAATTTCTCTGTAATCTTGAACAGTTTGAAGATCTTACCATGTGCTTTTGTTTTCTCTTACCTTTCAAAGCAATATTTTGCACTATCTATGCTTTACTTTATTCGCTAAGAGTAAACACCAACTTTCCATCATTATGTAGAATTCTTAGCAACATTTAATACGACTACTTTTGGGGAAGTTAAGGAACACTCGATGTGCTCGACACGTGAAACACCAACATGTACAACTAAACAATTTGTAAAGAAAAAGGTTTAATTTCATTATACATGATTAACGCAAGCTGTGAAAATGTTTGTCTTTGTCTTTATTCCAGCATACAATAACATAAACCATAATGCTTGGGTCCGTGGAGGCTGGATTGAAATATCTAATTCATCGTAAGTGTTGCAAGATTTTGTATTTATTTGTATGGGTTTTTTATAAGGTATAATCAGTTGCATTCATGTTTTCCCATTTTCTACATTATGTGTACTTGACAACGTGATCAATTAGAGATGGGTAGAAATATTAGATGAGTGGAGAGGTTTAAGAAACAGTTTAAGCTATGCAAACTTATGAAGCGACTATTTAAATTTTTTATGAATTTATTTGATTTTGCTTTTTAGTGTGTGTGTGTGTGTGTGTGTGTGAGAGAGAGAGAGAGAGAGAGAGAGAGAGAGAGAGAGAGAGAGAGAGAGAGAGAGCATTTGGTTTCAGGCAAAATTAACTTAATCAGAACATAATTTTCAATCATTTCATGCTTTTCAAAATAGAACTTAAAAAGTATAAAATTAAATTGCGAACGTATTACTAAGACCAATACATTTCAACTGAAGAATGATTGCCTTAAGTTGTTTATCGTGTTAGATCCATTAAACTTCAATATTTTTGGTAATATTTGATAAAAATAAAATATCCAATAAGGAAATGTCATGGTATCCAAAAATATGCTAGTCACAAGATAACACCCGCTTCTCAGAAATTATTGACAGGTTGGGGCTATTAAAATACTTATATAGCCTCTAAGATAGGTAAATTAACATAGTTTCGTATTAGAACAAGTATTTAGTCAGCAAACTATAAACATTAAATGTCAATTACATGAAATAGTGTTAGCAGTTATGTATCTTTATTGATGTTGTCCTGTTTGTAGTATAAATTGATCAGTTAGAAATTGTGGCATTTCCTTTACGATCATTCTATTTTGCTTCAGGTTTTTGGGTAGTTTATCAGGACTGCAATATTCCAGGTGAGACAGCCTTTACTCTAGTCTTTCCATATTGAAAATGTGGGCATATTATTTTGTTAAGCATACGAATATTTGGTCATTGACGTATCTTACCAATCATTATTTTGAAGCCAGAGAACCAGTCGTATTTGTGGCTTAATGGAAAATAAAGTATTAAATAGTGTAACATGTTTTATGATTGGATTTAATGTTTTTTATTATAAATTTCAAACACTTCCAGTTGAATACTATAGTTGACAACATTACGCTGTTTTTCAATTCCGACGGACAAATAGCATGCGAGGCTATGTGATTACGTGTTTTTTTATACTATTCAAAGCGGCAAATTAATTTGTTTATGTATTAAGTTCCATGTCAAATAAGTTAGTTGAACGATCATAAGGGAAGGATTTGTGTGGATGGCTGACAATACAAGTAATTTATAAACAATATTATAAAAACATGTAATTTCATCAATTATAGATTTAATACAGCATTTGAAAAAAAAAATACAAAGAAATCGGCCAGATTTTTGGCTGTTTAAGCCCAACTGTACTGAAATAAAAGAGAATTGTATAGAAGAGAGATAAAGATCCATGCAATGTTGTTTGTAAACTGACAACATACAATCACCCTATTAATTTTGATTCAATGCTTCCTTCTTCTTGGTTGATATTAGGGCCTTATCATTTAACTATTTCATCAAACCGTCAAAAATATTGACCAAAAAAAAAAACCGAAAACAACTAATATGTTAACAACAATAATTTCATAATACTGTGATTCTAAATTTATCGATCTGATCATGTAAGCAAAATATGACAATCTTGTTTCTTTATTATTTAGATCAAGACCCAAAGAACAGTTCATAAAAAACAGTGTTTTCATTGGAGAATCTAACAACCTTGGTGAACCAGCTCAATTCAGCTTCAAAGGAACGTCAGTCAAATACCACCGATCACTACCGTCTAAGTAAGTATTTTTGGTTTAGCCTAAGGTATGTTAATTTTAAAACTATTCAGGTCTCAGTGAATTGATAATAAACAAATGTATGCCTAGGATTTCGTTTGTCACACACGTAATGCAAAGCAATACTCGACTACAGTGGACACTTCTCGTTGTGAGTTATTTTGTTGTGTAAGACTTGAAATGAATAGTTATTTTGAATATTGTTGTGTAATACTTGAAATGAATAGTTCTTTTGAATACTGTGCTTTGTTCCATTTATCCAGCGTTCAACAAAGCCAATCAAGTGACATATATTAATAGGAAGGGGTTAGTATATTGACGGATGTTCCATCCAAATTATTATAATAGTATATAAAAATGCATAAAGATTGTACTAAAGATGTGAAATCAGATTCTAAATATATCCCATTAGAAACTAATATAGACAGTTTTAAGCATATATGATAAACCAACTCCAAGTAATTAATTGGGATGGAGGGAAAAAATGCGTTACAAAAGGGGCAACTCTATAATGAGAGTAAATCCTGTTGTTTGGGTATATGCGAAGAGAATTAAAATGTGAATTTACTCTGAAATAAGGAAATTTAATTAATTATATAGGTGTTTAATGATTTATATTTGTATATTTTCAAAATATTCACGAATTGAACTCAATCATAATGCAAACATAACTACAGAGTTTGATTCACCCTTTGTAATCATATGCAAGAAATGATGTGTCAGTGAATAGCAAAGCGAAAATGATGCATCCGCTTCATTGTGTCGAATAGGAATTACGAATATGTAATCATTCAGTCTATTACGACTCAAACATCTTAAACTAAGTGACAGAAAAAGAAACATGTTTTGCATAATTCAACACATAATTCTTCCTTACAGCGCAAACTTAAATTATCAACATTACTATGAAAGCAATTCCTGCTAGTCCTAAATGTCTTGTCACACATCCGATTGTATAGAGTTCCAAATGAATTCCAGTGGTGTTCAAAATTATTTCCAATATTGAATGTGCTGATATGCATATATTCTTAAATGAGCATATGTGCCAACGGTATTTTCATGTATCAAAATGATATAATACAAATTGCTCTTAAATGAATTCCCTTTGATTCCAAATTAATGATTTACTCCAAGAAGAACTAATGGACACTTTGTATTTTCTATGTATAATTTATATAGCTAAATGTACCCAAATTAAAAACTGAACACAACAATAAGATTGATTCCAACTCAGATGTTACGGATGCAATGACCAATACAGAATATTAATATTGAAAGTTAAGACACAATAATAGAGCCAGGTTGTATGATCAGTTTTCTTTATAAAACAATCCAAGTTGTCAAGAGAACCAAAAATTTCTAAGTGAAAACATAATGTCATAGACTGAAAAATCAGTAAATGTGTTTACCTCTATTAATATTGATCTAAATATTCAATCCATAGTCATAGAGAAATATTAGCTATGTATCATGTTGTTTACAGAATAAACGTCCCTGGTCACGTAGACACTAGCTAGATTTGGAGAAAGTTTGATATAAAATAAATCTGATATACATAACACAATCAAGGACAAAGGTCAGCATGCTATGCAAATTATATATATATATATATATATATATATATATATATATATATATATATATATATATATATATATATATATATATATATATATATACCATTTTATTATTCCACTGGATACCTTCCGATTGTTAGATTAAGTTTGTTTTTAATGATATCGATTGATATATGACTCCGTTTAGTTTATTTATAGAATACAAGTAGTGTCTCTTAAATTGAAGCTAGATATTATAAAATAAAAACAACAAAAACAACAACTACTCCCAATCATAACAAGTAACGAACTTTTCTTAATCATACCTGATATGAAACCATAAGTTAAACGGCGTAAGAATCATGATATAACCAAGCTTCCTCTCTAACCTTTACCATGAATTTCGCTTTCTCTGACATAGGTTAGAAGTTTATATTTTGCGTGATGTTGATGTTGATGTTATAACTTCCTGCTCATAACCTGCTTTCAACGAGTAAAAAGTTATTAACACAAATAATTTAACACAGAGAGATTAGTCTCAGCGGCGTCGCTAGGGTTGGTGTCACCGAGTGCGGTAAACTCATGGTGTCACCCCTCCAGACTTCCACCATGGATTTCTTCTTCTTAAAATAAGTCCACAGTATAAAAATGACAAGAACAAAAACAAATTAATTGAAGGTCAGAAGGTAAAAGCATTTAAGAACTGTAAAAACGTTAAGTTACAGTTATTTTTACATTAAACTTACTTTATTTAAAATTTTCCTTTTGGTGTCACCCCTATGAGATGGTGTCACCCGGTGCGGTCCGCACCCCCCTAGCGACGCCACTGATTAGTCTACACCCTGGCTGTGAATTATATTCAGCAATTTGCAGTTTATATACCTCTGTCACGTTAGCAAAGGTCATTTTTCCAGAACACGTCCACATAAGAACGTTTCACTATCCCAGTTAAGAATATCGTGTCTCCCATCGTTCGTGCAATGGAATGTAGCCAGCCTAGTTATTATAAATGCATCAGTTATTCCTCTTGCAGCAGCATTGCAAGAATAGGTCTTGTCTTCTACGATGGACCTGTCTATGCGGAAAACATCTGGTTTAAGGGATACATGGAAACGCCGTACTACAACATGGGAGCGATAGGATTTCAGAGGAAAAATGAGTTTACAAGCTCTTCTGTTAGTTCCGTGAAGGCTGCTAAATTTGCCTTTATTGATGGGGTTAGTATTGTAGCGATTGCCTGAAATAATAAGTGCGTACCGTTTTATGTGTAATCAACAAAAACGGTATTAGTTAAATATTAGTTGCATTCTATCAGTTAGATTTTGTCTAAGACAAATGTATCTGTTTAAAGATCAAGCCACCTTAAAATAATCAAACATTCTGCCTTAGTACTTTAATTCTGTTTAAAACTTTTATGAATCAGTTCAATTATTAATGTATAATACGCTATTTTGTATTCGAAATAAATATTATGGAATAAATTTTTGACGTAGGAAACATTGAATGGTTTTAATAGATGTCGCATATAGATTGATGCAATTTTTATTTGGATTGAGCTAAGTTAGATAAACCATGATTAAATTAAAGATAGATATTATAAAATACAAGCAACAAAAACAACAACTGATGATGATGGTTAATTTAAACCCAAGGCCAGATATTTTCTTTTTCTAGCCTTCGTGTCCCTAATCGTACTAGAACTGTATAGAAGATCCGCAATATCCTACACAACCACGTTAGCTTTTAGATTACCGTTACAAGATTATCATTAATTAAATACTGTTACATACTGTACAAGTTAATTTTTCTTATATTATTCCATCCAGGATTCTACAGGCAACAGGGTTCTAGATGGAGACGACGATGATCCAGAATATGGAAGTGAAGATGGTGACAAGGCCAAAACATTTCAAGATGTTGACGGCTCTGTTACTGGTGTAGCTAATAGCCAGATTGTAAAGCCATATGATTACTATGTTACAGACCAATGCAGGAAGAAAGTAAACTGGGATATGGCGATTTGTCCACATGATTACGGAAAGGTAAGGACCAACCAAAGCTTCAAACAAAACTATATATTAAAATTTGTTTTAAAAAAAGATAATAATTAATAAATAAGTTAAATGTATATTTATTATTTATACTTGTCTACAAACAGGGTTCATCCTGTAGTAACTTCTAGAAAGAAAGTTATTTATAAATATTCATGTTTGGAAGTATATAGCCAAATATTTTTTCACTTAAATATTTGAAACTAATAATTTATAATAGATAGATCAACTCTTTATGCATCACAAACATATCAGAATTCACATTAATAAAATAAAAGTATGCATGACGTTTTAATCTGATTATTTGCAGACGATATATATATATATATATATATATATATATATATATATATATATATATATATATATATATATATATATATATATACGTTCATTTTCATTTAGGAATGTAAATAGTTTGTTAGCCATGAGTTAGAAACACTTTGTGAAAATGGTGTGTACTTTTTTAAACGTAAAAATTTCTAAATCTTCAAATGTGCACACTTCAAAACAAAATTTACTTATGAAGTTCTTAATATAAATTCAATTTACTGTTAAGTGTAGTATTACTTCTATATGTGAGAGTTGCAAACTCGTATATTCAGAATTCATTTCACCTCGTGCGAGAGGTCACGGGTTTAAAACCCAAGCTGAGTCATGTCAGACTTATATTAATGGCTCTCAGCATTAAGAGGTTAGTGTTAGGACTTGTCGGCCTGGTGTCAGGATAACGTGATTGGGTGGGACGCGCTACACGTCTGCGGAATCATGCCCCGGTGCTAGACATCACTGTAAATGGTTACATTACACTGCAGACATCATAGCGATATGACTGAAACATTGTCACAGCAAATCAAAATCACGTACACACACACTCATCACACGATGCTTTCCAGCAAGCTATATATATATATATATATATATATATATATATATATATATATATATATATATATATATATATATATATATATATATATATATATATATATATATATATATATATATATATATATATATATATATATATAAATATATATATATATTTATTTATTTATTTATTTATTTGTCATTTAAGATTCTACCAATTGTGCCAAACAAACTTAAGAACATAACACGTCCCATAATGACCAGATTGGATACAGGGGCTGAGGAGCAGTTAACCGGTGTTAAATCAGCAGACTTTATGGTCATCTTGGGTGGATCCAGGAGATACATACTTCACTGGAGCAATCAGATTCCCAATCCTCTTGTAATCCATAGTGATGGAATTGAAAAGTAAGACAGACACACAAATATAGTTGAATTGTGCATGAAGTAGAGTGTGAAATTCCACTTGTTTTGCGAGTTATTTCTTCCAATCGAATATTGTGTGTAACCGTTTTGGGTGATTAACCCTGTGGTGTAAGGACCTGCTGTGTGAGAGCAATGCAGAATGTTTCGTCATGTACAGCAAGGTTCTGTATTTAAATGGTGGGAGATAATCTGTTTGATAATAATGCAGTCAGTATAACTAAAATTGTTTCATGTACCAATTAATACAATTTCGATAATATAATCATGTATCAATATTTTTCAACCTGTGATTCGGGTTTCTCTCTCTCTCTCTCTCTCTCTCTCTCTCTCTCTCTCTCTCTCTCTCTCTCTCTCTCTCTCTATATATATATATATATATATATATATATATATATATATATATATATATATATATATATATATATATATATGTATATATATATATATATATATGTATATATATATATATATATATATATATATATATATATATATATATATATATATATATATGTATATATATATGTATATATATATATATATATATATATATATATATATATATATATATATATATATATATATATGAGGGGGTTGTGAATGAATATTAGCAGTGAACAGCAACATGTATAGTATCCTCTTTTCATTGTAATGTACACTATAGATAAAGCGTTATTCTGAATGGACCTCGTCGTCAGTAATTACAAAATAAAGACAGTGTAATAGTATTAATTATGCGACGCTCAGTTGATACGTTTTGTATTATTGGTCAATATTTGTAGCAATACATGATCCTATGATGACAATAAGAAAAAAAATAAACCTTATTTATGCAATAAATCTATTCCACAAAAATTACAGCGCAGAAAATGTTTAATTAAAGATTTCAGGGAAAGATAACGACATTTATCCTTCTGGAGATGAAAGAGGACTCACAAAATCGTGGCATCGTACCTCAACAAAAAACATTGCTTTCTATTTGTGTTGTACTTGCAATAACACAGTTATGAGTAATAAGTGTGATAGCCCGGGATAGATATAATGCTTGACTTTATTGTTATAATGATCTGAATAGTCAGCACTGTTTTCATTTATATTACATCAAATGAAATGATTAACATTTTATGTAAAATTGCTCTGATCGGTGAAAAGACGAATAACAAAGTCGAAATCTTAACAGATCTAATATTTCCCAATTTTTATATTTTGATAGCACAGATATACCTCTTACAACAGTTTGAAAGACAAAAAGAATTGCAATCAACCAGATTAAAAGCATAAATGTTTTGTTTTTATTTCAGAGATAAATGGGTAACTTTTGGCGTTTGTCTTCCTCGAGGAGCGGTATTTGACCTTTACTCATCCTTTCCTCACTGGGTACCGTATATGTATTATTGGGTAGCAGCAAAAAGTATTGATGATTTGGAAGACAAAATTAATGATGGCAAGAAATATTTTTTTGATGCACGAAATAGGTATGTTACTAAAACATTTAAACACTGTCTCAATAAAACAATTACTACCTTTTTCCGAAAAACGAAAAGCTTTCAAATGATATTGTGTGACAACACATGTAATATTTTGACACAATACAGTTGCTAATTGTGGTAAGGATAATCACAAGCATGAATTGTCATCTGATTGGTATTGACGGTCCTCACCCTCCACTGCCAGAACCTTGAAAGGCATTGTGAACATTGTAATCACCCTTTCAGACGGGTCATATGATCATCTGCCCGTTCATTCACACAGTCCGTTCATATGACCATCTGTCATTCCATTCCCACTTCTTGAAGTCAGAATAAATCTCTATAGTCCAATGCATAACTCGATGCATTTGATCGACTCTGTGAATTGGAAATAACATAGATATGTTTTATGAAGGTATTTTGTTTTCATGTCTGATTTTGATAATAATTATTACCCGGTTAATATTGATATTAAATCTACGATACGGCAGAAATGTGTAACCAGAATAACGAAACGGTTATCTAATATATTATTATCTGTTAGCGTGTTTGCTATCTCATGGACCTATATGTGCTTTCATATGTTTTGCCTCTTCAGCACCGGTCGAAATTATGTTATATTCCTTGAAAGTTAGTTATATATCGTTCACAATGGATTTTGTTTTGTAACCGGCGTAGCTATGCAATCGTGACACACAACTTAATGGCATTTAGCATTTGAATTGACTATTAACTTTAAATGTATGTTTTATATTTCGCGTCCAATTGTGACCTTTAACCCTTAACCTATATTAAATAGTCACTATATCAACTCAATCTAATTAGCGTAGCTAGCGATCCATTCTGTTTATTCCGATGAAATTGATGCCCCAGTGCTAGACATCACTATAAACTGCCTTACTGCAGACATCGTAGCGATATGACTGAGCAAGTGTTAAAAGCTACGTTACAAATCCTAATCAAACAAAAAAAAACAACAAATATGTGCTTGTCCTAATACTGATAAAAACTATAGTGAGGGCGGGTTTTCACCGCTCTACATCATTTCCAGGAGTTATTCCGTCTGATAGCATTTAGTCCTAACTTTCATTCGCGCAGCAGAATTTTGTTAAGCTTTGTTGGATTTATACTGATGGGACTATGAATAAATCCTATTTTATAAGTCCCAAAATAACATATGTTGATTTTTGGCCTCGAAATAGCCGTCCTTTTAACAGTTCGTTCTGCAGTCTGACTTTACTAAGAAGTGGTTGGTGTACAACATGAGCTGAGTTGCATTAAATTTAGCTCCAATTATGAGGCCAACCTTCCAGATTAGATTGCCCGCGTCTAGCCATGACAACAGTTTTACAAAAGAATTCGATGGCAACATTTAACATTGCTAGTATTTTAGGCTTCGTATATTATGTGTTTAGGGTCAAACAAAAAGTCTGATTTTTGGGACAACTTTTGTCCAAACTGCATTCTAATTGTTTCCCAAATAAATGTAGCAGCTTAATAACTCAAATAAACCAGATTAAACACTCATATAGGGTCGTTTTTGCAATTGTTTTGATACCATTAGCTTTTCCGTGTCTTTCCAGAAAATAATGGCATTTAACTTAATAAAAAAAATATCCAAATTTAAGGGGTCATACATGATCATGATGTAATTTTCTCAGTTGTTTTCTTGTCTGTTTTTCTCAATACTGGAATACATTCTTCATTATACTTGCTAGTGTTCTCTACTTCAAATTTATCAATGAATATGAGCGCAAACCGATGGACACTGCTGCCTGCCCAATGGATCGCTGTCCCAATGTAAAGATTACTATTCATGGAAGAAATATAAATTACTCAAATGCTGATTGTAGAGCCCGCCTGAACATTCCAAAAACTAAGGTAAGATATCCGTCACAGTAACCTTCTGAAAGACAATCTATTTGTGCTGAATACCGCTTGAAGTGAATTTAATTGTTAAATGTTTTACAAGCGGTCATTTCTTCAGCTATACTAGCCAGATATGCTCTACTGTTTTAACTAGAGTAACACTCTTTACAAGATTTGTTAGCACATGAATGTCCCATCCTATAATTCTACTTTTCTCAACTTATATGTATACTAGAATGTTATATGCTACAATCTAGAATCGTCAATTTCGTCGTCCTTTCTGGTGCACTACGAAGACTTGGTGCGTATTCATCCAGTGGTTTAGGAGATGCAATTATTTAATTGCTAGCTAAATGCAAATTGCACTATAGCATCAGGACGACATGTTGTAAACAAGTCTGGTGAGCATGCTACGGCTTGTGACCAAGAGGAAATCCAGTCTTGGATAGTATGACTGCTTATCAGTGTGACAGTCAACGAAACTCACAATAAAACTGTTTCACATCATTGCCTAATTGATGTGTATATTTATATTAAGTATTGTCGGCTTCCTGTGACGCCTATTTGTATTGAAACGTTTCGCTTATGATTACGCTTCGCAATGACTTGCATGTCAAAAGCTTGCATGCATCGCCACTAAATGGACACTGTATTTCGGAATCATTTCTGTAGGAAAAGACTCGCTAATATTTCGAACAGATGCAAATGCTGAATACAAACTATGAGATCACTCGTTTCCAAAACGTTTTGGACTTATGAATAATTTAAAAAGAATTGTGTATAATCAATTCCTGTCCGATTAGGTGTCATTTATATTACACGAAGCCACGATCATCAACATAGCCTGTAGAGCATTCCTGCGACGAATTCTCAATAGATACATTAGTTCCTGTAGGGTACAAAGTTTTTGTTTACAGCTGCGTATTTTCCTGATGTGTTATATTGTATTTGATGCATTCTCCGTTCCAACGACTGATTCAATAACTTCATCACTCCAACCGGATTCGTACGCTATATGTTTTGTATTAACATTGTGTCGGGTAATCATGCTGTGGTTGACTATTAAAGAGAATTTTATGCACATCTGCAAAAAAACACTTAGCGCATGAAACATCCAATACAACACTCTTGCTGGCATGTGTTCTTATTTTTGAAAGTCTAACAAACTTATATATGACATACAAATTACATCAGGTTACCGGTCAAATTATTCCATTACTACATACAAATTACATCCGGTTACCAGTCAAATTATTCCATTACTACACACAAATTACATCCGGTTACCGGTCAAATTATTCCATTACTACATACAAATTACATCCGGTTACCAGTCAAATTATTCCATTACTACATACAAATTACATCCGGTTATCAGTCAAATTATTTCATTACTACATACAAATTACATCCGGTTACCAGTCAAATTATTTCATTACTACATACAAATTACATCCGGTTACCGGTCAAATTATTCCATTACTACCCTTGAACTATTACCGAATAATTCTGAACACGAAAATATATTCTGGAAATGTTTAATTCGTTTTTACAAGGATCCGAAGATTGCTACACGTATGAAAAAAAATACAATTGATAGAGTAGGAAAACAATGCGTACCCATGGCCTGTCTGTGATCTTGATAAAAAAAAATAACCAGTATACAATGGACACTCGTCTAATTTCAGAATTCGTATGAATGGAAATAATTGACACAACGATCTCATTTGCTACATATCAGAAAATGAAAAGAAACAAATTGGAGGGACAAAAACCTGGGAAATGAAACTTGATAAGTTGGACAAATTCTTTTATAGCTAATGTAGATAACTTTAAGAATGAATCAACATAAAAGTAGAGTCCAGTGTACTGAAGAAAGCTAAAATGCCATCCGAATATATGTATGCCTTTGATAATATAACCTTTACAGACAAAACAATTAGTAGTATATAACTTTCATCAACACATAAGTAGTAAAGTGTTAATTTTGTTACTAAAACATATTCTATATCCTGCCAATAAGATAAAAAATTAAAATTAAAAAACAAACCCTCACACTACGCATGTCTGAAGGTAACAATGTTCAAAGTCTGCACTGCACAACACTTGCAATGAAAGAAATAGCGTACGACAATGTTCACAAAAAGAACATGCATTGGCATAAATTTGTTTAAATGTTCCGTTTTGTCAAATTGATGATGCAAATTAAAAATCAAATATAATGCCATTTTAAGTAAAATGGATGACTAGTAATGTTTGTTTAACACGTCTTTTCCTTTTCCGACTTTTCCAACTGTTGACAGATAATTCAAACAGTATCACTTTATTTGCACAGGTGACCTTGCTTAATGATACCAGATCTCTTAATACAGTGATTGCGACTCCTCCAGCGGTAAGCTTAAATCTCCAGTATTGGACATTTATTACGTCGCATAAGGAATAAATTAATACATGTTAGAAGCAATAAAGCATAGCGCAAAACTAGAAAGAACAGAAAAAAATAAGTTTGTATAAATATATAATTTATTTGTTTTCCATTTTTATCCAAAGGACGATTTGATAGGAATCGGTCATAATACAGAAGGTTTTGAGAGCTCGAATAATACAGCATATGTTGTATATCTAGTAAGGAATATTTACTTTCTATGTTTGGTTGTAATTTGACGACGATTAACGTAGAAGACTCTAATATTAGAAAATATTAACTAATAGAAGAAGTTCAAGTAATTCTCGCTAATTTATCTCATTAGGATATTGGCGCCAGGTCAACGCGTCCGTTTGCAGACCGAGGTAGAGTAGATGGAGGCTGGAGTGAATTTGGATCTTGGAGTAGCTGCACTGTTACCTGTGGAGGTTAGCATTTAAAAACATAACTGAGGGTAGGAATTTGGGGCTAACTGACTAGTATCCTTTTTAAACGACATATTATAAATCTAATGTTTGCTACGATTGGTAATCGTATATTAAGATGTCTTGTATTTGTTGATAGTCATGTCAACATGGATTCTAAGTTCAGGAATTTGGTTTTACTCTGGAACTCCTGGTAAATTTGGTGCTTGCAATGTTCTTCATACAAATGTTAGTAATAGACCTGAACTTGTCAGCAACTTAGAATATTCTCCAGATGAACTTTTGATATTCATTCTCGACCTCTAATTGTGACTTGAGTTGTTTTGTTTGTTTAATGTATTTCATGGTTGTATATATTATAATTTTCTCATTCCAGTCTTAACATCCAAAATGGAATCATTCTTTTAGTTTTATTCGGTGTCTAATTTGATTTTCTGTCAATTTAAATTATTAATTGGAATTGCAAAGTGTTTACTGACTTAGGACTAATTCACTATTTCGATAGTATGATGAATTTTTTTAGAAACATTTATCGTATATCATTGCAAATCATCAAGACTGTTAGAACATCACACTATTGATACATCAACGTGTTCATCATATCAGTTAATTCAGAACACCGCTAGAATTAATTTGTAATCCTCTATACTTCTAGACTAGTTATAGAGCTTTTATATATATTTTTGGAATTTAATTAAGTGGAATTTAATTCAGTCTTGTGGATTTGTTTCAAATTTTCAGTTATTGTTCAGAAATAAATTATTTATTAAATTGGAAAAAATAGTTTTTATTTATTTTATGTTACTTTGTTTAAGACAACATATTCGTAACATAAGTAAATGAAGTTAAAAAATATTGGCGCTGTAATTTAAGATCTCAAGAAGAACTAAACATTCCTTCTGTAGGTGGTATACAGAAGCGGTACAGATACTGTAACAACCCAATACCTCATGGTGGGGCTTACTGCGAGGGTTCTGATGTCCAACAGGAGATTTGTAAAGAATTCGCTTGTCGTAAGTGGTAAAATAAAAACTAATCTGATTCAGATGTACCCATATTATTAAAGGTTCAATATTACAATTATTATTTGTTGTAACCTATTAATTTTGGTTTCTTTTTTATTGTTGTTCAGAGACAAAGATTTCAAAAGGAAAAAGCGATCAGGGTGTTTGATAAATGTTTTACAAAAAAGCAGCATATCAATAAAACATTTTCGGAGGATTAAATTTCCGTAAATTGTATGACTGCTGGAATGTAACCTTACATAAATGTGTCCCATATAAGGTTTTTTTTGCACAATGCTTAGAAAATCTTACTCCATCTTTTTGGCATTACAGACAGACTGATAGATAGATAGATAGATAGATAGATAGATAGATAGATAGATAGATAGATAGATAGATAGATAGATAGATAGATAGATAGATAGATGGATGGATGGATGGATGGATGGATGGATGGATGGATGGATGGATGGATGGATGGATGGATGGATGGATGGATGGATGGATGGATGGATGGATGGATGGATCCGTTTCCATGATAATCAATTTCAACATTTTGTCCCATTTCAGCTCAGGATGGCGTATTTAACGCTTGGTCTGCATTTACAAAATGTATCCCAGTTAATAAATGCAGTGGAAAGCAAAAAAGGACTAGATCCTGTATAATCCCACGGAATGAAGGAACCTATTGTGAAGGCACAATAGAGGAGATTGCACCATGTGATGCATGCGCCGACGTCTTATATTAAACGTTTCTAAAATATACTACTAATTATTTTCAACCAAAGTCCAAATGATAAAAGATGCACTACAAGCAATAAAGCGCAGAGCATTAATTTTTACATTTATTTGTATCCTTTATTTTATAACTATAATATTATACTACATTTCATTGAATCACACGCTTGCAACAAAGTGTCGAATATCCAAAGTCTACTAACCTTCTTTCAAAATAAATATATTACATGTATTTCCTCATATGAACTTACGTGTTTAACTCTGTATACCATTACATGTTATAGACGAGGTAGTTTAGTTTCGTTTTAGCATGCTCTGATATTAGAACCAACCAGCAACTGAGTAAAGTACTTTACAAGCCATGAAGAGCAATAAGTGTTTGTCAAAATCGCACAGTGTGTTAAAGTGATTTATAATAACTGACCACACAATAATAGGGCACTTTGAATAGCTAAATCATAATAAAGGCAGAAAATTAGTGCACTTACATGCAAATAATAATTCACATGATGACAATTAAAAAAGGTTAACATGTCCTCACCAAAGAAAACAATATTGTTTTCATTTTAGATCACGATTTCGGAAAATATGTGAGAAAGAAACAAACAATTCCATGTATGTTTTCAAATGATACATCTTTGACCAAAAAGGTTTACAATATAAGGATGTGGTTATGTACCAGCATAGCCAATATCTCAGCCAATGATGAAGGAGCACGATGATTTGTCCAGTAATCAACATTCTTCACGAAAAACAATAACTTCTAACAAAGGCGTTATCGACTGATATTATGTCACTAACACCAAGTTTTATATACCTTATCAGCGATTTAGCCCAACTAGCCAAATAGACAGCTTAAATGACACGTTATACAATTCACAATAAATGTAGATTTCCCCCACCCTATGATCAGTAACGAACCATCGAATAAAAGCTAATTTGCTAGACGTACGTGTCAATTTATTAGAACTGAAAGACGGAAAGGTACATACGAAGACGTACCACCCGATATCATGGATATTGGTGTTAGTATGAAAATTGGTGTTAGTATGAAAATTGGTGTTAGTATGAAACAGTTCTATGTACCATTACCATTAGGAAATTAAATTGTAATCCGCTTTAAGACACATACATAAGTATTTTTCTCATATTAGGTTATATTCAACAGTAGGCTATCGATTTTCTACTCTCTAAATCTGCGATGAATTTTGACTGATTAATATTTGGAACTAATTTAAAAACTGGTGTGAAGAATAACCTCTGCCTTCTAAAAGACTTAAACATGTGCAAAATTTCATTGAAATGCCCCACCCACCTCTCTCTCTCTCTCTCTCTCTCTCTCTCTCTCTCTCTCTCTCTCACACACACACACACACACACAAACACACATACATGCATAAGGCAGATTATCTGCAATATGGAGTGAGTGGAAATAGAAAACTAAACTTGTTTAGGTTTTCCTCTGGGCTGTTGGAAATTTGATTTTTGACCCCCAACATAGCTACAACTCTTTTATATATGATATAAATACTGTACTCAAAAAGTATGATTTAGAAGACTATCTCAACGACTTTGTTTTCACTGCAAAATTTCCAAACAAAATAACATGGAAAAACTTAATTGGGACAAGAATACAGATATTTGAGGAGAGAAAACATGAAATGAGTATCAGAAATCCATTAGAGGGATTCGGTAGATTGTTAAAAATTAATCCAGGACTAAAAATGCATCTTCTATGGAAAATAGCTTACACTCAAGCCGAAAAATGGAATATGGGACATTAATTCGTATTGGAGGGATGCAAGCAAGACCTGGACTGTGTCCCCTATGTGGCAAAATGAGTCATGACTGTATTTTGCACATTTCGATGAATTGTTCCTTAACCATAGACGATAGAAACCACTTGATGGAAAGTCTATTTTCGTATATGCCTCCAGTGATTTACCGTGATTTCTGTGATCAGATCGATGATGGTATACTGATTATACTACTTGGTGGTTTAAATGATATATCAGAACGTTTAGAACTTGAGGCATGGATAAATATGATCACACTATCTACCAAGTATTTCATTAAGATAAAGGATATTATATATTCGATTCAATAGAGAACTCACTCAGAATATACGGAAAGAAATACTTGTACTGGATTGCAAAGCGATAAAAAATCTAACTATTTTTGTTGTGAGGATACATTTTCAAATGTTCTATCGTATATATATATATATATATATATATATATATATATATATATATATATATATATATATATATATATAGTTTATTAATGATTTTAATTTATTTATTCGTTTGCTATTGATAATAATTCAATAAGTAACGAATCCACTAGTTTTGTGATTCTATGTATATAAATGCATTACTTTTTTTGTCTTAAAATCTTCAGAAAATGGAGGAATAAAAGAATATCATCATCATCATCATCATCATCATCATCATCTCTCTGTCTCTCTCTGTCTCTCTCTCTCTCTCTCTCTCTCTCTCTCTCTCTCTCTCTTAGATACGTTGTCTAAATTGTCTGAAGGCTGCTTTTATTCAAACGTTTTCTATCCTTGTGTTTATTAGCAAAGCAGCAGACTAATCGACCAATACACAAACGTGAATTGAAAATGAATCAATGGCTTATGGTACTTACTCCAACGCCACAACCCGTTTCTCTCTCTCTCTCTCTCTCTCTCTCTCTCTCTCTCTCTCTCTCTCTCTCTCTCTCTCTCTCTCTCTCAATTCGAGTTTTGATTTTATTGACAATATAAGATTAGTGCTCCCATTTAGAGAAAAAACAGCAGACAAAAATATTGCTCATTTTAAGTTAATTGCTAAAAATTCGAAATTGTCAAGAGAGGGTTTCTGGTACCTAGTTTTGCCGTGTCTAGCATGTTACTTAGTACTTTACCATATCCGGCTTCATTTCCGGTTTACACCCGCCAGTTTAAATAGATTGTCTCACAGCGTGGTTGTGTTGACTATATTGGACTTTTCTGACTTCTTATTTAACTTTATTAACGCACTATCGAATGACACGCAGTGTTAGACACGGTGCTAAAGAAATTCAACTTTATTATTTTTATTATCCGAATCGGTCGTTCCTGCCTTGTCCGACTCCGATTAATCGGAAGTTCATACTATCTGGTGGAATCCGATTTCCGGATCAAAAGTCGGTTATGCCCTTTTGACAATATTAGATTAGTGCCCCCATTTAAAGAAAAAACAGCAGACAAAAATATTGCTCATTTTAAGTTAATTGCTAACAATTCGAAATGGTCAAGAGAGCGTTGAACTATATTATTACTGAGTAAACCTTTAAGCAAATAATGTGACATTTATGCATCTCTGCCTATTACAAGCCCTTCTAAACTTCAATCTGGCACATATCAAGCGTATCATAAGATTGATCAGAAATACTTATCTGTTCCCACATGTACATATTGCAGGAAGAGATACATTATTTATGATTCCAAAAATTGAGGGGGAAAACAGCAGCATAATCAAGACAGACCCATTCCAAACGCTTTTATTCATAGAGGTTATGTGTTGAAAGCAATACATTTGTTGGGTCTAATAAACCCCAATATATCTTTTTATGAAGAATTGTGAACCATTGATGTTGACTGGTTCTATGTCACTCATATCAGTTTGACCACTTTATCGCTATTAAAAGTGTAAGGAATACAGGAACTTTTCTGAGTCTATTATTATCAGTTACTTTACTTTTTTATGAGAAATCTTCTTCTAATGAGTGTTCCTATTCAGGGAGAAAGTTGCGGGTTTTTTAATGTCCTCTAGATTGTGTAAATTGTTCATCAGAGTTAGTCTTGGATCCCGTGACAGTCGGAATAGTGTTTATTTACAACTTGAGGGCATTCATTTGTTAATAGGCAATGACCTAGCAGGAGGTAATGTTGTGGTTCATCCACTTTCTGATTTATACCCAGCTTGTGCAGTTACAAGAACAATGGCATAGACAGTTCTTGAAAATGATCTAGACTCATATGCCTGACACATGTATTGGTTAGGCTTTTTGATAAGATCAATTTCACTAATTGTTCGGAACAATCACAGGAATCTTCCTTTAACTACTCATTCTCTTCTAGTCATGATGACAAACAACAACCACTTGTCATCGAACAAGCCAAAGATCCTGAGATATACTGAAGCCACAGAAGTACCTGTTTGGTTTTCCATTAACATATGTAATCTTTATGAGATAATTGAGATTGCACGAGGAACCTGTTGGTTATGTGTGGTCAGTGAGCTATCAAATTGTAGTTCCAAAATCGTCATAGAATAAATTATTAGTCTGGCCCATGACCCTTATTTGGCTGGTCATTTAGAAATCTGTAAATCTTATCACAACATCTATAATCGCTTATATTGGCCAGGCATTAAAAGTGATGTTTGTAAATACTGAAGATATTGTCATACTTGTCTAATGGTACGAAAACCCAATCAGAAAAAAATACCCAAGGCTATTCTTCAACCTATTACTGCATTTGACAAACCATAAAGCAAACAAATGGTAGACTGTGTCGTTCCCTTATCTATGACCAAGTCAGGTAACCAGTACCTGTTGACTATAATTTATGCGTCAACAAGATTCCCAGAGGCATTTCCTTTGAGGTATTTTAAAACTAAAACAATAGTAAGAGCTTCGCTAAAGTTTCTTTACACAATTTGGCCGGTCTAAGCAAGGGTCAAAGGTCTGAAATGTTCCAGCTGATTATGCTTGAAGTTAGCTCCAGCAATTCAAGTCAAAATTGAAATTATGGTTCGACAGAACTACAATAGAAAGAACGTTTGAGTCTGCTGATGGAAGTCTGTCTCTCTTACTCAGTGGTCAAGATTTTCTTCAGATTATGTATTACTACCCTTCCAAAGTTAAGAAGAAAAATAAACTATAACAATAATACTCGTGGGATGTAAAGAATTTAAATGAGTACCCATATATTGAGAGAGATAGCCAGGTCAATCATGCAATTAATTTAGTTGTAAATGTCCCATTCAGTGAGGATTTAAGCGAACGAATGCAAAAGAACTCTATTGAATTTTGATAAAAAAAAATCTTCGGAATTGAAAAAAAAATGAATACCCTTGACCAAAAACTTTCACATTTGCATCACCAAGAAAGGAATGAACATAACTAGTTATTACCTGAATATGAATACTTATTTCCAGTAGTTCCTACAAGAACATAAAATCTACCTTGGCGTTGAAATTGCAAACAACACCTGTACACGATAAATCATCTCAAGAAGGAATGCTTGAAAGAGGAATTTCGGTATTTTGGAAAATGATTCCATAGAGCTTTTATTTCATCACGTTATATTGTAAGTGTATGCTGGACTTGACCATATCCAGAGCTGTTTTAATCCGTAAAAGTCCTGATTGTCTTTTTTAATTTTTTTAAAATGTTTTTAATTTATGTAAAGATCTAATAATAGCTTAATTATTCTTTAGGTGTACGAGAATATTACTCAGGCAAACAAAGAGGAGTAAATGTGGTTTATCTGGGTCAGGATCTTGGAGATTCATACGTGAATTTTGTAGGCTAATGTTGTTGTAAATACGCAAGGTTCATTAGATCATGCTAAAAGGTTAATTCCCATTAGATAACGGTTCCTATTAGGGCATAACCGATTAGCATTTTTCTACCGATTACCGATTCCGGATTTTGGGCATGAAATTTTTCCGATTCCGGATACGATTCGATTAATCGGAAATGCTAAATCCGTATTTTTTTTGTAGAAAATGTCATCTTCCGTTTCTGGGTTTCTGGTATCTGGTTTTGCCGTGTCTAGCATGTTACTTAGTACTTTACCATATCCGGCTTCATTTCCGGTTTTCACCCGTCGGTTCAAATAGATTGTCTCACAGCGTGGTTGTGTTGACCATATTGGACTTTTCTGACTTCTATTTTAACTTTATTAACGCACTATCGAATGACACGCAGTGTTAGACACGGTGCTATGGAAATTCAACTTTATTATTTTTATTATCCGAATCGGTCGTTCCTGCCTTGTCCGACTCCGATTAATCGGAAGTTCATACTATCCGGTGGAATCCGATTTCCGGATCAAAAGTCGGTTATGCCCTAGTTCCTATTATAAACTGCTAACTCTTACCTAACTTCAAGAAGAGAACTATATTATCTTGTGATTGTGAGAATTTTACCAGTCGGAATATAGCATATAACACTTTATGTGACCAGTTTGGGCTGAACTTTATGTTCTTCAAATTATTAGTGCTCTGATGAACTTTTTGGATAAAGAGATTCATTGAAATTTATACTGAATTCAAACCCTTACAAAATTAGTAAGAAATTAAATGAGTTAAATTATAACAATAGTACCCCTGAGAGGCGAATAATTTAAAGGAATATTGCGAAAGATAGCCAGGTTAATTATCCATTTAATTTAGTTGTACCAGTCCCACTCAGCGAGGATTAAAACAAAGGAATGCAATCGGATTATATTTATTGTGGAGTAGCAAATCTTCGGAATTCGTACATTACGAATAATCGGGACCAGAAACGTTCACATTTGCAACAAGAAATGAGTGAACATTAACAGTTATTGCTTGAATATGAGCACTTATTTTTAGATGGTCCTACAAGAACAAACAAAATCTACATTGACGCTGAAATTTAAAATTCCACAATTCGGAAACAACACCTTTAAAGGATGTAACCTCTTCCAAAGGTCACTTTCTGGGTCAGTATAAAATATCTTCCAGCATCCGCAACAAGTCAATCATGTCAAGTTTTACAAACACAACGGTTTTTCAGTTTTATTTGTTTGTCTAGTCTATCTTTTGCATTTGCCTTCTAAAAAGACTCATAAAATGTTGAAGTATTTCAGGCTAGTTAAATACTAGTTTTGCACCGTTTGTAGTCAGTTCATTGCATTTATCGTAATTATTACCTGACAAACATGAGCAATGATGTGTTTATGTTAATATATGGAGGAGATGATTGTTTATTAATTATAATAACAGTATTTTTCTTTTTCTCTTCTTTGTGTGAATAAGATTATAATAACAAGGTTTTATTCTACGATTTACGATGAAAGATATCGGATTTTTCATATCATCACATGTCCTCAACATAAAAGCTCGATGGTAAAAAACATCGTAACTCGTACAGGAAACTAGTATAATATTGGAAAGCAAAACATTTTAAAACTTTTTCTCAAAAACTTGTCTTTAAATATATTTCAGAAAGTCATAAAATATGAATCAAGATTCGATATTCAAAGTGATATAGCCTTAAAATTGATGAGCTCTGCAAATCCAAGTATGCACAGTCTCAAAAGAAACAACTAGAGTTGAAATGTGAAGACCGACAATTTGAGTTACCTACAGAGTGGATAAGTGTTCATAATATTATTTATTTTCTACATTGCGAGGCAGAAAACAGAGAAAAGGCTTTTGAACATAGCTAAAAAGCTTTAGATCTGGAAAGGGAACATATTGTTGCTCTTTACAATAGGATATAGATACAATGGCATGACTGCCAGTTGACTGAGGCAAACGAGGAATTTACTAAAGTTGAACAATCAGTAGAATCGAAACAATATAAAGCCTTTAATACATTCTTAAAGACATCAAGTGTGAGAGTGATACGTAACATTGTTGTCAATGTGTCTTGCTATGAACACCTTGGTGTCTGTTGCCGCGATCTGGCTTAAAACAAAGTAGATCCTGAGAAAAAGCGAAAATTGAAAGCAGATGTTATTATATAGTTTCGAAAAGCACTTGAAACCATAGCATATAAAGCCAGTCAAGAACTAATTTGCTTGAAAGATGGGTGAATGGCATATTAGTCGCTAAAATACATGTTCCATCCACAAGAGACAGCTATACAAAGGCTGAACATCCTTGCACAACTCAGCACAATGCTGCGAAAGTAGACTTTTATGATCAGAGTATTGACCTAGATGAGGAGGAAGCAAATGATCCTGCAATAATCCGTCGAAGGATTCAGATTTTTCTGGAGGAAAATGTTTGAGCAGGCTTGAGCAGGCTTAAGTTTTGCTAGACCTTTAGAACTTCACAGAAGGGAAAGACAAACGCAGTGAAGAAATCTGTAAGTTGGTACATCTGCAGTATGCCTTTCATCTGCTATGTACTGACAAACAGGAAGATTCTGGACAAACGTTTCGACAGGCTTTAACATTCGGATATGCATTCACATCTGGAGCTGGACCTGATTTTTATATATTTTTCTTGTACGATAAAGATGTTGAGACTGAAAAGAATGGAAAGCCAATTCCTGCATCTGCAGTTGCTAATAAAATCAAAGAAATTGTGCTTGAAAATCCTGGACTACGAATCACAAGAAACAGTAAAAATGTTAAGTCTGCAAGATGGACGAGACAAGCGCAACGAATGGAGTCAAGCACCAATATGTTTTGTATATAGGCTAGAAACGAGAAGCCACAATGTGAACTAAGGTACGTCATCAAAAGTGTACATAGACAAAGAGAAACAATCCAAGCTTAGTCTAATTCTACATGATGGATGTACTTGTTCCAATGACTTATTTTGAGATAAAACAGCTGAAACACGAAGATGAGTTATCCGGTGGGTTCAAACTGTCTATTATTACTTGCTAGGTGTCAACTATAATAAAAAATTAGGACCCAAACATGTGAGAATCATATAGGTTTAGGTGTACGTGGATAGACAAAGAACAGGTGAACAGGTTTCTCAAAAGGATATTCCTCGCGAATGCTTATATGGCTTGGTATAAAAGCGTGTGCCAAAGTTTAAAACCTAGTGAAATATTACAAAAAACATCAGATATGGACGGCAAAGGTTACGTTGTAGTGTGTTATGTAAAGTATTGTGCTGATTGTCGCAGGATGAAGCCGGGTTGGGACTGGATTAGTGAAGACACCGAAAGCAACTACGTTAATAATATGTTTATTTATGAAATCAATTAAATATAAACAAATTTTGACACCATTATAAACAAACGATAAAAAACTTATAATGTTCCTAACATGCAACTATCAACAACAAGTAACTCAATGCAAAAAAAACCCCCAAAGGATGATTTCAACAAAAGGGATTTGAAACTGACGTGAATAACGTCTTATCACCTGATCAACAACTACAATTATATGTATAAATTTACAAATATATATCGCTCGTATAACGAGACAGATGTAAATACCTGTAATATTGGTAATATCGTTCATATAACGACTTACCAAGGTAAAGACATGTATGTTATGATCTTATCGTTCATGTAACGAATTATTAATGTAAAGCTGAAATTATGACTGTATGAATTTATCGCTCATATAACGATGTTGCAATGTAAAGGTGAAATTATGCGTTTATGAATTTATCGTTCATATAAGGATGTTGCAACGTAAAGGTGAAATTATGAGTTTATGAATTTATTGTTCATATAACGATGTTGATAGGAAAATGTGAAACTTTTGCTCACATGGTAATAGCAATAATATGGAACACGTATTTTATAACTGTCGAGGCGTCCATTTCGTGCCCAGAATGTATCTGCTGTTCCACCCGCTATAATCAATGGTCAAGGAGTCGCCACGCATGGTCCACTCTTCCCTGTCTGTTTGAAGGATCCCTCGAGAACCTTTACATTCAACACAGACCAGATGGTCACGAAGCCTTGATCCCTCGCATCGAGAACACCAGTACACTCTTCCGAATCGAGGTCACCAGACACAGCGTATACGTCACAAGAAACCACACAGAGTTCTGCGACTTCACATCACCCAACCATATATATATATATATATATATATATATATATATATATATATATATATATATATATATATATATATATATATATATATATATATATATATATATATATATAAGACATGTATATAACGCAGCATACACAAAAGCAGCATACACATGGTACCATACACACGTGCACCACACACGGGCAGCATACACAAAGGCACCACACACGGCAACATACACATGGGCATCACACACGAGCAGCTAAAATTAAAACAGCTAAACGGTGTAATAAATATGACACGGTTAAGTACTTCTACATTCATATATGTTTACGCATGCGCGCACATGAATTAGTTATCCATGTACATTAAACGTTCAATGCATGCAGCGTATAATTAAATTCAATTTGTCTGTTCGGTTACAGCAAATAGCTGTCTCGAAGCATACTATAGTATTAGTAATATCATGGCGCTGTATAACATAGGTATTTACTATGTAGAATTTAGATCAAATACTAAAAATTATATAAAACGAATAGCGATAAGAATACAATCTTAAATCTATTTTACCTTTTTAGCTGAAGGTTTATTTCCGTAAAGTGAGAAGCTTTCTGACAAGACTGGCTGTAATGTGATGTTTACAGAGAATTTGCTCTATACTATATCCCAGCTGTGACCGATATGCGCAACTAGGTACTTAGACTTTTAAACCGCAGGCAATTTGCACATGCAGCATGACCCTAGTCGCGCTCAATATTTCGAAATAACTAGAGCCAATAATTAATAAACCACCCTCGGTGACGCTGTACGCGGCAGCGAAACCCGAGTACATTTTTGACCACATATACATATTGACACCAGTCATACACAATTCCGTGACACTGATGTGGATCAGAGTTTTAAAATATAATTTTACTTTCCTCGTAAAAGGGCTATGTGCAAACGAACATTTACAACATTGATACCTTCACCGTACTCTGGTTTCCCAGATATTAGTAGTGGTGCTTGACAAATCTTCACGATCAGTGTCACGTGTTTTCGCGGACAAGATCATACAAAAGTCTATCCCATTACCGCCGTTATTTACGCAACTAGAGTTGAGAAAAGCCTTATTCAGGCACGTCATGCTTAGCGTACCTATTAGTATCCAAACCTGGACTAACTTGTTGAGGGATTTTTGTGCTCTTTATTTAGCTTCATGCTTTTACTGAGATATGCATCATAAGCTCAGAATCTGCAATCTATAGAGTCACAGGTCCGATTTAAATCAACCGTGTGCTATATAGCATTTTCTACAAAACTTGAGTTCATAACACAATGAATACAAAATTGTCTTCCAACATCTCCCTGATCAAAAGCTATTACCAATGCTAAACAAAGTTGTGAAAGTGTCTGTTATAATATTCTAGCCTTATTCCGAATTACGTATTTGCTGACCTCGCCAGTAGCCTTTGATTTCCACAGCGTCCAGATACAAACTACATTATTAGTCTTAAAAAATGTCCGTTTCTACCTTTCAATGGAGGTTGATAATGAAACGATATATTACTGATATTGTACTTTGTCAATCTCCCTAGCAATGTTTTGGCATGTAGAACAGGGCTATATAAGTTTTTTTTTTTTAAAAATTTGCTTTCTTTAAACAACTTATTCAGTGTTTTTAAACGTTTATGACACGATCTACCACAATTGTGAACGTGGGAACCTTCCTAGCTACTTTCTGACTTTCAGCTGCAAAGTGTTCTTTCTGATACACCATTTAATAATCATAGCTACTTTGAGTAAACTTGGCTGGATTATTGTATTCGGTATCTGTCATTGTCACGTAATTTTAACTTTTATTGGTTTCTATAGAAACATTTTTTCCATTGGAATCCTATGGAAATCATACTACCGCCTCTATTTCCCTCGATCTCAGTGTTCATTCCCGTAGAATCCAGCTGGAGAAACTTACTACTGGTATACCGTCTAGTATTATTATCCGGTTTGGTTAAACCTCGGTAGGACTATTATATTTGAAAATACTTTTACCAGAGCTTTTATTGTTATAATCGGGTGTAAATCAAATTGGGGGTCTCTCTCTCTCTCTCTCTCTCTCTCTCTCTCTCTCTCTCTCTCTCTCTCTCTCTGTAGCAAATGCTTCTCTCACTTAACAATGAGAAAACCATATTTTGGACATACGTTTCTAAAACCACCGTTTTTATTGCTTTTAGAATGTCCCTTTTGATCTGTCACAATGAATTTGTGATCTCAAATGAATCTGAACGAGCTTTGACTTATAGAAAATATGAAAAACATAGTTTTCCAACTAAACAAATAGGGAACACTTAGCATGGATTGTTCTTTAAGATACATGTTTTTGGTTTGTCTCCACAGCAATAATTTTCCCTTCAGAGCAAGCAGGTAACCAAATAGTTTTGACATCTTTCCAAGTCTATATATAATAGTCCACCAATCAAATCATGCTTTTTGATATCTTTATTGCAACCCGGGATAGAAGGGTAGGGATGTATTTTGCGGGTATCCAGTAGGTAACTACCTGTCCAGATTGGTCTTTCCCACTTTGTCCGCTTTACCCATATCCTCCCTCAACCCTATTTTCGAGAACAATAACACTACTGGGAGGTTTTACGTTTTCTGTAGTATATGGCTGCAGTGGCGAACCGATCCCGCAAGATCAAACTTTTATCGTAAAACCCGGCCGTGTCGGATTTTTCCGAGTAGTACAAAACCCTGTCAGCGTGTATGTTCCTTCCGCAGCATTAATATATAATTCATATTGGCTGCAACTACAAAAACACTTTATCAAGTTTAATCAAATTTTGATTGCATGTATTTCAAACCGTTTTTGTGAGGCTTACTTAATTTAACCACTTTGACTAGATGGAATTTACGGCTTTCCTTTGCTATAGTTTACCAAGCCATAGAGAGGTCTTTTGCAACAGGACGTTTTATGGGGAAAAGACGAGGTTTAAGATTGAATGAGAAAAAAAAGGTTTTAAAACACGTGACCGAAAGTTACCTGACTAATGAGATTAATAAGTGACAGTTTAGTTTTACATCTTAAAAACCTTGTCAGATATCTAGATTTCATTGCAAGGAAGATGATAAGGATATCATTTGTCATATATTTCTGTCAGTCATAAATGCTCTTCTTGTACAAGACGAATCAGCGAAATAAGAGTGTCCTTATAAGAACCGGCTACATATACGAGGTGCATGGTGGACTAATTCCGTAATTGCCTCATTTTTATTTCCACCACTCTTTGACCGTTTCTAGATAGGAAACCCCTCCGATAACATGAATCGTTTTGAGACTTGTTGAACCGATTCGAAACACTTGAGGCTATAATTATGAAAGCCAGAAGAAAGTTCGTAAAGGGATTACCTCTTACGGCCATGTATGGACCCAACATTTCACTCCTTAAATTGATCTTGACCTGGCTCGTTCTTTGTTAATTTGTACCTAGGGATATAGGGATATGTTTATTGGCGATATTAGTCGAGATCAATTGTAAAAATATGAGGGTCTTTATGGGTATCGGCAATAAAAAAAATATTACTGCTCTTGGACCGAATTCAGCGTTTAGCGAATTGGTACATTGATAGCTGCTATATGTAATACTAATTCCAGTTTTCCATATACCCACTGATTAGGAAACGGTAAAATCCTAGGGTCGGCACCGTCTCTCTCGTCAATTAGATAAAGGTCAATGTCCTAAACTCTAGCCAAACGAGGATATCATCTGGATCAGATCAATTAGACGATTATATTTTCGTTTTCGTAAGTAAACAGTCTGAACACTGCGAAGTTTGAGGTAATTATCATTTTTTAGATAAACCCTTGTAACAGCGTTTTGCGGATTGTGGAGTTCGTCAAATTTACTATAATACTTTGAAACCAATTAGTGTTGTTAAATGCGTCTTATCGGTTCACTTGCTTCTAAGGTCAACGTATAAATCTCTAGCCGCATCGTAATCTCAGTTAATTATTGTTAAGCCCAATATCATCTGGACACAATACTTAAGTCGCTGAACATGATGCTGCCGAACTTTACGGGTGACTTGTTTTATGACATACTCTTCTTGCAATTCCATTCAAATTCTCGATTATGTCATCAAGGGAAAGTTTTCAAACTGCGTCTTGGTCGACGACGTACTTCGTTTTTACTTGCCTTGGTGAATTATATATGTCTTTCCGTGACGAAGTATTCTGGCCTACCAGGTTCAACCAACGTGCAATGGGTCTAAGCAGTTTTACACCATCGATCAGCGTGCGATCGACATGAAAACCATGAGGAGACTCAGCGCCCCTGTGACACCAGGCCTTAGCAGTAAAGTGGAGACAAATATGACAGAGTGTTTAAGTCTCATGCGGTGTCGGTCAAAATCAGCAAGGTAGTTCGGGTCTGAGGCATCGACCCGACTGCTACGAATACGGCCTTGGTCACCTGGTAGGGCATCATCTTTCTGCAAGTGTCTGAAGATGTCCACTTGAGCATGACGTGATCCTGCCTGTTTCCAATTAACGGCGGCCTCGAGACACTGCCTTCTTCAGACGCGTACCGATAGGTGTGTGACTGTCAAGCGCTGTCAGCACATCGACGGACACATGGTCGCAAATTGACCCGTCACCCTTTTTCTAGACGGTAAGCATTTAGCCCAGGGACTGGCGAAGGTACTCAACAAACTGCAAGGCCGCTCACATGAAAGTATTGCAGACAAAAATGAGTCGTTCCCAACTCACTCAATGGCAGACACGCAAGCTTGTCGCGCAATAGAAGCCAGAGAAATACTTCAATTGGTGGGAGTGCAGAATCCAGTTAAAGTAGAAAAGCACCACTCTTTGCAAGACCCGTGTATTTTCTTGGAAAGCTCTTGCCACCAAGGCTGCAGCCGACAGCCCAATCAGTGAATAAGTGGAAAACATCGCAGACGATGCAAATAGCCACAATCTGACGGTGGCTGCAAGCGCTAAGAGATGAATAAGGCAGCCTTCTTTGTGCGCATAAGCTATAGACGGAAACTAAATATTGACACTTCAATGCTTTGTGTGCCATCCGGATGCACTTGGTCTGGGCTGTTATTAGCATCACTGCGTTGCGCCTGGAAATTTCGCCAGAGCCGAACGGCAGCTTGGTTCCTCGACCGGTGTAAAGAGCATAAACAAGCTTATCAAGATGTCCTCTGTTAAGGATTACAAAGTGTCATTTGTAGGCCATCGTTTATGTGTGTGTGTGTGAGAGAGAGAGAGAGAGAGAGAGAGAGAGAGAGAGAGAGAGAGAGAGAGCGGTTGGCGGGTATCAATTCGTGTTTATTTTGACAGGAAATGCGGAGGAGGATGACTAACCTAATTCATTCTCACCGTCTCCACCAACCATGTCTTCTTTGAAAAGCTGAAAGGCTGATAATTGGCGACAGGTTTGAGCTACGCAGGTCGTGAAGTGTATTTCCAAGACCGATTGCTTGAACATGTCGAGGTGCCCTACACTGAAGTATTGAAAGAAACGGAATAAATCCTGATGGCTCATTTGAAGGCCCATATCAACGTTGTGGTCGTCGCTATTAAAACTTAGTATGTGGCGGTAGTATAGGGCCGCTTGTTTAACACGGAGTGTCATCCTCTTACAGTCTTTAGACCCACCATCCTAATATCAATTTGTAGAGTGTTGTAACCTTTGATGCGACTCTTTAGTTATCTCAGCGTCTTTAAATAAGCACTGAAATGCATTTTATGGAAGTGAAGATTGGTTACTCTCGAGTTTGGATAATGATGAATTAGCCAAGTCGCTTTTCCTCGTCCTTGAGAAATAATACCAACGGAGAAGGGGATTTTCAATATATAAGATCGGTAACCGGTCTGTTGGTTGAAATACTTGTTTGATGTTGTCGATCTTACTATATTGTTAATTGTTAGTCCCCGTAACCATAAATTGCTACCGTATATTATTAGCATTCTAAACGTGATATAAAATTAAAAAAACAAAAATGCACATGTGATTAAAATTAATTCAAATTGTAATTATAACAGATTTTATTAAACGCTTCGAAGATTGTACTTGTACATTTAAAATTCTTTTCTTCTCAGTCATCAGTGATATAATCGGTGGTTGAGGACATTGAGTAGAATTACTATCATAATATATTACGACCTACAAGGTGAATGCCTCTCATATCGGTAGCATGCTCTCTTTACTTTAAACCACCCTTCACACATTGTTATAGCAACTTTTTAAAAATAATAATTGTCAGTGTGCACCTCATTCATCAAAGCTCAGTTCATTTGATAATTGCATCATGTTCGGGAATAATCATCGAACGGAAAGTAAAAAGCGGGAAGTTTTTAGATAATGTCAAATCCATGATTCATTAGATGTTCAGCTGTTATATCTTCTGAAATAGCTATTATAAATATGGTACAAGCCTCACTCTGTACTTTATATTTAAAGTTTTGACACTATTCACAGCTAATGAAATGCTAATGAAATATTTAAATGCGATATCATTACTGCCAAGCAACGTTACATCTCAGTTATGATGTAGGTGGTCACCCTTTAGAAGATGCTTTAAAAAGTTCTTAATAATCAGCCTAGCCAAAAAAGGACATAATAGGGAAGATCATGTTATTTTCAGTCAATAGCCTTGGTAATATGTAAAACAAACATTTGTAATTAGCCGTCATTCTAATTATCCTAGCATAATAACTCACCTGAGGAGACACAGTAACACATTGTACCTAGATAAAGATCATTTTTGAGAATAGTTTGCTGCATTTTGTAAACAAACTATTATAGTGCAACAACAACAAAATCTACATCACCTTTTAAACTAACTGTTGGGCCGTCGTGCACTGTCATTCGTCTGTAGGCACATGTATAAGCACAGTACGGGGCTTTACCTAAATAACGTACACATCAAGGTATGGGTTCCATGACAAAGCTAGTCCGATAAATAAACTTACATACCAATACAGATTTTGTCGGATAATTTATCGGGCTACGAAAAAGAAGATTGGTATCACGTTTCAGGACTATTCATGTGTATTCACTTACTTTACTTAATTTCAGGAATTTAACTAATTTTTTCCTGTTTTGTGTGTAATGTTGAACGCCTAGCAAAGCAGCTGTTATTACAATTTTTGTAAGTCTTTGGTATGACTCGGCCAGGGTTTGAACCCACGGACTCCCGCATCCTGAGCGGACGCTGTAACCACTGGGCCACCAAAGCAATCCCGTTGTCTTATAATTAATAAGTTGCTCATATCAACTGCTATATCTATTCTTAAATAACAAACAACATTGCATAATCTATCACAGTAAAATTTGCAGTGGCAAAAAGTTGCAGGAGCTCAAAAAATCAATTGCATTTTCCACAATTTACACTAATATTTTTAAATATGTGAACGCTGAATTCGAATCATGAATATAAAGTGATGACGTCGTCGTAGTTGCAATTGTTCTAGTACATTTGATCCTGTTGATGATGAATACTACATCCGTATCCAATTCACTCCTATCTGTAATAACACACAGTGACCAGCTACATTTTTAAGTATGGAATTAGCACATGGTTAAATATAACTTATTGAATCAGGAACAATATATAAGGAACAGCGAGTATGCAAGAATTAAAATTGAAACATGCATAAGAGTTGAACTCATAGTTATAGTACATTTACTACTGCTGCTGCTGACTACTACAGCATACCAGATATTCGTATTTATGCCAACAAACATCAGCAATTACATTGTCAAGTCCGGAATATGTTTGTTTGTTTGATTAGGATTTTTAACGTAGCTTTAACAATTTTTCAGTCATATCGCTACGATGTCTGCTGTGAGGCAGTTTATAGTGATGTCTAGCACTGAGGCATCATGCCGCAGACATGTAGTATGATGTCCCACCCAGTCACATTATCCTGACACCAGGCCGACCAGTCCTAACACTAACCTCTTAATGCTGAGCGTCAAGCGAGGCAGCTGTTAGTACCATTTTTGTAAGTCTTTGGTATGACTCGGCCGGGGATCGAACCCACGACCTCCCGCTTCCGCGGCGAACGCTCTAACCACTAGGCCACCGGAGCGGTCCCGGAATATGTAAATGGTTACATATTTATTATATACCAGTGAATATGATATACCACGGTGAGGATAACTACTACCTCGTCTGTAATAGTACTATTGGTAATACAAGAAAACAATATTAAATTGCATTTTGAATCGGTTGAACGTAAGTGATTGCTTATTCGTTATGGAATCGTGAAAAAAATACAAAAGTAAGAATATATTATCTGGTACTTAGATTCCTCTTCCTTTGATTCCCAGCGACAAATTATTTCTTTTGTGGGGTCGAACCTGTCCTACATACAAGATATCAAAGTTGGAGTAGGAGATTAGAAGATCATTCTCACTATGTGCTTGCCATTCCTCCTAGTCGGTAGGGACCCCACTCCCAGAACACTGACAAACACAAGTAAGCCTAAATAGAATACACATAAATATTCAACTCCATTACATTCAAACACTAATAAAATATTATAAAATCAGTCTTAACCACTAGGAAAAAATCGATAATTATTGTTAAAGATCCATAACTCCATAAGGCATAACCGTTAAGGCCCATTTAACATATCATCCTACGTCACCAGTTGAATGTCGTACATAATACAAACAGCAATGCCCTAGTCATCTCAGCAGTTCAAAAGGTCATGAATAGTGCCTGATATGTATATGTAAGTTGTATTATTTGCTATTTTCTTTTCATAGTTATATTTTTTGTACAATTGTGTGTAATTGCGTACAAGATAAAACAATTGGTACTTTTTACTGTTATTTATCAAACTAGAGGGATGAATAGCGTCATTCAGGATTGTCACCCCTAGTGAACATATTTGCATAATTGTCCCTCGGTTATCCTGACTGACTCCGTTTCTTTAGTGTTTTGCTCCAACGAGGATTTACATCGGAATCACAGATTCCACACAGCTTTAGATTTTATATATAAAAAAATATCATCACGTAACGCATCACATTATCCGGAAAGTGTATTCAAAACGTACATATATCGTCGCTTCTACTGGGATAATTCCACAAAATGCCTGGGAGTGACTATGAAAATCTAAATGACTGAAATGCCCAACTCTCCTAATAATAAGTCCCACATTTAAGTACAAACATGTTAAGAATGAAAACAACATCTTTATACAAAGAATAAACCAAGCAACGATCTTCCAATAATCTGAAATGTATGCAAGACGCTTTGATTATATGATGTATTTACATTATCGGTATTTCGTTAGAAGAATTGCACTCTCAAAGATTTCCAGGGGGGGGGGGGTATGTGACATGATTTAAACTTTTGGGGGATTTGTTGAATGCAAAGTTGCATATTTTAATATAACAGTTCATCCCTTTGGTCAGAGCTTCAATTACATTGATTAGGGCTGTGGGATATCCCCACCTCCCACCCTCAAAACGTTGTGCAATTTCAGGGAGTGGTTTCTCGACTCTCATTTTGATTCTTTCATTTTGCTTTTTGCAGATCCTTTTGGGATGGAAGGTGATCAATGTCATAATTCTCACACGAACTATCTCAAATCTTTTCGGTTGATATTACAAACCTTTTCGCCGCCATAAAAATGTTTACCTGCAACACAACGCCACATGTAGTTCCGTTTAAGTTGCCGCTTTTGTGTGGAGTCATTAAGAATCGAACATTAATGGGATTTATTCACATACTATTTCTAATGAACGATTCCTTTAAAGTGTTTGCTTTAAGATGAAAATGTACATGTTTTTTTTTTTTTTTAAAAATTATAGAATTTTGTTTTAGTTAAATTTAAAAAACGCACGAATACAATAAACGTTTAAAGGTCGATATTGGTTTTAACTTTAAATGTATATGCTATATAGGTTATAAAATTTACATTTTAGTGAATGGAAGACGATGACGTATGATGAAGTTCTGTTTTGTGTTTATCTAAAGTTTCTTCTAGAAACACAATATTTAATAATACGGTGTTTCAAATCCTAACACTATTCTGATAAACCGTCTTTATCGAAGAATTCTGTATGAGCACATAACATATTTCCAGAAATACAAATTAATCCTTCAAATTCCAACAGAACTGAGAAAAAGTTCACCTGGATTCAAAACCTATGCTAGTGGAAAAGAAAATTATATAACCTCATTTGTAAAAGCCCAGAACGAAAATAGTTCACTAAAACAGATTATATCCTAATCTAATACGCAAATCCAAAGCATCCCCAAATTGCGACATCAGGACAATAGAAGGAGAAAAGAAGTCACGTGATTGTTTATATCACGTAATCCTAACATTACCCTGACGAGAACCAATCATTTTTACTTTAAAATAAAAAGTTGTTTACTTCTTCACTAGTCCCATCTTGATATTGACAACAAGCAATCATTTTTGTAATCAACTTGAAACCTGTTTACGTATTTGACAATAACCTTTGAATAAAGATAATTTTCTAGGTCAACATTACTTGCTTACAAAATAATAATTTAGGCAAACCAATGTCCTAAAGAAAAAAAATATCATCTCTGATAAATAAATTTACATTCACTAGCATGCAGTGAAAAAAAAAAGTAATTTGAAACTCACAAACGGTATTAAATTAAAACAAATATATATCAAATCTGATATGTGTAACACTTCAACATATAAATAAGAAAGATTTATATGATAAAGCTTTCGTTTAACCAGAGATTAATTATACATGAAGTTTAAGAAAAACGTAAGAAGTACTCGTTTGAATTACAGTGTACGAATTACAATCAGTGTACATGATATAATAAATTTCTACACACGGGAAAGTCCATCTCCTATTAAATTATCCTTTCCCTTGATGTGCCTGATGTCAAGGTTATATTCCTATAACAATATACTCCACCTTAGTCTTTGATTTTTATTATTCATTTTGCTGATGAAAGTAAAGAGGTTGTGGTCACTAAACACAGTAATCGAGGAAGGAGCTGGAATAAGGTAAACTTCAAAATGTTGTAACGCCAATATCAAAGCCAAACATTCCTTATCGATTGTTGAATAATTTATTTGATGCTTGTTGAATTTTAGAAACATAACACGCTGGATTGATCAATACCACTTTGGTATTCTTTAGTAAAAACTGCTCCAAGCCCAACATCATTTGCATTAACAGAAAATTTAAACGATTGTTGGAAATTCGGAGCTGTAAAAACTGGCGCGCTTTTAGGTATGCCGTTCAATTCTTCAAAAGCCTCCTGACATTTTTCAGCCAACAGGAATTTGTTTTTCTTTCTCAATACATTTGTCAGGGGTTCAGCAATTATAAAATAATTGGAACAAAAGTTCGATAGTACCCAGCCGTATATAAAAAAATCGCATCAGTTGCTTTATATTGACAGGGACAGATAATTCCGAAACAGACTCGACCATAGCGTCTGGTATTCATCATAGATCTATGATACTAGTCTACGGTCCACCCTTGTAACCCACGAACGTACATCGGATCACCTCTGCATTATATGCCATCTGGACGTATCAGTTCCTAACCCTCCACCTTTATTTGCTACTAAGAGAAACCTCAGTATAATACATAGAATCAAACTAATGTATGCCATCCAAGCAATCCTAGAAACTTGCTTACCTCCTACAGGAACTCTCGCACATGCCCTACACACATTCACAAAATAAATTCTTGCACACATTGACAAAAGAAACTCGGCATATCCCCTAAACAATCAATCAAGAGAACACACCATGCAAACATTCGAAAAGAAAAGCTCGCACATACCGAAACGTATTCACAAAAGAAACTCACACACATACCCTACACACGTTCACAAAAGAAACTCCACCACGCGCATCAACACAAAATAATCTATCTCACACACCTACACACATTCACACAAAAAATTCTCGCATTCACCATACACACATTCACAAAAACCTATCGCACATAACGACAATAAAAAAAACTCGCATAAACCATATATACAGTCATAAAAGAAACTCTCGCACACGCCCTACACACGTTCAAAAAGGAAACTCTCAAACACGCTACACACATTCACAAAAAAACATCTCTCGTACACACCTACACATTTTCACAAAATGCACTCTCGTACACACCCTACACACATTTACATATGAAACTAATGCAAACGTCATGCACAAATTCACAGAAAAAACTCTCGCACGCATCAAACACATTCACAGAAGAAAATCTCGCACACACCCTACACACAAAAAAGTCTCGCGCACACCCAGCCCATATTTACAGAAGAAACTCTCGCACACACCTTACACATATTCACAAAAGAAACTCGCACACACTCTACACCCGTTCGCAAAAGAAACACTCGATTACATTCTACACACATTCAGAATATAAACTCTCGTACACGTCCTACGCACGAACACAAAAGACATTCTTGCACACACTGTACACACATTCACAAAATAAAGTATCGCACACGCCCTACACACAGTGACATAAGAAATTCTCGCAACCGCCTTACACACAGTCACAAATGAAAATCTCGCACAAACATTACACACATTCAAAAGCGAAATTCTCATACACGCCCTACACACATTTACAAAACAAACTCTCACACACGCCCTCCACACATTCATAAAAGAACCCCTCGCATGCGTCCTACACACAATCAGAAAGGAAACACTCGCACACGCCCTATACACAGTCAGGAAATAAACTCTCGGATACATCCTACAAATATTCACAAAGGAAGATTCGCACACGCCGTGCTCACATTCACAAACTCAAGCACATAACCTACACACATTCACAAAATAAACTCGCACACACGCTACACACATTCATAGACACGCCCTACACACATTTACTGAAACATAATACACACCTTCACATAAAAAAACTCACGCACCCTACACATTCACAGAAAAAAATCTCGCACACCCTACAGTAACACACATTCACAAAAGAAATTCTCGCACACACCTTACACATATTCACAAAAGAGGTACTCGATCACATCCTACACACACTCGGAACAAACTCTCGCACATGCCATACATACGAACACAAAAGACACTCTCCCACATGCCATACATACATTCACAAAATAAAGTATCGCACACACCCTACAAACGGCGACATAAGAAACTCTCGCGACCGCCTTACGCGCAGTCACAAATGAAACTCTCACACACGCCCTACACACATTCACAACCGAAATTTTCATACACGCCCTAGACACACAAATTAACAAAACAATCTCGCACACATTCATAATGGAACCGCTCGCATACGTCCTATACACAATCAGAAAAGAAACACTTGCACATGCACTATTCACATTCATTAAAGAATCTCTCGCACACGCCCTAAACACATTCATGAAATAAACTCTCAGATACTCCCTACACACAGTCACAAAAGAAGGTTCACACCCGCCGTGCAAAGATTCACAAAAGAAACTCTAGCACACGCCATACAAGTATTTACGAAAGAACCTCTCGCACGTGTCATATACATAGCTGCCAACCCCCGAGTGCAAAAATACTGATTACTTGTGACAAAAATAATGATTTTCAGGAACAAATAATACTGCTTTTTAAAATTTCAATGCATATGTAACTGTTTGCAACCTATACAACCATCAGCAAAGTAGAACAGTGCCTTACATAATTATTTAATGTCAAAGATGCACATGTTGCACCCTTGTACCTTCTGGAGTTGCACCATGTTCCATATAGGTGCCCATTCAAAAGGTGCAAGAGTGCAACACACTCAAACACAAGCTATTTATAGGAGCCCTTTCCACGCCTTATTTTTTTTTAATCATCGATTCCAATGTACCAATTTTCATTTATTATCTCAATTCTGTTATTTTCTTATTTAAATGTTTTCGTTCAAGCATACAAATTATCTTTTGCAATTTTGATGTCTGAAAAACTTTTGTAAAATAAATCGCCAACAACACTAGTAACTGAAAAAGGTTTATTTCTAAAAGAAATTAAAAAATCAAATTTTGATCGATGTACAATAAGGTTCTTTCTGTCATTTATCTACGTCGTAAGTTCAGGCTGAGTTGTACGTGATGAAGCAGGAAGCTGATGTTTATTAACTTTTTCGTGCTCTTGCATTTAATGGGCACCTCCGTGCCCAATAGCGAAATCACGTTACACAATTTACAAAACGTCAGTTTTTCTCCTGTACTATATGGTTTCACAAATCTGTACAAGACGGCACAAATATCCTTCCAGTTGTCTCCTATTTCTTCTGGAGAAAATTCTGAATATTCTGCCTCCAATTTAGCATGATTAGAAGCTGAGTATTACATAGACTAGATACAGCAACAGCGGTAACTATTGCGAAATCCAATATGGCGGATAACGACAGGCCTGGTAGCCTCGATTTCGAATGAACCAATCGTATCGTAGAACTTTATTCGTATATACATGTGCTATATTCTGTCAAAATAGAACCGGGAACGCCTTCTAAACTTACAATTCCAAAGAAATTTTATTATTTTTTTTTTTTATTAAAAAACGTATTTTTTGCAAAAAAAACGTACACCCGTATTCAGGTCCAAAATACGGAACAAATACGGAAAAAACGGGATGCATAAGCTATGCATATACACATTGACAATATAAAATCTCGCACGCACCTTACACACATTCACTAAAAAAAACACAGGCACACGCCCTAAAACACATTTACAAAAGAAACACTCGCAACCGCTCAATACACGTTCACAAAATAAAATAACACACCTCCTACAAATATTCACAGAAGAACCTCTCGTACATGCCACACACACATTTACTAAATAAACCCACACACCCAACACACATTCACAATAGAACCTGTCCTAGTCGCCATACACTCGCACACGCCCTATTTACATTCAGAAAAGTCTCTCTCGCACTCGCAGTGACAAAAGAAACTGTCGTACACACCCTACTCATTCACAGAGAAACTCTGGCACACGCCCTACAAACGTGAACAGAAGAAGCTCTCGCACACACCCTACAGTTTCACAGAAGAAACTCTTCGTATACACCCTACACGCGCTCGAAGAATAAACTCTCGCACACACCCTACACACGTTCACAGACGAATCTCTCGCGCGCACCCTACACACGTTCACAGATGAAACTCACAATGACCATACACACGTACAGAGAAAGTCTCGCACACACCCTACACAAGTTCACTGGGGAAACTCACACTACACACGTCATCAGAAGAAACTTGCACACACCATTCAAATGTTTCAAGAAACACTTGAACACACCCTGTACAAGTTCACAGAAGAAACTCTCGCACACATCTTAGACACGTTCACAGTAGAAACCATCTCACACACCGTACACGCGTCCACAGAAGAAACACTCGCACACAACCTAAATACGTTAAAAAAGAAACTCTCGCACATTGTCCTACACACATTTACAAAAGAAACTTCCGCACACCCCCTACACACATTCACAAAGGAAACTGTTGGACATACCTTACACACACTGACAAACTTAACTCTCGCAAACATGACACACAAATTCACCAATGAAATTCTTGCATACTCTCTACACAAATTAACAAAAGAATCTCTTGCAAACACCCATCTCACATTTAAAGGAACATTCGCCCACACACACTACACATTCACTAAAGTAACTCACACACTACACATATTCACACAAAAAAAAAACTATCTCGCATACCTACACATTCACAAAATAAAATCTTGCACACATCCTACACGCATTCACAAAAGGAACTCTCGCGCACACCTTACACTTATAAAGTTCTTTCGTACACACATTCACACGCCCTACACACGTCCTCAAAAGAAACTCACACACCATACACATATTCACAAAATAAACTCTCGCGCACGCCCTACATCTTTTACATCAATTGATGTAATGTCCGTCTTGTTAACAATGTGCTTTGGGTTTAATAACAATCAAAATGAATTCTCTTTACATGGATAGTAGAATGTCTGTGGTCTTGTTAATTAGGGGTTTTATCATGCTGTAGAGCCTTGTTGGGTCAGTCAAAAGTATTCTGAATCCAGCTTCAAAACTGGCAATATGCAAGGGTACGTCTTGAGTTTAGGTTATCTCTTAGTCATTTCAGCCTGGAATTGCCGAGACTCGAAGCAGGTGATGACTTTGTTTCCTTCTGCCTAAACCAGCTGTCAACAATTGGTGCGCCAACATCTGTCCATGCGTTCTGTGCTTTTGCCTTTTCTTCTAAATACTAAGTGGCATCCACAGCTCTAGAAGACGATTAATGCACTTTAGAAGAGAAAGCCATCTAGTTGGGCAATACTTTAGGATTTTCCTGACTTCATCATTATTGTAATTGTTATTGAAGAATAACTGTAGAAGGCGTTATGACGTATTTATTCAATACAAAACATCAATACAGCTTGGAAGGGGAGTAAAGTCTGCCCTGAGAGTATATTTGCTACGGAACTTAAACCCTACTAATGTATAACATAAACCAGCTGTTGGTATGTATCAGTTCTAGTCCATTGTGGGATATCTGATTACATTTACTGTCAAGTGATATTTCAAAGCTAATTAGATTAAGGCTTACACTACATCTCCACATCTGACAAGTTTACATTAAAACGAAACGTGATCTGATAACCACACAAGCTCAATTAGCTTATTTTGTTTCTACAAGTCCAGTCTCTCGGGTGGTTTTATAATCTTCCTGAACGTGTGAAATATCCATATTGAGTAGTTGGCATTGCTTTGCTTTCGTCTTAGTCAATGTATCAGGGTTTGAAGCAGTCACTCTGAGAGGCTCTGATAAGTGGTAGGCATTGGAATTAAATTTCTGCTATTATGCTGTCTCTATCACTCGGTTTCAGGTAATGATAAATATCCAGGAGAAACTCATAAATCTGCATAGGAAGCTGATAAAAACCGGAAATAAAGCCGGATATGATAAAGTACTATAAAACATCAGACGCAGAACCAGTTACAGAAACAGTGAAATGGAAAATGAAATTTGTTAATAGCACATGTAGAACTGATGCGTAAAATGTACACAACGATACACGTCCCTTTAGGGCAGGGGTGATACAATTAATCTTTCCTGCCAAGTGACAAACAAATCAACACGCCTACTAAACGCAATTGTCAGTGTTTCCTTCCAGACATTTTCCAAGAATCAGAATGTTCCCTTTTCTTCTTTGTTACTATTAAAACATTTTAAGAGGCTAATGGTTTATTGTCCATTTCATCTTGACTTATCATTTAGTGAACGCTATATAAAAAAAAAAAAAATTCTTGATTATGCCATGTGCGGCATCACAAAATATGCAGTTTTAAAAATAAAAAGTGCTTTAGTCTAAGTTAATCGGTTACCGTAACAATTCAACCCAATCTAATATGAACCCAGAAAGGAATCAGACATCAGTGTATGGATTTTACCAGCAAATAAATCTAATTTCCTTAATTTGTGATTTTATTCTGCAAGTACCTTTTCGAAAAGGCTGGCAATATAATCAAACGGGTTAGCAGTCGGGAAAAGCAGCAATGTTGTACAACATGCACTAAACTTGCCAATTTCATTCAATTTACAATTTCTAACATTATCATCATGGGGCACCCCAACACCATCTGCAAGAGGTCTATACAAGTAAGCCAGTATATTTGGTGTACGAAGAATAAGAGAAATCACAAGTATTACAACCAAACCACAAGATAATACAAGCTTGTCAAAGCATTCAATGACCATGGAGGCAAGATGTCAGATCTGTGAAAGGCACACATCTTAAACCCCCTGGTCATCCCAGCATTGTTCCAAAGTAATGATACCAATATTTGCTAAAAAGCATTGTTTAAACTTTAAATCCGTTATTACCTCAATGATTGACATCATTTTTTTATAGACTGGCATCCTTTGAACAAATCAAAAAACTTTTATACATAGATGCAGAATTACCAATCATTTAGTTATCATACATGCCAACCACTGACAAGGAAAAAGCGTAATCCAAGTGGTCATAAAGCAGAAGCCATGCAGAAAAAGCGTAATCCACATAATATGCTCAAGTTTCAAAAAACTGATTTATTTGCCCTTCTTTTAATGCTTCAATTTTTCATTTGTAGCACTTTTAGCTTTACACACATCTTAGAATACATCTTAAGACTTTTAGCCACAAATATTAAAATTCTTTCCACACTGCCTCTAATAAGACATCACATAATGCTGCCTTCATTTCTTCAAATTTTTAGGGTTCTTTTTATGTTTAGCTTATTTTAAGCCTTTTTCTAATACATCTCAACTTCTTTGAAAGGAGATATTTTTGATCTCATATTTGCAGACTAAAACAAAATACTTTTTTAGTTCCAAATACATTTAGACTGGTTCTGCACTAAATATGAATTAGAACAAAAAAATCTGCACGTAAAGATTAAAATTAGAAAACCAGTCTGTCCTCTCCTCACTAAGCCATATAGATGCTATAAATTGAAAATGTAAAAAGTTTGAAAGTAGGACCAGGATGTTTCTTGGTAATATTAGTATGGCTATTAATAGAACATAAAATTAAGAAATTGGATTTGTTCACAAATCATACTGTGTTATTAATGGAATGTTAATAAAAATGAGATAACAAGCGATTTATTTTGGAAAGGAGGATTCACAAAAAGCCTAATACATGTTTACATGTAAGATGTAATTTAGAGAAAAAAGCAATGGTTGGCATGTGCAACCTAGGTGCAACAAAATCTATACTGCACTTATAAAGTTTGAAAACGCTTCCAAAATGATGCATCGATGGTAAACATCTTTATCTGAAAAGTTTGTAAATTACACATTCACTATGTTTACTTTTTTTTACAGCTGCACAAACTTCCAAACCCAACACAGCTCAAAGGCCTGTTGCCATCTTTCAACTATAATTCTTGGAATTTTTTCATTTCACATTACAATTTCTTCTACCTCGCTACACTCAAATGTCACCCATTCTGCACAATAAACCAAATTGTGTCCCTTCCTGCTTTTATTCAGAACAATCTAGATATTCCTTTTAATCCTCCAAATTGATTTTTAAATAATTTTTGCTTTTGTCTTGAACATGTATTCATCGCTGGATGCCTTTTTTAAAAATATAATTAACAGTTTGATCAAGCAGACATCGCATGGAAAAAGAACTAGTCAAGTTATTCTAATTAGACCATAGAATACAAATTCTGGAACTGAATTAAACACAGGAGCAAATTCTCTGGTTTTTACCACAAGAATCATATTACCATACTTTCCCTTTTTATTCTTCAAGTCCATGCCGTGTGGGTCATTTTTAAACATTGTAATAACGACCTTGTATAGGTTAGGTCGAAACACTCCACAAGGTGTTTAACAGTAAATAGTTTAATTACAGAAACACCCTCTGGTGGGTTTTCATTTAGCATATGACAGTGGATTATGTGTGACCAATTCCAGTTCTTGCAAGCATACATGCCAACCCCTGACAATCCACATACAACGTACTAAAATTTCAATAAACAATTTATTTGTCCCTCCTGTTTTTTAATATCCTTTACTGTTTGAAGTTTTCATATGTAGCACTTTTAGCTTTACACACATCGACTGGAAATAGATGTCACGTGATGCTGCACACTTTGTCTTAATATTTAGAGAATTCTGTTACATTTTGTTTCGGGTTTTTTTTTTAGTTGCCTTTTTCTAATTTATCAGGGAAATTTCTGAAAGGGTATATTTTTGCTCGCATAAATGCATAGACTAAAATAAAGTACACTTTTTATCACCAAAATATCTTTCGACCTGGTTCTGCAGCAAATATGAATTATAACATGGAATCTGCGCGTAATGATTTAATTTAGAAAACCAGTCTGCTCTCTCCTCAATAAAGGTACATATGCTATAAACAGAATTCGAGGTCGACAGTAGAACCAGGTTAGTTATAAATAGAACATGATACTGTTAGGAAAGTCTATACTCTTACATTGTAGTAATGTAAAAGCAGTCCTTTCTAAAATGTGATCTGTGATTAATGGAATGTTAATAATGAGAAAAACTTTTTGGGAGGTGGTTATACAGAAAAAGCGTAATCCATATACGTTAAGCGCAATGCGTAATTTAGTGAAAAAAGTGTAATGATTACGGCAAAAGCATAATGGTTGGCATGTATGCGACTACCTTTTCACTACAGATGGTTCTGTAGGAAAGATTCCATTCTCAAAGGGTTGACATGATGGCATAAAGTTTGTTTATCACTGCATCATTCAGGATACTTGCCACTTCTAGCGTAGCCTCATTTATAATTGGTTTAAAATCAGTAAATGGTTAAAATCAGATGATTTTCTGTGTCATTGGATTTTTAACGTAGCCTTAACAATTGTTCAGTCATGTCACTGTCTGCAGTTAAAGTTTATAGCAAAACCTAGACTGGGCCATCATGTCACAGACACTTAGCACAATCTCCCACCCCATCATATTATCCAGACACCAGTCCTAACCTTAACTCTTACTACTGGGCAAGCCAAGTAAGGCAGCTATTAATACCATTTTTGTAAGTCGTTGACTCTGCGGGGTAACGAACTTGCGACATCTCTGCAGCGAAGACCGACGCTCCAACCTCTAGGCCATATGAGAGGTATTAGATGGTTCAAGTAATAGGGCCATTTTATCAATGTAAACTGCTTTTTCATTCCCTTTAATACCAATATGGCTGGGGCACCAACAATATTGTGGGAGGTCCTCATCTATATTGTTGACGAGAATATTGGTTACAAACGAGTATTCCAGTTTCATATAGTGTGGAGTGACTTAAATACTGACAGGGAATCTGAGAAGATTATGCTGTTTAAAATGCACGTTTTCCATATATTGCAGGACAAGGTCTATTGCTCTGATTTTGGCTGAAAAATCAATGACCGATTGGTAAACAAACCTGGGGTTTTCATATAGCTTTTCCAGTTTCCATATATCTGAATTAATTCAGATTTTACTATAAAGGCGCAATATATAAATGGTGATTCATTTTGTCACACGAGATAATTGAAGAAAAAATTCAGATTAGAAAAAAATCATGGAAATATAACAGCATATTGGCCTGATGCACACTTTTTTATCATTTACGACAAAAAACGGTCATCAGCTTGATTGCCTTTCCATCAAACGGGCTCAAAATTTGGGGAAAAGAATACCCAATACAAACTTTCTAGTTAGGCATGCACTTGACTGTTTATTCAGAATGTTGCACATGCATCTCGTCTAAATAATGATGTCGGCTTCAAGATAGCAATGGTGAAACTAACAAGAGATGGTACAGCCAAATACACGTAAATCTTTAGTTAAAAAAAAAGTTCATTTGAAAAAACATACAAAAGGTCATGTCAAATATTTCAATCAATTCGACAATTTTACTAATTTATCTTCATCTTACCGTTATTTTTTTACTTTTGAATAACTTTTGATGGCATGTTAAAATTTCTATGAATGCAAACACTTAACTGGCAGTCAAATATTACCAAGCTTACATGTAGGCTTGGAGAAATATGAGGTGCACATTTAATTTCATATTTTCATTCTAAAGCAACTTTGCTTAAGTTGAAAAGACCATCGTAATAGACCAGTGGCAAATGCTTTAATATCAAGTTAAATGATGCCAAACTGGCCAGACTACAAAAAGTCTTTTCAAGTTTATGATGTATGCTTTCTAGGCGTACAGATGACTACATAAAGACAGGTTGATTTGGTTATGGCTGTAAAATAAATCCGGATGGCACCAATCAAAGCATGGATTTACTCAGGCTAATCTTCTTGGGTATCCTTGGTAGCGTCGTCCGAGGCCTCGTTTCTGTCATTCTGCTCATCTGAATCCCTTTGTTCGTCATCTTTCCTGGGCTGATCCTGCAAAACGAGATAAAATGTGAAAACTTTTAGGATGTGCTGTTACTTAAAAGATTGTAAATTTTAGTTATAAACCACAAAGGCTTCGTAATCCAGACTTCCACTGAAAATGGTACCCATGTATGTGATGAAATTTCCATTTTATCAGCCTTGAAAATTTGTTCCTAAAATGTACATCCAATACAAAACCTTCATATTAAAAATACAATTAAAAATTTAACAAATTCATTACAAACTACTATTAAAATAAAATGGGAATGTAGTACAATAATCTAAATGCAGTCAGTAATCTAAAATGGTAATTTAGTGCATACACATTGGGGGGATGGGGGCTAATCCAACTGTAGTTGCTTGATATGGAAGGGGGTACTTACTGATAATGTATGTACGCATAGAAAGGGGAAGGGGGTTTGTGTGTCATGAAACATCAATGATAGTTTGTCAAATACATAACCTGTTCTAATGGATTCGGTCAGCGTTTGAATTTTAGTAGGGAAATGGACAAACTTTTTAAAGTAACATAGCTTATTTCTTTCATGCAGCCAGATATTCAACGTTGGTGTACAGAGTTGTGGTCAAGATTTGCCAGATCGTTGCATACATAATAGATGGTAATCCAAAATGTGAATTTAGTGCAATGAGTAATCTACTATGGGAATTTAGTGCCATCAGCAATCTGAAATTGGAACGATTCAAGTCCAGAACAGTCTTCATTAGATCACAAAATAACAGTGAAAACATTTCAGTTAACTGCCCCACATTTTAACTAACAAATTTATTTGGACATGTGTCTCATGAATCAAATTTATGATTTTATTGGGACAAGTGTTGCAGGATTCAAATTTGCGATTTAATCTGAGCATTTATCAATGATGCAACAATTTACATGACTAGTTTGATTACCTCTTGGAATGAAGCAATGGAACTTGATTTTGCACATGTCTGCATGCAGCAGCAACATACAACCACACTTATCCATCGTTTAGGTAGTGTAAACCATGTAAATAAAACCCTTATTAAATCAAGTCACATCCAAACATGCCATGTAAAACACTTGTAGATTTACAGCATGACAGGTGCAAGATCAATACCACATTAAATATCCTCTCTAGAGAAATGATAACAATGAATATCCATCCATCTGAAATAAACAAGACTCCAAATATTTTTTATCTACCTTGTGGCGGTATCCTCCACGTCCACGCCCTCTACCTCTACCACGCCCTCGACCTCTACCACGTCCCCGTCCACGGAATCCCTGACCATCACCAGCAGGTGGTCCGCCATAGTAACTGCGTGGACCCTGATAGTAACTGCGGAAATAAGGTCTTCTGCGTGGAGCACCCATGTCTCCACCTTCCATCATGTTCCCCTGGTATCTCCTTTGTGGTGGTCTTGCATAGCCATCATAGTAGCGACGAAAATATGGCCTGCGTCTAGGTGGGCCACTAAACTGGCGTTGCTCTTCAGGTTCCTCCTCCTGGTACTACAAACCATTTCAAGCCAATTATATAAACTGCACACCAAAGCTAGCCCCCCCTCCCCCCCCCCCCACATACAAAATTTCCCAATGACTTGAAAATTAGGAAAAGTTAATTGTACTCTTATTTTTTCCCCAATTAAATGTTTGAATTTCATTTATGGAATTTTGTTATACAATTTCCATTTCACACAAGATGAGTGAGCACAGGCAACAAATGTTACATGTGAAGAAATACAATTGTCCTAGAACTAGAATTCAACAAAGGTTAACTTAGGTCCACGACACTTAGTTTTCCATTTCTACGTTTCCATGCTAAATTTTGTTATAATGAAATTATGGCCCAGGAAAAATTTCTAACCCATTAAAGAGCTTGATCTAATGTTCACCAGTCACGTAAACAAGTGACTAAACTTTGTACTCAAAATACCCATAGCTGCCAAATCCCAATTGTTTGAAAGGAGATATTTTTGCTCTCGTATATGCATGGACTAAAATAAATTCTACTTTTTAGTTAGTGACAAACATCTTTAGACTGATTCTGTAATAAAGATTAAAATTAGAAAACCAGTCTGTCCTCTCCTCACTAAGCTATACAGTTGCTATATATAGAATACAATATCAAAAGATGCAAGTAGAACCAGCATGTTCCTTGGTAATTGGATACTTTCTATAAATGGAACATGATACTACTGAGAAAGTGCATGCAAGTCAGAAACAAGTGTACTCGTATTATGTAGAAGCAGTCCTTTTCTAAAATACGGTCTGTGGGATTAATGGAATGTAAACAATAACGAGTAAAGAAATAATTTAATTTTGAAGGTAGATGTAACGAAAACGAGTAATCCATACAAGTTTAACACACAATATAGTGGAAAAAGTGTAATGGTTGGCATGTATGGAAATCCAATATGGCAGATGACAGGCATGGTAGCCTAAATTTTGAATGAACCAATCATACTATAGAACTGTATTCCTATATAAATGCGATGCATTTCTATCAAAATAGAACCAATTGCCAATCTTAAACTGAAAATTACATAGAAATGTTTTATTCTATTTGTTTTACATTTTTTTAATGTATTTTTTGCACAAAAAGTTATACGATTTGGGTCCAAAATACAAAAAAAAAACCAGATCGCTATACCTGTTGGACTGGTCTCCTCCTGTAGAATCTACGATAACTGCGCCGTTCTGCAGCATATTTGCTACCCTGGACATTGGCTCCACCAGGTCCAGTGACGTTAGCAGCTTCATTGCCCTGAAAAGAATTTCATGATTATAATCCTCAATTTTGCAATAAATCAAAAATCTTAATTTGCCTTGCTGCTCAATACAATTCCATCACACAGGCTATTTGGCATGCAATAGTTAAAATCTTGGAACTAAAGTCGTCTGCAAAAAAAAAAACCTCCAAAAACAAGTCAACAAGTTTTTAACATTAAAGAGGAGGAGCAACAGAAACAAGCATTTAATTTAATGCCCCCACCTCACATTCCATTGCTCAGTACTAAATAAATTTGTTCCCTGTATGGTTTGTCTCCCCAGTCATGGTCTACAAGAGACTATGGGAAGGTTATGGAATATACAGGGTCCCCTAATGCTGGATTCGAGCTAATCCTTGCCTGGGATTTCTCTCCAATGTTGTGGAAAGGGATTTTACCGCAAGTCCATCACTGCACATTAAGCTCCCATACGCCACAAAGACAGCCATGTGGACACAGGGAAACCCTGCATTCACTGGACGTCAACATTGGACATTACAAAACACATGTTCAGTAATATTTTGTCACTTCTTAAGTATGGATCTACAATTTTCAAATCACATGCGACATTGTGGGGGGGGGGGGGGGGAGTGGTGTATCACTTCTGAATCTACGTTCTTCATTTAGAAAATGTATCCGCTTTTGTGTAGATTATTCACATCCACATTTCCATATTTATGCCCATTTCTCCAGCTTCGCTCACTCCCCCATCTGAATAAACAGATCTTGCACGTGTCAAGACTGTTCAACATCTTGTATACATCTACCTCAGACGTGTGCAACTACATCTACCTACAGGGCACAGGCAGGAGATCCATTTTTTGAAGCATAAATGCCAACCCTCTAGACTCTAAATCAGTGAAAATAGGGATAAAACTTTGTGAATTTTGATAGAAAATTTTGACAGGAATTCTTGAAGTGATCTTAATATTCCAGGAATATTGGTCGGAAGAAATATTTAGCATGGTCTCCAGCTGATTAAGGTAGATTGGTGTTCAATAGGAAAACTTGCTAACAATTTCTGTGTTGTACCTTGCAGGTCTTCTATCGATAGCTTAAAATAATCCAGAACTGAAATCTGCTGGGAGTTCTTAATTTTCCCAAGCTCCACGTGCCTTGTGCTTCCTCGCGGCATGTCTGCCACCATGCTCAATGCTAAAATGTGCAACAGTGTGTGCATGACCAATTTTTGGTATCTTCCAAACTAAACTTCATGTTATGTGCAATCATTCCACCCCACCCCACCCTGGTGGTGAAGGCATTTGCAAGATGTGAAGCCGATGGTAATCCAAATTTGTATTGGCAGCACATGCGTGGAGCAAAAGGCTGATTAGGCCTCAGTTTCAACTACTCTTACACATTTAGATTAAAATATGCTAAAATAGCTTTCTACCAGGCCGACTTTAGCAATCAGATAGTTTCCCTAATATCGTGACAAGCAGTATCAGAAAGTTTCAGCAACTGCAGACATCATGACTAGCACTGAACTGGAAATTGGTTTTGTTATTAAAGATTGAATTTAACTGAGAATCTGGGATTTCGTCATTTATTGGCATGCTGCGTGAATCCATGAATCGGTGAAAGTCTTGAGCGTTGGCAGCTATGCTTGTGATGCAATAAACCCAGTCATGGACTACAAAGTCTGACCCACTGGCAATTGGTTGCTGAAATGTGTAATCAATGTGATGGCAATAGTATTCATTTCTTATAAATATTTTAAATTTATGTACTGAATCGTGCAAATTGTCATCTAGGCCTGCTAACATTTTAATGCCATCCATACAAGTAATCTACCCATTACACCAGAGAAACAGCAGCAATTTTACACACACAAAAACAATTCCTTGCTCCCAAACTATCACTAAAATGTTTAACCTTACACTTTGAAGTCTGCTGGACAATTTTATCATGTTTCTACAGTATCTTACCCCAGCAATGTTTATAGCATCAAACAGTGACTGGTGAGGAAAATAATAAAAATTGTATTTTCATAAAAGCCATTCGAGTCATAAAAGATACCAAGCATTTCATACATATAAATTTGTGATCAAAACCCAAAGAAAAATTAGTCCTAAACTTGTTTCAAAATGTGTTGTATTGCAAAAAAGCAAATTGGAAAGATGTTCAAATCCAAAACCACTGAAAGGAGAGATCTCCGATATCTGCAAATATACACATTATAAAGACGTGGGGGGGGGGGAGTAGAAATCTAGTCACAATGCACAATGTTAATGGTATTTTGGAATTAACACCATTTCACTTCACAAAATTAGCTACATATAGCAGCCAGTACAACTTCCAGAAGTTGAGCCCAGCATGTACCATCAACCCACAGAAAGCTACCAAGCTTTCTCGCATCTCCACAGTGGATTAACCCATATTGACTGCTACGAGATAAAAATGATTGATAAAGGTGATCACTTTACACCACTCTGCCATGTGGCTTAGAAAAAGATTTGATGTTGTACAGTTGATGCTCTAAGGAACATGTTAGTGAAATTAAGACTAGATCAATAACAGTGATAATGTTGATCAATGAAAACTCTTGAAGCCTGTAATTACCAAGCACTTCAGAGAACACTAAGAATAATTTTAACAAGTCCATAGTACACAGGATTATGAGGTTGTCATTAAATGACATCTGCAAAGAGGGGAGGGGGGTTCAGATGCGGACAAGGGGAGGGGGTGTAACTGACATTGTGGACGTCCACAAGCTAGTATAATTTATGATATTCTGTGTTAACAGCTGCTTTAGTATGTTTTGCATACGTCATTAATGGCTGATCACTAAGTATAAATCTGCTAACTTCAATTAGTAAGATTTGGACCAAGGAATACAATGTCTGGCATTTACACGCACTTAGGGTTTTGGTCTCCAATACTAAAACAAAATTCATACCGGTCGGCTGATTGTCGAAAATAAATTATTGAATACCATTTGAAAAGATACAATTGTCACCTGAATATTCTGTTCATACTAATATTAATTTTTAACACCACATAGCTGCCAGCCCTCGTTAAAAGGAAAATACACACTGCTTGTGAAAAAAAATACTGATTCTCAGGATCAAATTTAGATTTTTAAATATATAATCATACATGCCAACCCCTGACAAGGAAAAAGTGTAATCCATGTTGTCAAAAAGCGGAATCCAGGCAGAAAAAGTGTAATCCACAGATATATATGCTAAAATTTCAACAAACAATTATTTGCCCCCTCATGTTTTAACATCCTTTATTGTTTCAAGTTTTCATATGTAGCACTTTTTGCTTTACACGCATATTGACTAGAATCCATCTAAAAAAAATTTGTGCCAAATGTTAAAAAAAAATTCCAGTCTGAAATAGACTTTAAGTGATGCTGAACTCGTGTCTTCACATTTAGAGGATTGTTATTTTGTTTCATTTTTATGTTGTTGCCTTTTTCTAATCTATATGAAATTTTTTAATGGATAGGTTTGCTTTCATATGCAAAGAATCTGCACATAAAGATTAAAATTAGAAAACCAGTCTGTCCTCTCCTCATTAAGCCATACAGATGCTATAAATAGATTTCAAGGTTGAACATTTGAAAGTAGAACCAGGTTTGCTATAAATAGAACATGCAGTTACATAAAAAGCTGTCTTTTCTATATATAAAAAAGGTCTGTGGGATGAATGGAATGTTTATAAAATAGAGAAAACAAAAAAAAAATTTGGAAGGTGGATATAATAAAAAAGCGTAATCCATACAAGTTTATGCGTAATTTTGTGAAGAAAAGTGTGGCATTATGTACAATGCATTTGTAATTATATAACAAATGTACAACCATCAATCTGTAAAGTACAACAGTGCCTTACAAAATCATTTAATTTCAAAGATGCAAGTGATGCATACTTGCACCCTCTGCATAGACACCATGTTCCATTTGGGAGCCCATTCGAAGGTGCACACGTGTTTTTCTTTTAACCATCAATTCCAATGTACCAATTTCCATTGGTGATTTAAATGCTGAGATTTTCTTACTGAACTTTTTTGTTCAATCGTACAAGTTGACCTTCCATCCCTGTAATTATAAATTACTTCAGATGAACATTATGGTTACATTTGATAGCTAGTACAAAAGCTAGAAGTCATTTCTAGAAATTTCAGAAACAAGTGGCAGCAAGATGTAACCACTTTCATCAAGATTTCAAAATAAAAATCATGCAGCTGTTAATGAAAATTGGAAATTGGAAATCAAGGCTTACCTTTTCCCCCTCCACTACATCAAATTCTACAGTCTCACCATCCCCAACACTTCGAAGATATTTCCTGGGGTTGTTCTTGATAATGGCTGTTTGGTGGACAAACACATCTTCCTTGGTGTCATCCCTTAAAGATTTTACACAAAAATCCAAATTGTATTAAAAGACTTGAAAGCCCTTGTGAACAACCTTTAATCCCTTTATTGCTTATACCACCTCATAAAACATTTTATTTCATATCACAATAACACATGCATTTGGCCTCAAACCACCACCACCCACAGATTATTGCACATCACTGCACTGGAATTACACTTCCAGTCTCCAGCAGCCTGGTTCCCACTTGTTACTGTAATATGTGGAATATAAAACACATTTATTGATTTTCTCGCAAAATATAATACAGTGGGACCCCGCTATAACCCGAATTCGGATATAACCCGGTCGTGGCATGGCTCCCGAAATTTCGGGTAATTTATTACAGGTATTTTTCTCAAAGACCAAAAAAAAAAATTTAAGTATGAAATAAAAATAGAGTTTAATTATCATTCTCATATTCGTCTAAACAGTGCGAAAAAGAACATGTAGAACATGTATTATCAAATTTTGTCTATTTTTGTGCCAAAATAAACATCGGAAATACGAACCAATTGCTGGGCCTACTGAGAACTTTGATCTTTGTTTATTGTTGTAAAATTACAGCTCATAAATGTCAATATTATAATTACTGATTCCTGAGTAATGAAGCCATCGTGTCTACTTTGTATTTGTCTTGAATGCATTCCGAATACAATCGTTGCTCAAATAATCTCCGATATATGTTCTCTTAATTTCATTCACAACTAAGCAACAGCCAATGCGGCGGTTGATAAAAGATTCTCACCAGAATGTATCAATTTAAGTACATTGTTTATCATCAAAGTGAACTGCCGAGCTAAACAGTGACACAATTCAGTGGTTAAAATACATACAGCCAGTTCTGTCTGCTGTATTTATTAGAGTACATCAAAAGAACAGACGCAATAACTGGGCGGCAAGTTCAAAGGACTTTGACTAGCAGCTTGGGTGGGAAATTGTGCAGAAATTTACAATGACTGAATTCAGAGACAGAAAGATCCTGAGATGTACATGTAGTTATTATAAGAATACACTTTAGCTTCCATTATTTAATCTATGGACTTGTACTATTTCATCATTCATTATGTACACCCGTTACGTAATTTTTGTTTTTTTCTTTTCATTGAATTCAGTCACATAATGATCTGTGACAAAATTATTGAATATTTTACATCCGTGTGTGGATATTTTCGATGGAAATATTTGTATTATGGATTCAATGTATGTTACAAGATTCGCTGGTGAGTACACGGTGTTGATACTCTTTTCATGCAATAGATTATACATGTATACATAAATTAGACACGTGTATGTACCAATGCATGGTTCTCTGAATAAAGTAATATATTATATCTGCAATTTCTGTTACCACAGCAAATGTTTTTCTCATTTAATATATATTGATTAAAAATGGTAATTGTGCCATGCATTTTCGCACCCGTCTTTATGTAACCCCCCCCCCCCCAAATAAATCCAAAAATGTGTTGGTATTGTACATGGTTGCTTATAACACGGTTCGGTTCATAGCCCGGTCGGATTCTATGGCTCCCAACTACCGTGTTATAGCGGGGTCCCACTGTATATTTAAAAGACATTGTTATAATGGGGTAGACCTTAAAAATGGTATTTTTTATCCACAATGGTCATTATCACGTGCATCTAAACCCTTTCATCACTACCTCTTTTCCGGTCATGGGAAAGCAAGTATGTAAACCCTATGAACCTCTTTTCTGGTCTGGGCAATGTGCTCATTTAAAGTCATAGTAACAGACTACATTAGTTTCGGGATACCTCTAAGAAGTTCTTTTTTGTAATGTAGATATTATACTTCGATATATCGCTTGTTAAGCTTAAATTCAGCTAGAAATCTAGAGGCAAGCAGGCACATTCAAAGCATGTTTTCTGAATGGTGAATTTCTATTCAAAAAATAGACGAGTTTGAAGCAAATGAGAATGAAGTGTCAGATTATGAATTATCAAAATATTTCGCTGTTGTGACCTAACAAAGTTAATTGAAAACGAGATAAAACATCTGGTCATGCATTTGAATGTGCTTGTGGGCGACAGTGATGATGATGAGGAGGACTTTGAAGGTTTTGAACAAGACCAAGTGTGAACTCCATGTTTTTGTTCTCGATGAACCAAAGGGATTTATTTCAGTTTTATTGCGAGTGTTGGACCCAGTGTTGGATGGCTCCAGAAAAGCTTTGAAATACTTTCCAATCTTTGATTTAGATAAAATGTTTGAAAATATTCATGTAATGTGGTAAATAATTAATTGCTTGTGCATTTTACCTCTTGTGTTACCTGGTTGCTCCTGTATTTTAAAATTTATAATAGATATGCACCTTTTATTGAAGTAGTCATACAAATTGACTTGTAACCTTTATTTTGATACCAAATCCAGCCAGATATCTTTAAAATTGGTAAAGTTATGTTCTTCAAAGTCCACGTCATTCTGCTTTACAAGTCCAAAGTTACTTAAGTGTTTCGGGCTCAATACCTGCAAAGTTACTTAGAGACGAAAGGGTTAATTGGCAATAAAGTGCCAACATTAGATTTAAAAGTTAATCTAATCTAACCAATGATCCACTCTTCCTGGAGCATAAATGTCAAAGATAACCTCAAAACAATGCAAGCTGGAGTCTGCTATGTTTGCATAAACACAATGTCAGTTACATGATGGCTCTACCCAGTTCATATTAATCTTACACAAGGCCAGTAATGGGTAAATAGTGGAGCAAATGTCAATTACTAGCAAATAAAAATTGTTACAGGTTATGCTCAGTTGGAAATTATGCCAGAGGCCAATCATGGCCAAGTAGGACTGAAACACTGACCAAAATCAAAGTGCATCATAAAAGCCCACTGGTTAAAATTTCCATGCATCTTAGAAATGTATATGCTGAGAACACTGAATTAGTCAAAATTTCAATCAATAATCAGTTACACACAAGCAATAATCGATTTTAATCAGTAATCAACTTTAATCAGATACTAAGAAAAACTTGTGTTAGAATGTTCATACAAGACAAAAGTATTATCTTGCAAATAGTCAATCTAATTATATATAAAAATGCAACTTTTAAAGTAAATGTCTATGGCTAATTGAGGTTTTTTTTTAAATTGTGATCGCTAAAACGTTTTTCAAATAATGTTATGTTAATTTGAAAAAAGTTCACCCTGCTGGATTTTACTTTTGTAAGATGTATCATTCAGTAGCACCAAATTATCTTGTGCGCGAACCATGCACACTACAATCCATACTAAAGGCATTGTCACATGACAAGCCCCGTCATGTCACTAGGAAGCGCTTACTCATGCCAGCCACGTGGTCCCAGCGTGTAGCTTTGTATTATTCGTTCCACACAAAAGAAAAGGGGCAAAATTCACGTGTACATGATTAAAGCACTACAAAAATACGCAAATGTAAAGTAAATTTACCTATTGATAAAGCCATATCCGCTTTTTACGTTGAACCATTTTACTGTACCGGTGACCTTCGTCGCTGAAAATAAAAATTTGGGTTTGTATCAATGTCTGGTTTAACACACACTTTCACCAAAAGTGAAATAATCATATATCAATCACAAATACTGACGTATAGCAAGCTGATCTCGTTTGATCGAAAGAAAAAGCTCAGAAACAGCATAAAATGTTCAACCAAATCGGGCTATACAAGCGAGAAGGAAAAAAAAATCCATAATGGATACGACCATGCGGTGACCTAAATATACGGGTGAGAAAATAAATTCCCCATATCACTGTAAATACTGTGTATTTAGTCAAAATAACTTACCTATTATTTTCTTTTCAGCCTTTACCGACCTCTCCGGTTGGTTTTCGGAGTCGGACATGGCCCTTGATGGTAAAATAGGCGATTTAGGTGTTCCTCGTGTCACTGGACTTCCTTGCTGTTCTCCCTTTGTTCTCGCTCTCCAAACATGGCGTCGAGCTTGGCTTTTAAGTGGAGAATTTTCCCGCTATTTGATTGGTTAAAATTAGGTCTTGCCGTGAAACGATAGGAAGTGTTCGCATTTCTAAACTGGTTGGTTGAACACATAAAGTATGAATTATCCATGAACGTAATTTTGATTACTGCTCACAGAGGTTAGCAGAGAGAGAGAGAGTGTGTGTGTGTGTGTGTGTGTAAAAGATGCTTTAAATTCCATGATTTTTATAATATGGAAATACATAAACAATTTTTTTTTAAATTCATATAGGGGTCCTAAAACGCTGATGGATAGAGGGAAGAAGCTTGGTTAGATGTGTGTGTTTGTTTTCACAGCAAGTCCGCCTTTTTCAAGTCTGTGTCTAATTAGTAAATGTCGTATAATAAAATGTTCTTAGCGAGCAAGGTAGGTGCCAAGTTTTTAAGGGGAGACAAATTAGAAGTAAGACGTGTTTCCTTGGGTGGGGGCGCTAAATTCAGTTAGCCTAGCGCCAAAATTTCTCAGACGTCATTTGGGGGAGGGGGGATGTCCTGTAAATTTGCTGTAGCTTATATACGAAAATTACAAAGCCCCTCAAGTGTTGTCTCCCTCCCCTCCCCACTGGAAAAAAATTGATATATTAGGCCCAATCGTACACGTTGTCATGGTATTGTTTACAAATATCCAGATAAGGTTGTCAATAGATTTTATATAAGCGTAAGCTAGAGCGATGTTTGACTTGCACGTATGTGATTTGTCTTTTAAATGTAGCTTTAACAATTTGTCAGTCATATTGCTACGATGTCAGCAGTGTGGAAGTTCACAGTGATGTCTAACACTGGGGCATAATTCATCAGACATATATAGTATAGTGTCCCACCTAGTCACATTATCCTGATAACATGCCGACCAGTCCTAACACTAACTTCTTAATGCTGAGCGTCTAGCGAGACAGTTGCTAGTACCAAATTTATAAGTCTTTGGAATGATTCAGTCGGGTTTGGAACCAGTGACCTCCCACATCCGAGGCGGACTTGCTAACCGCTAGGCCAGGACTTGCATATGAAGAGAAAAAAAAAAAAAAAAAACAGTTATGCTGCCGAAACATTATTAATTAAAGTGGTGGATGGGTGTTTAAATAGAAGAGGAATATTTTAAATAAGATGGAAAAAATGATCTTTTTAACATAAAATTTATATTGCTACATGTTTTAAAAAATGGCTTATATTCAGTGCTCACACAATTTGATATACAGACAAAGGCTCTGGAAAAATGTTTTAACAAATCATTAGCCCTGACTATTTTTTTTAAAAACTATTTATTCAATAGAATGTTTTGACGTATCATTTATCACAATACAGTTCATGTTCGACAGAAAACTGTTTACTCTTTAGAGCAAAAGTTTAAAATCAATATTTGTTTACTAATTTAAAATTTACGTGTCATATACCTGTACTAGAATTTACAACACACACGTGTGTGTGTGCGTGATGAATTTTAGCACATATAATGATTTCAGAAAGAAAATATTCAATACACATTTTTTTTCTGTATGTTAAGTACAAGAAAAATGTATACAAGCTGTTGGGCTTGCACTGCCATCAATATGTGTTCGTTAACTTTATCCGAGTACATAGGATTGATGGATAATGTATTGATTGCAAGTCCGTATGATAGTGAGAAGAGAACAGCGTGCCCAATATGATTTGAATTCATATCTCCAATATCCTACGTGAAAATCGTACAGCCACCGCTTAGGGGTCATGTTAATTAGCCAATAGATATGCAGCTCTCAAACATACCAAAATGCACCAAATCGTTCGGCACACTTTTATGATCGGTCTCACTGATTAGTTTCGTATATTGACACGTCCCTAATTTTTAATGTAGAAGGTATGCGCCTAACTACCACAATACTAGCATTTTCATTTCACACATAAGCTAAATCTGTGATATGGTTTACCTTTATTTGAGTTAGGCTTGGAAATGGTAGACTTGTTGGTGACTGCCTGTCACAGTTAGACTAGCATTGGAGATCAGATGCGTAACTTGGGCTGCAAATGAGCAACCGAATTAGCTTATGCATTTATACGTGTCTACTACAGAGGTAAATATCTAAAAAGATCTAGATGGTTGAGGGGTGATGAAAAGTATGCTAATTTGTTACAGTACTAGTGAACTTTGTTCATGCATAAGGCACATACTGATTATTTTAGCTGTCTTGTCACAGGAAAATATTCCATATAGGTCTTTTCTGTCAAAAATGAATGTATCAAGAGGGGTTGGTGGCAGTGTTGGTTCAGCACAAAAGCCACTAGTTGCATAAGTAATTAACTTGAATACCTCAGTCAGAATCTTACAAGCATCCTTTGAACAAAAATCATTAGTCAGTTTTTATTTGTATCTTTAATGTAATAGTATTATCATTTTTTTGCAATAGGTCATCGTGGGATGAACATTTGCCAAAAATACTGTCCAGTGAGACCTTCTTTAGTGATACTGTTCGTCTCCCAAACGTGGATATAAGACTTTATCTGATTTGCTGATAAAACGAGCGACTATAGTAATAAAATAGGTACTATAACATGATCCATAAGTGCTCTCTGTCAGATCTTCACATACGATAAAGGAGTTCTGATATTAATCAGATTGACACCGTGTCTTCGAGCTGAATATTTTTGACATTTAATCAAATAATGTGCATACTTGACTGCATGGACCGTATGTTACAAACACAATTTAGGAAGAAATCGTTGGTTTGGCTGCTGCATGTAGTTATGAATCGCGTTTGCCGAACTTGATCCACCTGATCACCAACACGAAAATATGAATGAAATTTATAATTATCCCCACTAAAGTGGACCTATTACTTATTTTTCAGCTGGTAACGTGTTTCACAACTGAATTCTGAGGAACAGAAATGATTTTTTACGACAGCTCATTTCGGCACAATCTGGGCCAAAATATTCCTCAATGGATCACGTATGTCTTATTGATAACAACAAACTTTCGAATTACGTTTTGCATGAACACAAGAGCAAGCTCGTCGTGCATTCGAAACAGCAAAATTAAGTTATGTCTCAAATTCTTTCCAAGGACCAGCAATCCCAATTTTTATTTTTCTTTCAAATGCTAACTTTCTTGCAAGCGATTAGAGACAAAAGTTTAACACGTGAATGCCAAGCGACAACACCAACCCATATAATACTCAAGTGCTTATGTTGGAATACATTTTCAATATAAAACAATTATAGATATCTGCAGTACGGGATGGTTATTTGAATTATATTTTCATGTTATGAATATTGACACTGTTTTGTCTGAGTTGAATGGAACTAGGCAATGACGGGTTAGTCGTATAAGTTTTGGATGTCAAAATTTAGAATTCAACCACACATGTGAACTTTCGAAGATTATATATAGTGTTGTATCGCCAGCGAATAGTCTAAGTCAGTGGTTCCCAACTTGGTTAGTGGTTCCCAACCTGTAGGTTGCGGACCCAGGGATGGGGGAGGGGTATTCCCAAAGAACCACAGGGAAATTCCATGGGGTATATATGTTCTCAATTGCCGAGCCTAGAAGTACAAAAATTAGCAAGTGGGGTTCTCAAAACTTTTGGAAGTTAAGGAGGGATCCTCATACTGAAAAAGGTTGTGACTCACAAGTCTAAATGAAGATTGTATTTAATTTACGATCTCAGTTAACTATATATATATATATATATATATATATATATATATATATATGAGAGAGAGCGAGAGCGGGAGAGTGTGTGTGTGTGTGCGTGTGTGTGTGTGTGTGTGTGTGAGAGAGAGAGAGAGAGAGAGAGAGAGAGAGATATACTAAATTTAATAACTGTTAAAGGATCGATCATTGAAGGACTGCTGCAAGAACAGTTTGAAAATCGGAGAATCGGGAGACCAGGACGACTCTTTGATTTTCTAATGATCATTACGACTATTTGGTCTTAAACTAAGTCAAAGAAAGAGCGAAAAAACAATGAATTTAGTAAAACTCAACTAAAAATTTATTTCTCATGAGTGCAAAGTCAAAATTTTAAAGAACTTTAAATATATCGATTTAATAGTCCAAAAAGCTCTATCACCAGTCCTAATGAATAAAGTTAATGTGCCAAGTGGCCTTAAGTGTGATAATGTGATAATATCCTTCGCATTAATCACAATAATACAATCCAAGATGTCATTGTCTGAATTCACTATAATACCAAATTTATGTTATGTTCAAGAATATTATTGAGTACTTTGTTATTCTACAGAATAATAATTTTCTTATAAATGATTCCACCCAAATCAATACATGAACACAACAATGCAAACTACTTCTTATGTTTCTAAACAAGGATATAAACCTTTCTATTTGACCAAGGCTGAAATTACCAATTTCTGGGAAATACTCTGTCATTTAATGGAATTTTCCATTCCAGAATATTCTGGGTTCTTAAGATAATAATAATAATAATAATAATAATAATAATAATAATAATAATAATAATAATAATAATGAGGACTTTGTATAGCGCCTAATCTTACAAAGCTCTAAGCGCTTTACACCATCAATAATGATATGACTACACTACGATCCTGGGGCGACATTTGCCTATTGCCAAGAATCTAGAAATCTTGCGATTTGAAGTGAAATGTTAAAACAATGCAAAACTGTATGAACTTTTGTTTTTAAAGTAACTAGGGATGCATTAAACCCGGACTATAAACACTGGATTAATTTATAACTCCAGTTCATCAAGTTTACATTGTCTTATATTGTCAAGTTGTATTCTAGACTGTTCGCATAAAATATTTTAGTTTTCTCTCCATCGTCAATTACTACGTCCCCATTTTATAATCAATGAATCACGTGACTTTTAAGATTTTCCCCAGATGTTTCTTACTAGTTCCCGCCAATCCTTGGAATTTACCGGAAGAATTTTTAATTTTATCTGTGAAACGCTGATTGAGAAGATATTTAGATTCACATATTTCATTATAATTATATTTCCTTTTTGTGGATATGGTGTGGATTTCGTGTAAGTCTTTACTCGACCGTAAAGTCGCTTTCTTTGTCTTATAAGTTTTCAAATGTCATAACAGGGCTGGTCTTTAGCAAAAATAAGAAACCATTTTTATGGAACTTTATTACTGCATTCCAAATCAGATTTTTGAATTTAGAGCTATCGTTAAAGTAGCTTCTATACGAAAGTTAGTTTGTCCTCTAAAAGAGGCTGTATAGTTGAAATTAACAAAGCATTGCTGCATTGATCTAAGAACTATATCACCCTCTTCTAGCATATGAATTTGGGATAGTAAACTTAATGATAGACTCAGATCTCACTAGCCCTGCCTCCAAATGCATGTACCTGAAAGGGTGACACCACACTGAATTTGCCATGCATTAAATATGAAATAAAAAGTGGGCCACTATACGCACAATGGACATTCAATGTAAAAATAGAGTATATCAAATATATATATAAATAATTTTAAAAATGTTAAAAGAGGGTATATAAAATATACAGACACCCACCCATCTATCAACCTCCCGGTCAATATACGGACAAAAAGTTTGGTTTGTATATGGACAAGGGAAAGTGGAATCTATGTTGGGTTGGTATAGGGACAATGAGAATGGAACAGGTTATATAAAGTTATAAGTCTCGCTCCGCCAGGCGTTCTGTCAATTTCTATGTCCCACTCTGCCAAACATTCTATCAAGTTATCTGTCCCGCTCCGCCAGGCATTCTCTAAAGTTCTATGTCCCACCCCGCCAAGCGTTATCGATTTTCACTGCGATAATAGCGACAATTGAAATCTCCAGTTAAAACCCCACTGGGCCTGTATAGTGACTTTGTTTGTTTTGTTTGTTTGATTAGGATTTTTAACGTAGCTTTAACAATTTTTCAGTCATATCACTACGATATCAACAGTGAGGCAATTTATAGTGATGTCTAGCACTGTGGCATCATGCCGCAGACATGTAGCATGATGTACCACCCAGTTCACATTATCTTGACACCAGGCCGACCAGTCCAAACACTAACCTTTTAATTCCGAGCGTCAAGTGAGGCAGCTGTTCGTACCATTAATGTAAGTCTTTGGTATGACTCGGCCGGGGATTAAACCCACGACCTCCCGCTTCGGTGGCAGCCGCTCTAACCACTAGGCCACCGGAGCGGTAATAGTGGCACCACAAAAACTGAGTCGGTATAGCGACAATAGGAATGGAACTGGTGGGGTGACGTCACGGTACTGGACATTGGAAACAATGTTGCAAGTGGCTGACCTCAATCGGGCCAAACAGGGATAGTGAGGGCAAAAAAAGCGATAACGCTTGGCCGGGCGGGCTGGTTCAGCTAGTTCAGAAGGTGAAACTATACGAATAATACAACTTGGCACGCCAAGACATAGAGCTTGATGGAACGCTTGGTGGGGCGGGACATAGAACGTCTTAAACAGACAAAGAGACATATTGCACAAACATAACAAAGACACAAATATCATATATTTTCCATACAGGGAAGAAGAAAAAAAAAACATATATGCCATCCACACAAAGGGAAGAAGAAAAACACTAACCCAAACTATAATATCCATGCAGGGAAAGGAGCAAAAAAAATCAAACCTAAAATATATATGTGTTAAAAGATGTCCGCTACCGCTTAACAGGCGTAAAGAAGCTCTTCCGTTTTTGTGCTGTTTTTCATGATATATGTGCTTGTTGTCTATCTTCGTCTACATTATTGTGCTTCATCATGCATTGGCTGTTCAGTTCGTATGTATTTCTTCATCTCCTTGTTTTGGAAACGAGAACAATTATATTTGCTTCTCAGCTGCCTTGCTCCAATGTTACGATGTCCTTTGTTCTTGAATAAACCGCCATCACATGATCGCCAGTCAACCTGTTTCTGCTATGATGGACCCTCATTAATTGCTTTAAATAACCACTCATTGACTCAAGGCTAAGCGAACTGGGACTACATTTATCGTTACTTAAATGTAAACGGAAAGATTCGGAAATATCTTTCAGTTGATGCCATTAAAAACTTGTGTGTACATTAGTACGTTCAAAACTGAATTACTGCAACTCATTTCTGTCTGTTTCGTCTCAATATCTACTTCAGAAACTTCAAAAAGTTCAAAACACAGCTGCTCGGATCATCCTTAGAGTGCCACGATCAGAGCACAGCTCCCTGCTGCTCCGTACTCTACACTGGCCATCCATTCGATCCAGAATCAAACACAAACTTTGTTCTCTGTGCTACGTTTCACTGACGGACTCCAGTCCAACATACCTGCCTGGCTTCACCCATGTTGACACATCAGCAAGATACTTACGTTTCTCTTCTGGCAATCGTATACTCATTATTCGCACTATGAAAACAAAGTCATTTGGACAACGTACTTTTGCATTCCAGGGCCCAGCAACGTGCAATCCATTGTCCATTGAACTTAGACACAAAGACACAATGATCCCTTTCAAGAGTGCTCTTAAAACTCACCTTTTTCAACTGCAGGAACGAACTTAAAGATCTAATAATGTTTCCTATCTTAAATATTTTCAGCATTTTTTATTTTTTCTAACTTCATTGTTTCGTTTTGTGTTTTGCTTTTTGTAGTCATATCATTATAGATGTTGTAAAGCGCTTGGAACTTCTAACGATTAGGCGCTAAACAAACTCCTCATTATATTATTATTATTATTATTATTATTATTATTATTATTATTATTATTATTATTATACTGACTGATCAAAGGATGAGGAAATGTCTGATGCAGCCTTCGCTTGTGGAAAACACACAACAAAAGTTCGCTTACCAAATGGTACATCATTTTTTTTCAGCCGAAATCAGAACAACAGACCTTAATCTGCAATATATCGAAAACCAACGTATTTTAAACAGCATCATCTTCTCCGACTCACAGTCAGTACTTCAGTCACATCACAATAGAAAACTGGACAACCCATATTCTTATCTAAAGAAATACAGAGCTGATTACCTCCCACAGTATGTTATACTGTTGGTTATCTAACCATATTAGTACTAAAGGTAATGAAAAAACAGACCGCGCTGCTAACATGGCCATATCCCAAGAACCATCAGATTATAAAATACCGTATACTGATTTTAAAATTAGTATCAAAGATTCTTTAAGCTAGAAGTGGCAGGCATCGTGGAAAATATAAAGTCAATGTAATCGTCACGCCATCAAGCCAACCCTAGGAGAATGGACTCCTTCCTACAGAACTACCCGTAGGGAGGAAGTAGTCATTACAAGAATTCGAATTGGTCCAATATATGTAATTCACTCCAACACACTAATAGCCAAAGACCAACCAGAGTACGTTTCTTGCAATGAACCATTCATTGTTAAACACTTTACGATAAGAGTGTTTCGACCTGAAACCTACGCGAGATCAGTACTACAGTGTGCATAACATGAAGGAATATCACTTGTATTATAGAATTTCATGAAACAATTAGACATTTACTCTAAGGAATATCACTTGTATTATAGAATTTCATGAAACAATTACTCTAACTTGTATGTCATCACATTGAGCATTTTCATTTTCCCTTATTTTCACATACCTTTTTATCTGTCATTATTAATAACTGCCTTATATATAGGCTTTAAATATTACCCTTGCCATATTATCGTTTTACTTTCAACTATTTGGTTTTGGTATTGACGTTCGATATGAAACCTTTTGTCATACATACAGCCTTTTATATGGCGCTAAATCACCTCACAGCACTGGTGCGCCGTAAAAATACAATCAATCAATCAATCAATCAATAAATCAATCAATCAATCAATCAGTTTAGAAGGGAAGGAAGATGAGTTTCGTACATTGTCAGTCTCTTCAGTTTCCAAGGTAACTGGGCCTTAACGCAGTCGGCAATTATGGGCATCAATATTTAGACGTAAGTGGAGGGGAGGGGGGGCGACGATTTTACCTCTTAACATGATTTAACCTACATACATACAATTTAAAAGCTGACAATTACATGTTTGCCTCCCTCTCCAAAATAATTCTGCAGAATCAGAACAAGAAGTACGACACGCGGGAAGGTACTGGTAAGCTTTCTCACATGCACACATTGGCCGAACCAGGAATTTGAATCCACATTGAGAGTGGGTGGGATGGCAGTGATCCGTAAAGGCCCCCTAATCCCTAAATACAAGTGATCTGGTAGGAGTCATCAATACACTAATCCTATGATCACTAAGACCAAATGTATCTCACAACATTTTAGAAACATTGCGTACAGTGGTGGTAATTTTTGGAAAATGCGGAATATTGCAGGCTTTAATAACAGGCTGTATTGTGGACGGCAGGTTATTCTTGTTCATCCAATATAACATCCATAAATAAAGCATCTGTTCCTGTGTTGTTTTGCTTTTGTTGTTTTGTTTGTTTGCTGTTGTTTTTCTTTGGGTGGGGGTCTGGGGACGGTGGGAGGGCATGGGAAGCCATCCAGCCTGTATTCAAGGCATGATGCAAAAATTGACCAACATTATAACCTTTAGATGCTCTTATTTTCAATTCTGCTTGGAAACCACTAAGTGGTGAAAGTGTCCGCCTCGGATGCGGTAGGTCGCGAATTCGAGCTCCGGCCGAGTTATACTATTTATCAAATTGGTATTAGCAGCTGCCTTGTTTGGCGATCAGCGGCTTGGTGTCAGGATAGTGTGACAGGGCTGGACATCATGCTACATGTCTGCGGCATGATGTCCCAGTGCTAGACATCACCATAAAGTTCCACACTGCAGACATCGCGAAAGGACTAAAATTGTTTAACGCAAAGTTTTAAAAAAAAATAATCACACACACACACACACACGTCTACTTGGAGAAAGAAAACAGACGATTGTAACAATTTATGTAATTGTATGCTGAGTTCATGATTATTTTATGTTAACAAATATTGTTTCCTAAAATCTGAGGTTGCTGGGCGGGAGAGGAAAGAGTTCTTTGAACAGTGGTGTTTTTTGAGTTTCTTATTTAATAGTACAAAAAGAGCTTGCAGATATATGTACTCACTTGTAAGTTGAGTCTATTTGGGAACTGCATAGAACCCGATCTGCCGTTGCATAATGCACCGTATGCCAGAAGTATTTAGTAGAACACACAATATAGACCTAGCTCTGCCGCCCCATTATTCGTCTGCAAATCAATGTCTATATTGTTTGTTGTTTGACCAGACTTATAAATGAGTATAAACGATAGTTAATAATATTTTTCAGTGTGACTTCATTAACTATTCTTGCATCAGTCGCTATGATAGATAAATTATATGATTAAAATAATCAGACATGGTATACGTCACCCCTCGAGGTAGAATACGAATCAACAAAGGAGTAAATTGTACGTAGACTTGGGCCGATACAATTAGAAAAGGGGTGTCAGGTACTTCACAGAGTCCAGGTGAAAGCTCGCGGGAATGAGTACATGTATACAACAAAGCAAGGCACAAAGCCACGCTTATATCAGCACACACTGTCTAGCCAGAACAGGTTGATCTGCCACTGCATGTATTCAACGACATCAAACAATTACCAATAGCTATCGATTCTAACTCTTCAGCAGGAAACTGCTATGTAAATAATACATTGTTAATGCGTGGCAAACGCATTTTTTTAAGACAATGAAGCCCACAAATATAATAAGCTAAAATATAATAATCCAGGGCTGGATCGTGGGAGGAGGAGGATTTCCAGACATAAAGCCACTACTGCACAAACACATGCCTGCAGTCACTTGAAACTTGAAATTCGACTCATTTGTTTGTTCATCTTGCGCACGTTTATATTACATTATTCACACTTTGAGTAAACAAGCCCACATGCTTTTGCTTTGTTGCTCTTTCGAGGAATGTCAGTACCCTTTTGAAATTATGGAACACGCCCCCCCCCCCTTCCCGAATTTTTTTAAAAACATTGTACGTCCTCGAAATTGAAGGTTTATTCTATAAGTATGCTCTCTCTCTCTCTCTCTCTCTCTCTCTCTCTCTCTCTCTCTCTCTCTCTCAGTAAAGAGAACAGTATATACTTTCGTTCAAAAGTCACAACACGAGCGACGTCGGCGTAGTTGGATGTTAGCGTTATGTTTACAATTGCACTATCTCTCGACTTCTACCCTAGCGAAATGCGCTGACTGTGTCACGGTTGCTGACCTAGCCATGTGTCCTCGAGTAAGGCACTTAACTTGCCACGACATGCCGTTACGTTTTTCTGACCTGCTGTACCGTAAAACACATAACATTCAACCAGTACTATTTTTGAACATTCAGCTATTTCATTTACTGTTGTAATAAAACAATTCACTGCGAGTGTATAAAAGAGAAAAGAAAGAAACTAGAAAAAGGCTGATAAAAAGCTACAATGTTATGACAGAACCACTAATATTTCTCAGCTTTGTGAATCCACCTTGATTGAACGTGTTGGAACACACAGCATGATGATATATTGAAGGTCGAGTTCAGGTTTAAAAGCATGCCCATATGAAATCATAAGGGGGGGGGGGGGGGCAACAAACTCAGACTTTTGAAGGTATCATTAATCAATAACCAAAGTCATGTGAGTTTCCACGAATTTCAAGGAAAACCGTGGGGGGGTGGGGTGGGGGGAACTTTAATTCTATGATATGGATTATTTGTATATAGGTATATCAATAATGAATATCGAAAAGTGAAATATATTATGTAATAATGTGTCACACAATCCACAGCAAAATGTAGTGCATCAGTCAATATTTGTCACTTTTTCAATCACTGATGCTTTCTTTAGTATTACTCAAAATGAATTTGCACAGCAGACATAAATGATTTACACGTATTCTTGATTTCATTTTCCTACTAACATCAACTCGGTCAATAATTAATAAATTATAAGCGATTAAGCAACTGTCTCATAATTAGACAATTAACAACTGTAATTATGTTTTTTTTTTATAATTTACGATAAGGATAAGCATGTTTGGCCATTTGTAATAACAATGCTAATGATATATATATATATATATATATATATATATATATATATATATATATATATATATATATATATATATATATATATATATATATATATATATATATATATATATATATATATATTACTTTTGGCTTAACTTACACAAAAATTAATATTTGACCACCTCCAATAAAACAAGTACAATTATAAAACAATTCTCCCCGACATGACTTGATGTCATCCAAGCGGAATACCATATGTTGGTTGGAAACAAGACCTAATGTGAGTACAGTAGGTTGCTTTAAATTTTCCATGTAGAGTCGATTCCCAGTTACAAACACAAATTTAAAAGGACAATTTCGAATTAAGGACAATAATCCAAAACGAACCAACCAAACTACCCTAGTACAATATTAGGGACCAAAGGTAAAGCTTGCAACTGAGATTATAAACACACTGTTCATAAATGCATCTAGTGGTTTGGATTTTATATATATATATATATATATATATATATATATATATATATATATATATATATATATATATATATATATATATATATATATATATATGTGTGTGTGTGTGTGTGTGTGTGTGTGTGTGTGTGTGTGTGTGTGTGTGTGTTGGTCTTTTAACCGCCGCTATAGGCATCTATGTACTCCTGTATTTAAAGTATAATGCAGGCCACTATGAGCCATAGCGACGCTGCTATCTGGCTATTTACTGTCCAACTTTGGATGTTATCCATACGTCAACCAACTCTGAGGTCAAAACACGTAGCCCCATTACGTTTTTGCTTTTGCTGAAGTGAATCTAATACAACTCTTGGAAGCAATTTTAAACTGAGCACGATTCTTTCAAAAAATGTGTGTTAACACGTGTTTTTGCAAAGTGTACAACTGCTGATACGTATTGGAACACCATCATCGCAAGCCATGGTTCCGATATGAAAACCCTATCTACATCTTGGTGGATCAAACGTATATATTGGTACGTTGTCTAGCGATATCTTTTGGATTTCATCAGTTTCGTCCTTCAGAATGTAATGCCAACTAGACTATAGCGTTGTGCATCAACCGAAAATGGATGGGCCAACTGACCTAGACAGAATATTTTATAAGTTTTACATTGAAAGTATGACTATGCACCAGAGGGAAGCCATTACAGTTGTTTGAAAAAATAAAGTATTTGCTCAAGCACTGATCAGCACTGGAAAACTGCTTATTTATGAGTCCATTCCATTCGTGCCCTCCCCTTGTCTTGATCATGTAGAAACAGTGTTCAGATTTGAACAACTTGATTTTAATTAGATGTGGTTGGTGGCTTGCAGCAGAGTTGCCAGATACGCGTATTTTTTTCCGCCCAGTTGTGCTCCTTTTTACCTTTGATTGCGTGAAAAATGTTTTGATTGTGGATTGCGATATTTTGGGCTGGTTTCTGATTTGTGTCGCCGTAATTTGGGCTGCATCAAATTGCTATTAAATTCTCCGCATTGAATCTCAAACTGGCGCTAGTGACGATAATATCTAAAGATCTTAATGAATCCACTATTCTGGACGCATCTCCTTAAACATTATCTTACATACTTAATTTTTTAAAAAAAACGAAGCGCGCTTCTAATTCCAAATTTCAATTAAGCTAGCATATCAATAGCATATCTAAGCTGGTAACTGTAGCCTGTAGGGCGGAGGCTCTATTATCCCTTTATCAGTGTTATAATATTGTTAAATTTATGGTATTTGGTTCTTATTTACTCTTCAGATTTTAATATTTAAACTGAGCAGTGTTTGGGCTGCTTTTTAAAGGTGCACGTGAGGGAATTGAAAAAAGCATCAGGCAACATTGGCTTGCAGCCACATCCAATGAGATTCAGATACCCGAAGCACAGAACTAACTGCTCGATGTGTAAATTCGGTTATCATATTGGAACCTTGGCTAGCGAAGATGATTAGAACACTTGCTTTGTCAAATCTTAGTTTTTTGGAGGTGCGTAAGTTTGGACGTTTAAAGATCTTCAGTGCCAGAAATAAGAAACTCTCAGTCTCTTGTTTGTAGTTCGCAATCCCATGATGCCTAAACAAATGTGATCACTTAAAAAATAACCGGAAATTGTGAAGATGGCACTGCGAGCGTGATCTAATATGCATATGACATTTAGATGCACTTTTATTCTGTAGTAGAAATCACACGGCCAAACATTGAGTCTAGTCTTCGCGGATTCTTTTGGATAGGTATTTGTATTGGAGTTAACCTCGCTGTCTTGTGAAGTCAGGCGTTACAGAACGCGACAAAACTCCGCATCAGCGTAATTTTTCGCCTTCGGGTCACCAATTAGGTCGTGCTCCGGATCCCGGGCAATTGTATGCGTTGGTCGTATTACATCATTATTTGATCGTATTACATCATTATTATATCACTTAACACCACAATATCATAGCAATTACAGCTGTCTCGTAGATACATGTATAACCAACAAGTTGGATCACACGATCAAACAACAATAGTTGGCGCTTCAAAGTTCTTCAGATTCTTTCTCATTCGTTCTTTCAATATTAAATAACAAAATAAAACATTAAGATAAACTCAAGACCTTATGCAAAGGTCCCAGCTGATATTATGGCTGATAAAGCACCCTGAGACCTGTTATAATCTTCATTATTTAGAAGGATGACAAGATTACAATGAGCTGCGCAAAAATCTAGGTTAAATGGATCAATGAATAACTGTACCTATCTTGTTAAAAATAGAAACAAGTAAATTATTGAGGATGGCATGAACATTTTGATACAATCGTACAAATGAAGCATTTCTTTTTCCAAACAATGGTTGCGTTTTTACTTTTGTGCATCTGTTCCAAATAAAATATACTTAATAAAAAGTGTCTATTAGTATTATTGTCATTCAGTGTACGTTTCTGTTTCATAGACCCCCGGTTTCTGGCTCTTGAGCCACGTATAAATTATTCCAGAACATATTTGATGTTTCAATTTGTTGAAAATAATGGCACATGTTTTGACACCGGTATACATCAAACAGTTTTGAATTCGGAGCTCTATATTCCTTATTTCGTTTTTGACTTATAAAGAGTACCATATATATTGAGGTTACATAGTGGGTACCTATGATAATGAGGTTACATAACGAGTACCTATGATAATGAGGTTACATAAAGAGCACCAGTGATCATGGGATTACTTAACGAGTACCAATGATAATGAGGTTACACAAAGAGCACCAGTGATAATGTGGTTACATAGTGGGTACCTGTGATAATGTGGTTACATAGTGGGTACCTGTGATAATGTGGTTACATAGTGGGTACCTGTGATAATGTGGTTACATAGTGGGCACCAGTGGTATTGAGGTTACATAACGAGTACCTATGATAATGAGGTTACATAAAGAGCACCAGTGATCATGGGATTACTTAACGAGTACCAATGATAACGAGGTTGCATAAAGAGCACCAGTGATAATGTGGTTACATAACGATTACCAGTGGTATTGTGGTTATATAGCGAGTACCAGTGATCATGAGATTACATAACGAATACCAGTGATAACGAGGCTGCATAAAGAGCACCAGTGATAATAAGGTTGCATAAAGATCAATAGTGATAATACGGTTATGCAGTAATATTGCTGTTACATAACTAGTAATAGTGATATTGTAGTTACATTAGAGTTTGCTATTTTGATTTAAATAACCGCTGACACAGCGTCTGATTATAAATGGTATGATGTTATCTGAAGTGACCTATACATAACATTGAATACTATACATGTGACCCATTTACCATTATGCGTTCCACCAAAGCACATAAGGTCAGGTTAGGTAACGCCTACTACCGTAAGTAACAATAGTCGCTGCAAAGACATGCGACTGTTGACCCAGTGTGGACAGCTACACCTGGCTTCCCCTGGGAAGTCCTTTCTGGTTTGATCAGGCAACCAAGTAAATATGCTTATCTCCGGATTATGACGGTAGTTGGCAAGAGCCGTGTGGACAGGGCAGAGCATTAGCATAGGTGTAGTAGGAACTGATGACCATCCACTTCTTGTAAACGTTTCGATATTGTCATGCACCGGATTCAGACGGATCTGGGCCAAAGAGCGAGGGTTACTCTGCGCAACTTTGCCTCACTTAAATCCAAACCACGCGCAAGTCATGACCTTCTCCTAACCCAACCACCACCACTCAACACCAACACCAAATGTATTCAAGTCATGTGACTTTGGGCGAAAGGCAAAGCACCAGGTGTAGATACACTGGAAATTGTAGCTGCAGAACAGCACAAAAGGCACAGAATCGCTGTTCACTGGACGGAAGCGGTGATGGAATCCGGCATCTCTATGGATGACCCATGAGTACTTTTTAAGATTACCTTGCTCACCTATGCAGCGTGAAAACTAAGCTTGAAAAGATGGCTTAGCATTGTTTTCTTTACCTTAGTCCTGGTCACCGCACAGAGGCTCGTATAGTTTCTTACAATTTACCTGTTTCATATTACTATATAAAAATACAACACAACTTTTATTATTATATTGTATATGCATGATAAGTAAATTGTAAAGAACGATACGAGCCACTGTTGATCGGAATAGAGCTGCTGACGGTGATCCTACCTATGCGGTGGAAGGCCTAAGAAGAAGACAAAGATGAAACAACTCCCTATCGGTGTTCGGAACGTCATATTCGCTATCCAAGGTTCCGATATGTTAACCCTATCAACATCTTCGCGGATCGATATATATTTTAGTGCTTCGGGTTTGTGAATTTCATTGGACGAAGCGACAACCCATCGTATGCAATCAAAATACGTAGTTCAAACTTGAATACTGTTCCTACTTGATCGAGAGAAGGGAAGCACACAACTGGAATGGGCCAATAAGTAAGCCATTGTATATTGCAGGTCCGTATCTGTACAAATACACCCTTTCCCACAAAGAAATACATCTGTAATGGCTTATTACTGGTACGTACTCCTAATTTCGATGTTCAATTTACAAGTATCCTCTTGAAGTCAATTCCTTTTACTATTTTATGTTGATGTACAAAGTACCGCTATTACTCACTATTGTTCGGCATTACATACTGAGGCAGGCAACGTGAAAATCAAATAGAGGTCGCTAGTACAAAGCACTAAACTATCTAATCGATCCACCAAGGTGTAGACAAGGTAAACATATCGGAATCTTGGCAAGCGAAGATGCTGGCACGTACGTACACTAATGGACAGTACATATGCAGACAGACCAGAGTGAATAATGGGTCTAGTTGATAGAGTCCAGATTCAGCATCCAGACAGCAACCATGTGGAAGAAAAACTCACCAAAGTAGGAGACGACAACATATTGTACGCCACATCGTTCAAAATAGATGAAGTCGAGTGATCTTAGGGTGAACTTAAATTGTCATACGGTGAGCTTGGAGTAATCGCAGTGTGAGATTGGATAGGTCGCAGTTTAAGCTGAAGCAATCGTCGGGTGAGTAGGACTAATCGTAGGGTGACCTAGATTTATCATAGGGTGAGCTGAAGTATTCGTAGGCAGTCCCGGATTACCCATTAGGCAGAGTAGGCAACTGCCTATGGGCCCCGCGACTTTTATGGGCCCCATCAGGGGCCCCCATGAGACCGTGACCGTGGGTCTGGGGCCCCAAAAGTTTGACTGCCTATGGGCCTCCACGGTGCTTAATCCGGCGCTGTTCGTAGGGTGACCTGGATTAATTGTAAGACGTGCTTGAAAAGGCGAGCTGAACAGATGAAAGCAAAATTGAACACGAGTTCCCTGGACAACCCACATAGTTCAATAATAAGCAAATATTATGGCTCTCGTAATGTGTGAATGCTAGTTATGGACAATTTGTATTATATTATTAAACGTATGTAGAGATTGGGCATTGTGATATACTTGTCCGTAAAAGTAAAAATGTACAAAAAATGTTACCTCATTGCACATATTTTACATTATATTATCATTGGTTCCAATGGTTGCTATCGCTACGGTGGATATGGGAGATAAGCACTCACTTCCCTTGGACCCCCCACCACCACGCCAATGGCTTGTATTTGATAGAGCCTCTATCAACCAAATCCAGCTACAGGCCTTCACGAGTGGCTTAACTAAGTCCGGCGGAACCTGTTTAAAGAGACTAGAGAAGCCATGACAGGCGAGTTTCTGAAGCCTAAAAACTAGACGCTTTGTGAAGATGGGGCTCGTTAACTTTGGGTGGTCGCCTAGCTAAGAGAAGGTAAACTCTGACTTCAAACATTCGCCGCCTTGCGAATATACGCTCTAATGGGAATCGCTATGGGAGTAAACACTAACAGAAAATCAGGAGATGGACTCCCTAAGGCATTGTTTTCAATGTCATCTTGTCCTTTGCCTTGGATCCATCAGCTGCGTGGAGAGAAGGAATCAGCTGCATGAACAGCAACTGATTCTCCATCTCACCATGTCCAGGCTTGCGTCCTGGAGAGGTCATTGCAGCTTCGTTTCACAGCGTCCACATAACACGGGAAGCAGCAGTTTACCGAATATGTCATCGCTCGATTGTTGTGGCGTCAGACGCCAAGGGTTGCTTCCAACGGTGGGAGAGACCAACAGGTTTCAGTGAACAGCTACGGCCCTCCCCAAGCTCAGCAGCTCCCAGACAATAAGGTGCAATCACGCCATAGCTATTCTGCCTTGCTGGGTGCGTATGACGTAAGGTACGCGAGTACATGAAAAAGAGGACTGCAACTTCTGCACCAAGAAATAACAAGCGAAAATCAACAAGGAAACCTCTAATACTCAAGCTATGTACCTGTAATATCCAGACTATGCTAACTGGACTCCAGATGATCTCCAAGCAATCAGCGATGTTCGAAAGACTTCAGTCATCAACGACGAATTTGCAATACTGCAGGTTGACATGTCCATACTACAGAAGTCACACAGCTACCAAATTCCGGGTCCACCAGAGAAGAGAACTACACGTTCGTCTGGCAAAGAAAGAGCCCTGACCAAGCGAGAGAGTTTGGTGTTGGATTCGCTGTTAGGAATTCTCTGCGTGCAAGATACCACCATTAACCCTTTCATCAAAATCAACTGTGTCACCCTGGAAGCAGTCAATAAATTTACCTACCTGGGGTCCACCATCAGCAACACTCTCTCGCTTGATAAGGAACTGGACAGAAGGATTGGAAAGGCAAACACTATCATGGCAGGACTAACGAAGAGGGTATGGTAAAACAACACGCTGACAGAGCACACCAAGGTTCAAGTTTACAAGTTCTGCGTTCTCAGCACCCTTCTATATGGAAGTGAGACCTGTTGTACCTACACGAGGCAAGAAAGCCGACTCCATTACTTCCCTATACGATGCCTAAAACGCATCATGTAAATCAGCTGGCAAAACAATGTCCCGCACAGCGAGATCCTGCAGCGTGCAAATACCCCCAGAATGTACTCCCTGCAGATCAAACGCCGCCTTCGATGGCTGAGACACGTCCGACGCATGGAGGATGGGAGGATGCCAAAGGACATCTTATATAGACAGCAAGCCACTGGCACGAACAGAGTCGTCCGCCCCTCACTCCGTTTCAAGGATGTGTGAAAGAGGGACATGAAGGCATACAACATTTCACCCGATGGCTGAGAAGTGCTGGAGACTGAGTCACCTGGAGACTGACGGTAAGTGAGGGCATATAAGTCGTTGATGCAAGGAGATACCAGTTGGCGTCAGAGAAACGTGAGAGAAAGAAGAACGAGGCAGCAACCCAAACGTCCCAGTATGTCCCCACCAACTGCAGTATGGACTGTCCCTCGTGTATAGGCCTGCACAGCTACAGCTGACGATGCCAACACCCTAGAGACAGACAACACTCCAAGGGCTCTATTCGCATGGTCTCTCGAGACTGAGTGCCAATGATGATGATGATGATTATTATCAAGAGACATTTTATATTTAATTTACGTCGAATGTACAATTTCAATGTTATAAGAATTCTGGTTTTGAGCTTAAGTAGGAGTTTCTTTTTTCTTTAAATAAAGTTTCTAGGATACAGGTATCATTACAAAGCAATGTGATGTCAAATCGTACTGTCTGCATTGTCAAAATGGACAACATATATGTTCAAAGTTCCGTTATCATACTGTTTTGGTCAGTGAATTTGCAAAACCATGAACACGTAAATGTACCTAAATTACATGATGCAGTACAAACATGGCAAAAGTGGTTAGATCTTTCATCAATGTTAATGGGAGAAACTCCAGTCTTAATGGACATTCAAGTCATTTTGCCAACCATCTCAAACCGCCATTTGTTCAAACTAACCTAAAAGAAATGTGTTTTCATTTGAACTGTATTGTTATTGAGTTAATGAGTTAATATTTATTCATGACATGCATGTCGTATGATGTACTAATTTGTTGTGCAAGCAATTATTACAATTTCCATTTTTTGGGCCCCTCCCCCCCCCCCCCCCCCCCCCCGCCTAAATCAGGCCACTTTCTACATCCTAAGTTTTTATTCTGGCTTGACAAAAAAGCCGTGGATTTTCTGAATGGTAAATGCTTAGATCTGCAAATAGGTATGTCCCTTGGATATTGTATCATCTGTGGTAATACTTTAAATAATAGTTGAACATTACTTTCTTGTCTAATGTAGATTGATGGTAAGTTGATGCTACCATCCAAGGAGTAGAGAGGTGCATTTTTGATGTGAAAGCATAAATGACATGTAACAAGCTGCAGATGAATGATGATAAAACTGAGGCAATTCTGATCATAACAAAAAGACTTTTTCATTCACATCCTTTACCTCAAACAATAAATATCAGCATCACCAACATTAAATTCACATAGTGTGAAACCAAGGCGTTACTCTAGACAATACTCTCACATTGCACCAACATGTCATGAACATATGCACGACTGCATATCTTGAGCTGAAACGCATCAGCTCCATTCGCAAATATCTTTCAGTTGATGCCACTAAAACACTTGTGTGTTCATTAGTACTTTCAAGACTGGACTGCTGTAACTCAATTATGTCTGGTTCGTCTCAATATCTACTCCAGAAACTTAAAACAGTTAAAAACACAGCTGCTCGGATCATCCTAGGAGTACCACAATCAGAGCACACCTCTCTGCTGTTCTGTACCCTACACTGGCTATCCATTCGATCCAGAATCAAACACAAAATTTGTTCTCTGTGCCATGTTTTACTGACGGACTCCAGTCCAACATGCTTATCTGGCTTCACCCACGTGTATACACCATCAAGATACTTATGCTCCATGTCTTACAATCATATACTTATTATTCCCACTATGAAAACGAAGTCATATGGACAACGATCTTTTGTATTCCAGGGCCCAGCAATATGGAACGAATTGTCCATTGAAATTAGACACAAAAAACAGTGATCCCTTTCAAGAGTGCTCTTAAAACTCACCTTTTCCGACAGCAAGAACAAACTTAAAGACCTAAGAATGTTTCGTACCTTAAATATTTTCAGCATTTTTTATGTTTTCCAATTCTTGGTTTTTGTTTTTTGTTTTTCTGTAGTCATATCATTATAGTTGTTGTAAAACCCTTAGAGCTTCTAAAGATTAGGTGCTATATAAAGTCTTCATTATTATTATTATTAATGTTTCTATTGTGTCATTTGCAGAAAAGGAAATTCAACAAATATTACAAGGCTTATCTAGAAAAGGGTGTTATGGACAGCTGGCCACTGGCATGATAAGAGTAGTCTGCCTCTTAACTCAGTTTGAAGGATATGTGCAAGAGGGACATGAAGGCATGCGACATTTCACCAGATGGCTGGGATATGCTGGCAGAGGACCGAAGTACCTGGAGACTGATGGTAAGCATTTTTTGTCCACCCCACCCCCAAATGCATAAATCAGACCACTTTCTGTATTGTAAGTTTTTATTTTGTCTTGACACAAAAAGGCTGTGGTTTCTCTGAATGGAAATGCTTAGATCTGCAAGTAGGTATGTCCCTTAGATATTGTGTCAACTGTAATACTTGAAATAAAATAGTAGAACATTACTTTTTCATCAAATAAAGGAAATTGAATAAATATTATTAGGCATATTTAGGAAAGGGTGTTAATGATTTAAAAAGGTCTGTAGCATTATCTCCAGAGCTGTGCTCTTAAATCATAATTTGTTTGACATAGTCTGTCATCAGAATTTATGTAACTTAGTCCCTGCTATCTGAATGTATGTAACTCAGTCCCTGCTATCTGAATGTATGTAACTCAGTCTCTACCATTTGAATTCCCCAAACAATAAGTATTTTCAGTTTGCAAATTTCACATCGAGAGGATTGCAAGAACATTTGAAACTACATGTACTGGGTATGCCGAAAACATCAAGTTTTACGTACCAACAAAAATGTACATAATCTTTTTGAAATATCAAAATTTGACTCCATTATTGGACTTAGGATTCATTTCTTATTTCACTGTTTGACTAGGAGGCTATATTAACAAATTAGGACCTAATGGAATAGTGTTTTTAACTGTCTTTTTTTAAATTTATGTCTCTCCCTATGATCTCTCCAACATCACCCTGTAGTTACTTAACCTCACTGTACAATCTCTCCATGCTCACCCTGCAGTTACTTGATCTTACTGTATGATCTCTCCATGCTCACCCTGCAGTTTCTTCATCTCACTGTATAATATTCTCCATGCTCACCATGCAGTTACTTGATCTCACTGTACGATCTCTCCAGGCTGACTCTACTATTACTCCTGCTAACTTTATGATCACTCCATGTCATCCATTTTGAGCGATATGGCATGGGAACACCTTCTGGATTTACTGATGTAAACAATAGCAACATGAAGCTTGTGCTGGTTTGTCATCAAATGACCATTACTCAGCAATTCACAAACCTCCAAAAAGGCATAAATGATAGACCAATGCAAACGAGACTAACACTGTCTGGCAAAAGACGTGCAACTGTCACCAGTGCCAATGAATCCACCACAACCAACCCATTGAGATCGAAGACAAATTTTATGAAGACCTGCAGTGACTTCTCTTCCAAAGGAAACAATGTCATCAGTTTTGGAGGCTTTAATGCTTTGGTGCAGATTACTAAACATGGCCAGGTGTTATTGGCAAACATGGCTTTGGCAAATGCAACAACTATTGATTTCTCCTACTGAAGAAATGCGCTACCATGGATTCAATCACCAAAACAGTTTTCCGCCTACCAAATCCAAACATGACAGCAATTCATCACCCATGAAGGTAGTCTTCAACTCCTTTAAGAGAACAGTCCAACACAAAACTCACAGAGTTGCAAGATTCATGTCTGCAAGATAAGGCAAATGAGATTTAATGATCTGCAAGAAAGTAATGATATGAAGATCTATGAAGACATTCCATAGGCAACACTCATCAGGAACTTCCTCCAATACTGAGTATCAACAGTCCCACACTACTCAATGCTAAAAAGATACTTTAAAGATGTGCAGACGACTTCAGCAACATCCTCACCTTTCAGCAAGGAGGCAACTGATGGACTGTCCTAAGTAGAAATCAACATACTACATGCTGATCCTCGAATGCTGACTGAAACTGAAAGCAATTGATGAGATAAATAGTAAAGCACCTGAAATGGATGCAACACTTTCATAAGTATACAAAGCGCGCATATAACATAGAAACTGACTGAACTCTTCCAGTGAATATGGAACCATACCCCAGGTGTACACGCATACATCAATCGTTGATTTGCACAAGTGGAAATGCAACGCAAAATCACATGACAACCATCGGGGCATCCTCAGGGCATGCTAACAATACTAGTCAAGTGACAATACTAGTCTTTCAAGATTTACTCATTTCATGGTGTACCATAAAGGTCTGGATTAATACAAAATGTATATTATGCCATTATGACTATAATTTAAGAGTTCTAATTTTAGCAGGAACATATACTATGTCGCAGCAAATGACTGACTAATGAATACTGTAATCATTTATCAAATCTGTAACCATGTGGTGAACTTAATATATGAACAAATGATTACTAAGATGTGGTGTCACGCCTATCCAAGAAATGACATAACCAACATCAAAACTAAAACCAGAAATGTGAACATAACATATATTTACCCCTGTGGCAAAACTACCATGTCAGTAACATATTGGTCAAAATGACCTAGTTTAGGAATACAGGTGCTTTACTCATGAAAATTATTCTTATTACAACAGTTCTTGAAGGCAATGTTAATATTGGATATATGATCTTAAAAATACCATTCAATTGTAAAATGTAGCACACAGTAGCTTATTTGGATACTTTTATAAGTGCAAGTAGTGTATCAACATGAAGATCACTGTTTTAGATCTAACAGTGGCAATTTAACTATAATATGCCATCATGCTTCATTGTGTAGGTGGTCCGTTTTGACATAGATATAATTGATGAGGTAACATTCTGCATTGGGATGGAAACTAATTGTTTTAAGTGAGACTATTTAAATTTCTGTCTGCTCATGATTGTAAAAATGGAGACCCAGATACACCGTATAGATTCACTTATGGGCCAAGTCCAACTGCACAGACCCAGATACACCGTATGTATTCACTTATGGGCCAAGTCCAACTGCAAACTGCACAGACCCAGATACACCATATGTATTCACTTATGGGCCATGTCCAACTGCAAACTGCACAGACCCAGATATACCGTATGTATTCACTTATGGGCCATGTCCAACTGCAAACTGCACAGACCCAGATACACCATATGTATCCACTTATGGGCCAAGTCCAACTGCACAGACCCAGATACACCCTATGTATTCACTTATGGGCCATATCCAACTGCAAACTGCCCAGACCCAGATACACCATATGTATTCACTTATGAGCCATGTCCAACTGCAAACTGCACAGACCCAGATATACCATATATATTCACTTATGGGCCATGTCCAACTGCAAACTGCACAGACCCAGATACACCATATGTATTCACTTATGGGCCAAGTCCAACTGCACAGACCCAGATACACCGTATGTATTCACTTATGGGCCATGTCCAACTGCAAACTGCACAGACCCAGATACACCATATGTATTCACTTATGGGCCATGTCCAACTGCAAACTGCACAGACCCAGATATACCACTGCATAATGTGCTAGAAGATCTGGGTCACTAAAGTTTTCTAAGAGTAGTTGGTGGAACTTACATGTACTCAGATCTACCAACACATTATGCAATGGTAAGATTAGCTTTTATGTTGCTTGCAGTTGGACTTTACTTAAAAACAAGTATATGCAAAGTAAAATGGTTGCTCAATGTGTTTTTTTTTGTTATTTCTATTTAATTACCTGTATGTACATGCAGAAACTATGTGCATCACATTTTAAATTGTTATTTTAAACAGATCCTATTATTTAAGGCAAGTATTTGAATGTTTAGAAAAATATGAACCTGGTTAAAACCATAGGATTGCATGTTTTACTGGGTTTAATGGTTAACAACAATAAAACCATTATTAACTTTGTTCCTAGTTTTATATAGGTTTCAAGAATCTACCCAAAACCTCTTCTTCTTAATTTATGAGTATTGAACCCATCTCTGATAATCTTGCTACTCTCCAATGTACTACATTTGGTTGGTTGGGTATTTTTGAGTCTTGTTTTGTATGTTAAAATTATTCTGCAGACATATTTAATGTTGTATTTAGATAACATACGTGGAAACATTTGATAGGAATATTCATTGGAATTACAATGTGCTCACTGGAATAGAACACAATTCTGGAACTATTGAAATTAGTCAAAGGAATTCAATGACCTGAAATTCATTTGGAACATTCCATTCCTGTGAACTTGAACAAAACATTTTAGGATTATTTTGGATTCACTTCATAATACTGTATGTAACTCTTACATTTTCTTTTTATAACTTTGATAACAGGGGACACCGAGTGGCAGAGTGATCTAAAGCACTTTCCATTACGGATCACTGCCATCTCACCTCTGTCTGCGTGGGTTCGAGTCTCAGATTCAGCCAATGTGGGTATGTGAGAAAGTTTGCCAGTAGCTTCTCGTGGGTCGGTGGTTCTTTCTGGGTTTTCCGGGTTCTTCCTCCACGATTAATACTGGTCGCCATGTATAGCCTATATTGTGCTGAAAAAAGGCATTTAACCCTACAACAACAACTTTGATAACTTAGTTTACCATAACATTGTAACAATGTTCCATCCATATGACCATCCATGGAGAAGCAGCAGTTATAAAAACAATTCAAGACAGCCCCAGTAGTGGTCATATGTTTGAGTAACAACACTTTCATTTAGTATCAACTGGATAAATGTGTGTGTGAAGTTTTATGACAATCTTTCAAGTAGTTAATTAGGAGCAATAGCAATTACAGACTTGTGCTAATGGACAGAACAAACAAATGACAGATAATTGACAGATAATTGCCAGACCATTCCATTAGCTCTTCTGTTATATTACCAGCAGAGTTCAAAATGATTTTCTTATGCTTGAGCTACATGTTCACAAAACACATTAGGTACATTGCAAAGTTGTTTATCGTAACCTTTGACCTTGAACCTGATATTATGCAATGTTTGGTTAAATCTTGACTTAGTACATGTATTTCTTTCAACCAAAATTTAACAAGTTATTGAAGTAATACAATTTAATGTATTCTTTTGACATATCCACAAACTGGATTCAGCAAGAAATGAACACATATTTCCTTGTGTTTTTTATGCTTACAAAATAGTATAGTTAAAAGCATTTGGCCTAAAATTCAATGTCTGAATGCTGATTATCAACCTCATTTTTGGAATGAAACTAGATGCAAAGTGTGGTTAAAATTGACTTGTAGAAGTCACTTGTTTATATGATTAATGAAGTACAACAAATGCAACCAAGTATGTACCATCCAAGTCCAAGTTTTCAAAACTCCTTAATGAAAGTGTGAACAAGTTTGAATGTCAAATCTGCACCATTTTCATTTTGAGACAATTACATATTGTTAAGAATGTTTTAAAGAAAACCCCAAATGAATGTAACAGTTCAAATAAAAAGTTTAATGATAAACAAGATTTTCTATGTTATGTGATTTTTAGATGAGCACCATTTTCATTGATATGTTGTTAAATATTGTTTAAGTGAAAATTATGTTAATACAAACCATCCAATCACAAGATTTAACCATACATTTTTCAGAATCACTGTCAAGGTAGTTATTTTAAAAGTTATATCATCATTTTAATACAGGAATAACTATATCTTGTTAGGAAGAAGTGGTTTTAAAAAAATATTAATATGGCAAGCACTTCTGGAGAACCAGCTGTTACAAGATTTGTCAAAGTTTGGGAGGTCACATTGACATTGGTTCTGACATTCTAATGTAATACATGTAGTCCAAGGACAAATGTTTTTAAAACCAATGTTTAAGGTTTTTATTGTCAAACATCTGAGGATGATCTCAGACTTCCAAAGTTTTTTGCAACCAATACTACGAGGTTTCCTAGGAATCCTCGGATATATCCATGGTTTTCAAACATTCTAAGAATTCCTTGGACATATCATCCAAGGTGTCCTAGGACACATCCTTTAAGGCGTCCTCAGATATATCATCAGGGGATTCCTGACATATTGTCCAAGGATTCCTTAGACACCTCCTAGCATAAAACAATAGACCAATAATATAAAAGAAAATTTTACAGAATAAAGAATAAGTTTTAATTTTATTTATTCAACACATACAATTTTTTTTTTATAAAAGGTCCAGATATCAAGAATGCCCATAATATTCCTTTAATGCCAAACTGTCCATTCAATTCTGAAAATCCATCCATCCACACCAATGGTTTCATGATGGCTTTACATGTCACCGATTTTATTGTTTATCATCGCCTCTTTGATATTCTGCCAATTCTTTTGGATCAGTTCTGTAAAAAAAAAAATATTGGTTGAAAATATCAAATGTGATGAAATAATAAAACAAACAGCACAATATAACATAACTGTTATTGGCAGCCATAAAGTTAAAAATCATGTCTGGAGTAATTCAGTTTGAAAACAAGGTATTAAACCTGAAAAATTTGCTATATAATATTTTTCCATAACTGATTGTTCTTTAAATTTGGGACCATCATTCTGAACTATTTATAACAAATACAGCATTTTATTCTGTTCCTGGCTCAATGCCTGACTGGTTCAAACTAATGTATCATTATTTCACTGTATGCACCTACTCACTGTATTATCGGGGGCTCTATATTACCACGGCAAACATGATTTTGGATATGCGACATCTATCGCTTGTTTACAGAGCTAGTAAGGATGGAAATATTTTTGTGCAATTTCCTCTAAAAAGTCAATATTTGTTTTATAAGTTTACAATGAAAAAGAATAAACATCATCTTTACATAAAGTGCATGAAATTACGTTGATCAGCCAAAACTCCAGTAGAACTTGCTATACCGGTATTGGCTTTGATTATGAAATTTATTCAGTGTATCATCTGATGTTTGATGGTAATAAGTCATATGCTGGTAGTATAAGTAAATAAATTGTAACAAAATCACAAATCTTTTTTTTTTGCTTTATATATTCAAACAAAAACAAATAATAATTTGTGTGTGGAAACCGAAAAATATTTTGTTTTTTCAGTGTATTTCATTGTTTCTAGTAACCCGTTGCTATTGGACATAGCGTTACATCACAATTAATATTTCTATATGTTCTCTACATATATTTCTCAGTACATGTACAGAATAATAATAATTCCACTGTGTGACAATCAATGCAAATCATATGTTAATCTAAAATACCTCCAAAGATGACTTCATGCTGAAATTCTTGTCAAAGGTTCATCTGCATTTTTTTGAGAGGCTGCACTGTAAACAGGACAGTATGTAAACTAAACACAGATTTAACTTCTGGACCATTACTAAGGTCTAATTACTCAATGTGCACGGTCGCCGAAATACACACAGACAACTACTTTCTGAGCTCATATTCTCAAGAATAAACACATACATGTACCTTTAAATCCCTACTGAAAATGCATCAATATAACTCTTCTATCATGACCAAAATGAGAGAATGTTCTAAAAAAAAGACTAGAACTACATTCATGGGTACTAAACTGTAAAAATTAATTGTGATGCGAACACTATTGTCTTAGCTGTTTTGGTGATTGTGGGTTCCTTATTTGTTTGAACCCTAAATTTTACAAAAAGTGCAAACTTTGCAAATAATATGCAATACATTCCATGCCATTTAGTAGTGGTCTTAAAAACAGAAATTAAAATCCATTTTAATTATGTAACCAGACATCTTTCTTAAAGTTAAAGTATCGATGATTCTTGCAGTTTTGCAAATTTGTATGTAACAGGTAAAATAGAACATGAGATTGGCATAATTGATGCCATATTTCCTTTTCAATTAGACAAGAAATCCAATTTAAGTACTATTTAATATCATCAACATAGGACATGCATAAGCATTCATCATTTTAATATGGTGCACAAACTTACATCTGAAATGAAGGGCATATACTTTATGGGTTTGCAAAGTATGTGATGCGTTGTCATGAATCACTATCTCATAATATCAAAGTAGAATGCAGAAGCAATTGTGGGAAAAAAACATGATTATATGGCAGGCCAGTACAATTATTTAAATGATAAAATACTGTACTTATTAAAAAGTGGATAAAGGAACATAGCTAAATTTCATCAGTATACGAAAGCTGTAATGAATCAGATTGATTGCTATGTAAATTTTCATGCTGCCTATAATAATAATAATAATAATAATAATAATAATAATAATAATAATAATAATAATGATAATTTTGTAATAATAATAATAATAATAATAATAATAATGATAATTTTATAATAATAATAATAATAATAATAATGATAATTTTATAATAATAATAATAATAATAATTTTATTATAATAAAAATAATAATAATAATAATAATTTTATAATAATAATAATAATGATAATTTTATAATAATAATAATAATAATAATAATAATAATAATGATGATAATTTTATAATAATAATAATAATAATAATAATGATAATTTTATAATAATAATAATAATAATGATGATAATAATTTTATAATAATAATAATAATAATAATTTTATAATAATAATAATAATAATAATAATAATGATGATAATAATAGTAAATAATAATAATAAATGTACCTTATTTATAGAGGGTGACTATGAAGGGTGATTTAATGCACTATAATAATTATGAAGTTATTCTAAGATCCATTTTTGAGTCATTCCATATTTTTCATAATTTATTGTTCTTCGATGATTTTAAACATGACCTCATTTACATGTTTAAAAATAATTAAAAACAATAATTCCTTTTTGTTATATAAATTCAACTACTGTTAATGGGATAGTTTGCTTTGCTCTATTCAAAATGAGCATAATTAAATAATTTGTATCATTCAAATGTACTATATTCTTGTAATTCACTTCAAAGTAATTCACTTCCAAAGAATTACAACTGAATCATAAAAAATATAAAATTAGAAAGGAACAACATTTATATTTATATTAATTAACATTATGTTAAGAGATTATTATTACTATGAGTCTTATATATCTACAATGATTAAACAATACATGCAAGCAGAAACACTCAGTCCAATTTCCATACCATTGTTTCACAAATTTTTTTTAAAAAAAATCCCTCTTCTACAACATAAATAAGCTATCAATGAGATAAAGATGAAACAACAATAAGATTTACTGAACGCTGTAGGCCTACATGTTTGTCCCAAAACAATACAGCTGACGGCGCAATGCCAAGTAAGTGAAAGCACAAGCTCTTGATTTGGGTCAACTAATATGTACACTCAACATATAACACATCTAAAGACATCATACAGTATTTATACTTTGCCAGACAACCTCATTCCCACTGAAAGCAAACACAATCTATTGAAAAAAGCTGATGCAGTGTACAGCCGGCTTCTGAAGCAAGAGCCAATAAATGTTCTTATAATTTTAAAAATTAATGAAATATAATAAAAAAAATTAACTTACCTCTGATCCTTCTAATTAATTCCTTCTGTAATTCCAAAACACAGCAACCTTGCTGACACCAAACCTCACTCTTAGACTTTGTAAACTTCATGTGCCTTTATTAGCTGAACAATATTTAGGAAGTTATGAACATTTCAGGCAATAGGATTATTATATACATAACATAAAAAAGTTATTGCGATTGATGAATCCACTCCTTTATAAAGTTTTTACAGACCAGTTTGCTTTCAACAGACCACTGAAAGGATAGATATGGCTTTGCCAAGCTTAAATGAGGGTTGCCTTTTTACATGGAAAATGTATTTTGCAGTTGCTTTGTATGTCTACATTTCATGAATACTTGAATTGTATATAAACTAATTGCAAATAGAAAATAATTTACACTGGTTTAAACGCAAAATGAAAACATTGTTCAAATTTATGTCATCAATAATTTTAGAGTTTTTTTTCATGTTATTTAAACATCAAAAGCCATCTATCTTTGTAAAGTTTAATATTATAAAATGCCCATATGGATTACACGTTTCAGAGATGGAATCGGTGTTGTACAAGCAGAGTACAACCCCTTTTTGTTGTCAGAAAATAGAATCAAGTGTTTGGTGTATTCTTCCCAAGACATTTTGAAAGGGATTAAACTTCAATATAACTGTGCTATTATCAGCTGTCATATTAAAAAAATGATAATTAAAAATAGCATCATGCCAATCATCCATGTAAATTTGTTGCAGTTGTATATGTATAATTATTATTCTTGTAATTTTTATGTGACAAATAAACAGTGTCATACAAGTTTTCAGAAAACACATTACACTAATCATGTAATAGTTTAGTATCCTTCGAAACTAATACTTTAAATTATTATTCCTGTAATTAACACACAATCACAAATTTTAAGAAAGATGTCATGTGACCCATTAAGCATTGAACACTTTACTTTAGAATCAGTTGTTAGAAAATATATTTTTACAGTTGTCCTGTATGGTTACAGGGCATTAGAACTGGGACCACTGTGTTACGCTAAGATGATTGTATGAAGTGATTAAACATGTATGAATGTTAAGAATTTTTCTAACGGGGGGATTCCAGCATGTATATTGGTTTTCGTTCTTTATCTCATATTTTTATCTCCATTTAAATAAGAAACCAAAATCTGCAATCCTGTTTGGCACCATCATACCTGAACTGAGATGGTACACTGTGAAACACATATCAATCAATCAAAATTAATTAAGTAAACTTTTAATTTCAAATCCTAGATTTAATAAGTGTTTTTGTTAATGACAATCATTATTCACTTTAAAAAGTGGTAAAAATATGTTTTGAATAAATAAAGAGAAATCTCTAAGTGCACAGTTAAAACAGACCAAGTTCATTTTCTAGCTAAAATATTTCTAAGTCTATATTTCTGAGCTATATCCAAGCTAATGTTTTTTTACTAAATTCTTATTTCCAAGGTTTTTCCGAGACAGAAATAAACTAAGTGCTCATGTCCAAAGCTTTGTTTAAGGTATTTCCTAGTTTTTTTTAATGTACAAGATAATGTTTGAGGTTTGCTTATAAAACCTTGGACAAAATATCAGCATTGTCCAAGGTTTTCCAGGTTTTCCTAGGAAAACCATGGAAAAATCTCAGATGTCCAATGTTTTAGGTCAAAATTCCAAGTACCGGTATAACCTCAGAAAATGTACACCTTTGATGGCTTAGTCAAACCCTGTCACTATAGCTTAGTCAAACCCTGTCTCACTATGGCTTAGTCAAACCCTGTCTCACTATGGCTTAATCAAATCCTGTGTCACTATGGCTTAGTCAAACCCTGTGTCACTATGGCTTAGTCAAACCCTGTGTCACTATGGCTTAGTCAAACCCTGTGTCACTATGGCTTAGTCAAACCCTGTGTCACTATGGCTTAGTCAAACCCTGTGTCACTATGGCTTAGTCAAACCTTGTGTCACTATGGCTTAGTCGAACCCTGTGTCACTATGGCTTAGTCAAACCCTGTCTCACTATGGCTTAGTCAAACCCTGTCTCACTATGGCTTAATCAAATCCTGTGTCACTATGGCTTAGTCAAACCCTGTGTCACTATGGCTTAGTCAAACCCTGTGTCACTATGGCTTAGTCGAACCCTGTGTCACTATGGCTTAGTCAAACCCTGTCTCACTATGGCTTAGTCAAACCCTGTCTCACTATGGCTTAATCAAATCCTGTGTCACTATGGCTTAGTCAAACCCTGTCTCACTATGGCTTAGTCAAACCCTGTCTCACTATGGCTTAGTCAAACCCTGTGTCACTATGGCTTAGTCAAACCCTGTGTCACTATGGCTTAGTCAAACCCTGTGTCACTATGGCTTAGTCAAACCCTGTCTCACTATGGCTTAGTCAAACCCTGTCTCACTATGGCTTAGTCAAACCCTGTCTCACTATGGCTTAGTCAAATCCTGTGTTGCTATGGCTTAGCCAAACCATGCGTCACTATGGCTTAGCCAAACTGTGTGTAACTATGGCTTAGTCAAATCCTGTGTCATTATAGCTTAGTCAAACCTTATCTCACTATGACTCGGTTAAACTCTGTCACTATGGCTTAGTCAAACCCTGTGTTACTCTGACTATCTGTTGAGAAAAAGTATCCATGATAATATTTTCAAGATGGCCACAATGACAGCGATATTGTACATTAGATTGGCATCACCTTAATTTACAACCAACCAGACATAATAAGGATTTTAAAAATTAAAATCCCATGTCACTGTAGCCATCTGTTTTGAAGTAGCAAGAACAAGATTTAGTGGCCATCTTTGAAGTCCGGTTTGCACTATTTTAATTAAATAACAAGTAGACATCACAAGTCTTTTAGTTAAAACCCCATGGAGATACAACCATTGTTGCAGAAGTAGAGGTGATAACGTAATTTTCAACATGGCAACCACATTTATTTACAACCAAGTGGATATCATAAGAAGTATTTTGGGGAAAACCCATCTATTCAGGAGACTTAAGAGTCTTTAACAACCTTGGGGAAAACCCATCTATTCAGGAGACTTAAGTGTCTTTAACAACCTTGGGGAAAACCCATCTATTCAGGAGACTTAAGTGTCTTTAACAACCTTTTTTCAAGGTGGCCACATTGGACATCAAATCAGAGGTCAGCAGCAATCATTTGGATTCATCGAGATATTAGAAGTCTTTATATGAAAACAAAATGTTGATAAAACTGTCCATTCTGAATGAGCAGTGATAAGATTATTACTGTTGCTATGTCTAATGGGCACCCTTTTCATTTAAGACCAACTAGACATTATAAGAAGCTTCTTATGGTCAGAATTCTACAATTCAATACCACCTGACCTTTGTTTAGACCTTTCCTTGTTTTGTTTCCATGGGCATGTCCATATTCATACCACATGACCATCCACTATGAAGGTACTGATTCTCCTATGTGGTTTGCCTGAAAGACAATTATTTCCTACGTGTTGATTCTAAATACCAGCAATTATCTCAACCAGTCATGTCAAAAAAAAAGCTTATCTGTGTAGATAAGTGATGTTTTATAGTAGAAAGGATAAAATTCCAAATTACAAACAATTAGCATGACCAAGAAGTTAATAAAATATAATCCCTGGGTAATGCCGATTAAGTCTTCTTCCCAGCTATTCCTAGTATAGTGGACCACATCGAGTCCAGTCCTCAAATTTCAGACATAATCAATTGCTTTAAAAAAACAATTGAATCACTGAAGGACCAAAAGAGCTGCTTTTGAATAAAACATTTAAAACTGAATGATGAAAAGTTATATCTGCGAATGCGAACTGCCGAATAGCTTTGACACATGCTCCAGATATTACAATCAACAGTATGGTCTCTCAGATATAGCACACATAACAACTTAAACCTGCAAATGATGCAGTTTGAACTGACCTGACAAGAGAACACTTTAAAGAATTTTTAAATGCTTCCCCCCACCCACTGATATACTTCCCTACCAACATCTTGGAGAAATTAGTGGGAGAGAAGACATGGTGACTTAGATACCTGACTGTTGGACTGATGGTCAAAGGACAAAAAGTCACAATTCTGACTTTTACAATTATTAAACAAGTGTTGGATAAAAAGTCAAGAGATTAAATTGTCATAATTATTTTTATTAGAGTTATGAAAAATAGAAGGTCAACAAGTCACAATATGACTGATGTAATTTTGAAGTGTTCTTATTGCATGAATTAGGTCCATTTTTTATTGGTCCTATCAAAAACAGTACTCATTCATACACTATCTTTTCACCTGCTAGATTCTTATCAAAAACCACCCCTTCCTGCATACAATATAATTTGATAGCGAGAGACAAGATATTTCCTTCTATCACACATATCCTGTAACATTGTTTACTCGGTACTTTAAGAAACAAACCATTCCACCAGTTGAAAAATTCTTATTAACATCACCCCTCCTGTAAAACACTTTCTCAAAGAAGCAAACCAAAATTATAAATTGCTAAATCATAATAAAACCACTGAATAGTGTTATTTTTTATTTTTGTTTCATATTTTATTATTTAATTGTTATTTCAGTGTGTAATATTTGTATAAATTAGAATATTAAGCACGTATCAGTACGTCTGTGTAATTATGATCACTGAGGGAAAAAGTGAATGGAAAAAAAGAATTAAGAAGATAAAAGTAAATTTTTTATGTACATGTAGATAAATCCAGTAAACACATGTAATAAAACAATTTTATATTTTTTATATATTTATCCATCACTATTCATGTTATTTGTTTTGAGAGATCTATTAACAGTATCACACAATAAATATTTAAATTAACTTATTCCTTTTAAATGCACATAACAAAACATGAAATTCTTTATAGCACTAAGTTATTGCAATTACAGAATCTCAAGCGAGATCTCTCGATAAAGGACCATGAGTAATACATAACATTGATCAATTTGTGGTTTATGAATCTGGTTTTAAAGGTCACTTGGATTGTATTGGATGTTTAGAGATGAATTTGTAAGTAATTTGAAAAAAGTGTGTAAGGTTAACAGATCTGTTATCATAAGTAGCCAAAAGTATAAAGCTTGCATGCTTGGCAGCCAGGCTTAGTCAGCACCATAATGGCTGATGCTATAGCTGACACCTATCTGCTAGGAGGAGATAACTATGTAAGCACTGTCTACAGGAAAGGTCTATAGGGAGTCATTTTATTTTCTCTGAAATATCCCCGTTTTAATGTGACTTACATTACATTGAAATTTACTAATATATATAATAAAAAAAGAAAAAGAAAAGTGTTGTACACGCTTATGTTGACACACATAATCATAGCATTACTAAATTACCTCAAATTACATTTACAATACAAATTTATGAGCAATATATAGTTTTAAAAAATGGCTACATTTTTCTCTTAACTGATCTATTGTACAATTAAGCTATATATATTTTTAAAACTGTTTAAAGTATAAAATATAATTAGTTTTCTTCCATGAGTAAAAAAAACTCTGCATGCATGAGAAGACAATTAATAAGTCATACAAACTGTAATTTCCAAAAACAAGATCTTTAATACAAATTATAATATCTGGAATATAAATTCTGCTCCGTGCAAGAAATTATTTGCTGTTGTTATTGTTGTTATTGTTCAATGTCATTTTTCAGCACACAATAGGGCTATACATAGTGGTCAGAATTAATGGTGGAAGAAGAACCCAGGAAACGCCCTGGAAAGAACCACTGACCCTTGATAAGCTACTGGCAAGCTTTCTCACATATATTGACTGAATCTGAGACTCAAACTCAGGCAGACAGAGATGAGATGTCAGTGATCCATAACTTATAGCGCTTTAGACCACTCTGCCACTTGGGGCCCCTGAAATGGTTTGTAGATGCGTAACTAGATATGTCTCAAAACAAGATCTCACTATTTTCCGTTTCGTCCCTACAAAAGATACATGTAACTTACAACCATCAATGAAGTGAATTTGCTTTTTAAAAGAAATTTGATTTGTGACTAATTCTATGCATTAATATATAAGAAAAACAAGTAATTTTTTTATCATTTGCACAATGTTTTGCCAAACTGAATTTTTTAAAAACATTATGTTGTCATTAATTGTGAACACTGTCTTGAACAAATACCACATTTTCAATGAGGATCTTGTATCTTAGATTTGACTGAATCTTAATAAATAATCTTTAATTTCTTTATAATTGCAAGGAGTGATGTATTAATTACTTTAATTCTTCCTTTGTAAGGGCCAAATTTTTAAAAATAAAACAGCAATGTACTCAATGAGAGAATTGCTTTAAAACTTTATAATAATACTTGAATGTGCATCAAAAAGATGTTGGACAAATAAAAATCCAGATGATCGCCATTTTGAACAAAACTGAAAACTAGTAATGTTAACTGAAAAGGGACCAATAATCTTAATCTGGTAAGGGATTATTGTGAAGCATTATTTTTCCAAAAAGCCAAGGCATAACAACATTTTGCCAAAATTGTATTATTGATAAATTAATCAATTTCCATCAATTAGATTTTCCCTGATATAAACATTCAAGTGCTTCAGAATTTTAGCAAGAATTGTTTATAATCCATATATTGCCAAAGGCCATCTTTGCTCACTTTACTACCTCCACTCACCCAATATATATAACAAATAGGCCATCTTTGCTCACTTTACTACCTCCACTCACCCAATATATATAACAAATAAAAGAACCTAAATTTATCATATTTAAGCCTAGGTCTCTACATGATGATACTAAATGGATCATATTTAAGCCTACTTCTCTATGTTTTTGTTTTTTATGGTTTAACGCCATTTTTCAGCACAATATAGGCTATACATGGTGGCCAGTATTAATGGTGGAGGAAGAACCCGGACAACACCCGGAAAGAACCACCGACACACGAGAAGCTACTGGCAAGCTTTCTCACATAATTACATTTGGCGAATCTTAGACTCGAACACATGCAGACAGAGGTGAGATGGCAGTGATCAGAAACGGACAGACCACTCGGCCACTCGGGCCCCCCCCCACTTCTCTACATGATACCATTATGACGCTGTTCACCCTTGCAGTTTTACCACCTCAAATAAAGCGAATGAATAATTTGTTCAATTTATGTTCTACACAAATTGGAAGATTTGGTAAGCTGAAAGTATTTTTAGTTCTTTAATAAATAAATACCCCATGTAAATACAACCATCTCTTCTGGAGGAGAACAAACATTTTATGATGGCTGCATAATGGATGTGAGAAAGACAACATTTTCATTTAAAAAGAACTGGAAATCAGAAGAAGTTTTTCTACAAGAAGTAGACCATCTGTTCATGAGTAATAACAATAATAAAAAATTCAAGATGGCTGTCACTGTGGCAACTTTAAATGGACATTGTTTTAGTATTTAAATTTAGAACTAGCTAGACTTGTGCTAACCAAGTCCTGCATCTATCCTCAAATAGTTTACGAGAAATAGTGATACAAAACTTGTGGTAGAAAACGCCAAACAATGGCCAAACAATGGAGCTATCATATATTAGGCTACTGCAGACAATAAGAAATAGAACTGAAAAATGTCCTCCATATTTAAACAAAACAAATTAGATATTTTTTATTTCAAAGGACAATGCATGTATAAGATATATGTTTATAATATTTACCTTACCTGTATGAATAATATTTATCTAATTTATCTGTAACATATTTATTATTATTTTCCCAATTCATTTCACATTTTTATTATAAAAGGTCAAATACAACTTCAGAGGTTAATTTGTGTTACAGTAAATAAGGCATGTCAATATATACATTAAAATAATTTCACTTACAAAAAGCTCCATTCTCTTGATATTTTCATTAGACTTACTATGTGTAGCATGCATATGTTAATTCCAAATAAATTATATTACATTTCCCTTCTTTCATCAAAACTGGTAATGATTCCTGAGTTGAATTTAATAGTCACAAATTCCACTACTTCTCAAATACAGCACATCCAATCCCAGGATTGTATCACCCCAACTACTAAACTATGCAAAGAATAATCTGGGAAAGCATTATGAAGTTGGAAAGGTTTTGTAATGTCCTGCATTGTAACGATTCCTGTAATATATATATACATATATATATATATATATATATATATATATATATATATATATCTATATATATATATATATATAGAGAGAGAGAGAGAGAGAGAGAGAGAGAGAGAGAGTCAAACTGCAAATGGCACATACCAGATCTGCTATTGCATAATGTACAAGTAGATCTAAGATCTATGTCTAATTTATGCAGTTTGCTATGAATAGTCAGTAACCAACATAGACCATGAATAACTATCACATAATGAGATAGCAGACCAGAACCTGTGTTGCAGGCAGTTGGATTTGACTTACTAGTGAGTATAAATGATACAAACTGTCTAAATAATGCTTTAAAGCATACATTTTCAACTATATTGGCATGTTCTTAATTTAATGAAAGCAAATGATTATAATTTTGATGAGAATATTAGAATACTGACACCATTTATAATTCATCTATGAATAACTGACACTGGAAAGATCAAGGATTGGAACTGTGCAAACAGACTAAATGTTTGAATGTTTGTCAAGAATTTCACTCATACATTCTCCATGCATCACAGCTTGCACTTAGACAGCTCAGTCAATGGCCCTTCCCACTTCTCTCCTGTAAAATAAAGGAAACAGTTTATGCTGTTAATAGTCTATGCTCTTAAAATAAGTAACAGAAAAGGTTAAAAACAACAAGTGTTGTAAAATTTAATAATTTTATATCTCCAGAATACAAGATGGAAATGAAAAAAAGAACTTTCGGTATTGTAAATTTAATCCCAAAGTAATCCAAGAATTACAGACACAAGTGCTAATAATAAAAGTCCTGAATAAAATTTAGTAAAAAGCCAAATTAAGTCCAATGTGAAGGTGCTGATGTGCATGTGGTTGTCTGTATTGTGTTGTTGTACCAACCGACATTTGTTGAAACACAGTAGTATAATTCCAGGTTTGACTTTACTATAAATCCCACTGAATGGTTATGTTCAAGAAAAATATTATTTTATGAGCAGAGAAAATTAACCATGGAATTAAATAATATGAAGATATCCATTCCAACCCAAATGAACTTCTGGACACAACAGTAATACAAATTGATTCTGTTAGATCTTAAAGCATATATTAACAGTCTTTCCAGTAACACAATTACATAGTCTTCCACTTGACCTGAGGCCACAATTAACACTTTCTATATAAAAAAAAATACCTAATGAAAAATAACCTTCTAGAAAGTTTTTAACATTTACAAAATAAAATAATAGCTATAATTAGAAAGTCTGTTAATAAAATTATAATATATAACTTGGACTATGTCAGATACGTCATTTAAATTGTTGGGGAATTCCAGAGACCTAAACCCAGACCCAAATAAATAGGCTTCCTTCTATTAATAATGATCTTGATTTTAAACACATACATCATTTAAATTGTTTGGGAATTCCAGAGACCTAAACCCAGACCCAAATAAATAGGCTTCCTTCTATTAATAATGATCTTGATTTTAAACACATACATCATTTAAATTGTTTGGGAATTCCAGAGACCTAAACCCAGACCCAAATAAATAGGCTTCCTTCTATTAATAATGATCTTGATTTTAAACACATACATCATTTAAATTGTTTGGGAATTCCAGAGACCTAAACCCAGACCCAAATAAATAGGCTTCCTTCTATTAATAATGATCTTGATTTTAAACACATACACAAAGAACGTTTAGCTATGTATTAATTGTTTACAAAATTAAAAAAAGAATAATTTAGGTTAATTTGAAAATAAAGTTGATTTTGAACAAGGTTAAGTCCAACATACAATGTTACATTACAATATCTTATAATGAAATAAAACTGCATTATAGATATATATATATATATATATATATATATATATATATATATATATATATATATATATATATATATATATATATATATATATATATATAATAAACAAAGCAAATTAAAAATAATATAGCACTTTTTGCCATATTGAAGCAGCAGCAATACGTGATTTTCAAGATGGATGACACAGTGGCCATATTGGATGTCAGACTGTCACCATTTTCTATAAGGACCAAGGACCAACTAGCCATAAGAGTCATCATGTGAAAACATCATTGTTTAGTAGGAATAGAGGTGGTAACTAAAGTGTCAAATCTGCTGCTGTTGCAGTTGTGTTGGATATTAGGTTGGCACTATAATAACAGTAAGTAGCAATTATAAGTCTTGGTGAAAACCCCACGACAATATGACCAGTGGAGGTTGTAAAGTCATTAGGCAATCAATGAGGCCCTTAGGAAGACCATTTAAGCTTATGCACTAGTTCAGACTTCACTGCAAATTTGACACCTGCCTTGTGGCATTTTTCACTGCCATAGCGACTCTAGAAGAACTATAGCCTCCGCCCACTTTTGACACTATAGAGGTCAGCAAAGTGATCCTACATAGGACTGCTCATACTCTCAAAAGCCGAAAAACACAATCCAATCCTACTGAACAATAAACAAACAGGAAATGCTTGGATACCAGAAATCTCTCTGTAAAATCATAGGCAAATATATCAGTTTATGATACAAATAGAAATGACCAGTGAGTTAACACTATGAATGGTGCCATTCTAAAGCTAACCTGGGAGTAAAGCTCTGAAAAACACAATCAAATCCTGCTGGTCATGACATTTCCCAAATTATCTGGAATAACATAATGACACCATAAAATATTCAAGAAATAGCATACAGTAATACCAATAATATTCAAGAAATTGCATACAGTAATACCATTAATATTAAAGAAATAGCATACAGTAATACCATTAATATTCAAGAAATTGCATACAGTAATACCATTAATATTAAAGAAATAGCATACAGTAATACCATTAATATTCAAGAAATAGCATACAGTAATACCATTAATATTCAAGAAATAGCATACAGTAATACCATTAATATTCAAGAAATAGCATACAGTAATACCATTAATATTCATGATATAACATACATACCATTAATATTCAAGAAATTGCATACAGTAATACCATTAATATTCATGAAATAGCATACAGCAATACCATTAATATTCAAGAAATAGCATACAGTAATACCATTAATATTCAAGAAATAGCATACAGTAATACCATTAATATTCATGAAATAGCATACACTAATACCATTAATATTCAAGAAATAGCATACAGTAATACCATTAATATTCATGAAATAGCATATGTTAATACCAATAATATTCATGAAATAGCATACAGTAATACCATCAGTAATACCAATAATATTCATGAAATAGCATACAGTAATACCATTAATATTAATGATATAACATACAGTAATACCATTAATATTCAAGAAATAGCATACAGTAATACCAATAATATTCATGAAATAGCATACAGTAATATCAATAATATTTATGTTTGTTTGTTTGTTTGATTAGGATTTTTAACGTAGCTTTAACAATTTTTCAGTCATATCGCTACGATGTCTGCTGTGAGGCAGTTTATAGTGATGTCTAGCAATGAGGCATCAAGCCGCAGACATGTAGCATGATGTCCCACCCAGTCACATTATCCTGACACCAGGCCGACCAGTCCTAACACTAACCTCTTAATGCTGAGCGTCAAGCGAGGCAGCTGTTAGTACCATTTTTGTAAGTCTTTGGTATGACTCGGCCGGGGATCGAACCCACGACCTCCCGCTTCCGCGGCGAACGCTCTAACCACTAGGCCACCGGAGCGGTATATAATATTTATGAATCCAGAAGTTAATAGCAAAAAAAATGAAAACAAAAGTGTTGATTTCTTCATCATATACTCCACAGTAAATTGTGTATGGACAAAGGAAGAAAAATGTACAAAATTAGTGAATTCAACTTATACTCCACATGAATTTATAGGCCCGAAACTATGGTAGTACTCTATGAAATACTCAATGTGCTTATCATAAGCTTCTAAGCTGTTGCTGGGATGAAGATTCAAAGAAGACCTGGTTAAAATTTGATTAAAAAATACTGATGCCAGGGCTTTTGCAAATGTTTGCACAAAGATTTGCCAACTATTTCTATGGCCCCAGGAGTTAATAAGTGAATACCTCTGACTGAATCTCTGTTAGTAATAAAAAAAAAGTACCAAAAACAACATATTAAATACCTGTCTCACGACTCTTTCCTTGCAAAAATGACCTCTACCCCTCAGCACAGGATCCGACTATTCTAAAACATTCTGACCTGGGTAAAGTCTCATTAAAATATATGTTGGCATTAGAAGTGACAGCTGACTTAAGAAAACAGACAAATGTATATATAAATGACTTATATACTTATATACTGACCTATATTATCCCTTGTTGTAATCCAGATACAGGAGCATGACTATAAGTGTGGGAGACACTATCAAGAAAAAAATTGGTCTAAAAGTTATACCCAAACATGCACAGACATTGCTAGTTTATAATTTCCCTTGTTATGATCTTGATTTTCAGGTAGTTTGAGTGTCTATGGTGTAGTCATACTCTACAAATAATTTAAATTTCACCAAATATCTTCAGGGATTCAAAGTTAGGCTCTAGACAAGGACACAAATCATATTTTTCCCTCACCATAACCTTGACCTTAAGACAAGGGCATAAACAGCTAAAGTTTCATTCAAGTATCTAGTGGTTTGTTAAGCCTCTGGAGAAAGACAAAAGTTACATAATTACATGTTGCTATGTACTTGACTTTGAAACTGGCATGGCATAATGATGTTATTGTGGGCATAACGCCATCTTGAAGCACATGACATGGTATACATGGCAGCTAGTATAACAGGTGGAGAAAGAACTTGGAAAAATCCTGGGAATCACCGACCCATGAGAAGCTACTGGAAGCTTTCTCACATACCCACATTAGCCGACCCAGCGAATCGAAGCCACATGACAGATGTGCGATGATATTGATTGGTAATGGTCATGCTGAAAGATGAACAAAGCCATAACATAAAACAATCAATGTATGACAGGCATATACAAATACAGTGGAACCCCGCTATAACGCGATGATCGGGGTCCATAAAATTGGATCGCGTTAAAAGCGGGGTCGCGTTAATGCGGGGTTTTACAATATTTAACTTTTTTCCCCGAGAACATATACGTGTATACATACATGTACAATGATCAAAAGTCGGCTTATCATCAGATGAATATTAACTGGAAAGCATTAATTAAGATATATTCAAAATAATCGATGGCTAATATATTTATAGGTATAAGAAACATTTACTAATTTTTATTTGTTTGAAAGATAATACAGATTGACCGATAATACCAGACTATCGGTATATCATGAAAAGTTTATCAACACCGTATGATACCGTGCCGTCGTGGCATGCAGTTCATCCATAGTGGATGTAATTTCATTGAAAATCGTACAGATTTAAAATATTCAATAATTTTGTAATAGTCTGAATTCGTCGTGTAAAATATAGGATGAACAAAATATTGAAACCATTTACTTGCCGTCTGATATCGTACGGTCATTGCATGCAGCTATTCCCGGGTCTACATACGGTGTCTGTACAAATTTCATACTGCTAAACGTTTATCATATGCGACAACTGCAAGAATAATTAACAATCAACGCATGATTTCAGCGCGCAAATAACTTTTATTTCAGATTTTGTGAACATCAAAAGAAACATGTGAAAACTGCTAAATTAATCGTTGCGCAAAGTGCAAAGTCATTGTGGTTCCAAATTTAAATTTCATCATTTCTTGAAAAATATATCCAATGACGTTTGCTTCTTTGCCGCGAACTGTTGGAATCTAGCAAAGTCAAGAATGTTTCTTAATTGAAGGACTTTGATGCTGTCAACATCTTGTGTTTCCAGCCACCTTAAACTTGCTTGCTCAAGAATGTTGGGTAGACTACGGAGCTTTCTTCATCTGTTTTCCACCCTCGCAAAGTGGACTCGCCGTTTCCTAGATCTCTGGCAAGCTGAGTTTGTTGTTTGCCCTTCTTTAGTTGATCTAGGGCATACAGTTTCTCTTAGGCAGAAAACAACTTGCGTTTTTGAACTTGCATTTCCATAACAGTAAAATATTTTTTTTTATATAAGCAAACAACGTACACAGATAAAGCTCGATAACTAAATAATGAAGGCCTGCAATGGTTACGAATCACTTTTTATATAAAACAAAATTAAGCTGAATGGATGTACAATTTCATACCCTTTTAATTTACAGATAATAAAGTGGATATTATTTACTTTCAACTGTTTGTTGTTTGATCACACCGCCAAGCACAGCATACATGTTGGCGGCTTTCGTCCTTTGATGTTTATTAAATTGTGCGACTCTTGTATCAACCAGAGCTTTGTCTGCTGCTTGGCTGTGATTGCAGTTAAATAAGAAGCCCATGTCGGCTATTGTTTGAGCAATGACTGTATACAGAATTCATGGAAGACAATCACAAAGACGATTTACTGGCTTTACTCATGGATCCATAATAAGTAACACTTCCGATAATGTTTACTTCGGCTTAACAATTCAAAAACCTAATGAAACCAGTTTTCTCTTCTAGAGTAGAATACGGAGCTTCACCACAACCTGTTCAAATTGATAAATTTCAGAAGCCAAGCGTTGTACACACTATTTCTCGTACGTATCGTATTATTTTAGAATTCATACACGATCACTTCTCCAAAATCACTTAAAGAACCTGGATAAATTGTTAAGTTCCGATCGTTTATTATTAAAAGTCATACGCGAATTCTTCCACCAAATTATAATAAACGTTTTACACACTATTTCTCGTACGTTAAACAAATATGATCACGGTCCGATAAAAATACACGTAAATGAAAATTCAAATTTCAGGAACCATGCCACGATCATATTATTTTAAAAGTCACAACTAATCTCATGCCCAAAATGAAGTTAATTTCTTGTTTTGTTTTTTTTTACTTTTCTCCAATTTTTTTTTCTCCATGTGTGAATGAATATACGAAATTTCGGGAGCCATGCTACGACCGCGTTATATCCGAATTCGCGTTATGGCGGGGCGCGTTATAGCGGGGTTCCACTGTATATTAGAATACAGTACAACAGACATACCTAAAAGTGTTGCCAAAATTGGAAACCTGTCAGAGCCAAATACCATCTCCGGTTGGTTGTTTACATGAGCAATTATTGTTGGTGATCCAAAAGCCTGAAAAAAAGGATAGTTTGGAGGAAAAAATAATCTTTAGAGAGCCTTTAAAGTGTACACTGATTGGTGAATATGCATGATACTGAGGATAATAACACAAAGATTTTTAGTACACTGCCAGTTATCTTAATCAAATCTTCAAAAAGAATAAATATTTTTAGCCATCATTTTTCTAATACATGACGTGCTTACATAATACATGAAGTTAATTTGGACTGCTGCAGCAGTATTATTCCAAAAAATACAGTTAAAAATGCTCATTATTTATCAGATTTTGATGCCTGCTGTTTAATATTCACTTTGAATAAAACATTAAAAACTAGCCAATTAATTATCCATCTGATTAAAAGATTAAATGTTGTTGCCATTAAATATCTATAAGCAAATTCCAGATATCCCTATAGCAGCTGCCAAACACTGCCGCTTCCAGACATCACTATTACAGCTATCAAACACTGCAGCTTCCAGATATCACTATTACAGCTACCAAACACTGCAGCTTCCAGATATCACTATTACAGCTACCAAACATTGCAGCTTCCAGATATCACTATTACAGCTACCAAACACTGCAGCTTGCAGATATCACTATTGCAGCTACCAAACACTGCAGCTTCCAGATATCACTATTGCAGCTACCAAGCACTGCAGCTTGCAGATATCACTATTGCAGCTACCAAACATTGCCGTTTCCAGATACAGTCCTACCCGTTTCTATCGACATCGCTTATATCGACAAGCCGCCTATGTCGACAAAAAAAGCAAAGTCCCAGTCCCTTAGTCTACTATTACTATCAAATTGTTATGCATATGTCGACGTCGAGATAAAAGATCAATGCACATGTCGACAGGAGCCCTTGGTCCCAGCTTTAACAAATCCTTTGTTTTCTAATCATTTATGTCGACAAACTGCCATTTCTGACCCATACTTTGTTCAACAATTAGTTAATCTTGCCACCAGGCTTTTGATGTCGCGGTCGGATAAAAAAAGCATAGCAGCACATTTTCTCATCACTCTGCAGCTAGTTAAGTCTTTGATCTTGCCACCTAGCTTGTGGGTCATGTTCTTCAGATGTACTCTTACAATGACTAGCATGTACATCTGTGGGTCTTTCAGCCACTGAATTTTCTGATTGTAAATATCAGCACAGCTAAAAGGATCAATTGATGAACACAATTTCCCAATCAACAGGTGGTCAAAGCAGGACTAGCAAGCCCTTAAATTTGCCATCCAGGAAATTGATGCGTACAGAGGACTCCTGTATACATGATTTTCTGAATCCCATATATAAAAATTGCATGCAAATATAGCTTACGCATTTCCGAGAAATTTGAAAGTGATCGGTGATTAAAACAAGTTTTTTTTGCTGTGAAAGTTTCGTTTTTAACTTTATTTACATTTACGATGGCTACCAACAGCAGGGTAAAATGCAAATTAAATTTACAGTTTCTGAAAACTAAATATCTGGCTGTTAAGGAAGTTAAGGGATGAACATCTCGCAAAGACATTTGTCAAATATTTTCTCTTAAAAATAATACGTTCAGGAAGGATGAAAGCTGCTGAGTCTATAAAGAAAGACTAAGTTGAGGTAATTGCGCTCCCCAAAGGAAGAAGCAAGACTGCTACATTTGAAGACGTGGAGGAAGTATCAAAATGGTTCAATGAAGCATTATCGAAAAAACTTAAGTGTGGAGAATTTCGCTGCAACAAGTGGATGGTTCAGTCGCTTTAATGTTCGTCATAACATCAGATACAACAGTATTTGTGGAGAATACATGTACAGTTTTTCACTTCCCTGTGAATAGCCCCATCCCCTTGGTAGCCTCAATAAGATGGGAAAAGACTGACCAAAATCGAGGCCAATTTAAGTACATGTACATGATGCATGTAAATGACAACTTCCCAACCATGTGCTAATGCCGACATTGAATATCGTAATGTTTTTCGTATCAGGATGTGATCAATGCAATATTTTAATTTGGATTTTATTACAGAAAGGTAACCAAAATGTAATTTGTCAATATACAACTGTATTTCAAACTGATTCTGTCTTCATGTACTCAAAATTTCCATTTTTTTCCTCAAAGTGTAAATGCTATTCATTGACGACGTGTCACCCTTTGCTGACGAATTTTAAATTTTATCTTTTTTCAGCTCCCCCACACCCATAAACACTTATCTCGACATCTGCCTATGTCGACAATATTTCCTCTGGCCCGATTATGTTGAGATAAATGGGTAGGACTGTATCACTATTGCAGCTACCAAACACTGCAGCTTCCAGATTTCACATTAATTGCAGCTACCAAACACTGCAGTCTGCCGATATCACAACTGCAGCTACCAAACACTGCAGCTTGCAGATATCACTATTGCAGCTACCAAACACTGTAGTTTCCAGATATCACTATTACATCTACCAAACACTGCAGCTTCCAGATATCATTATTGCAGCTACCAAACACTGCAGCTTCCAGATATCATTATAGCAGCTACCAAACACTGCAGCTTCCAGATATCATTATTGCAGCAACCAAACACTGCAGTTTCCAGATATCACTACTGCAGCTACCTAACACTGCAGCTTCCAGATATCACTATTGCAGCTACCAAACACTGCAGCTTGCAGATTTCACTATTGCAGCTACCAAACACTGCAGCTTGCAGATTTCACTATTGCAGCTACCAAACACTGCAGCTTCCAGATATCACTATTGCAGCTTCTTGATTTTATGAATTTGTCACTGTGGTTAATTATCAAAGTTCTTATACATGTACATGTATTCTGGCTATCATAGATAAGTTGAATCCAATTTCAAACTGCATTGACACAGATTTGGTAATGTATAAAGCGCTGGCAGATCTGGGCCTACAAAGCTTGTTAGGAGTATCAGTTACACACAGACTCCAATTTGCCAGCACTTTATGACATAGAACATAATGGTCAATGTTGTCTGCAGTAAGACCAGACTTATAAGTATGTATATTCAGTATTTTTTACTTTCCTGATATCATCACCCTTCAACAGTTCAAACACACTGCAAAAATAAACAACATGAAAAACAGATTATTGTATTAGCTATTCTGCATCGGTTGGTTTTGTATAGAAACATTCTTCTGACATATTGCAGGAGTGCATTGATACAAAAAAGCACTTGAGATGTAATTGCCATTTGTGATTTGTATCACAAAACACACATTGTAACTACTTCAGAATGGAATATTTATGAATTTGTGAAAAAAATGATATCCTGGTAGCAAAACTGTCCGAAATAAAATATTTAAATTTAATGAAATTGCATGACTATTGTTAGTATGAGAGTCCGTCGTACTGTGGATGCCCTTCACAAATGTAAATATAATACCCCATAACCCAGTGCTTCATCTGTGTACTTCTTCAATCTATCTTTCACTGCTGGATCTGCAATTTTCTGCAGACATTTTCCAACCTCTGCTTCATTCAGTCCTGCTTTTAAACCAACCTGTTATTGCACAATAAAGTTGTTAATTAAGTAGATTGATTTTGCATTCATTACCACATATAAGTCCAAGAATAAACAACACAGACCCTGATCTGCCATCACACCAACCGATCTGGGTCTATGTTGTTACTTCTACTGGTTCCTATTAGCAAACTGCATAGACACATATCTGCCAGTGCATTATTCACTGACATATCTGGCTATATGCAGTTTGCAACTGGACTGGACTGGACTTCTAAGTAAGTACATTGAAGGAACCATTGGTACAATTGCCTTTTATTGTGAATACCAGTAATTTTTTTCTCTGACCATGGGTAATATGTTTCCTTGCAATCCTGATAATTAAGGGCTTTAAGCCAATAGAAATAGTGTCAGGCATTGCAAGAGACTCATTTCCTAAATACACACACTCTTGCCTATAAATGTTCACAAAGGCTGCATAAAACACACACACTCTTGCCTACAAATGTTCACAAAGGCTGCATAAAACACACACACTCTTGCCTACAAATGTTCACAAAGGCTGCATAAAACACACACACTCTTGCCTACGAATGTTCACAAAGGCTGCATAAAATACACACAAAATTCTAACTCACAATTTTTTATATTCCGATTCTTAACAAAATCAAAGGAACTATACAAGTGTCATCAACAGCAGATTGGATACAATCTATTCAAAGGAAAACACTGTACCATTAGTCGATAGATTAAACTGAATTAATCTGCCAGTTTTCGTTTTATATTCAGTTACTTATTGATCCATCATGATAAAGCTTAAAAATTCATTAGACCTCACCTGTCTCAGACTCTCTGGCTCTGTTATATCTTCATCCTAAAAAAGTAAAATAATAAAACAACTTGAGATAACAGCACTATTAAATGGAATTTCTACATCATCTCATCACATCATCTGCAGCCCCATCTTCTGATACTAAATTAGAATCAAAATATCACTAAGACAAGTGCTTCAAATATTCATGATAATATTGCAGTTCACATGCCATTTAAAAACCATTATCTACATGACACTATAAAATCAAATTTCTTCTGTGAATGCATATATTAATAACAGCTGGACTAATCTATCTAAGTATACAATTTTCACCAAAAATTCCTGGGCTCTTTCTTCACAATTCTTCTAGCAACTTACTCGACCTGCCAACCCTGATAATTCTGTCTCAGTAAGACAGTTGATTTTCTGCAAGTTTGACCATAAAGTGTTAAAAAAATGTCATAAACTGCTATAAAGCTACAAAATGTAATTAAACTTCAGTATTTGAAACATGCAGCAAAAATAAACATGTTCAACTTAAAAGTTTGTAAATTAGGCATAGACTTTATTTACCACTTGTACAGTTGCACAAACTCAAGTTCCAAACCCTATGCAGCTCAATGGTTTGTTATTATCTCTCAAATTTACGCAATTCTTATATTTTACCTTTTCCCACTAGGATGGCAATCATATCACCAACCATGAGTCATACTCAAATTGGCATGTGATGTCCAATAGATGTAATTGTGTCCCTTCCAGCTATTATTCACAAGAATCTAAATATTTCATTATTATTTTTTTAGTGACGATTATTAACACTTTTCAAGATTTTTATTTTCCCTTTTGTCTTAAACATGCATCACTTGCTGGAAGCCATTTAAAATAAAATTATATAATTAACAGTTTGATGATGTAGACGAATCACATAAACAAATAGATTCAGTTCAAAGCGTCTGAAGTGCTGCTGTAAAGTTTGTCTGGTTTCCTGACTAATTTCACTAATTCTAATATGAAACCAGGATCCAAATCAAATACGGATTAACAAATTTCCCAGATCTTTCAACAATGATAATTTTTCATAAGTTTTTGCTTTTATGCCACAAGTTATTATTTTTAAATTATAAATGGCAAACCTACAATTTTATTTCCACCCAAGTAACAAATGTTCACTTAGAGAATATATACAGGGCTCATCTATGAAGTGGCTTTATTCTTACATGAAAATTTGTATAATTTTGTTGTACGATTTCACACATACAATTTCATATGTATATTGTCTGCATATATTAAAGCATATATGGCTGTACAACCTCAAGTTCGTAATTTAAGGGTAATTTTTGTAAGACTTATGGCAAAATCATATGGATTGGCAAGTCTGACTTACTACCATAGATAAACTAAAGTCAAGAAAATACAAACTACTGATATCACAGGCAATCCAAACAACCTCTCATAATGCAGGGTTTATTTTGATGAGATACTATTTAATTATTGTAACAATCTTTCACTTTGCAGCAATTAACTTGTAGTAAGAAGTTAACTGCTTGATGGTTGAGTCACATATGTGTGTGTGTGTGTGTGTGTGTGTGTGTGTGTGTGTGTGTGTGTGTGTGCTATTCAGCATCTCACCTATCATGCACTCATTAAATGCTATTTGGCATTTGCCTATCATGCACTCAATAAGTACTATTCAGCAGTTCAATGATCATACACTCAATAAATGCATAAAGGCATATATGTTTTGCACATTTCACCATCATATATCATACAATCAAAAATGCCATGCAGTATTTCTGCCAAACAAATTGTAATGTAAGAATTGTGTGTTCACTATGCAATGAATCTCCAAAATATAACAAAATATTTGCACTGCAGTCTGGAAATTTTGAATTTATAATGTCAATCAAGGTAATGGAAATTAAAAATCAAATGCTTCATTAAAGTCCAGGTGCGACTCCTTACTGAAAAATTCCTATATTAGCTGCCATCTAGCAATGAAATACAGTTATTTCCTTAATAACCTCTCCAACTTGATATGGCTACAAGCAGCAATTTCAGAACACCAAGGAGAGACAAAATAGAGGTTGATCCTGTACTGACAAAAATTAAGTTTTCCATTTTATGAGAAATGTGTCATATTCACAAAAGATATACACAACTATCTGAATTTCACATAATACAATCTATCACATCGTAAAATGCATTATTTTCAGATTGAAATATTCAATCAAATGAAAGAAAAAACTTTATCTGTTAGATTTTTTGTTTGGAGTTTGGAGAAAAAAAATATGCATGCTCAATCTTCTCATGTCACATCAGTTATGTCACACATATTATTGACCAATCAAAAAGTGAGTAGATTGCAATTACTGACATCACCATGGTGAATATTGTTTACAGTGGGGCTTTAGTCAACCTACTTTCAGTAATCTCATCATTAATTATGTATGTATGAATGTGTATGTGTGTGTGTGTGTGTGTGTGTTGGATAAAATCCCTATCAGAAAATATATTGTCTTTACTGATATTCTACATCTATAAGCCAGCAAAGTGTAATGTCTATTGGTCGCTACACACAGAGATATATAAATTCAGTGTCTGCTTAGAGTAGACATTGTGTCCAAGAATAGACACTGTGTTCCGCAAAAGGCCCTATATCTTAGAATAGTGTCCTAGAATACACCCCTGTGATTTAGGAAAAAAGTAAACAATCAAACATTTGGCTCCTATGGAACCATATGAACATTTGTAAGAAGAACTAGTTGCTTCCTAAATGAAATTCTGATTAGTTACTCATTTATCCAACCAGATGAATTGTTTTGAATATATGCAGGTAGATTTATCATCTGGAGACAATATCCAAAAAAAGACTTTCTCTAAAAATGAAAACAACTTTTACTCTGTTCCAAGCTCTCATCCAGAACTCTCTAGAAACTGACTCTGTCTTTTCTGGGTTCATCATGTCAACTGCTGTAAGAAACCGCTGTGTAGTTAGTGTTCCCTTGATAAACATCAACTCTGCAGGATTCTGAAAAAATGTAAATTGTATTTTTGTGTACCTATAGCTATGAATAATAAGGAATGTATTTTTTTAAAAATCTAATCTGCAACATATTACACAAGTAGACAAATACAAAACAAACTATGAAATTGTTTTGTTCAAATTTGCTAAGGCATTGGCCAAAAAATGATCTAAAAAATAACTTTCAATGTTGGTATTTCTTAGCATTCTTATAGTTGATTTTCTTCCCAGAGCCATTTTTATTTGATTCAATGATTTAAATACAGCAATTGTTTGAAAATATAATTAAACATACAATACACTTTTAACCTTCCCTTTACCAATCTATATAATGTTCCTATAATGAGGTGACAAGTGTGCTACTGGTACTTGCATAAAATCAGAGCAAGAGACAGCATTGTCATTGCCACCTGGAACATTAGAACTCTGGCGCAAACTGGAAGACTCCAAGAGTTGACATATGAGATGGGACACTAGACATTGCACATTCTGGGACTCTGTGAAGTAAGATGGAAAGCCCTAGGAGAACACCAAACTGAAGATGGGCATATATTATACTATAGTGGAGAGTTGGACAAGTCCATAAATGGCATAGGCTTTGTTGTAAACAAAGCCATCAAAGGATATGTGCTTGAATGTCACCCCATATTCAGCAGAATCATCTCCATTTGTCTGAAAGCATCTCCCTCTAACATTACAATTATCCAAGTCTATGTTCCAACTACTGATCATAATGATGAAGAATTAGAGGAGTTTTACAACAAACTCCAGGTATTTTAAACATGGTAAGTAAAGAAGACATCCTCATTATCTAAGGAGACTGGAATGCCAATGTTGGCAAAGATGCTCTAAAAGACTGGATGAGCATTGTGGACCTTCTAGCAATGAGCTTACCAATGAAAGAGGGAGACGGCTGCTTGAGTTCACAAGCTACAACACCCCGGACCAACATTAAGCTTCACAATGCTGGACATGGCACGCATAAAATGGAACCCATCATAACCAGATTGACTACATACTGGTTCAAAACCGTTACCAATCTGGCATTAAAATAACAAAAACAAGAACGTTCCCATGTGCTGATGGTGAAAGTAATCACAACCTAGTCATTATGAACTTCCAAGTGAAGCTGAAGAAAATTTTCAAGTCAAAGAAAATCTGGCTCACTGTCAGCCTTGAACAACTGTTGAACCCTAACATATGCATGTCAGTCCAAGCCTCAATTGGAGGAAAACATGCTCCACTCCTTGTGATTGATGTTGATGTTAAAGTGATGACACTTTCAAGACTGTCATGACAACAGCTGCCAAGGACATCATTGGCCTCCATTGCCCAAAGAAAAAACCCTGGATTACAGATGTGATTCTGAATCTGTGGGATGCCGAAGAGACACACAACAGGGGCAATGGAGTATTGAGAAATAAACAAGAATACCAGAAGAAAAAAAAAAGAATAAGCAAAAGAAGACTGGATTGGACAAAACTGCACAGAAATAGAGAGCAGTCTGATCAAAAATGCACACAGAAAGGCATTCCATATTGTGAAAGACCTCACCAGACAGAAGCAACCAAGAGTCAGTACCATTCAAGATGAATTTCAAAATGGAAACTGCCTCACAGAAGCAAGTGACATTGCAGAAAGATGGACTGAGTATTGTAAAGAACTCTACAACCATTCATCCACGGGAGATCCAGAGGTGCTTGAAGTTCCAAACTCCACATATGATGATGATTTCCCCATTCTCAAAGAAGAGGTGGAGTCAGCAATAAGAGCATTGAAGAATGGGAAGGCAGTTGGAGTAGATAACATCCCAGCTCAACTTATCAAGAATGGGGTGAGGGTGGGAGGAATCAGTGATAGAGCTAGTAACAAAACTCTGCAACAAGATCTGTCAGACAGGGGAATGGCCAACACAGTGGATCCAGTCACTGATTATAACACTCCCCAAAAAAGGCAATCTCCAGCTGTGCCAAAATTACAGAGCAATCAGTTTGATCTGCCATGCTAGTAAGGTGATGCTGAAGATCATCTTGAACAGATTGAACCCACAAGCAGAAGAAATAATCGCTGAAGAACAGGCATTGTTCTAGAGTGGAAGAAGCACAACAGAACAAATATTCAATCTTAGGGTTGTGAAAAGTACTCACAACATCAAAAAGACATCTATCATGTGTTCATAGATTTCAAACAGGCTTTTGACAGAGTGTGGTATGAGGCATTGTGGGCCACAATGAAGTACACCATGGGTCAAAAGTTGACCATCACCATCAAGCAACTGTACACCAAGGCTACCAGTGCAATAATTGTTCAAGGTTCTGTGGGGGACTGGTTCAAGACAACAGTTGGAGTACATCAAGGCTGTCTCCTGTCACCCACGATTTTCAACATCTACTTCGAGCGCATCATGAGTGACGTCCTGGAAAACATTCGAGGGCGTAACATCACCAACCAACGCTTTGCAGACGACATTGATGGGCTGGCAGGCAGTGAAGAAGAGCTTAGTGAAGAACCTGGATGAAACATCTTCCAGATTTGACATGGAGATAAGCGCAGAGAAGACAAAGTTGATGACAAATAGTGGCAAGCAAATCTCAATCAAGATTAACATTAGAGTACAGGAACTTGAAACAGTGGGCAAAATAAAATATTTTGGTTCCATAATCACCGAAGAGGAATCAAGAGCAGAAATTTTGTCACACAAACAACAGCAGCTATGTCAAAGCTAAGACCCAGCTGGAGAGACAAGAATATCTGTTTGAAAACTAAAATCAGACTATCGAGAGCACTAGTCATCTCAATCTTTCTGTATTCATCTGAGGCCTGAACCCTGACAGCAGAATTACAACAAAGAATCCAGGCACTTGAAATGAGATGCAACAGAACCATCCTTGGCATCTCTTATATGGACCACATCACAAACGAAGAAGTGCGTAACACCATCAGGCACAAAGATGGCCATTATGAAGACCTCCTCACCACTTTCAAAAAGAGAAAGCTGAAATGGTATGGCCATATCACTAGAGCCAACAGTATATCCACAACAGTACTGCATGGCAGTCTCCAAGGTGGCAGAAGGAGAGGTAGACAGAGAAAAAGTGGACTGACAACATCACAGAATGGACCAGGAAAGATTTGCAGAGACTAAGGCATTGGCACATGATTGAGACAATTGGAGGGAACTGGTCAGATGTTCGGCAGCACAGTGCCTCAACGACCACACTAGGTCAAGAGACTGATGATGATGATAATGAGGGTGAATGTACAGTTGTTATAACTCAGTATTACCCAATTTGAACCAAAAAAATCTAATATATTTATCACTAATCAGTGCTTAAAAATTAGACAGCCCAACTTCCAGGGCTAAAATAAATCTAGATAGATCAGGCCCTTGTTGTATTCTATTTGTGTTGCCCATCAGGCTTATCAAATGAAGTTATCAAATTTGTCCTATAAAACCTTGATTTTCAAAGAATTGTTGCATTTGTTTTGCAAGGTATTAAAAGTAACAAAACTGGTAAATCATCATTATTTAGCTCCCTTGTGTGGATCCATTTGTAAGTTCCTCACCCTTGTAGAAATCATCTCCAAACTTCTATGGTAAATTTAAAACTTTACTTACAATACACTGATGCATTCATTACGCATACTAAGCAACTGCATTGGTACTGCTTATAATATTCAACTCACTGATGCATTATGAAAAACTATTAAGGTTCTCCATAACTGATTGGTTATGTATAATTAGCAATCACTTGTCCTTCATGAATAAGGATCTGTTCCTTGTTCACAATTAAATGGTAATGCATCAGTGAGTTTAATATACATGTATTAGGCAGTACCTATGCAGCTGCTTAGAATGATAATACATCAGTGAGTTCAATATAGTATTAAGCAGTACCTATGCAGTTGAGCATGCATAATGCCTCAGCAAGTTGAATATATTAAGCAGTACCTAATATGCAGTTGCCAAAACCAGTCTAATCTCTTCCAAGCCAATGGTTATTACATTATAGAAACAAAAATAATAGAAACAAAAATATTTACACTGCATTTTGAAACCATTAATTCAAAACATTAGTAGCTTCTGATTCAACTTGTATAGAGAATGGATATTTCTGCAATTAACTCAATGTACCATGACACAAACTGATTACAAACTTGAAGTTATTGCTTTTACTGAATTGAAATAAAGAATGACTATTGGCTCTCCGACTTTTTTTGTTTTCAAATTCAAAATTTTATGCAATTTATTCAGAAAATAAACTATACAAAGTCACTCAAACATTCTTCCCTACAGATTATGATGAATTATTCAGTAATCAACCTGAGGGCCAAAACTGAAATAATACATGTACAAACAGAGATCACAAGAGCAGAAGTGTAGAAGTACGCCACAAATGTTATGAATTCCATGTGTGTATACACTGAAATTGTGAACTTGTTGGAAATTGTATTAGGTTTGTACTCCTATACAGCAAATTGTGAAAACGACAAACTTACAAGAACTGTTTAAAGGGTCACAGACTTCAAAATCTCATGAACATCAACTCTAATGAGCTAGTCAATAAGGAGCTGAGCTAAAGCATCGTCATTACACATCTGCTTTTTGCATGTTAATGTGAATACATGTACATTTTACTGCTACTTTTAACTCAGAACAAAACTAGATGAAAATATGTATATTTCAAGAAAAAAATTGAAATATTTATGCTGTGATTTCATTGGAATTAAGAACAATGGTCAAACCTATGCTAATGAGTGATCACCTGTCATTTACAACCAAAAAATCACAATCATTGATCAATTTTATCATGTAAACACACTGTGTTGGTCAATCACCCGCAGAATATGAAGATTTTCAGGCAAAATATGCATTTAACACTTATGACTGCATTGCCCAAAAAATCGTATAAACATGACTGACCATATTTAATCCTTTCCAAACATGACTGATTGTGAGGTCAGGCAAAGTGAAGATTGTTCTAAACAAGCCTGCTATAAACAACCACATCACATAAAAAAAGACAAACACAGCTAATCTTTATTTAATCTTATGTAACCATGACCAGCAAAAAAATTTAAAAATCATTCTAAATAAAACAAGAAAAAATGAAGAAGGCTACCGTTTCCCATCTTTTACAGGGCATGCAGGCAGTCATTAGTCATACACTGTAACAAGACTAAATTACATGTCACTCATTACCACTTTGGTGCCAAAGTCATGTGAATACCCGCTTTCTTAAAAATGGATAATCATTAATCAGAGGGTTTAATGGTTTGTATGTTTTCTTTATCTTCTGTAAAAACTTACACAAAGCCAACAATGCCACGACAGGAATTTTTTAAAACTTATTTCATGGCAGCATTTAAGTACATTGTTCATCTTTCAAGTTAATCTGTAATCGCTGGAATGAATGAAGCCTTTTTCTAATTTTGATTGTCATTGTTAAAGGCTGTGTTGTTTGTTGTTGTTTTTTATGTTACAGTAATCACCAAACCATCATCTGTTCATCTAAGTGCAGTCAGTTACACCCTTTGTTTCTAAACTTAATCTGTTCACGTCAATGGTTGTTAATAAGACCTTTTCTCTAAATAAATGTATTCCACTTCCAGACGAGTTTATTGCATCTTTTGATTTTATTCTCTGACATGCAGAACAACGGGCCAATTGACTAAAGTAAGTTAAATGGTGACACCATTAAATGGCCTAAAACGCTGAATAAAACTCACTGACCAACAGGTAGTCTGTTTGTAGGTATTTTAGTTATCTTGTCATTGATAGGAGTTGCATATAAATATATGATAATCATATATATCTTGCAATCTGCATACTGCAAATACAAAAAGGAATGTCAACATACATTAAAGGGAACCCCCTACCTGCCAAACAGGGAAAGAACATCAAGAATATCAATGTATATCATATCACAGGCTGTATATCATGGATTGTATCTATATGTGGCACAGGTCTACTGTTTCATCCCTAGTTTTGATCAAAACACCAATTTTAAGGTAAGTAAGTTTTAACAGATAATATATAATTCAAGGAATTTCTTTGACGTGGGTTGGGAAATAAAAAGCACATGTTTCTAAGGACTAACCTCCAGGAGGATTTTATTTGAAAGCATGATAGATGTACCAAAAATGGAGACCTACCAGCAAGTTGTTTTTTTGTTTGTTTATGTGTTAAATACAGGAGACTGATACATATTTACTGCATGGCAGAGAATTAAATGGATACAAATAAGTGTTCTCTGTCTCAAACGTCAACATGTCAAATATTTTAAGGAGACTAAAAATTATTAAATAAATGGATAAAAGTGTTTACAAACCCTTCAATTGTGAATATAAAAATAAAAGGAAACATAATGATGTTTCTGGATCAAACAAGCCTGTTTAAATGGGGAAAAATAAACAATATGATGCTAAGTAAGTATCCCTGGTTAAAAATAATGTTATTGTTTCATTTTTCAGTTCAAGATCTATTACTTACACATCTCTCTACCTTAAAATCTAGATATTTTTAAACCCTTTCTTACCAATCCATTTATCTGTCTGTGTGAGTGTATATATTTACATTTGATTTTGTTTTTCTAGCTATATCTACACTGAAAACCCTTTCTTATCAACAAGTATTGTTTATACATGTATTTTTTGATAACTTTAATTTTCAGGATATGGTTTTAAGCTGCCAACAAAGATAAAATGAAAACAAAAGTTAAAAAAAATATAACTTGATTTTGCCTTAAAATATCCCATACTTTATTTCATCTCATTTTTTTAAAACTTATGCTGAAATATTATTATTTTTATGCAAGATCACGTTTCTCAGTTCAATTTTCCAGCCAGCATACCCAGGGCGGACTTACAAAAAAACGTTAAATTCTTTCTGTATTCACTTTTCCTTCTTAAACAGTACTGAATTTGACCCTGAGAACTGGTCCTTTGCACAAACTGGTTAAGAAATATCTCCTGTTCTGTGAGAGCATTTTTTGCTTCAGAAGGCGGCATCTCTCATGGCAGGTTTTAATGTGTAAATATGTAGATGAAGAACAAAACTGGAAGCGCTCTATACCTTTGGTAAATTAAGTGGAACCTGGAAGTATTGTGCACATCTCCTGACATCCTTGTCCAAATAACAAGCCTTGTTTGGCACTGTGGCTGGTGGCCTGTTATCTACAGAGAGAAACCTGATTAACGTTAAATATTTAGGAATAAATATATCAATCTCTATATTTCCAATCATTCAGTCATCAATCATACTTGTTCCTTCAGATGAATGTAGAGGAAAGTAAAGTGATAATATCAGTTTTCTGCAAACAGAGTTTCTTTTCATTCCTAACATCCATGAAGTGATCAGTGATTGATGTAAGAAAAATCTTTTGAATGATCATATGAACTTTGTGTTCCTCTGTGCCAGTCTACATCAGTGCATGAATGCTTGTGTTCCTCCAGCATCAACAGAGAAGCAATCTGTGCCAATGATATAATTCTGCTGGTTTTACAGTACAGCTGTGCATGATTGTCTATGAAATCTCTCACAAGGCTGAGCTTAGAAAGGCTGAAATATGAAATTGGGGGTAGGGTGTGAAATCTTATAAAGATATGGATTACTAGTTTTGATAATGATTTTAAGATTTTATCTTGCTCCACTGATATTCGCATAAAATAATCTGATGAAATTTGGGTACAGTAAAACCTGTCTTGAGAGACCACAGCTATGAGAAACCATTATATTTTGGCAGAAGAGGTGATATTTCCAGACATGTTCTAATGTACATGCAAGAAAGTGTTCTCATCAATAACCACATTTTCACTTCATAAACATTGCTATATAGCTACATGTATAACCCTTTGAAGCCAGACTGATCCACCAAATATTTACCAGCTTGTAATGCAATATTTCATATTAAAAACATCTGTATCCATTCTCAGTTTAACCATTAATGAAGGCTGATTTTCATACCTGATCCCTTCATAATTCCTCCAAGGAAGAATGGCTTCAACTTGAGATCCATATTCCATTTGGTTTTGTATCTTGTAAGAACCTGCAAAATAACAAAGGATTTTAGGGATGAATGCACGTTTAATATGCCCTTTTACAAGTACATTTTGTTTCAATACATAATGAAAAATTAAATACGATAAAATTATGCAGAGAAATATGTAAAAGCATTATCAATGACACAAATGAACCAGATAATTTAATGAAAGAAAACCCCATAATCTAAACAGCATATGCACCAATTTCACAGAAAAATAAGAAATGTCAAACTTGCAACAGGTGATCACATGTGAATGACAGCTACCTGTGTATATTTTGAGGTCAGGCATGACAAGAGCTTGCTATTTCCATATCAGCAATATTAACTTGAACTGTATATTTAACAGACCATCTTCTCATGATGGCATTGGTAATAGTGATGTCCCATTTCTTTCAGTTAAATATCCTTCAACATCTAAGAATGAATGTCAAAGAATAATTTTGAATTTTTGTACTATTGGACAGATTATTTTTGGAATATCGAGCCAAGTTTAATAGTAATTTTACACTTTGGTCCCCTATTTTGATTTCCATATCCAGAACACAAATTTCTTGATTAATGGAGCAAATTATTGTTTAAGAATTCCGTTCTCGTTAAATTATGTCCGTATAGCGAGATTTCCAGATAAACGGAGTTTGGATAAACGAGTTGATTCTGTATATATAAGGTCTATTTAGGATAATTAGCTAATGGCAAGTACATGTACTTTTCATTGTCAGAACAAAGGTGCAGTAATATCTGAAGATATAAAGTTTAGCCCAGTGTTTCCATTTACTCTCATTTGTACTTCAGAGACTCCCAAATTGTTAATGTGACCCCCACTTTTAATACAAAAACATTTGCGTTTTACTCAATCTGAACCCCAAGGGGATTTCTGACTCTCAATCTTGCACCCCTAGGAGATAACACTGATTCGGCAGAATAATATTTACAGAACAACATTCGGTGAAAGAAAAAAGAAAAGAAGTAATATGTAAACAAACAGTATTTTTACAGAGTGTTTAAGGATTTTTGTGTCAATTATGACCACATCTGTACTGTCTGCCAGTATGGGAAGTTTTATAGCCATTGGGTTTCAGTATGTGTACAAACGGCCATCAAGGGACAAGTAAGACTTTTTTTTTAAAAAACAATCTGGCAGCCTCCATTGGTTGCCATATGCATTCTAAGCAAGGCCCAATGTATATGAAACATGTAATGCTTGTTGCATCTTATTTAGTCTTCATGCAAAATGTTAATTACAATACAATAGTTCAATAATATCTAAATGTTGTGAACTAAAGCACATAAAATACAAAATGTTTATAACAATGCAATATGTTAATTAGAATACAATACTTCAATAATATCTAAATGCTGTGATCTAAAACACATAAAATACAATATGTTAATTACAATGGTATAAGTTAATTAAAATATATTAATTACATAGAAATATGTTAATTACAATGCAATATGTTAGTTACAATGAAATATGTTAATTATAATGCAATAGTTCAATAATATCTAATTGCTGTGATCTACAGCACATAAAATACACTATGTTAATAACAATGTAATATGTTAATAACAATGTAATATGTTAATTACAATGCAATGTGCTATTACAATGGAATATTACAATTACAATACAGTATTTTTAACTACAATACAATATATTAATTACAATACAATCAGTTAATTGAAATATTATATGTTAATTACATTGTAATATGTTAATTACAAGGCACTATTAATTATAATACAATATATTAATTACATTGCAATATTCTAATTACAATGCAATAAGTTAATAAAATACAATATGTTAATTACAATGGAATATGTTATTTACAGAGCAATATGTTAATTACAAGGCACTATTAATTACATTACAATATGTTAATTACATTGCAATATGTTAAATACAATGCAATAAGTTAATTAAAATATTATATGTTAATTGCATCAAAATATGTTAATTACAATGCAATATGTTAATTACAGTGCACAAAGTTAATTAAAATATTATTTGTTAATTACATTGCAATTTTCTAATTACAATGCAATAATTTAATTAAATACAATATGTTAATTACAATGCAATATGTTAATTACAACGGAATATGTTAATTACAGGGCAATAGTTCAATAATAACTAAATGATGTAATCTGCAGCACATACATTACATTATAATAATTACAATGAAATAGTTCAATATTATCTAAATGCTGTGATACTGCACATATAAAATACAATGTGTTAATTATCATGCAATACCATATTTATTAACCAAAGATGACATTGTAAGGTGCGATGATCCAAATAAAATGAATAATTGTCAGATAAAGGTATGTGCAATCAAACTTTGCAAAAATAAAAGAAAATAAATAAATAGAAAATACACAGGCTACTGAAAGAGTCGGTACTGAAGGAATGACTTTTACATTATACAAGGGCAGTAACTCATTAATGTTACATTTCTTGACCTCAAACACAAGTGACAACCTTTAGCGATATATGCTAACCACTCGTTTATCGAATTAAGAACTTTGAAAACATATGTACTTCAAATGCAAACCACGTGTAGGGCGAAACAACATCGTAAAATAACTCCACGGTTTTCTTCGTACGTGAACCCATTTTGATACTGGACTTTGCAATATCTTTGCCAAGGAGACGTTTCAAGAAAGAGATATGCTATATCAAGCGTCTACTGAATTTAAGTTTGGATTTGTCTGTGTATAAGTTGTCCTCCGCCGCAGAAAAGAAAAGAATCGGGTCCAAGTACAATGTACTCTGAATAATAATAATAATAATAATAATAATAATAATAATAATAATAATAATAATAATAAATAATAATAATATAATAATAATAATATAATAATAATAATAATAATAATAATAATAATAATAGCACTTTACTCTCTTAGAAATAGAGGATCTCAAAAAGGTATTGATATAATATTGATTTTATGAAAGAAGTTTCATAAATGTAATATTAAATAATTACGCATTTGAGATTCTTGTTATCTAATACTTTTTATTTCACTGGAAATTATTTAGATAGAAAGAAGAACGAATAATTTCGTTCATTCTGTTCGAAGGTGTGCCTTCAATTTGTTGTGTATAAAATACAGTCCAAATACAATGTTGAACTAGTAAAAGAAGATTGTACTTTTTATTACAAACTATATAATCAAAGAAAAAGCTTCCATCCGAATCAACAGAACATTTTATGACGACAAAATTAGTTTTTAAAACAGAATGATCAATGCGATGTGATGTCAAATTGTTTGATACCGTAAACAATCAGTATACCGTAAAATTTCCCTTTCAGAACTAAGCATTACATTGGTGCGATTTGTATATGAAAAAAGAAATACTGGATGCACAAATTCCCACATTTACTGTAATGTATTTGTGACCGAATATTTACTGTATTTGATTGGAACAATAGACTGTGCCGAAGACGTAAACAAATTTCATCTAGCCGGACGTGCTTCCATATACACTGCGTAAAGATGTCATGGTTGGATAAAGTTCTGTTAGTTATAAGACCCATTTATGTCAAAATTCGTTAGTGAATAGAGGTGAGTTAATTTACTTAATGTATGTTAACATTTAAACCACGCTTGTATATACAGTGGAATCTATATCTGTGTTACATATACACCGCTCCCTCCTCACACCGAGTCATCAAATAAACAATGCCCGTGGTTTTACTTCTTATTGTTGTTCTTGTCTTGTAGTTTTATGTTATTTTTCTCATTATGATATTGTTATACGTGACATAACAAATCCTTCCGGGGGTAACATATCCAGATTCAGACAGCAGAGATAATTTTTGAACAATTTCCTTTCGCGAGCCGAAGTCTTAAAAAAAATGGCTGCTAAATATGTTCATTGAAAATAAAACATTCCAGAAGGCATTGTAAAATAATTTCCCACGATCCCAGCTAATCATTAAAAAGGATACTGCACAATAATTTCATGGGCTTATTTGGACCAAGCAGAATCACATAAAGTGATATTTTAACATACGGTAATATCAATAATATGAAACTGCACATACTATAGGAAAGCGAATAGCGGAGAACTCGCCCCATGGAGAACTCGCCCTGGGAGAACTCGCCCCATGGAGAACTCGCCCTGGGAGAACTCATCCCAGGTGTCAGGAGAAGTCGCCCCATAGTGGTTGGAGAACTGGCCCCACTTTGCCTGGAGAACTCGCCCCACTTTGCCTGGAGAAGTCGCCCCAAGGATAATATATAATAATTCTGAGATTTCGCCACATGTTTGTCAAGGCTTTATTTATTGTTGTTTTTTTTTCTTCAACTTAGTAACTTATTAAATCTATAAAATTTGCAATTTTTTAACTTAACCTACCTAAGTCATCCTGAGATGACGTTATGACATTGACTTTTATAACCCGAAATCGACTGAATTGGCGCTGACCGTCAATAAGCCAAAGTGTTATGTTATTATTTCTCTAAGTGAACAATTTAATCTGATTTTTCATTGAGATTTGCTAACTATTAACAAATGATAATTAAACTAAATTTAAAAAAAAAAAAACAACAAACCATTATTGATGCCTATGCGGTCGCTATCGCAATAATCATCATTACTAATGCGCAGAAATCGGACGGTTTCTGAAAGATCAGTTATACTACATCATTTAGTTTATTTCTTCTTCTTTGTCAGTGTTTGTAATTTTATTATTTCTCAATAATAACACACTATTTCAATTTAAAAGAGAACTTTAAAAACTAATTCGCTACTAAATTACGATTGTAAAATAAACAAGATTACATTATTTATTAATATATAATAACACAATGATCACGCGTACTAGACCAAAATTTACTAATGAGGCACAAATCAATGTCGTCGACTCGTTAACTCATTATATACGTTTCTTTCCTTAATGCATACATTTTTGCTGTATCAAACAATATACGTCTATCATTCCAAAAAGGTACTGATACATAGGTAACCCTTTTTATGCACAGCGGTGGTTTTTTGTGTGTGTGGAAAACAAAGGGTTTTGTGAGTACAAAAGGCGCTGAAAATTAACTTGTACGTTTATTATAAATAATACAACCAAATAAATGGTTATTGTTGATGCATATAATTTTTTTAATATGGATAACTTACGTTACTTTGTCCTAATAATAGGAAATCAAAATGATAGGATTGAATAAACCCATCTGAAATATAATCATGTTTCATATGTCTGAAAATTAAATCTTGATAAATCTGTCAAGTAATATTTCGACTAATTTTAGCATAAATAATGCTTAATAATATGCATGTTACCGATACATACGTGACAAAGATATACCACACTACGGAACACTTGATGATAGCCGGCCAAGTTAGCATGACAAAAGGTGTCATGCCGCCATATTTCATTTCTCACTATAAAAGAAAAACATCAAGTACAACGAGGACAAGCCACTAAAGTTATATTATATTCATTGTACTAAACACCACATATACGTAAGGGGGATTTAAATTAAAAAATTTGAATGACACGTTTTTATTGGACATTGAATCAGTGATTCATATAACATTCTTACCATTACGTTTGCATGACAAACAATAAAATATAATTAGTATACAGGTGCAGCATATAATCTGGCACATTTAGTAAGCAATGCATTAACACTTAGTTCATCGTTTTGGAACATATCCCACAAATGAAAGATTCTTCCTTGTTTTTCTTTAGTTTTTTGGGTCTGTCTTCTTTTTAGCTTCCCTTCCGAAACCATCTTCAGTTGACTAAGAAGAGCGTTTGCCTCCTTGTATAGAAGAGTCACTACCAGATACAGTGACAGCTTCGATTTCATTGCACGGCGATTTAAGCGGTTATGCCAACCTTCAACGTCGTTGTTAGTTCTAATTGCCCTCTGGAATACTGACCATGTTGCTGGAAGCCATGTTGGATTTGTTATCCATGTGTTTTCAACATACTCCATCAGTTGTAATAACTGTTCAGTAATGGCCTTTTCCTTCATTTTGTAAAATGTATGGTTGATCAGTTCTTCAGGAAGGAATGGCAAGGCTAAGACTTTTCGAATGAATTTATATACTCCATCTTTCATGTTGTAGTCAGACTGAAATATTGCAAGGAAATATATATAAAATGTGTGTGTGTGTGTTTGAAAGAAACGGAGAACTTATTTTATTATATGAAAAATGAGGATCTCTATAATTTCATATATGGAAGCGATGATTATTCAATGTAGTGTCTCTTATATTTGCACATCGAGTGCACCGGTGTATGTTACATTTAGATGACGAAAATGTTCTTTTTTCTTTTTCTTTTCTGTCTGTTTAGTACTAATAAAAAAAATCTTGCAAATTCTTGGATCTTCTTTCAGCGATAATTGATTTATTTTTGTAAAGTGTTTTTACGCTGGTAAATTGATAAATTTATTTGATAAATTTAGGAGACTAAAAGTTATTAATTATACGACGTAGATTAGATAATGAAGGATTCGATTGTATTATGAAAGGAATTTCATCTCTCTCTCTCTCTCTATTGTACATACTGCTTTATTTAAAGCCAAATGTTGAGTAATATTACGGGCTTTGTTCAGCGCAGAATCAATTATATGTGTAATATAATTTCTGTTTTGTAAATGTTTGGAATTTATTCAACGAATTTTGTAATGGACAATCATCTGAAATAATACGTTGGTTTATTTTCGACTGGCTATGCGGTATACCGTTTTTACATGACATGGGATGACATGAAGAATATTCTACATATTGGTGGATTTTAATTTCCTTGGTATGAATATTTGCAGAGATAGTGTTATCAATATTTTATATCACATTTACATCTGAAAATGAAACATGCGTACTAGATGCAGTATAAGTAAAATTTATTGTCGGGTAAAATTGATTTAGGCGATCAACTAAATTTTACATTTCTGCTGTTGACTGCTTCCAGATATAAATATGTCATCGAAAAATCTGAACCAAAAAGATGAATTAAACTTTTCGTTTTGAAGAAAGTCCTTTTCAAATTTACCCATGAAAGGAAAGTGTATGAAGGAGCCATATTAATACACATTACCGTACCCATTATGTATATGTATTTCGTATTATTACATTGAAAATAATTATTTTCCAACATAAGTTTTAATATTATAAAAATATCTTCACAAGATAGTGGACTATTATTAGGATTGTAATCAAGAAAATTTGAACACGCTTCAATACCAACTGCATGCGGAAATTTGGTATATAGTGATGTTACATCTAATAATACCAGGATTGAAATCCTATCTGTGGAATAGACTCCAACTTTTTAATGAAAGTTGTTGTATCATTATGAGTTTTGGGAAACATCTAGAATTGAAGTGTACGCATGTTAAGAGAGAAAGTATCAAATTCCTCATATACGGAATTATTTATTTTACCATCTCATTAATGCATGTTGATTTTTTAAAATTTAATTTCCATTGACGGATCTTCGACAATATGTTTGTAGTAGTTTACATCATTTAATTGACGTTCAACTTTTTGAAAATAATCTTGTTGATTCATAATAATATTAGTGTTTGACTAATCATCATTTGTAATCACTATACTGTCGTCAGTCATTACAAGTTACCGATAAATCATCGAAGTGTCTATTCCCAAACATAGCACATAACAAGCACTTCAATATCAACACTATACTGTCGTCATTCATTATATTATATACAAACTGAATTTCGTCTTAGAAATATTACTATAATATTGTTTTTTTGTGATCGAGTTTAAATAAAAATCTAAATATGAATCACGTAAAAGATGTTTTAATTCTGCTATTAAAAGGTTATCTGGGATATGGGGCGACTTCTCCATACGAAGTGGGGCGACTTCTCCAACCACTCTGGGGCGACTTCTCCTGATACGCTGGGGCGAGTTCTCCCAGGGCGAGTTCTCCATGGGGCGAGTTCTCCCAGGGCGAGTTCTCCATGGGGCGAGTTCTCCGCATACCTAGGAAAGCTATACCTACTGTGTGATAAAGATATATCTTATCTTCCTAAACCCCTACCTCTATTTAATGATTGAGATCCAGCAGATGCACCAGATAAGATGTACGATTAATCCAATTTTCTTTTCACATCAAGTATCACATCACGTTTGTAAACTAAATATTGTTTTCCGTGTACTACATTCTTATCTTGCCATAATATATTATGCAGATAAGCATAACATCGCAGCCCGGTTGCAGCGCCAGACTGAAGCTTTTTCAAGATTTTCCGATTCAAATAACATGCAGCCATCCCGAAAAATACTAGCATGTTCTGCAATAGGTCTTATTCAGGAAACGTACAACTTTATGAAAGTTATTTGCGTCATGTCGCATTTGATCATAAAGAGATTATCTGACAGACATTCGCTTTTGTATTATGATTTAATATAACATTTCACATTCAGTTTTGAAGAACAAATATAAGACAAGATGATTAGTGACTGAGGTCTTTATTCAAATAAGGATAGATAGATAGATAGATAGATAGATTCGGTACAGATTTCTATTTTTCCCTGTCCGACTTTAGAACATAATCATAGGCGGGTTGGCTGCACCCCACTAGCACCCCAACTCATCAGCTTAAAAAAGTTTACCTTTTTCCTGGAATAACATTTTCTTTTCCTTTAAATTTTTAAAATTAATACCTGAATTACCTAAAATGCAGGCGCTTCCTTGCGCCTCATCCTGGGTTACGTCCCACAGACCCTTGATCCGAACCAAAGCCGCAGCGGTAAAGGCCGTAAGATTATTATTTTGTTAAACTCTCTCTCTCTCTCTCTCTCTCTCTCTCTCTCTCTCTCTCTCTATTGACTCCATCATTAATTAGATGGAGCACAATGGTGAAAAAGGAGTCATGCTACTGTTTTCTCAGTAGAAGGTATTTGATCTATTAGAGCATTAAAATGCGGCTTTGGATAAAATTTTGTTTGTTAGACCCAAGCTATGTATAGTGATATTTCTTCAAGAGTTACCATAAATGGGGCCTTGTGTTGCGTTCGGTGAGGCAGGGCTATCCCATGGCCATGCTTCTATATGTGATGGCACTTGAAGTGCTGAACAAAACTTATTGATGAAATTAATGATATTAATGAAAATATTGATGGGATCAAGACTCTCAACATGAAGAAGGACTTTAAAACCCTACTTGATGCGTATGACTGTTCTAATTTTATTAGGAATGAGTATTCATTCCATCATTTACAAATATAATTTTGTAAACTTCGGCAAAGAGTCAGGTGCTGCCATCAATCATGAGAAAACCGAGATACTGTTAACCGGAATTGAATGATAACGACCCTAACTTACCTCCCACCCCCCACATACACACACCTAATCAAAGAACACATTATGGCATTAAGGGTCTTTTATGCAAAAGACGCAATGGACCTTAATTTACAAATATATTTTAAACAAATTAGATGAACAAATAGAAACGTGGTAATATGTTATATTAATTATAATGGAACGTATACGTGGGTTGCTAAGACTTACGTTTCAGGGGCCCCGAGTGGCCGAGTGGTCTAAAGAATCGTCCGTTACGGATCACTGCCATCTCACCTCTGACTGCGTGGGTTCGAGTCTATGATTCGGCTAATGTAGTTATGTGAGAAAGCTTGCCATTAGCTTCTCGTGGGTCGGTGGTTCTTTCCGGGGGTTTTCCGGGTTCTTCCTCTACCATTAATACTGGCCGCCATGTATAGCCTATATTGTGCTGAAAAATGGCGTTAAACCATAAAAACAAAACAAACAAGACTTACGTTTATAGTCAAGTTAATTATATAACCAAAGAGCAGTAGACATAAACTATTATAAGATGGAATTATCCATTTTATATGGAATTTATATTTTAAATAATCTTTATCTTACCCCCAAAACAACCCACCTAATGTACAAGTCCAAAAGCGAGGGTGGATTTGGAATGCCACACATATGTAACAAACAAATATCATTTGAGATTAACATATTAAGAAGTTTAAAGAAAGCATTTTAATATCCATGATAGGTATATGTGTGTACTTCTACGGATATTTAATATATAAGCTAAATGTCTGCGGCATGATGCCCCAGTGCTAGACATCACTATAAACTGCCTGAAAAATTGTTAAAGCTACGTTAAAAATCCTAATAAAAATTGGGAAGAAGACGAAAAATATAAAATATACTTAAAACTGAATTAAAAATTGTTCAGAAATACTAGAATGTCCGTAGAGGTAAAACAAAATCCAACATTACATTGAAAACAAATCTGGAAGAGATGGGAAGGCATTAAACCACCATCCAATCAAATTATGATTTCCTGTTCTTGCACGACGTCTGGATGACCGGAGAGGAGGCCTTTAGTAAACGAATTGTCCATTGTATCCGTCCGTGTTATCTATGTGCATAAAGTGTGGACTAAAAAATCATCCGATACTCTACTGCCCCCAAGTGGCGTCTGCAATAGACAGAATAAAAGACGAATTATTGTTGTTGAAAAAAAAACATGGAGGAGTGCAAGATAGCCATTTAAAATACACTAATGAAATTTATGATGACGAGTTATATAAAGGATTTCATAATTTATAAACATTATTAAATCTAAAAGAAGAGAATTATTTTGATTTACGTCATCCTTGAAGGGATAAAAAGTGTGCAGGTGAGAGGGGGAGGATGAAGGAGGAATGGAGTGCCAAGTAATAGGTGATTCTAGCCTGATCGGAGCCAGATCCGGCTCCACACTCCTTCAATACATCCTCCATGCACTGATCAAACATTCTTTAATAAAACTAACATACAACTGATTTTTATGCTTTTCATCACAAAAATCACACAAATATGAAAATACTTATAGAAATATATTTAAGGATGGCACAGAATTCCAAATGAAATTATGACTGCCCTTAAATGAAGTGCTTCTTATCATGTACACAGTATGAGACCAGATGCATGGAACGGGTAGGAAATGGAACTGGTTTATCATCCACGCAGCCTGTGCGTCTTCCAGATCCTCTCCTTGTCTCCCTTCCATAGTCATTCACGTCATCCCCACCTCTATTAAATTTAATTTATCCATTTCATTCTTTTTTCCCCTCTCTCTCCCCTATCCAAATGCAGACCATATTAAAGTTAAGATAACAATAAGATGCTAATTATTAACCGTACTACTCGTATAATTTTTACAACTCTAACATGGTAGGTACACCAACCAACGTAAACATATTTGGGATAGGGTATTGACCAAACCTGTGTAAGGTGCGCATCGTGGTGTGATACCAATGCTACCTGGCTAACGCGAGATAGTACGGGCCATACTTGATCTTCCCAAAGGGGCGATCAATAAATACGAATATAACGCATACAGGTATCACGGTACCAATTGTTCTTCCATATACTTCAATGCTAATGTTTTGTGAAATAAATATACTTTCAATCGCACTTCAGCATGCATGTCACACACTGTCACAGAGAACAATATTAGATTGTCAACTTGACAAGGACAAAACCTGGTACTCCATTGCATTTAAGAGAGATAACTCTGATTGAACTAAACAAGGCTCAGAGTTATTATTGTCACAACAGACCCAGTTTCACCCATGTGTCACACATTTAAAAAAAAAAAAATACAAAATATGATTTAGATATGAATTAACCTAATCTCACATATTGCCAAGAGGCTTAACTTTTTAAAGCCTAACAGAAAGTACAACTCTTACATAATGCACCAATCACAGCTAATGTTGTTGTTTATTTCTGAATGCAATGTTCATTACACTTTAAGCTTTCCCTACCTGGGGTTGTACAATTGGCACCGTTATACCTACAACAACACTGTGGAACATAGAAAACATAACTAACAACTACGAGATGGTAAACCACACTCATAGCATACACTCATCAAATTTATTTTTATTTCTACACTTTTGCACTGATTTTCTATTTTTCTTGCATGTACTCTATTAAAAAATAAAGAAATAGAAAACTCGGTACGGGAAGTGGACTGCCCTTCGTGAAGAGTCCTGTCCCCTAACAGACTATTTTTTTCCCTTCATTTTCTAGATAGCCTTACTAAATAAATACAACGTGAATAACGATTTGATCAATAGCAATGCCGTCCGAACAAAAACACATTGGATAACATACATATCATTATAAGAAAACACAGATAGCAAACACCGGGCAATATTGATCTATGGCAAAGATAACTGATATAAGAAAGACTAAACAAAACTGCCTAGGTTTACAAAATGAGTTTATGTAAACACTAGTTTAGGGAGGTGCACAAACCCTAATAAAACAATTCTATAAAATTGTATCAAAATCCTATTCGATTTTTCACATTGCAATATATCACAACTCGTATAACATACATATATAAAAACATTTAATCTTTCGGCAATAGTGACTCCTCTCTATGATGGAATCTGAGAGGAACCACACCAATAAAGGAAGTCTTGAAATCTGATATTGGCACTCCTAATATCAGAAACGATTTAGTAGATATACATGTTAAACAGTGTGTGTGTGTGTGTGTGTATCTATCTATCTATCTATCTATCTATCTATCTATCTATCTATCTATCTATCTATCTATCTATCTAACTATCTATCTATCTATCTATCTATCTATATATATATATATATATATATATATATATATATATATATATATATATATATATATATATATATATATATATATATATATATATATATATATATATATATGGATGTTGCGTGTGTAGACTAGAAGTGTTCTTTTGATTCACTATAAACCACGACACTTGTAGCAGCCTGTGATTAGATATGCAGCTTGCTAGGAAATAGCATAGTTTGAAACAGGTATATTTATTCGTTGTTCTATCTTGCTTTAAGCCATAAAGTTTTTTTTAGCCTTAAATGCATCATCATCTGATTGCATAATATATAATATTAACAAGTTAAAACAGCAATATACACCAGCTACACAGCTTATCAGTCAAACCAAATGTGTTATATGTATGCAATAATTTGTTTGAATTTCAGTGGTTACGAAAAGCAAACTTATCAGTTACTTTGATTTAGATTTACACATTTAGATAGAAACTTATTTAATAAAGAGTACACTGTACGGGTGCGGTTGTTGTCATGAAAATGGGAGAGGCTAAGTACAATTCAACCATGTATGATCCTGATATTTTGATGTGTGATTTCTGAATATAAAAATGTAACCGTTTAACGTCTGTATTACACACAGCATATATTCCATATGTACAGGATAAAGTGCAAAGATGTAATATTTGAATTCCGCCTCGTGTATCAATTTGAAAGAAGAGGAAAATTTATTTTCTAAAATGGTAAAAATCAGTCAAGAGGAAAATTTATTTGGCGAATAACAAATTTATTTCTATTTATTTTGTATGGTAGCGTTAGCTCGTTACGTCGTCAGTGATAAACATGCATCTTAAGTAAATAAAAACTATCAGCCAGCAGTTTAAAGCAAAATCATAAAATATGATAAAATTGGAAATACAAGAAATGAAGCAAGGTTGAAAACTTTTTTCAAGTACGAAAAAGTTTTAATTATGTGCAGGTCTATTGACGTGTAATGAACAGTACCAAGCATGCAGTCTATGCCACCCGCGTTCGATCTGATTCAATGCTTAATTGATATTTAGTAGAACATGAATACATGAAAGGTTATATTTTCGTCAGGAAATTGGAGTAAAATGTCTTGCGCAATTGACTCATCACAAATACAAACCAGGACTGGTCTTAATGGGATTCGAAACCGTGTCCTTCTAATTGGAGTGTGATACCTAATCGCTGATCTGAATCAACAAACATTCCTGACAGCGACATTTTTCCCTTATTGAATGTGTTGGTGATGCATAGCTGCTTCTGAGTGCACAGTTCGATTAACCGTTGGCTGTTCTTGTTAATCACGACACACTCTTGTGTCCTAGATAATATGACCAAATCTGTTTTCTGAAACGATCTTGTTTTGAAGTAGCTATGGAGGAATACGAAACCTTCCATGGATGACTTACGGACAGAGACTATTGGCTCAGATATTGCTGGTGAGACATTGGACGGAGTATAATCTTCATGATGTACGGTAACACCTGGGCAAAGATATGGAAAACAAAACTTGTCCAGCATCTGAGTCACCTGATCTCTGAGTTAGAGTCCAGTGGAAATGCAGAAGACCCTAGGTCTGAACCCAGGGTGTCAACTTGACGGAATAACCGGTAAGTATTAGATCAGTGCAATTTGGTTAACTACCTAATGCTGATGGTATTATTTCTGTTGGAAAAAATGTCAATATCCTATCGCTGATAAAGCTACATATTTATGTACGCTATTTTGTGACCAATTGACTACAGGGTTGAAAATTGCGATGCGCAATGGTTTGCTCGAAATTAAAGATTTTCGATTGAAGAGGAATTTGAATTACGCTGTTGAAGCTCAGGGTCGCAACACGTGCCATACATGAGCGTAATTCTATCAGAAAATAACTCACAAACTTAACACAAAGTCCGTCAGATTTTGTTTAGTTTGTCAATGATTAGGTAAAATTTTAACATCGATACATGCCAAACCATGATCATTTAATCTTATAATAATTTTGAAACTTCCTTTTATCAATGTAGTAAAAATGCCGTTATCTTCGCTTACATAGAAAAAAAGCAATGCCCCGCTTGTGCTCTCTCTCTCTCTCTCTCTCTCTCTCTCTCTCTCTCTCTCTCTCTCTCTCTCTCATCGGAAATGGATACCCATTTTTGTATTATCATTAGTGGCTGTACAACTGATAGCAATGCATAATTGCCATTTCTCTCATGAAATATTTCCTTTTATTTACTATAAAAACAGGGACAAAATCATTAGTATGTAGAAAACATGTTTAGGAAACATTTAACTTTGATTTTTAAATATAATACTGTTAACATATTTGCTTTACATTCTCGCCTTTAGCTTCAAACATTTTGTATCTTCATACGTTTGTGCATGCAATTTTCCTACACAATCAAGATTCTATAGTAAATTGTCTTATTTTACGGGTGATGCCAATTAAATAAATGACTGCATGGATTCAGCAGTAATTTATTGACTGTATCATGATACGATTACACGACACTAGTTTCCAATAACGATGAAAATACTTGTCTTCATTGCGTGAGTCATATCTCTGTGGAAATATTTACTAAAATTTTAAAGGTTGGTAGAGAATATGTTCAAACGCACGTAATAAGCCATGTTCAGGACAGAAAGCTAAAACATACGCGTTCATGCGTTTTGCTTATTTCAGCAATAACTTTAAATTATCATTTTTTCATTCAGGTACAATATGATCAAATGTTCGTAACATGCCATGTTTATGACAGAGAGATAAAAAATGCACATTAATGCATTTTGCTTATTTAAACAATAACTTTATAATTAGCATTATTTTCATTCAGGTGCAGTCTTCTGAACCTGGGTCCTTTGTAAGAGTGCTTCCCATTTGTTGCTTAATTTATGGCGCATGCTTTAGCAATGCATATGGTATCACGGTACCAATTGTTTTTCCATAGACCTCAATGGAGAGATAAATATATTTTCTATCCTAATTTAGAATTTAGCGTGCATCTCACACACTGTTATAGAGAACAATGTTAGATTGTCAATTTGACGATGACAAAACCAGGTACTCCATTGCATTTAAGAGAGATAACTCTGCTTCAACTAGACAGGGGTATGAGTTATCTAGTCACAACATACCTATTTTCAGTCATGTGTATTACATTTTCGAAAAATCATAAAAAATACAAAATTTGATCTATTTAGGAATTAGCATAAATTCACATGTTGCCAAGAGGCTAAACTTTTTTTTAAGCCTAACAGAAAGTACAACTCTTACATAATCCACCAATCATAGCTAGTGTTGTCGTTTATTTCTGATTGTAATGGACCCAACACCTTAAGCTCCACCCACATGGACTTGCGCAATTGGTACCGTTATACCATATCAACTTAACGTCCAAATGGCGGGGGTCTTGAAATCCGACCTTTGCACATATATTATCAAACATGTTGTACCAGATATACATGTTACACAGAATGCATAGGTCAGAGACTAGAGATAAGACTGTTTAATTTGAATACTGAGTAACGTTGGAATCGTACGGTTAATTTTCACAAAAGAAGTACTAAGCGTTGCCTGAAATTAATTGGAAAATCATGGTGACTATAAGTGGATTAACCGGTCTGCTTTTTACCTTATTCATCCTTACAGCAACTGGAATACACGGTAATCTTATCAGTTTTAGCTACATCATCTGCATAATTTGTCTAAATTTTAAGTAACAAATAGAGAGTTTAAAGAAACAAAAACAAAAATAATGATGTCACACGTTTTTGGAAGTGCTCTTTTAGTACACCATTTTGAGTAACTCAACGTTAACAACATAAATGTGGAATATTAAGGAAGATAAGAGCAACACACACGGAAAAGAAAGGGGAATGTCTATTTTAAAGAGAAAGTCTAGGAAGCAACGTTCGAAAACTTAATAGCTTTCTAAGTTCAGATCTTGAGGAGAACACATACTCGATAAAAATCCGGTTTACTTTTCTGGGGATTATGATATGTTCATGAAATAATAACAATACTAATAATGCCTCGAAATCTTTTAAAGTTTTCCAGAAAGTGTTTTAGAGGAAGAAAAAACCCATCAAAAGCCACAATGATGCACGCACTGTTTTTTTCTCGATTGTTTAGTTCGTTTACTGTGACCTTCTTAAGAACTCCGCAAAAGAAAACTCAAAAGGATTCGAAAACGTCCAGTATGCAAAAACTGGATCTTATGTTATTTTTATTTATTTATTTATTTATTTATTTATTTATTTATTTGATTATCTTGGGGAGCTTGGGTTGCTTTCTCTTTCGTTTTACATGTATTATAAATGGCAATGTTTACCATTCATTTTTCTTATCCAAAGTGTCATTTATACCTTTCAAATGATATTTTCCATTTCTCCATTGTATGTTCCAATAAGCCTTATTTGTACCTAAATCATCCATAATAGTGTTTGTAAAAATATGTTTTCTGAATAAAAAGAATTAGAGACAATGTACATGAAACCAAATATAAAATTTCAAGTTGTAAATGAAGGACCTGGGGAAAGGTTATACGTTATAGTCACCATATATAGGAACCTATCTGGTGATGTTTGAACGTTGAACAAATCAAGCACTAGTAACTTTTGATTATGATTATGATTTTTAACTTTAGCTTTAACAATTGTTGAGTCATATCGCTACCATGTCTGCAGTGAGGCAGTTTATAATGATGTCTAGCACTGGGGCATCATGCCGCAGACATGTAGCATGATGTCCCACCCAGTCACATTATCCTGACACCAGGCCGTCCAGTCCTAACACTAACCTCTTAACGCTGAGCGCCTAGCGAGGTAGCTGTTAGTACCATTTTTATAAGTCTTTGGTATGATTTGGCCGGGGATCGAACCCAAGAACTCCCGCTTCCGCGGCGGACGCTCTAACCACTAGGCCACCGGAGTGGTAAGCACTAGTAGCTGATTTCATTGATCGGGACAAAAATACTGACAGCCGGGAAGCAGAGTAGTTTACTGTTCAAGTTTAATTATACGTGCTTTTCAAACGTAACCAACGGCAACGGACCAGATCCTGGATATAAAGTTGCAATACAACTGGTAGCTCAGCGCCAACTCTTCATATCTTCGTCAGAGATCTACGGATAAACTTTAGAAGCAATCGTTACTAAAGGTAATCTGTTACTATACTTATCTATTGTACTTTACATGTATTCAGTATCTGAATTAAGGTCAAACAAGGTAAACACTGGTGAATGCGCAACACTTCGTCTGTAAGACAATTGCTTCTAATATTCCAAATCATTCCCAGTCTAGAATATACAATATAGATACATACATTGTTGGAAGTTCCAATGCTTAATTGACAGTTCTTGGTGACAACGTTATTGTCCAAGTACTATTGTGTACAGTCGATATGCCAATTATATATCATTGCAGGAATGAATAACACAGAACCGTGTAAAGCTCTGGGTGGTGCTTGTGTAGACTCCCGAGTCGCGTTTTGCTTGGCAATAAACCACGCCGCCTGTAGCAGCCTTGGAATAGAATATGCTGCTTGCTGCTACACTCCGCATATTGTTGGGAAATAGCATTTTTGGAACAGGTATGTGTTATTGTTTCTATTCTCTTTAAACAAGCATTTAAGTTTTATTTGGCCTTAAATAAAACATACACAGAGTCCTTCATATATTATATAATAAATTTAAAGGAATAATATAGGAAAGTTGAAACGCGTATCAGTGCGACTCCATTTAAAGGCTGCGGCAATTTCAGTGAATGAATAAAAGCAATCTCTTCAGAGTTACTTTGATTTATATGAATTTTATACACTTAAATAAAAACAAATTTATAACCTGAAATGGTACGGAAGCCCATTAGTGCCAAATCGTATCTGTAAAAAAAATATATGTATTGCGAATAAACGCAATACTTATTGCAAATATTCGCAATAGATTGCGAATATTCGCAATACTATTGCGAATAAACGCAATACATTTGGCACTAATGGGCTTCCGTAAAATGGTGATATTGTTTTCATTAAAATATGAGAGCCAATAAATGATGTGATATCTTTGATCTCACATCGATTCATACATGGAACTTGCGAACATATTTTTCATACCATAATGATAAGTGTTGTATTCTAGTTTAAGGTTTTTGATGTAGAAGACTTCATGAACATTTTTGTTTATTTTAATTGCCATCTACATTGATTCAACGAAATTTCTATCTTTACAGAATAAAGCAACTATGCACTGCAAGCACGGCGTAACGCAGTAACAATTTCACAAAAGAACAGTTACGATGCCTCTTACCCTTTACATTAAAAAAGTTCTTAATTGTTTCCTGTGGTGGATTATTATTTTTTATGGTGGTAGGCGATGCCGAGAGGATGATCGACCATGGTAGTACAGCCCGGATCGAGCGAATGTTAAAAATATGAAATTAATGGATGGAATAAATGGAAATCTGAGCTGAGATATAGACCAGATTACAGACTATTATAATTTAATTAATTAGATAACCAAAATAAAAGTGAACAACGATTGATCGTTGTTCGTCTCTCGATTCGACGATCACCTCTCTATGCATCCGAGTGTTTAAGAGGCTGGTTCTCTTCTGTGCGTGCGCAGGTGGCTGATGAGGCCAACACTTGCACGGAATGTTCGTTTGCATAAGGGACAGGGGATGAGTGGGACATCTCCAGGATGGTTGATGGCACGTGCTTTTCTGGCTTGCATCTTCAGCTCTGTGGATGCTGACATGCTAGATTCGCACAACCTGGAGCCTTTGTCAACAGAGGAACGCCAAAGGACGGGCTGATCCATTACTTCAGTCTTCTTGGTACTGATTGTGATACTTAAGTTTATGCAGGAGCTGTAGAACTTGTAAACGCTGCATTGCAGTTTGGCTTCTGAGCCAGAAATGAGGGCACAGTTATCAGCAAAAAGGTGTCTGTCATGGCCTTGGGTTTCGTTTGACGCCTCCTGGGATTGAATAGTACGGTTGGAGACGGTACCTGATACCGACTCCAACCTCTCCGTCTCTGAAAGCATTAGTCAGCATGGCGGAAAACAATAGACTTAATATTGTCGGTGCCAGAACACAATCCTGTTTGACGCTGGTTACTGGGAATGACTCAGAGAGATCTCCATTTTCCTGGACTCGTGCCAGCATGCCATCGTGGAAATGCTGCTGCACCATGGATATGAATTTTCTTTGGCATCCGGACTTAGCCATTACCTTCCTTAATCCTTCTCTACTGACATTATCAAAGGACTTTGTCAAGTGGAAGTAGATGCAAAAAAGATCGGTGTTTTGCTTTTGACATTTCTCTTGTAGCTGCCTTGTAGCAAACATGTCGATGGTCCCACGTTCTTTTCGGAATCCACACCGGATTTCTGGCAGTAGTCCCTTCTCAAGGTGTGTAGTGAGGCGGTTCAGTATGATTCTGGCGAGTAACCTTCCTGCAATTACGAGTAAGGATATACCCGGTGGTTGTCGCAAACATTTGGTGCTATATAGTTTGAATTCATGTAAGGAAATAGTCAATGGATTGTCAAAAGAGGTGTTACCCATGGCTGCTAATTACGTAGAACTAAAGAAACAAAAGTTAATTGGGTGAAACTGAATAACTTCTGTCGAACTGTCAGAACAAGTAGTGATGTGTCCGTCATATATCATATATTGTACAGTGACAAGAAATAGTTATAATTATATTTTTAAAAAACCGACAACCTTTAATAATACCACGTCGATTTTGACATTCGAGTATTATTTCGTCCATGTCGTAAACTAATATTTTATTTGAGGAGGTATCGAGAATATTTGGTATGACAGGGTTTGCCATAATACGAAAGTTACAGGTCTGATGGGTCTTAACTTTATCAGCTAGAAATAGACTATGTATACATTGAAGCTAAGACAATGGTTTAAGTGAAAGACGGATATTACAGTGTAAAATGTTCTTACCTGTATATTGATTTAGGGTTGATGACGCTAGTGTTATGTGAAATTGATGGATATCAGATACAGGCATCATGTCCGGTAAATATGATTATCTTGAAAACTAAACGTCATGAGTTTAGATGAGCTATTCCTTGACTTAAAACACGCACATCTGCACAATCGTATGGGTAGTATGCCATTGTCCAAGTACGCCATTCAAAGACTAACACAATATGAAAAATTAAAACATAAATAAATGAGCACATCAAAGGAAAAAGAAACGAAAATCAGTTACAGTAGATGTTGCCTATCACTATCAACGTGTGGTTTGGTTTATTTGTTGCTGTTTGTATCTCATTGTTCTTAACTTTATGAAATTATTTTGAATTTATGGTGAAATTTTTATTTCGCGTATCTGGTATGCGGCAAAAAGATATTGTACAAATAAAGAACCGCTTCAGATTTTGATGTTGAATATACCAGACAAGCTATCAACACACACACACACACACACACACACTAAGAATGGTATTAGTACGTATAGTTATGTTACATTGTACATATTTAATTCACAGGTAAGTGGTTTAGTTTCTCGTGTCTGACAAATCCGTTCATAAAAGCAAATCACCGCACAAGAATTTACATTAATGGCATCAAACATTCTACCAAAAAATTATTCCCATCAATTCCATCTAAATCCTCCAAAGAGCTGTCATTCCATACACACCGTTTGCATGTCCTTTCAAATTTGAACTGAACGTAAATTAGCAGTAGCAACAGGACGTATGTAGGAAGAATTTCTAATGTTTAAACAAAAGAGGTCCGCTATCAAATTAGAAAGTTCTTTGCGAATAAATAACCTAGCCGTATGTATGTCAGTGGTAAAATAGCATCGTTCTCAATAAGGAATACAAATTTAAACCTAAAGAACGTGATATATCTGAATTCCGAAATATTATATTAACTTATGACCTCATTGATACTAAAGCATGACGTTAAAGAATACGTAAATGTTGTCGTTCAGTTCAGTTCGTGAGCTCACAATCAATTACGATTTGTTTACATACCATGAACAGATACACCAAGTCACTCTTGGAATCGATAATACTGGGGAAATAATACAACAAGAGAAACAAAAGGAGAAAATAAACAGCCACGTCAAGAGAGTTATTCATCCTGATGAAAAAACAACAAATTGTGATCAGTTTGAACTAAGTTTAACTGATCACGGATTAGACCAAGTGTGCCATATCCTACTTTTGCTTTCAAATATATTGAATAAAATTCAACTAGGTGCAAACAATGTATAATTTTCATAACATTCTTTCAAAACCAAAGCTATGTTCAGCACTAATATATATTTGTTGTCAAAGCATGTACCATGATGATCTAATTTGTCCCTTTACTCATATTTTTGTTTGTGTTTGCACACTTCTTCGCAAATAATAATTTTACTTTTTAATCTGATATAAAATCGGTGACAAATGTTTGCTTTTGGCGACTAGATTGAACTTGTACAACAGGCCCCATATTATCAGGGCGTAAAAAAGGGCACTAATTATAATATTTTTTTAAAATTGTGTTGTTGTCATTTTTAACATTTCGAAGGAAAACTTAGACTGTGAGCTACCACCTGTATCGAATTAATCTTTATATTATTAGAAATCAAAATTGTAAATAATTCTCAATGACATTCTTCCAACCATCCGTACTCGACTTGACTGATCACTTGACGTTTGTATTTGTGTTGGTATTGGTCCCTCCACATCCTAAAATAACCACAATCTGATTAAAATCCTATCTTCACTGTTATTCTATGAAGATCTGACAGCGACCACTTCGTGGTAATGTTCTGGTAACCTATGGTATTATCATAATCGCTAATTTTATCAACTAATCAGATAAATTCTTATATCATTGCGTTTGGAGACTAAGCAGTGTAGATGCAGAGCATGAATGCTTACCGAACGATTACCGGTCATATTTTCCCATATAAATGTAATAAATTATAACTACAATGCAAGAAGGGAAAAAAAGTTTAAAAGTGGCAGAAGAATCTCAAGTGTATTTTGCAAGGAGAGCAATTTTGATGATTTTGTTTTTGATTTGTATGATTAACAAGTAAATCAGATTAGACCAATTTACAGTGACGTCACTGTGTTAGTGCTATTAATGTCAGAAAAGTACACATCTTCATTGCAATATGGTAAAATATTCGCACGACAATACATTTAAACGTTTTAAGACTTTTCCATATTCTTTATGCCACATTTTAAACGTTTACAATAATATGATGGAAAATATCAATTTGACCACACCTGTGACTACTAAAATAAAATTTATACCTTACCGCAAGTGAAACAATAAATAATAAAACATATCAGATGTTTTCTGAACTAAACTATATTTCGTTAGGGCTATTCGATCAGAAATTAGTGTCTTCTAAAATCATTACATATATAACTAGTACACAGTATAATCATATCATCGATAGTTTACCAACTTAATTATACAAAAAGAAAGCTTATGTTTTCGATTAATCATTGTTGTACCTAGTGACTAAATTGGAGAATCACTATTAAGTAAATTCAGAATGTGTATTTGTTTATTGTTTAGGTTCTTTGTCAACAAGTTTTCGGAAAATAGCACTGTCTACGATATTTTAACTGGTCATTTATGAAGTTAGGAAGGTGAGACTTTATGATGCATTGCAGTTTTGGTTTGAACTTAATTTTTAAAAGTTAGTTGAGTTACCAATCTGTTTAATCTGAGTTAAAAATATCCAAGTGTCCCCGAATTTTCATCTTCTTGTCTACTTTTAATGTACCAAAAGATACAGTTTAGTCTCAGTTTTACTATTTTGATCACTTTATTTATTTTGTTAACAACGGTAATGACAACAATAGTATTGATTCCGTCGTGAACAACGATGTTTACAATATTAGTATTGATTTCGTCGTGTACATCAATGATTACAATATTAGTATTGATTCCGTCGTGAAGAACGATGATTACAACATTAGTATTGATTCCGTATTGAACAACGATGATTACAATATTAGTATTGATTCCGTCTTGAACAACGATGATTACAATATTAGTATTGATTCCGTATTGAACAACGATGATTACAACATTAGTATTGATTCCGTATTGAACAACGATGATTACAACATTAGTATTGATTCCGTATTGAACAACGATGATGACAACAACGATGATTACAATATTAGTATTGATTCCGTATTGAACAACGATGATTACAACATTAGTATTGATTCCGTATTGAACAACGATGATTACAACATTAGTATTGATTCCGTATTGAACAATGATGATGACAATTTAAATATTCATTCCGTCGTGAACAACGATAATGACAACATTAGTATTGATTCCGTCGTGAACAATGATGATGGCAATATTAGTATTCATTCCGTCATGAACAATGATGATGACAATATTAGTATTCATTTTGTCGTGAACAACAGTATGACAATATTAGCATTGATACCATTGCGAGCAACGATAATGACAACATTAGTATTAATACCGTCGTGGAAATTTGTCTATGACAAACAAGACAATTTGTACAACACCTACAAGATATTAAAGACTAAAAAAATAAACGCTGTAAATATGTAATCGTTCAAGTATGTATTCGTCCAAAGGTAAGAATATGTCGATTGTTTAAAACAGTCTAGAACTAGTAGAACATATTGTGATAAAATTCTCAAAAATAAAACATTGAAACAGTATTAAGGTTATGACTAAAATTTCTGTCATCAAAAGGAGCGGAACGAATTGATAATTTGCAAGACCTTTAGGTTTCCATAATTGACAGTTGTAAATGTTTTGTAAAATTAATAAAATTGCATTTTTATTTGGTTTCCACTAAACGTCTATAACATATACAGACATGTTTATGTTTACTTAATATCATATTAGTTTTGAGTGTCATTGCTTCAGTTGGAACACTATATATATATATATATATATATATATATATATATATATATATATATATATATATATATATATATATATATATATATATATATATATATATATATATATACGTCAATTCAAATTCTAAACACAGTACCAAGAAAGAAATCAGAGTTTCAATTGAATGGTATGATTTTTGTTCTTCAATGTAAAAAAGAACTTTGGAACAAAGATTTCAAAAAGGGACAATTTAGAAGTCCTACGCTTGTTTCTCGTACATGTGTGTGTCTCTTCATATAATGTATATAAAAGACACGTCCATTTAGATAATGGTTCTAAAGTGTGAGAAATGTCGGATCCTTTGAATTCATGCAAGCAAACGTAAATTTGCGATGGATTGAACGGAATGGGCAAAAAATGGATTTTCCAAATAGCTTCGACTTATATTCTGAGAATTTCCATCCCATTGTTCAATACACATACAAAAAAGATTAATTACATAAATTTCTACTATGTCCAATTATGAGAGCTAAAGCTTTTTTTAAAAAAACACGCAAGACGTGAATTAACCAAAGGTTTCAGATCAAGGTAGTGAATTTAAAAAATGACATGCTGTCGGAGAACAGGAACTGAGCATCGTTGAAAATTTGATCAGCAAGAGGAAATAAAACATTAAACGTTTCGCAGGTGTGTGTTTGTGTTTCTGTATGTATGCAGGCCCGCAACTGGGGGGGGGGGGGGGACAACCATGGCACTTGCCAGGGGCCCTAGCTAGATAAGGGCCCGCGTTTTAAAATATACGCACATATTTGAAACACGAAAGGGGCCCGAACTCTGTCAGCTGCCTGGGGCCCAGAATTTCCTAGGTGCGGGCCTGATGTATGTGTGTGTTTTACTGCACTTTAATAAATGTAGGATACATGATGTTCGCAAGTATACTAAAGTGCCTTGACCTTGTTAGTGTTGTTATTAGTTTTGTTGTTATTATCGTTGTATTCAATGGGGCAAGTTAAATTGTGTTAAATGTTAAAATATGGATAAACAGATTAACTGTCAGCAGCAGCTTTCAAATGGCCCAGTCTTTTCATCGCCCTTTTAGAGAGATGGCCGTTTAATGTTAGAAAACTAAAAGAAGCGTTAGCAACAACTTTCAAATAAAACGTTGATTTGGAATGGTTTTCGAGTACATTCATGTTCGTATTACCACGCCTAATTACCCCGCTGTTTGAAACGGTGATGACATAGTTAACAAATGGATGTCTGCGTTTGAAAGTGATCTATCATAAATATTAACCCGGATATGGGAATATTTAAGTACGTCAGTGACGAAAGAGAAAAACAAGTACAATTTCATTTTGCGAGGTGATACACTACTGTTATCAGCATAGAGACGTATTTTATTGTTATACAAATAAGGACAACACGGACATTATAGGAAGATGGCTACTCGTGTATGCCTGCTGGTTACCCTCTGCGTGCTGATTGTAACTGGAAGCTACGGTAATTTTTTTCAAAACTCTTTTTCCCTTGCGGCAATTATGATTGCATCTAAAGTGATTGATACGTAAGGTGAGGCCAGAGAGAGAGAGAGAGAGAGAGAGAGAGAGAGAGAGAGAGAGAGAGAGAGAGAGAGAGAGAGAGAGAGAGAGAGAGAGGAAAATAGTCATAAAGCAGAATATAGCCTCCTTTCCTACATATGTTCACGATGTTATGCTGTGATAAAAAAAATATAAAGTTTCTGTCTTTATTCTTGATGGCATTTTGTCTACATCCTTTTTCAATGTGTTGATTTTGCCTTTTCCAGGATTTAATTACTTCACGTTTGTCTTGTCATTTAAAAGAAAGTATAATGTCTCGTATTAGCTACTTGCACAAAAATACAAAACTACCAACACGACTATATTTTATATAATGTGTTTTGAATCTTCATTCTCCTATTCGTGTGTGTGTGTGTGTGTGTGTGTGTGTGTGTGTGTGTGTGTTTTATGATTTGGAGTTTTAAAAGAGCTTTAACAATTGTTTAGTCACATCCCTACGATATCTCAGCGTCGCAGTTTATAGTGATGTCTAGCACTGGGCATCATGCCGCAGACATGCAGCATGATGTCCCACCCAGTCTCACTATCTTGACATCAGTCCTAACACTAGCCTCTTAATGCTAAGCGTCAAACGAGACAGTTGCTAGTACCATTTTAATACGCGTTTGGTAATACTCGACCGGGGTTCAAATCCACGACCTCCCGCAGACGCTTCAACCAATTAGGCAGCCAAAAGGGTCTCCTCTTCGTTTGAACCCAAACGTAAATAAAATGTCGCTGTAGTGATCGATCACTTTAAATACTGAATGTAGCTACCGTTTGGAATTTCATTTCCACACTAGGCCATTGTTTTGCATATTGCACGGTAAGACTCATAAGCGGTTTTCCGTCAATGACTAATTATCAAGTCTATCATTTATCGCTACTTAATCTACTTGTTTATTTAGCAGTCTTCAGTGTATCATACAGTGCAGATTATTCGCAGGTATGGACAACACTTGGCAATGTAAGGTTTTGAACGGACACTGTACAGACGGCAGAGTTATAAGATGGCCACACATTGACTACCATGCTTGTGCCAGCCTGGGAATACAGTACGCCGTTTGCGCCTACAATCCAGTTGACCCAAAATATCCAAATGTAAAAGGTTTGTAGTATATTTTATTTTTCTTCTAAATTTGTATTATGTATCTATTGGCAACGATTGCAGATAGTAGTTGCTAGGGAAAAAGGTGTGGCATATTTTAAATACGGAATCACACAATGTAACTGAACTATATACATTCATGTCTACCGCATATCCATAACACATAGGTAATGAGGACATAAGTTAGACACATTATAATATGTCTTAGATACATACTGATAAATTACAGTGTCTGAGACGAATCGTAATAAATTGTAATATGTTTCAAATACATACTGATAAGTTAAAGTGTGTCTGAGACGCATCGTAATAAATTATAATATGTTTCAAATACATACTGATAAGTTAAAGTGTGTCTGAGACGCATCGTAATAAATTATAATATGTTTCAAATACATACTGATAAGTTAAAGTGTGTCTGAGACGCATCGTAATAAATTATAATATGTTTCAGATACATACTGATAAATTAGTGTGTCTGAGACGCATCGTAATAAATTATAATATGTTTCAGGTACATACTTATAAATTTCAAACCACTCCGGTAGCCTAGTGATTAGAGTCCTTCCAACGACTCACAAAAATGGTACTAACAGCTGCCTCGCTTGACGCTCAGTATAAAGAGGTTAGTGTTAGGCAGTCGGCCTGGTATCAGGACTACATGTCTGCGGCATGATGCCCCAGTGCTAGACATCACTATAAACTGCCTCACAGCAGACATCGTAGCGATAGGACTGAACTTTTTTTAAAGATACGTTAAATATCCAAATCACTCACTCACTATAAATTCAATTGAATATGTGCAAAATACACTTTATTATCATTTTGTATCAGTTGTGCTGCTCCTTAATAAAGAAGCTTTTTAACGATATGCACTGTATAATTTACCTTTATCTCAATAATTAATTATACTAAATGTGTTGCGTACTTTTGAAATCACGGGACCCATTAGCTTAAATTAGACATATAATGATTCATGATCTAAAAATGTGAAGTGAGAATTTTCTTAAATCAATGTACAATGGCTAGGACTTTTAAAGGTAAATGGAGTTTGTGTGGTACTTTAAATATTTTGGTAAATTGAACAATTACCAAAATCTAAATAGTAACCGTCTGTCCCAAAGACATAAGTGACATTATTTATCATTACAGTTTGATAAGAATGAGAACGTCGTTGCATACAGAACTGTCACAGAAGGATTGTTACACCACGGTAAATCTTGAAAATAAAGCTACTTGTTGCCGTCGTTTTTACCATCATGTTGCGTATTAATCTGATAATTCCGTGAAGTCTGTTTCCTTGTCAACCATTTCATTATGAATGCACGAGAAATGATTCAAAGTAAAAACGTTCAGTTTTTGTTTCTCAGACTTTTTCTTGCATTTTCTTATCTTTATTTATATACTAATTTTCATCTTCTCTTCTTTACTATACTTTTTTCATAACACTGTCTTTCCCATGCGAAGGATGCATGATCTTATGACATAACAATGAATCCTAACATATATTAGTCATAAGAAAATTAATAGAAGCACAGAAAAATGTGGTTTGTGGTTTTCTAAGTTCAACTCAGTTTCTCGGAAACTGTCTGTCTATACATGGCGTGGCGGCCAGGTGAGATAGCTGTGATCTGTTGAGGCTATCCCTGGAGCTATAAAAGGCTGCATGAAAATATTGTGAAATTAATTATTGAGAAAGTATATTATCATACAGGATATAGACTTTTCAATTTGTCCTCAACTCAGATTCGAACCTGGTCCAGCGATTTAATACACCAATCGCATTGTCTGCATACATCAACCTCCATAACCACAAAAACATGCACACAGTCCCAAAACAAAGCGTTCGTAAGTAGGAGAAACAAAAAACTGTAATGTAATACACAGTCATAGGGATTCATGTGACACAAATCAAGTCATGTGTACATTAATATAGACCACACAGAGTGGAAAGTTTTAATCCCTGGATCCTTTATGAGAAATATTAGTATCATATAAGACCCGCGTAACAAACTTAGCAGCGAGAACGAGAGAAAAAAATCTGTATATGCTTGGGTGAAAGAGTATGTGTATAAATGAATAATACAAACACCACCGTCACATGAAAAACAGGCTTATGTTCATCAAAATAATTAAAACTGGGAAATCTGCGTAATTTAGAGTTTATATTCCAGAGGAACAAATTGCTTTGACCCAAGTCCAGACTGAGGACAAAGGTCGTAAACTATGGGTAACGAACAACTTATGCTATCGCGTAACACAAGACATAATATTCGTGCTTTTGATGAGCATCAAGATTTGACTCTAGTAATATTATATCAAAGAGTGGTTGTTACCGTGTAGACTCATCTACAAAATCAATCCAAATGAAAGAGTGGTTGTTACTGTGTGACTCATCTACAAAATCAATCCAAATGAAAGAGTTGTTTTTACCGTGTGACTCATCTACAACATCTACAATATCAATCAAATAAAGAGTGGTTGTTACCGTGTGGCTCATCAAAAAAAAAATCAATCCAAATGAAAGAGTGGTTGTTACTGTGTGACTTATCTACAATATCAATCCAAATAAGAGTGGTTGTTACCGTGTGACTCAAATACAATATCAATCCAAATAAAAGAGTGGTTGTTACCGTGTGACTCATCTACAAAATCAATCAAAATGAAAGAGTGGTTGTTACCGTGTTACTCATCTGCAAAATTAATCCAATGAAAGAGTGGTTGTCCATAGTAAAAAAATATATATCAGCTTCAGAAATTAGGTCACTGTAACCTATATTTACCTTTTTATGGGTTTTAACGAAAGTGACAAAGGTTATTGAGTCACACGTAACAGTAGCGAAGAAACTATGCCACTCGTAAATATAAACTTAAAATCCAAGGAGTATGAAACATATTAGTCGAATGATTCAGACCCCTGTTAGCTGCCCTCTATGCAGAAATGCCCCGTTCACTAAATATCATACGATAACACAATGCGACAAAACAAAGGAAGAAAGGATCAAGCTAATAATAGAAATAATGAAGGTAGACAAATATGACAGACGTCAATTACTCTTCCTTGACGGAAATTTTAACAAACAATTAATACGACTCATAACAGACTACATAACGAGGACGCTAATAGAATGTGGACCCCTAATGAAGGTTAGGAAATAGTATCATAATCTTATAAATATGCTAAATATATAATATATACCATTATAAAAAAAATTAATGAACACAAAAGGGGAAAGTACACAATGAGGACGCGACGGGGCTATATCACATGGCGCTACGCGAAGTGAGCAGGCCTATGGCATAGTTTGGAGAAAAAAAATCACCCCAATAGATTTAATTAGTCACAATTTTGCACTTCCTTTTCTCTGGAGACTAAATCCATACTTTTTCTGCCAAGTCTATCTCCCGCAATAGACATGGATCCCATTAAAGAGAAAAAATAAACAATTTTGGAATTTTTTGAACATTAATTAAAATAAAAAATTAAAGGACGACCCAAATTGAGACAGGAACTGTAAAACCAAATAAATTTCTACAGGTCCTGACTCAAGGCAGACGGACCTAAAAGATTAAATATTACTAGATATAAATTGAAGCACACTAAACCTGTAACTAAAACACTTCAATGTATACAAAATTCAAAATTTAAATTAATTTAAAATAAATTAAATAAAGTGAAGGAATGTGTCATCCCATGGAGGAAAAACACAAAACAAGACAACTACGTCGAAATTTGAACGAAAAATGGCTATCCTTACAAAAACACAAAGTACAGACTTATATATAGCAACACACAAATAGCACCAACACAAATAGCAAACACAAGGATATCAGGAGACTACTAGCCATGGTCAAACAATACCAAACAAACGTAGAATACTAGTTGTGGGTAGATCAACTCTCACCTAGTAAGGATCTACATAAGATACAGTAGGGATGAAAAAAATACCCCTTCTCAAATATATAACCCCGATGGGGAAAAATTAAATGAGGGAGTGAAATGCAAAAATAAAAAAACAACAAACAACATATCGAGGGGTACACAAACATACATAAAAACTTTTTTAGTTTTTTTATTGGGGGGGGGGGGCACATGTCTGGTGCCCCAAAAAAGAAAAAATAAAGGGTTGGGACATATCAGAAGAAACTCGGTCTAGAAAGAAACATGTATTCTACTTTCAACGACAAGTAACTTCTGTCTGTGTAGATTTCAACGTAAACAGTCATCATTTGTCATGGATGTTGCCTCTATGACCTGTTTGTACCTATATTTAGCCAATAGTTATTAGAAACAATCGTCCTATGCCAACATAGCACGTAGTGATAACTAGACAGTATTGGTCATAACTAGACAGTATTGGTCATAACTAGACAGTATTGGTCAACGGTCACTAGGAATTTTGCACATATGACAGGAGACAATGTAGTCATACGTATCTGCAAAACTATGAGTTTATGGTGTACTTTTCCAAAGTAAATATGACAGTTTGATAGATCTAACAACTTTATTCTATTAAAAAAGGCTGTTGTGCACTTGTAGTTTGGTCACACACACACACACACACACACACACACACACACACACACAACCCATTTGTTCCGGCAAAATTATACTGCGTTAAATGAGGGTGTACATCCATTGTAAACAGCTTTCTTGACTTGATAACGCCAAGGAGCAGATACGATTAATTATTAAAGCAAATTACTGCTCTTTTCATCTTAGATCAATTGCTGTTTTTCAGGATTCGATCGATTACCTTACACAATGAACTAAGAGTGCAAAGAAAGTGAAAAAAGAGTACGTGACATCACTGAAAAAAATATGTCTTTTTTGGATACACTATATAATAATAATAATAATAATAATAATAATAATAATAATAATAATAATAATAATAATAATAATAATAATAATAGTAGTAGTAGTAGTAGTAGGAGTAATAGTATTTATTTTGTGTGCTTGACTATTATACATGAGTGTAGATTATAATGATCATTTGTAAAGAAAAAAACATATTACATAGCTAGATTGTGTCCATGACTATGAACTATACTATAAGATAATATTTGTAAACATGTTTACATGGATTTGTAAACATGTTTACTTGGATTTGTAAACATGTTTACTTGGATTTGTAAACATGTTTACTTGGATTTGTAAACATGTTTACTTGGATTTGTAAACATGTTTACTTGGATTTGAGTTCTGGACCGATCCTTGATTAAAACCTTTGAAAATTCTAGAAACAGTTTGTTCACAGTCTGGGGTAATCTTCAATTAAAACGACACAGATTTTTCGGAAAAGTGTATTATGACAAATGTCACGTGGGGAGGCATATAAAGCTATACATTAGAATTATCCATTCCTATTTTTAATTTCATATGTGTTCAGACTTAATTTAAGAGGAATCTTGTATTTAGATTTTTATTTGGAATTACAAAGTGTTCATTGACTTTATGACTAAAACAGCACTATTGTGAATTAATTTTGGATTATAGCCTTTATAATACATCACGACTTTTGTCACATCGGCACATTGGTACGTCTATACATCTAGAACTTAGAATTCATTCAGAATACTACATTTGTGGACTTGTGATAGATATGTTATGATTATTTGTGATTTAATTCACAATACTGTAAAATGTATTTGAAATTTTAACTTTTTTTCTCAGAGAAATTATTTGTTGAATTTTATTGGGGAAAATTTCTTGATGTTTATATATGCATATATTTTCTGATAGTTACTTCGTAGAGAAAGCACCTGGATATGTAAATAAATATCACATAAGGTTTCGACTATGTACCCGATTCTAGATCACAAACACTGCGTCTCGGTTTTATAATCGTTACGCAACTACCTGTTCGAGGCTTACTTCAAAAGGAATGCTACGTCTGAGTCGGGGCGGCTTTGTTTGCTTGCGCTTAGTCAGCTATTTCCGGCCCCGAATTCAGTGCAACAGGTAAGTGAGAAATTACTCCAGGGCAGTTTTCAAAGAGACCAAGCAGTAGCCAATCGGGACCGATAGATTCAAATTTAGGACGGAGTTTTCCGAGCAATATATACGTTACTCCAGCTACATTAATTTTGGAAAATTGTGTAAGTGTGATTCTTGTCAGGAAAATACGCAACGAAGTTGACAGCCTATAGATGTACTCCGAGAAAATAATTTGTGCACTGGTAAAAGGGCGGAAAGAAATTCATGTGTAATTCTAATTTGGATTTCGAATAAAAGGCTTCTGAGGAAGCTTCCCGGGTGTGAGCGAGAGGCGATACCAACAAATAGGGAAGCAGGAAAACACCTTGAGACCACGTTGGAGGTCTGTCGTGATGTAAGCAGTTCGACTGAGGCGTTGTGCCCAAATGAAGCGTGGAAGAGAGTTCCTTAAATGCAAAGACAGCACGGGGTCAAGGGTACCGGATGTACTAGAGGAGAAAAACGAGAGAAGTATTGATAAATAGCAGATTAAACATCGAAGGGAAACATACTCTCAGGACCGTAGTTTCATATGAGGATAGTAATTGGCAACGAAAAAGGTCACCGTTTTTATTTGTTGAAGGTATCTTTCGAGAAATTGTGGATAAAATAGTTGAATACCTTGATATTTATTTATTTGTTATACCTTTTATAATGAGTCTTTTATGTTATTGTTGTTTTAGGGTTTAACACCATTTTTCAGCACAAGATAGGCTATACATGGCGGCCAGTATTAATGGTGGAAGAACCCGGGAAAACCCCAGGAAAGAACCACCGACCCACGAGAAGCTAATGGCCCACTTTCTCACATACCCACATTGGCCGAGTCTTTTATACACTTAGGTCATCGGCATAGCTGACTGTGGGCTTTGAACTATCTAAATTTTAAACTGTCCGTCCTTTTCAGGTGTTAGAAATAATACCATATCAGCATGTGACGTGGGTTAAATCTTGTCGTAAAATATTGGCATACTAATTATGCTTTGCTTTATGAATAAAATAAAGGCAGTGTTCAGTTGAAATCCACGTTCTGTTATATATTTTAAGTGTGATCGGATTGAAGCGGTGACGTGTGTTTTCAGCATCAGACCATTCAATAGTTACGTTTCAATACGATCCTCTTAAATTTGTTGATACGAGAGAACATCTTATTAAAGCTATGTAAGTGTCTGGTTCAGTCGCATTTTAAGAGCTAATTTCATCCAAAGAATTTACACGCTCATTAAATATAAATGTTAATGTAAAAGTGTTCGCTACAATTACAAAATATTTAGTTTGCCTGGACTAATTACATTTCCAAGAATGTCTTTAACACGTGAGTGTAGTAACCATAAATGTCGTTCCATTCGTTACATTTTCGGGAATTTATTACATTTACTAAAGTACCCTAAACATGTACATATAACACACTGCCTATATAACTGTTTGTAATGAAATACAATCAGCATTGAATAATCTCCCTTTAGTGATAATGTTTTGAGGCTAGTTCGTGTCTATAAATACCACACGTAGCACTTCCGTTATTTGACAGTGTGACGCATGGGTTAATATAGGTAACGTTAACAAGCGGAGATCACGATTTTCTTTACAATTCAGTCTTTGACTCTTATCTTATCACACATATTGTCCCGGATACGCTACCATGTGTATGCATCAGTTACGACAGAAAATACTCAAGTCCATTTAATTTCGTGAGGTAGAGCAGTAAGCATCTCGCACACAAGTATTTTACTGTCATACAAGTAAGGACTGAATTTAGAGCATGGCAAAGATGCATGATCAGGTCTATTTGCTGATGGCACTGTGTATGGTAATGATTCCAACGGGAAGCTATGGTAATTTTGCCAATGATGTTACATATGTTGTTGAGTATGATCAAAATGCGAATAATGCGAGTCTGTTCGTGCACGTGTATTGAACCCAATATAGGGTAGTGCCAGAGATTGGGTGTTATGGATCATTACATATTCATAAAAGTCGATAAAATGGTTCTGTCCCACAGGACCATACACGGCCTATTACAGGGTTGGACCAACTAAGACCGAATTATGGGTGGGACATAACGGTCAAGCGGCCCACCACCGAAGACGAGAACGTTTCTTAGGTCCCACAAATCCTGTCCACGACCTTTGATCTATACGTACATTGTGCAACTGTAATGTTGGTAATATTTGTTGTTTTTTAATATAAAAAAAATTCGCGTAAAGACTGAATCTGTATGTTTCAACATTCATTCTCCTTTATCGAAGATTTCGAAATGTCAAGTTAGGCTTTGTTGTCATTGAAAATAAAAATTAAAGAAGTTTCCAATTATCTACTTAGATTTGTCTTGAGGACTGAGTGGTCTTTCTATCACAGGTATGAACAACACCTGGCAATGTACAGCTTTGAATGGATATTGTGCAGACTCCAGACTTATCAGATGTCCGCACATTGACTACCACGCTTGTGACGACCTGAACATACAGTACGCCGCTTGTTGCTACATTCCACTTGGCAAAAAATGATCATACTAGACAGGTATGTGCTATTGTTTTACAGTAAATAAACTCTATATATGTATTGTTTTTGGTACGGGTTCAGATTGTAAATAGTGGTTGCGTGAGACGGGTACATGGTGCATTTTAAATGTAAAGACAAACAATTCAGCTGTACCATAATTTAAGGATTGACACATATCCGTAGTACACCGGTACAGAAAACACGAAACTATTCTAGATCAACAATTATAATTTATGTCACACACATGCAGACATTTCTATCATTCAGTCGGTCCAATGTCTTGTTCTTATTTTGGTTTATTGGGAGGGGGATGCAATTAATGAAGAAATTTGTTTTTCTCTAAGTCAGGTTCTGTTAGTATTTTCTTGAAAAGTGCCAGGGTAGTCACAAAAAGTAAGGAATCTTTTTAAAAAACTGAACGGATGTTAACGATACAGCAAAACAATAGCCAGTGAGCCAGCCGTATTTACATAAAGCTAATGAACCAGTCGTGCATACATTAAGCCAATGAGCCAGCCGTGCATACATTAAGCTAATGAGACAGCCGTGCATACATAAAGCCAATGAGCCAGCCATGCATACATTAGGCCAATGAGCCAGCCCTGCATACATAAAGTCAATGAGCCAGCCGTGCATACATAAAGCTAATGAGACAGCCGTGCATACATTAGGCCAATGAGCCAGCCATGCATACATAAAGCAAATGAGCCAGCCCTGCATACATAAAGTCAATGAGCCAGCCGTGCATACATAAAGCTAATGAGACAGCCGTGCATACATTAGGCCAATGAGCCAGCCATGCATACATAAAGCCAATGAGCCAGCCCTGCATACATACAGTCAATGAGCCAGCCGTGCATACACAAAGTCAATGAGCCAGCCCTGCATACATAAAGCCAACGAGCCAGCCGTGTATACATAAAGCTAATGAGCCAGCCGTGCATACATAAAGCTAATGAGCCAGCCGTGCATACACAAAGCTAATGAGCCAGCCGTGCATACATAAAGCTAATGAGCCAGCCGTGCATACATAAAGCTAATGAGCCAGCCCTGCATACATAAAGCCAATGAGCCAGCCCTGCATACATAAAGTCAGCGGCATGCTCTCCATTATCGGTGGACTACCACTCTATAACCTTAGTCAACAGCTGTTATTTGTATAAATAAAAACGACTCACACACTAAATAATTATATTTAGTCGATTAAAATCAATTACTTAATAAACTACTGAATAAGTATAGGAAATACAGAAGAACAAACTATCTTGAAAATCAACAATACTAACTATATAATTAGTAGTACTGTAATCGCGATGCTTGTTTTGTTTACTTTAGATATAAAATGATTCATGCGCTCAAATGTGAAATGAAGACTCCTTTAAACAAACAAATTATCAATAAGAATTGTTTATAAGTAAATGGCGTTCATATGATACGTGTCGCGTTCGTTTTAGGACAACAGTGATCGAAACCCTACATGTAATCATCGTCCCCTACGACACAAGTAATTTTTTTTATCATTACAGGTGAAAAGAAGCAGAGTTTTGATGCATACAGAATTGTCACAGAAGAGTCGATACATCATTGTTGCATTATTGTTCCTCTTTAAATAAAGCTCATGTAAAAAGTCTGTATTCATAGTTTGGCTCATGATTACCACATTTATGTTCTTTGTTGATCTACAAAATTCCATTGATTTTAAATTTCCTTGTCAACATCTTAAATCGGTAGACGGGTTTATTACTCCAATTATTATTCCTATCATTTGCACTAATGTAAACAGTATGACCTTTTTAATCGTCGTCCTCTTCCTCAAAACGATATATTTTTGCTGTCTTTCAGGTTCAAATTATAGTGTCCTCTGACAAGAAGAATAACTCCAAGCATCTATAAGACTTTACAAATTTACAAAATGTACAGAATTATAAGACTGCTCCACAGGCAAGATCGAACTTGCAATTAGCAAATATCTTAAGAAAAGGAAAATTTATTTGCCAACATACTTGTATATATTTGTCAAGATTATGATCTAGAATATATTTTAAGTTGAATTCGTGTTGGCTTTTGTTGATGATTATAATATTATGTATATTTAATTCGTATTGTATGGCTAACCTTGGTCAATAATTAAGCGACGGAGCCTACCTGACAACACATATCTTTGGGGGTGGGGGTGAAGTGGAAAACGACACAGTACATAGCGAATACTTGTCTATGATTTTAGATTAAATTTCATGAGCATTATTACTTGGCGTCTTTGTAGTTCAAGATCTAATTTTATTTAGAAATTAAGAATGTTCTAAATGGAATATCTGATTAAATAATAATAATACAGAGGACTTTGTATAGCGCCTAATCTTTCGAAGCTCTAAGCGCTTTATACCATCAATAATGATATGACTACACTACAGAACAACAAATAACAAAAACAATGAAATTGGAAAACATAAAAACATGTTGAAAACATATAATATACAAAACATGATTAGGTCGCTCAGTTTGTCCCTGCAGTCGAAACAGGTGAGTCTTGAGAGCACTCTTAAAAGGGACCACTGTGTCTTTGTGTCTGATTTCAATGGGTAATTCGTTCCACGTCGCCGGCCCTGGTGTGCAAACGAACGTTGTCCATATGACTTTGTTTTCACCTTGGGAACAATGAGTATACGATTATCAGAAGAAGAGCGTAAGGATCTGACTGGTGTATACAGATGGGTGAGGCTGGATAGGTATGTTGGACTGGAGTCTGTCATTGAAATATTGCACAGAGAACAAATAAGATAAGATAAGATAAGTGTATTTCCCGCAAATGGTTATTGCGACATAGGTTAGGTGGAGAGGTATATAAAGTTATTTACTTCAGAATCAATCATTCCTATCTTAACATTATAGTTGTTGCTTAAATTATTTGAGAGGATTTATTTAAATTATGCACTAGTATTATTACATGCTCTTGAACCGTTTGGGTTATATCTCTATTGGAATTATTGCAAGTTTATTCAATGACAGTTTGGTTTATATCAATGCGATACATCAAGACTTATGGCACATTAGCACTTCAAAAACTACCAGAATATCATTACATTCCAAACTGGAATTCATTCGTAGAGCTAATCACATTTGCACTTGTGATAGATCTTTTATGACTACTTCTGATTTAATTCACAAAACTGTAAGTTCTTTCTAAATTTTCATTTTGTATTAAAGGCAAATAAATTTTATACATGCATGCATACATACATACATACATACATACATACATACATACATACATACATACATACATACATACATACATACATACATACATACATACATACATACATACATACATAAATACATACATACATACATACATACATACATACATACATACATACATACATACATACATACATACATACATACATACATACATACATACATACATACATACATACATACATACATACATATATACATACATACATATCTCCAGACTATGGTAAGTGTAATTTGCAACAATTTCGCATAGAAGAATAATTTGGCTGATCAAGACTGTGAACATTATTCTTTTGAAACCTTCTGACTTGCTATCTGTGTGCATTTGCATGGGATTTGTTCTGTATTATATTAAAGTGGTTTTAGAAACTGTACTGGCATGGTGTTTTATATGATTTATAGGGACTGTACTGGCATGGAGTTTTTAAGTGGTTTATAGAGACTGTACTGGTATGAAATTTTAAAATGGTTTGTAGAAACTGTACTGGTATGGGGTTTTAAAGTGGTTTGTAGAAACTGTACTGGTATGGAGTTTTAAAGTGGTTTGTAGGGACTGTACTGGTATGGAGTTTTAAAGTGGTTTGTAGGGACTGTACTGGTATGGGGTTTTAAAGTGGTTTGTATGGGGCTGTACTTGTAACGAGTTTGACAATAAGAGCAATGTGATTATGTCATATGTGCCATGAGGTAATTGGTCATGATCGGAACAATTTCTTCTTTATGATGGTGGATAGTCGCGGATGGACCAATTCCCGTTATAGGAAAAGTATGTTCTTCCCGGAAGTTCTTACCCTGGGTACTGATTTCAGCAGTTGAGTGTTGGGGCTGAGTGTTGGCGACGTGAGTGAAAATGTGTCCTGTGTAGTCGCAAGAGGTTCAAAAATTGCCCCGAAGGTTTCTACTGACGAAAGTAACAAGATCATACAACATGTTAAAATGCTCGCAAAAAACCGTCAAAATATCCCATCTTGAGATACCAAGTGCTATTTATATCTGATTTTATTTATATTTATTTTAATTGAATTGTCTTTTTGTTGGTTTTAAATCATTTTTATTTTTCATTACAGGATATTGCAATGTTATTTTATTCTTTAGAGATGATGGGTTTTTTTCTTCAGAAAATCGGTTGACCTGAATTATTCTTTGGTAAACAAAAAATGTTGACTTAGATCCCTGACCTTGCTTCATGATTAGTGGCTACCACGTAAACAGGTTTTATTTTAATTTTAAAATGATTGGTTGTTGTCAAAGTCAAGATGTGACTAGTGAATTAAGAAGTAAACAACATTTTATTCTTAATGTAAAATGATGTCTCTCGTCAGGGTCATGTTAGGAGTACGTGATATAAACACAATCACGTGACTCTACCCCCCCCCCTTTCTCGATTTCACAATTTGAGGATTTGTTTGAAACTGCGCATTAGAATGCGATACAATCTTTGTTTTAGTGAAATATTCAGATTTTTTAGCTTTAAAACTTGAAGTCAAGTCGTTTTCTTTTGCTGTAGCCTGTTTTTTTGTTTCATATTAACTTTTCTTCAGTTCATTTGGATTTTAAAAGAATTAATTCGTATCTCTGGAAATATATGATAAGCTCATGCAGAATGCTTTCACAATGACAGTTTATCAAAATGTTATTCGGATTTCCAACACCGAATTGTTAAATGTTATGTTTCTACAAGGAACTGTAGATAAACACAGTACAGACTTAAGTATATATCATCGTCTTCCACCTTGGATTTTCCCACAGGACTCAAACTTAAATGTATTAGAACCGTCAATTACTAGGACTTTTGTAATTTAATTCGTGGACTATTCTTGGAATATTTTTTTTATTTGATTCTTTAAACTGTAAGTTATTTCTTTCATTTTTACAATCTTTTTCCAGGGAAATTCATTATTTGTTGTTTTCATTTTTTTCTGTGTTACAGTTTATTAGAGCCTAAACACGTAACACATAGGACACTATTGAACACGTAGGGGCTCTATCTAACTTTCATATGGAAGCAACAACGTGTGCTCAAGACAGAGATAACCTGATTGACCTTAACGTGGGCTGAAATTAAAGCACATGATCTTGATATGAAAGTTCTAGGTAACGAATTTCGTAGCGGCAGTTTCCTAAGGACGTATCTTATCTTCTGAATAATAACCAAATCTGATGAGATCATAGACCTGGTAGAGTTCAGACAGTTGCGCTATTTAAACCACCACAACCAGTTACATGTACACTGAACATTAAAAGGAAGACAGAATGATTAAACTTGTAGGTATCATCGTTATATTCCTGACATTTGTTTCTGGATTTGGTAAGTATAGGTATATTTTTCTAAACCATTGACAAAACATAAAGGTAAATAACAGCACATCGTCAGTTTGTTTTAGGGACGGGTCTAATGGATGTATCTGGCACAAATGGCGCTCTGTTTGTTTTGTTTGTTGTGGCAGATTTCAAGTCAGTTCTAAGCACATGCTATGCTATACATGGTGACCGGTATATATGACAAAGGAAGAACCAGTGGAGAACACTGGGAAGAACCAACGACCCACGAAAAGATACTGGCAAATGTTCTCACATATTCATGTTGACCGGACCTTCGACTCCAACCAACGCGTACAAAGGTTAGATGGAAGTTATATGTAAGAGCGACCGCCTATGCCCGGTGAGCAACACGGGGTCCTCAGAGCCTTGTTTATAAGCGATCAACAATGGCAGTTCAGAAATTAGTAGGTATAATTACTTCGTCAAACAAGTTTATGAGTTTATGAGGTAGCAAAATAGCTACATATTACATGCAAGCTTGCCGGGGATTTACGGATTGTTTTGATTGTCTTCAACACTATAGACTATTCGCCTTACGACTAGGGTTACGGGGCTCGAGACAGTCATATTTCCTACACTCAGGTCAACAAGCATGCATCTGATATTACCGGCATGTGGTTGAAGTATGGGGATCACAATATTTTCCACATTATGACACAGGGGTCATGCCTGTGTACCCAGGGCCGTTGCTTGTTTGTGCAGGACGAAACGGCTCCCGGAATTAACGCAGCCTTTGGCGCCCTCAATCGCAAAATAATACCGCCAACACCGGTACGTGGCGCTCGGTTGCCCGCCCCATTGGACTACCCTGTGTGTGTCCCTTGGCTATGGTTTTGTTTATCATTCAAGATGTCCATGTATTTTTTGACACATGATATATGTTGATATGTCCCAGTTTTGATACATCAAAAACGTTTGCAACATGGTAATTATTTTGATTTGGCTGTAAAACATTGACATCATGTATCATCCTCCAGTCGACAAGGTGATGTACTGGTTGAGGTGGCCCCGAGTGGCCGAGTGATCTAAAGTGCTCTCCGTTACGGATCACTGCCATCTCACCTCTGTCTGCGTGGGTTCTAGTCTCGGATTCAGTCAATGTGGGTATGTGAGAAAGCTTGCCAGTAGCTTCTCGTGGATCGGTGGTTTTTTGCGGAGTTTTCCCGGGTTCTTCCTCCACCATTAATACTGGCCGCCATGTATATCCTATCTTGTGCTGAAAAATCGCGTTAAACCCTACAACAACAACAACATGAACTGGTTGAAAATTGCAAAGTCGTTGTGAACAAACGCCAGCACGCTATATCCCTAGGCTTAAGTCTCCATCTTGAATGTTCACTTTGAAAAAAATTGCGACATGACGAACGCATGCACAAATACGCGTATGCTTAGCAATGCGTACCTACCTAGAAGCATATTAAGAATCATTAAAACAATAACAACAAAGAATAAAGAATACTTTGGTCAAATAGGTTTTTGACGAAGCTTAGATAACTGAAAGTGAAGCAAAAATAAGGAGAACACTTCTGCTAATGCGTATAAAGCATACTTTAAAATCCAGGCACTTTGGGGACTCTCTGAATGAGGTAAAGACTTGTGTATAAAGCTTACGAATCATTCTCATTTGTATTCTACATTGTTGACGCGGTTTTAAACGACGGTCGACGGTCGCGACTCCCTGAAGAATGATATACATGTTTTGGAAGACCGTTGTCTGCAAATGGTTATCTAGAAGTGCTGCCGTGAATTGACGAAGATCATCGATACACAGTGGAAGAGATTTCAGTTATCACTGGTAGTAATTCGTCCGATGTTTGTAATATATTTAAATATCATTCGAAGTTCAGAAACGTTCGTGTAAGACTAGTCAATCATTTGTTGACAGCTGATTAAAACAAATGTAGGTCGAACCCATCAAACAGCTTCTCGTCAGATATGAACAGACTGATGAGAGCCTTACGTGTGATTCTGTGCCCGAATAAGAATATAACAAAGTATTTATCCAAGAAAGTGAGCAGGGACTACTAATTGCCCGACGCAGTCTGCTTTTATGAGAGCTGTATTCGCTTTATTTTAAGATGCAATAGACCCAGTTACTCAGTTACTTATACCTGCTACTGATAAGGGACATGTTCATGCCACCAAAGTGTTGACTAATTTTGTGGAACACGCTTTATCGAACCTCTTGACTTCACACCGATATATCCATCTAATCCAAACAACGCCCAGGAACATAAATCCACTGTCCAGAACAGACTTCTTGAAGAAGCACATCAGGTAACCTTTACCACATTCCCCATTGAGCCATGACTTAGCTCTATGTTACCTTTGGCTAAATCCCTTTACCAAAATGTCGATTAAAGGCAAACGATTTGAAAGTCACCATGCAGTTGAAAGTGGTTTTCCACTGTATTAATAACATAGCAACAAATAAATTAATACAGTACTGCACTTAATAATTGCCTAATTAGATATAGAATGTGTGATTATATATATATATATATATATATGATAGATAGATAGATAGATAGATAGATAGATAGATAGATAGATAGATAGATAGATAGATAGATAGATAGATAGATATTCTCCAATTAGTCTTCTTTTTATAGATTTTAACGGCTATACAACCACTCCTGAGTGTCATGCAATGCGAGGCAGCTGTATCGACACCAGGGTAGCTGACTGCGCCTTTGTTGATGCCTCGGCCTGCGACAGCATCGGTATTCCTTATATTCAGTGCTGCTTCATGCCACCTGCATGGGGAAAATAGATACAGGTCCAACGACCATATAAATATGTACGTAATATCTATGTTTAAGAACTTTACATTTTCAGTTTAATTGGAACTGTAGGAAACATTAGTATCAACACTGACCCGAAGAGAAAATTTCAAACTTTCTGTAACAGAATTGTGTACTTTTTATGACGAGTCAAGTGTAACAATTTGACTGAACTATCTATATCATGCTTAATATTTAATAACAATGAAACAATGATGTTGTCCTATATGGCCTTACGAACGAACAACCTAGAAAATGAAATACAGTGTAATACGTTTTGAATTATTATTTTTAAATATACATGTATTAATGTAGGGTAAAAAAACAAAATTCACCAAATTTTACATGGCATATTAAAAGCAGCTACTACCATACACTTTCGACTTTTTCTAGATATATTCCCCCTCCCTGCCCCCCCCCCCCCACGAAAACAGGCAACAAAATTAAGACAAAATGGAAAAGTATACAAGCCATGTTTTTCTTGTTTGTTTGTTGTTTTATTTCTCCAGGACGTTTTGTGTGTGGACTGTTATTCCAACGTACGTTGTATCGGCCATATTGCTGCATAATATTGGTTGAGAAATGAATAAAACATTATTGGAGCGGTAATTATGGATGAAATAAATAAAGGAGAAAAAAAGAAAACCAATGTACATTCGATCTCAATGATATTATGTGGCCTATATACGAAAATATTTTTGTTCTGAATTGCCGAATTATTTGAAATGCATTTGTCAACAATTCAAACGTTCTGATGATGACTCTTTTCTTCTTAACACATTATCTCAGATGATTTAAATCTACCTGATTTCTTCTTTTACATGCTCCTATTTGCTTGGCATAAAAAATAAACTTAGTGTACCTATAAGGGGTGCTGTGTTATTTTGCATAATTGCACCCATCAGTACCTTTTCTACCATACATCCTTTTGTTTCTCGATCATGATACGAAATAAGTGCAATGTTTGTGTAATCATTATAGAATTTATTGCATACCGGTTTAATCGTACACGCTTGATCTGGTATACAATACAGCTGTTGATTCGTAATTCCATATTACACATCAGGATTTCAACTACTTAGATGTCTTCTTTGACGTCCGCATTGATATTTTTGGATGCAATTAATGAAACTTGTATAAATGCCAATATCGTTTTGAATTTAATTCATACAACAAAGCTAAAAATATTACAAATTGTTAAGAGGGACTATGTAATGAATACAAAACCGTATTTGTGTTTTGTTCCTAGTCGGGAGAAGAAATTATTTGACATGGTTGAGAAATATGTCTCCTCCTGACATCCGACTCGGAGCAAACCGCGTGCACAATTTGTGCATGTACTGAATATTTGCTCAAAATAAACTTTTTATTTTTCCACTCCAGAGTTTCGCCTTGCAACGTCAGTACAACGGAACAATCACAAGGAGGTCGAATGCAGTAAATTACTACAAAATAAATTTTTAAACACTGCGTATAATCTTTCAAGATTTTTTTTTACATGTGTGTGTTTCTCAAAAAAAAAATCGCACAGTTACATTTGTATAGCCTCTATATGACCAGAAACTCGTCCGCTCATGCAACAACGAATATTGCACGAGTTAATTTTATCAACATTATTTATAATTTTATCAGACAGGAGAGAAAACTTTATGATAAAATAGTCTAGTCATGCACGTTCTTAATACGGGATAACCTTTCACGGTGGAAACTATTAACAATCTTATCATGTGACAAATGTACCATTGAGGCGGATCAGTAATTGTGGGGAGTCTTTTTGATTATGTGAAAGCTTACCTCACCGATACAATCCGTAATGTCAAGGATGTAGCTCTATGAACATCATGGACACAAACACATCGGTGATCGAAGTAACAATACCAGTAAAATAAATATTTGTATGAAATTTTGCCCTAAAAGTAGTTTGGGTGTTTTTGTATGGGTTCAATGGCAAAATTAGGGATGTTATATTAAGACGTGAGTGGGCGCGCGCGGGGTGGGGGGGGGGGGAGGGGGGGCGTGACAATGTCACATTTGGAGGAAATGCGTATGGAACAGGACGGATTTATGGAGGAAATTAGAATTTGACATTATTTTGGGACAGGTGTACTAAAGCAGAAGAACGCCACTCAGCATAAAATACACACACACACACACACACACACACACACACACACACACACACACGCGCGCGCGCGCGCGCATTACAAAAGCCCAACATTGTTAGGCCCACATTTGTCTTGATCAATAAATACCGTACCTAATCATAGACAATGACATACTCTCAAAGACATACATTCATTCTTACAATCTAATACCGATACAACTTGCAAAGGTATAGTGGAAGGATAGGTGATGGTAGGGGAACAAGCATATTCTGTTCTGACCAACACACATGCTAAAAGACAAATAATATCCACACACGCAAGAAAAGGAGAAAACGAATTATGTCAGGATAAGAGGTCAGGATCACAACCATGCTTATAGTGACTAAATAACATACCATAGAAAGGGAAGTTGTTATTTATAACATAATCATACATACTAAGGAAGTTAGTAGGGGTTTATTTTTTCGTTTATATACGCACATACGTTTGTACAACCATGAATGGCATCACACACATATACAAAGGTTGTTGGAGCAGAATTTATTAATCCGCTTTCATACTATCACATTAATATATATATATATATATATATATATATATATATATATATATATATATATATATATATATATATATATATATATGTATGTATATGTATATATATATATATATATGTATATATATATATATATATATATATATATATATATATATATATATATATATATTTATATATATATATATATATATATATATATATACACACACACACACTTTTCCTTATTCCATATATCGCCTGTTTAGTATCTAACAATCAAAATAACGTGTGGCGTGACTTCCAGTTAATGTAGCATTCAGAGTGTTGTTTAGAGTGTTGTTACTGTTGTAAACAGTACAGTACTATAATGAATAATATCAATATGCGTTGTGTGGGTATTCAATCATTCATATAAATGACAAAACATTTGACAACACATGTCCTATGCGTGTGATGTCACGTGGTATGGTACCGTGCACAGTACCAGTTTCCTTTGGCCTGCTCAACACAGTGCCAATGTTTCAAATTCCACATCACAACTAAACATTACATTATTGCTATATTTTTGTGAAAAGAAGATTACTGGATCCAGAATTACACTGAAATATATTTGTGACCGGATATTTGCAGTATTTGATTTGGAACATTAAACTGTACAGAAGACGTAAAATAATCTCTTTTTGAGTAAGACTTGCATCACATATTTACCGCTTACATTTTCTGTGGTTGAATCAAGTTCTGTCAATTATGGAGAGCGGGTAAGTCTACAAAATTTTGTGAACACAGGCGAGTTTATTTACTTCAGTAAGTTCACACTAAAACCACGCTTGTGTATAGGGTACATTCCATGCTACATATATACTGCCCTTCCACACTACCCATAGTTTATTTGTTGTTATCGTTCTTGTCTTGAGAGTTTTGCCATTTTTGATGTCATGATATGTTAAACATGACGTAACAAAACCCCTGTGTGGCTAAATTAGTAATATTGAAACAGACGAGACTATTTTCCCCAATTCTATTTCGCGAGTCGAATCGAAAAATGGCGGCGAAAAATGTTCAATCGAAACAAAAAATTCCAGAAGGTGGGGTTAAAATGTTTTCCCACGATCGCAGCCAATCAGTAAAGAGGATACGGCACTATAATTTCAGGGTCTTATTTCGACCATTCAGAATAACATCAAAGTGATAAAAACAAAACAAACAAAAAACTGCACACACTATAGGCAAAATCTACGGAAACATTGTGTTAGGGTCCCGGCCATAAAGATGTCGGAAACTACTGCTCTAAGTAAACCGATTCCATCACTTTATGTAAAGTACTAGCTAACAACATCTTGAGCGTCTGAAATTGTTAATATTATTTGTTTTTGCATTATTGAGAGTTTAATAGATTTGTCTGAGGATGATTAATATATATATATATATATATATATATATATATATATATATATATATATATATATATATATATATATATATATATATATATATATATATATATATATTAATAATAAAACTTATAAATGAAACCTCCTGTTATATGAATAGAATTACAAGATGGATTCGAAACTCCTCAAGAAACAGCTCAACAATTAAATACACAAAGAATTGATGAATATAAATAATTTATTAAACATTATGTAATAAAAGCAGGGTAACTGCTTTTGGTATTTACGTCTAAGTTTATAGCTTTGTTATATTTTATTTGTTTCATTTTGGGGAATCTGTTTTGGGAAGACATTTCTCAACCAGAGTAAAATAGGCAATTTCTAGGAGCAGATGTCATAACTTACAGTATTCACTAGACATAATAATAGCATGGATTAGTTTCGCAAAATGGACCTTTTATAATTTATTATAATCGGGAATTATCTTGGTAGTTTTAGACATACGTGTTTAGTAATTTGAGATAGGAAGAGTTCGTTTTATTTGGTGTTTTGGCAGTGTTTTGTGTTACATGGTGATACGTATTAATATTCGGCTTTGAAAAGATTACTGAGGAATCATACCATTGCGAAACAAACAAACAAAAACACCAAGTGTGAAATCAGAGTTTCATGACGAGTGATCGTTAGATGATTATAGAAAAATTACCGTGGTATGTGCGGGTTGAAGAACCTTCCAGTTTGACAACGACTGTATTCTTGAGATTCTTGGAAATATGGGGACAATTGGATTATCAAGCTTCTCTCCCGCAGGTGTTGGTTCGCTAAAAATGAGACCGCTTGCGTGTAACGATGAATTAGACACAAATAAATCAATTAAAAAACAGTATTAACACAAATGACTGAATAATGAAGTCGTTGGTGAAATGTTTTGATTAACACACTATCTATATAATCATGGTATTGTCCATCGAACATTGTTATGGTTTTCATGTCGATCATCCAAGACAACATAACAAAAATTAAATGATGAGTCAATAGGAAAAGAAGGATGTTTACTTGACGGAAGCAATCCCGTCAAAGAAAAGAAAATCTTGAACGAGTGGCATAGACTCTTGCTACACTCAACCCAAGACCTGTACGAAACGGATCGACCATCGCCTATCAGAGTAGGAATCTTTTCGATATCACCACGGACTAGTATAAAGAAAGGTTTATCATGGCCTGTGAAATATGTTGTTGGTCTAAGAAATGAATGCTGGGGAACTTGATTAACTGCCCAAACATACTACGTGCAAGTCCTCCTTCAATCCTGAAGAACGTGTCAAAGACGAAATCCCTAATTGAAAAAACAATGACGTAAGACTCTATGTCATCAGCACTGGCATTAGTCTTCAAACCGGAACGCCAAGGGTCTGTCAATCGAAGACAATATTAAAGGCTTTGTCAGCAAAAGTTGCGCGAACACAATATTGTGTGTATTTTCTTGATCAACGAAGTCCTGGATTCCTTCTCCCACGTATTGTCTTCTTCTTCTTGACACCATTTCCCTAGACTGATCAGACTTATTTTGACCTACCTGTGCATGTGGATCAGCAGCTTAAGAACTGGGGAGGGGGAACGCTTCTTGCAGAGCCAGGCATGGCATGTGCTCTCTGAGAAAAGAATATTTGGCGTCTGGAAAGCCCGTCTCAGTCATAAAAACAGTGGTCCTTTTCATGGCTCAGACCCCAGTGTTCAAAGAAAGAATAATATAATTGATTACCAACTTCTCCATGTGAAAATATTGTATTTTGTGTTTGAGCGTGCTTATGTTTTTTGTCTGTGTGTGTGTGTGTGTGTGTGTGTATTCAAAGACAAAACTTAAATATTCAATGCTCCTATTTAGTGTGTGTGTGTGTGTGTGTGTGTGTGTGTGTGTGTGTGTGTGTGTGTGTGCTTGTGTGTGTTATTAAAATTTTCATAGCGCTTTGCATCCTTCACAGGTTTTTGTCTGTAAGTGTGAAATTAAATTTAGACGCTAGGCTTCTTTTGCATTTGGTTATTTTTTTAATGTAGCTCTAACAATTTTCAGTCACGACTACGATGTCTGCAGTGTCGCCGTTTATAGTGATGTCTAGCACTGGGGCATCTGCCGCATACATGTAGTATGATATCCCACCCAGTCACATTAACCTGAATCCATGCCGACCAGTCCAACACTAACCTCTTAATGCTGAGCACCAAGCTAGGCAGCTGTTAGTACCATTTTTTTTTACGTCTTTGGTATGACTCGGTCGGGGATCGAACCACAAGGACACCGTTGCGGTGCTATGCTTCATAACTCTTTCACAAACTTATATCCCCTTACAAATAAGTGTGGGTGTGGGTTTGTACAATTAATTACCGGTAGTATTGGTAGGTATGGGTCAGTAAGGATGTGTGTTAGTTAGAAAGGCTATTACCTATTTCCTATCGTCTCTCATTTAATTTGGTTTGCCCTTAAGAGTGTGTCATCGTATGTAATTAGGTAGGGTGTTTATCTCTGGAGATAAATGTGGGTATTTTTCAATGGACATATTTTTCTATCGAAGGACGTATTATGATTTAGTAAGTATTGTCGTATATAGTGTTATCCTACTGTTCAATTCTCTTTTCCCCCATAAATACCTCATGCACCATAACTCCCCCCCCCCCCACTGTGACATCATAATGTTCCCCCTCAAAGTGACTTTCTGATGTTAAATTCCCCTTAGTAACAACTCAATAGTAATGTCAAATTCATTGCCCCTTCTCCACCCGCACACCCATTCCCTCTCACATGATAACACGGATATAGTATACATGTATTGCTGAAACATAAATGTGAAAAATTAAATGAGTAAATGATTCAAAAGAGTTTATGCAAGTATTATTTAATGAACTAAATTGAATTGAATTTAATTTGAATTTAAATTTAATTTAAAGAAGTATTCAGTCCGTTTGCTTTCTCACACAGGAAAAGACAGCGAAATAAGCACACACCGAGCTTGTCTTTTTAGACAGGAAAAAAAACACAGTGAAAAGCATGGAGTGTGATATGTGAAAACGGCAGTGAAACACTTACACGCATAGCTTTAGAGACATGAGAATAACTGAAATTACATGGAAAGGTTTGTTTGTGTATTTGTTTCTTTAGGATTTTTCACGTTGCTTTAACAATTTTCAATCATATCGCTACGATGTCTGCGGTGAGGCAGTTTATAGTAATGTTTAGCACTGGGGTATCATGCCGCAGACATGTAGCATGATGTCCCACCCAGTTACTTTATCCTGACACCAGGCCGACCAGTCCTAACACTAACCTCTTAATGCTGAACGCCAAGCGAGATAGCTTTTTGTACCATTTTTGTAAGTCTTTGGTATGACTCGGCCGGGGATCGAACCCACGACCTCCCACTTCCGCGGCGGACGCTCTAACCACTAGGCCACCGGAGCGGTTGCATGGAAAGGTACAATATCAAATATATAAAACTGGTCTCTTCCATTCAAGCAGGCAGTCGGATTTCACAAATGCGTCTATACCATCTGAATACTCAAGTCACACACTATCTTTCCAGATTTCCTGTAGAAAATAGATACCAAACCCGTTATATATTAAAATAATCTGATATCGGTTCGTCCGTGAAAATAATGGACTAATTAATTGTTCTACCTGTTAATTTGATATAACATCAACAAATACTGCAAGTTATTAAGTACAATATTCTAAATTACTCATAAATGATTTATTGAACACTGAAAAAAATCAGTTAATGACTGTTGACTACAGGTTGTTTTTCTAGGTGAATCATAGTGATTCACTATATGTGTTGTAAACAGATTACGTGTTGTGCAAAATTATGTTCTGGAAACACTGATTCATCCTTATCGATGCTGACCGATTTAAGGATGACAAAACGTACTGCTGGCTGATGACCTTATACATTGATAATCGATAAAAGAACGTATGGACATTCTTACACGTCAATTCACTATGGCACTGAATGGGCGTTATGTTATCCACACTTATAAACATATCAAACCTACCTACCTACCTACCTACCTACCTACCTACCTACCTACCTACATACATACATACATACATACATACATACATACATACATACATACATACATACATACATACATAACAGGGGCGTATAGTTCGACCGATTATCTTTTCCAAAATTAAAATTGTGCTAGTAAATACAAGATACCTCCATATGTTGACTTAATTGTAGTGGGTATAATCTCCTGGCAAAATCGAAAACAGAATTGAAAAAGTAAATATTAAAGCCTTTCAATTGTTGAGTGACTTTCTCCTCGTAAACGGCGGGAACCTACGTGGGGAACTAGAACGAGACCGTGGCGAACTAAGGGGAAATGGTGCGTATGGCGATTATATAGACCAAAAAGAAATTTTATCCTCCCCTCCCCCCCCCCTCCAGGACTTCTGGTAATTGTAGGTTTGGCGCCCCAAGGCCTCTGGCGCCAAGGGCAATCACCCCTTCCGCTCCCTCCTCCGTTCTTACTCTACTGGAGCGAGAAACCTTGATGGGGTTCTAAGGGGACAAACGATGAATCCCACGTTGGGGTCTAGGGGGAGCAAAATCGCGAAGCTCTTTAATGTTAAGCATTTCCAGATCATACTTTTGGCCATATAACTGTACTTAAAACAAAAAACATAAACTCTTGTCTACGTTCCGGTTGTTTCTGCCCTCATGTTTAAAAAGACAAAGATGGGAAGGGGAACGATCAAGTGTACTATTATGTGACAAAATAACAAACACTTTTCACAAATAATTAACTCTGTAACTCTGTCGATTGTCTGTCACGTGCATCGAGGAAGCCGTGGTACTTTAATTGACATTTTGCCAAGTGACTGCTAATAAACAAAAGATATAAAATGAATAATCCATCAGACCACTTTCACTGAATCGAGCAGTGACTGTCTTCAATCGATTTTCAGAAAATGCGTAGTTTAGAACAACTGTACTATAAAAAGAGCAATCCTGTCCGACTTCAGCGAACAGGAGTGGAACTTCGTAAAGCTTCGAGTGGATTACCTGGCTGTGTATGAGTACCCTCCCTTGGACTGTAAAAATGGTACGTGAGTTTGGTTTCCTGTTGTTGTTTTTAAACTGTCGAAAAGTCAAGACAAATTGTCTTTTAATAATAAGGTTTAAGATTTATCGCCAGAGCATCGGTTTAAACGTATAACTTGTTCCATATGCTATTGTTTTGAATTACATGTGTGTTATTATGAGCAACAGGTTAATTCAAGTACTGGTTAAAGAAAGTAATAATTTGACTGTACGGTTTTAGTTCCCAAAAGGAAATTTTCGTAGTAAGACTGTAGTATAAGAGTGCTTTGCCCTTTGGAATCCATGAACCCTACGATGGCTCTGCTATCCAGTCAAGGTCAATAGTGATATGCAATCAAGCTCAAGAGTACAGTTTTGATCCACATGTAGTCCCATTCATATGGTTTTCTTACATCATTGCAGTGGCGGGGCAAGGTTCTAAGTGTAAGTTGGCTTCTTTAGTGGCACCGCAACAGAGGCGCCCGGGGCATTGATCTGTAGTGGTGCTTTTACACACGCGCGGGGGACGGGGCAATACCATTTAGTCGCGCTTCTACTTTGCTACCAAGAACTTTTGAGTGCTTATGTTGTTACGATTAGGTGAAAGTAAAATACGCTGCACTATCCAATTGACATGTCGCCATCGCCAGACCCGGGGGGGGGGGGGGGGGGAATGGTACCCTCTCCGAACAGCCCCATCCCTTTTGGGTCAATGCTAACAATATTTACACATTTAACGTTATTCAGTGTTTAATGCAATAGTGTTTCAGTATAAAAACAGAATGCAGTAGAGTTAACTAGCCCTATATTAACACTGAATACTGTTTCAAAGATATGAGATACAGTACACAACGAAGTGTCATGACCATATAAGAGAAAGTTACTGACAATGTACTAATTAGCAATGAGCATGGGATAAATTACAAGAAATTATACCACAGTGACCCCCGCAAAATGTTTTTTTTTTTTTTTTTTTTTTTTTTTGGGTGGTGGTCCTATCCCATTAAAGGTCGCATGTTTAAAGGGAATTTTGGACCCCCAATGGGCCTGGGACTCCGTCCACGTATTTGTGGAGGCTGCTTGGACGGTTACCGCACAACTACACGTGAACCATGGGGAAATAATAAGTACTCCGAATGGGCCAAAGATCTGAGGTAGATATGGGGGAAAAAAGTCATTTTATTAATAATAGTTACAACACTTAGAACTAATACCCTTAAGGACAGTCATTTATTATTATTATTATTATTATTATTATTATTATTATTATTATTATTATTATTGTTGTTATTTGTAGTAGTATTAGTATTGTTGTTGTTGTTTTGTTATTATTAGTGTTGTAGTAGTAGTTATTATTATCATTGTTAATATTATTGTAGTTATTATATTATTATTATTATTATTATTATTATTATTATTATTATTATTATTATGACGACGACGATGATGTTGATAAAAGCGAGGCTAATTTGTTTTAAACAATTAATGTTCTAAATAAAGAATTAGAACAGACTAACAAAGTCAATATTTAGTTCCAGAATAGGTAGAGAACAACGAATAAATGAGCGTGACTTATATACAGAAAAATGCAACGTTAATTATTCAAGGATCATGGATATCAGTTACTGATATCCGGCCATTTCTGTTTTTATGTACACCCGATCCGTATTAATACACTACGTTATATAGTCAATCGAGTAACGTCATGAAAGGAACAAAGCTGTGCACGTATCTTTCACTTTTTTTGTTTTCGTATGTACCCTCACACATTCCAGATTACTTCAGCGTAATTAATACATTTCAAACGAGTCCGACTTGGCATTTTTTAAATGACAGAATGCAATGTGCTCAGTGCATATCAAATGATAAGCATCAATGACACGACACCTGTAATTAAATAAAAGTGACCTAAATCTAGTGCAAAATTCCGAAGTTCGCATTCACTCGTCTTTTAAAGACTCGCAGCTCGAGTATTGGCTTACATATTTAATCCGGGCCATGTTTTTTTTTTTTTTTTTAAAAAGGCTGTCTGCTAATTGACCGTAAGCGCTTTAAGTGTGAGAACAGTACCGGGTATTGTTATCAACTTCCGGGTTCCGTACTTTTCAAAGATGAAGTTCTTCTGACCCCATGTTGTACTATAGTCTATCCGATCACTTCAATGAGAGTTCCATTACACGAATTTTATCTGCAATAGGTCAGTGCACCGCAATAACCCAGCCACATGCAGATTACAGCACTTTGCTAACACGTTTAGGCAGACCTCCTGCTAGCTCGAAAATGTTGATTAGGCCCGCTTTGTTCTGCATCTAACAAGAGGCGACGTAAGGACACACGGTACTAAGGTCTCACTGGACAGTTTTTTTGTATGTGTGTGCAAAGTTTCGTCCGAAGATGACCTATTGCAGAAAAATGATAACAATATTACATTAAACATACAAATAAAACATAACTAATGATTTTTGTTGCAAGGATACTTGTAAGATTCTGACTGAGGTATTAAAGTTAATTCCTTATGCAATTAGTGGCTTTTATACTGAACCAACACTGCCACCAACCCCTCTGTTTTACATTCATTTTTTTTCTTTACAGAAAAGGCCTATTTTTAATATTTTTAATATATTTCTGTGACAAGACAGCTTGAAGAATCAGTATGTGCATTTATGCATGAATACAGTTCACTAGTCCTATAACAAATTAGCATACTTCTCATCATCCCTCAGCCATCTAGATTTTTAGATATTTACCTCTGTAGCAGACACATGTACCGGTAAATACGTAAGCCAAGTCAGCTTTTTATTTGAAACCCAAGTTACGCATTTGATCTTCAATGCTAGCCTAACTGTGACAGGCGGGCACCAACATGTCAACCCATTTCCATGACTAACTCAAAGTAATTCTAAACAACATTACAGATTTAGCTTATATGTGAACGGGAAAATGCTAGGATTGATAATTAGGCTCATGCCTGCTATGTTAAATATTAGGGAGGTGTCAAAATACGAAACTATCCAGTGAGATCTAATGATATGGAAAAATGGGAACCATCCTGGAAATGAAACTATCCAGTGAGACCTAATGATATGGAACCATCCTGGAAATGGGTAAACATAAAATTGAGTATATATGGGTTTAGCTGACCAGGATTGGTTAATAATGTAAGCCCTCTTAGGGAAATTAATCTTTTGAGAGCTTAGTTTAGTTGTAAGTGAGAAAAAAATAGAGACATTGGTTTACTGATGGAATTTTAGTCCTTTTGTAGTTTGGAACACTCATTACTAAAATTAGCACCTGACTCTTTGGTGCAGAATTAAAAATACATGTTTCAAATACATGTAGATCCAGAAAATGCTACGGGTCATATCCCTTCCTCTGCATAAAAGCAGACATCCAGGTTTTATCTATCCTGATAAATATAGGTTTAATCGTGATCACTCAAAAATGTTACATTATTAATTTTTTTATATCATGGTGTTTGCATAGATTTACTATGGGAACTGAATTAGTACCGTAACTCATATTAACGGAGACAGGAGCCGTAGTGGATCTATGGTTAACGTACCAGCCTCGCGACTGAAACGACGCAATTTCAAATCCTAACATCGTATCAGCTCGGGTATAATGCCGTGCAAGATACATTATTACAATTACCACTGCAATAAATAACTTACTTTTTGGCCGTGGCCTAATGCACCAAACGATAACGAAATATTCACGGAAAGGCTCGACAATATACACAAAATACATAATTTTAAATATACGCTTTATTTTTGCTTTATAAATTGTACGGTATTATTTAAAAATATTGACTGATAGGTGCAAAGGTGAACTGTTATGATGACATATTGATAGATAATAAATTAAAGAAGAATAATGATGAATGATGATGATTATTATCAGCAAATTATTATTATTAGTAGTAGTAGTATCATCATCATCATCGCCATCATCATCATCATCATCGTCATGATCATCATCATCATCAATATTATTATTATTATTATTATTATTATTATTATTATTATTATTATTATTATTATTAACAGATCTGTGGATTAATATTATTCACCTGATGTTTCTCTTTGTAAACTCCAACACTCGATGCGCACTGTTGATCACATTGCGTATTACCGTATCAATATATTTACTCAACGTAACGGACAGACGCTAAAAGTATATTGACTTTTTGCACTGTGCGATTCAATAATAAGAAAGTTTGGTTCGTTGTTGTATATCTTAGTTTGCGAGTGAACCATGGCTATGCTGTTAATTTGGTCCCGTTTGTAGACCAGTCTGAGAGTTATGGTATGTATGGTTCTCATCTCGCCCTGGAAAACTGGGCTTAGATGAGTCACCACGGCATGAATGTACGAACAGTAATATAAAAACATATTCCCTTGAAGATGAACTCATCAAAACTGGAACATATCAACAGCGTTTGTTTCGAGTATGATTACTCATTCCAAAGACATGTCTTTGTTGTTGTTCCCTTATATGTATTTTGGAAAAAGAGAAATTCAGGTGAAATAACTAGACTGAGAATCAGGTCGTCACAGCTGAAACAACTACGCGGATTATAACATCGTTGTCATTTTAAAATGAGTGCTTTACAGACTTAAAAACTCGCAAGAAAGTCATAAATGAATATTGTCAGTACTGAAAATTCGCTCCGATATCAATACCCGATCTAAAGGTACTCCATGTTTACTGAATATGTAACACAGAAAGCAAAGTTCGTAAATGTAAAAGCTCATTATTTAACTCACGTGGTCTCTTACATATATCACTGCATTTTATATTAGTTTATATTAGCTTATAATTCAAGTGAAAAAGAGGTGAAGAAACAGTTACAATTTTTGAATTTTTTTTATATTGATCAACGAATTTGCGAATTTTATTAATAACTTCTTCTCTTTTGGTTTAATGTGTACACGAATCAGTTGCACAATTTATTGTTTTCCAAGATCGTAGCATTTCATGCCAGTATGCACTTCAAATTGTAAAGATTGTTTTGTGATATTTTGCTTGAGATATTAACAACAATTCCAGGCGCCATAACACACGTACACCTGGCTGCGGTTTTAGCGAAACCGCGCATGAACTTCCTTTATGTATTTCACCAAAGATAAACAGTTTGTAATCGAGTATGCATATCGCAGAGGAAGTTTGAGTTATCTTGATTAGGTTTGACAAACATTGCGAGAGAGAGAGAGAGAGAGAGAGAGAGAGAGAGAGAGAGAGAGAGAGAGAGAGAGAGAGTAGTTTTTTGTAATTCCTTAAGAAATCAGATTATACATACAAGGGAAAAGGTAATTTCAGCTCCGTACATTATATATATATATATATATATATATATATATATATATATATATATATATATATATATATATATATATATATATATATATATATATATATATATATATATAATTACCTATCAACCCAAATGCACACTTATTTGTATAAAACACAGGATCCTTAATTCCTTTAAGAAAGCATTTGAATTAGGAAATGGACCCATATTAAGTTTTGCGGACGAACCAAAATTTCTTGCTATGCCAATGGTATATAGATAGACAGACATGCATATTGACCGATTGTCTTGAAGATTATGATGTGGGGAAAGGACGAGTTCTAAAATATCATCGAAACACTACATTTATTTCATTGAAACACTGCATATATTTCATTTAAACACTACATGTATTCCTTTAACCTGAATATTAACGTTCAAGTATTACAAAGTTTACTAATATGATCCTCTGAAATAAAACGTAATTTCCCTAAGCATGCAGGGATCTAATTAGCTATGTCATTCATGGACTAGTAACACCGTTTCCTCATTAACAAAATATGAACCAATAATCTTACATTTCTCTTTGCGTAGATGCAGGAATGCCTGAACCTAATTTTATTATGTTGGAGGTTGCATCTTGTTTATCGTTAATCAAGCATTTAAATAAGTCGGCTGTGATGATTCTTTCTCACTCATAGAGATAATGCGAAAGGATTGGTTTACGAGACAATGCGAGATGATTGGTTTACGACGACTTCCATATGCAAATCAAAGTTGAAAATATGTGACACCTGGTAAACACTCCATTGAGAGAGAGAGAGAGAGAGAGAGAGAGAGAGAGAGAGAGAGAGAGAAAGCGTCGTTTTATAAACATTTGCATTACATTTGACAATATAGTCTTTCTGCTAACGCATTGGGGTTTTTTTTTCTTTCTTTTTTTGGAAAAATTTCACGAGTTTTGTTATTATTGCCGAATCTATATATCTGTATAAATCAAGCTTGGTCGCGATATATTGTTTTCTATTATGATTATGTCAAACCTTCTTATCTTATGGTAAAAATGGCACAGAATTGGCAATATATTATTCCTATCGTGCCGTTTAAAAATGAATGCCGTTTCATACTGACAAGGTCCAAATGATGCAGGTAGATTATCAACGGACACTAACAGTGATCCAATATACTTGTATTCTCGTTCTATTTCAATAGAACAGTCCTAAAACCGGAAATAATTTCCGTTTGGATTGTCCCCTAGGATTAGATAAACATCACATTTTACTAACCTCACTCATACAAAGTTCAATCATCATGCTGTGAATGGGTTTGAGAACAATTGCACTCCATTGTCGATATTAGAAGAATGAAAGCAATGGTGTGAGTTAAATATACCGAGAAACCTAAAAGGGTCGAATTTCAATACAAGGACTGAAATAAATAGTGCACACCATTAATCTAATTTACACCTGCACCACAGCATTTATCATTGTCATTGAAGTGGATAAAGAATGCAAAGTTGTGCTGTTGCTAATAAAAAAAATGAGTTGCAATGTATACCGGTTATCCGGAACATATGCGTATGTTACTGGCATAGAACAGCATATAATCAATACTTATTTGGTATATTGAGATGGAAACCGTACTATTAATCCTTGATTTATAATTGTTATCGACTACAATTACTGTAGTGCCTTTGTCTATGTTTGTCTGTCTGTCTGTATGTCTACCTCTCTCTCTCTCTCTCTCTCTCTCTCTCTCTCTCTCTATATATATATATATATATATATATATATATATATATATATATATATATATATATATATATATATATATATATATATATATATATATATATATATATATATATCTGTGTGTGTGTGTGTTATTTGTTCTTAACTTCTTGCTACTGCTGCTTTTTACTCTGCATATTGTATAATTGATTTATTTATAACAAACTGAAGTCTTCCATTAGTTCACACTTTGAGTGGGGACAATCAGTACAAGGTCTCATATTTGAATAAGATGATGCGGTCACGCACTTTTATTAGTCAATGTGGGTGTTCGGATGACAATGACTTAGACGATTAAAGGGTCTGTCACTACATACTTAGTTTAAACCACGCTGTTATAAATGGTCTTTGTTGAAATTTAGATAAAATAGGTGTGTTGCCAATAAGCCGCGCACCTGCACGTTATGTGGACAACGTCTCTTTGACTCACTCATACGGTCGTTCATTCGATAAATTTAAAATATATGGGGCGGTTCTCTGATAACCGCAGTAGCGCGGAGTTAAAATGGGAATACTCTTTAACAATAAAGATATATCAAAGATAATCACATCATACATACTGTTTCACAGTTTTAAAAAAAACATTTAAAATCCACTTCAGCTTATTTAATTTTTTATAATTAAGAAAGTTAGTTACAAAGGTTGAAAATTTAGAGCAATATTCCAGACCCTATATTCGCTTAACTTCTAAAACATTCTTTCTCGGATAAAATAGGGACATCATTTAAACTATTATTATTTTTTTAATTATTATTATTATAATTTTTTAAATTATTATTATTATTTTTTTTTTGGGGGGGGGGTGACTTAACGAGCTTGTTATTTTTCGTATATAAGCTACAGCAATTTTACAACACATGAAAATTCGGGGGGGGGGGGGCAAATTCCCTCTCCATCGCCAAATGACGTCCCTGAGATTAGAAGCGCTTAATATTTTTCGTGATGCTTCTGTGTAACATTTTTTTGTCACAGAACATAATGCATGCTTTTGGCATTCAAATACAGTCATCAAATCTTGGGTTTTTCTAAAACGCGCGATGTTTTTATCTCGTAGGAAATTTTGATCATCTCATATTTGAAAATTCTTCTCAACTCTTTTTTTTTTTCAAGATTAAAAAGGTTTACATTATATTAATAGTGAAAGTTTAAAGGTTAATATGCATTATTTGCATGATCTCATTCTCTGATAACAATATTTAGTATTATCAGAAATCTAAGCTCTCTGTCTGATAGGAAATATTCAGTTTGAATGAAATTGCGACCAACCTCCAAAACGATCAGTTGGTCAGGCTTTATTTGAAATACTGACGTCTGATTGGTTAACTTTAAAAGAATGGCCAATCCTATGTCAGAATCGTGACAGGAGTTTGAGAAGGTGTGCGAGAATTGTTTGTGATCTTGGTAACTGGAGAGAAATAAAAACATCAAAATTGGTATTTAAATTTAGTGGTTACGTTTGTGTTTCCTGTGTGATTTGATTAAAATACACGCGAGGACTCACATTTCGAATTAGTCAAACATACGAGCAGATGTTTGTGAAATCCACGTGACACCAGATATAGATATTGTCAAACTTTCATACGACTTCCGCATCAGTTTAAAAAACACTAAGAGCATGTATCTTCTGATTAAATTTCCTTTTAATCACTCTTTGATACGTGTAATTTCGACTTATCTATACAGACGAAAATTCTCTTCTTTGGTGTTTTTTCTCTCGATCGATGATGATGATGATGATGATGATGATGATTTAACAATAAATAGCAAAGTTCTTCAGAAAGTGTTTAAAATGCTAATTACAACTTCTTGACTTAACATAAAAGTCAAAAATTTAAATAACCATAAAATGAATTTTTTTATGAAAACCACTACGCTGATGTTAGAAAAATGGCAATTCTGTTAATAAAAGGATATACGAATTTTATTTCCAAACTGTGTACATACAGGCATTTGGAATTCAATGATATTACGCCACTATTACTTTTTTTTAGCCACAAATGTCATAGTCATTAGCGTTTAGAAGATATTTTGCAATTTTGTATAGATTATATGCAATTACTATTTGCTTAACTTGGATTTATATTATTAATTTATTTTGCATTATATATACAATTTTCAATATTGATATTGCATTTTATACACGATATTAGGTATATATGACAAATATTATTTTCTTTTGTTATTTCTCCTGGGGATTTTTTTTTAACCAATCCTATATGAATGCCTAAGTATATATAAATCAGTCTGTCAATGAAATATTTTGTGTACAGGAAAGGAAACGCTATTAGAACGATCAGATTTACAAAACAATGACCACAAAAATTCAGAACAGGAATTCAATTACGCTAGGATGGTCCTTTGAGGCCAATTCAGAATGTTCACACCCATGCCATCTTACACTGTATTCAGTTATACAACCAAAAGAAACAGTCTTCGGCAGCTGTTCTGGATTATTTGGGGTGAGTTTAAGTTTTTTTCTATCATTGTCCAAAAGGTACTGATGTATTTTTGATTACTCAACTATGTGGTCTATGGTTAGCCATATATACAATTCTTGATATAATTTTATAATACAGGACGTATGACATAAATAGTGCAAACATGCAGCAAATGGTAAAAATGTGCATGCAGCCATTTTAAAATGGTCATACTGTGAAAGGAAGCATATCCTTTAATAGGGAATCATAACATACAAATATACTGAATATACCACCGAAAATACAAATATCTAAATTGACCATCGTAAACAAATATACTGAAAATGCCACCGAAAATACGAATATCTAAATCGGCCATCGTAAACAAATATACTGAAAATGCCACCGAAAATACGAATATCTATATCGACCATCGTAAACAAATATATTGAATATGCAACCGAAAATACGAATATCTATATCGACCATCGTAAACAAATATATTGAATATGCAACCGAAAATACGAATATCTATATCGACCATCGTAAACAAATATACTGAATATGCTACCGCAAATACGAAATATCTAAATCGACCATCGTAAAAAAAAATATTCTGAATATGCCACCGAAAATACGAAATTTCTAAATCGACCATCGTAAACAAATATATGGAATATGCCACCGCAAACACGAAATATCTAAATCGATCATCGTAAACAAGTATTCTGAATATGCCATCAAAAACACGAAAATACGAAATATCTAAATCTACCATCGTAAACAAATATAACCTTTTACTTAATTTCGAACTCAGAACGATAATTTCACAAAATAGGTGAGAAAAACAAACAAGCATTCAGAAAATGAACTAAAAAACTGACCGCTTATAAGGAAAGGAAAACATAGATGGGATTCATATTTATATTGCAAATAAACCTGAATTTAAAAAAAAATATAGAGGACATTCAAAGTTATGCCCAGATTGTACTATTATCAGTTCATATGATTCAAATGAAAACAATCTCAAACTTATTGCAATGTTTACGTGATGCAGACCTAATGAAATTTAAATTTCTCAAAACTGCAAACAATTAGAAGTGACTATTTATGTAACATTCTTTTGGGTCAATTTTTGGAAACATTGTATAATTTATTGTATTATATTTGAATTTATTCTACTCTTTTTAGTTTTTATTAATACTTATATTTCACATTCATTAACTGTTTAAGCTATCTTTGTTTAATTTTTTTATTAGTTATTGACCGATACACTGTGACCATCATCGCGAGAATTCATTTTTTTCCCGTTTTTTTCCACATCTTTTTAATCAATAATATGATTAATTTAAATATATTTTTTCATAATACTGGTTTCGGTCATGTACTTGATTATTGCCCGCTGTGTTTCATAGCGTTCTAATTCTTTTTTTATTAATCATCTTGCTTTTTTAAGTGTTCCTAGTTTTTTTTAAAGTATTTTTATTCCCTGATTTTTTTCATGAGATGAAGCTTACCAAATTTTGGGGATTTATAATTGTTGTATTCATTGGTAACAAACTCTGCTTTGCTGCCATAAGTTATTCTAACTGATATATTCAAATAGTTTATCCAGAAACTCCAGAAAAGCATACGAGAAATAAGTCACACGAAATCACTTAGAGGCAAAGAGATACGATATTCCAAGTTATAAAAAAAGAAGAAATTATCTGTTTCCCTCCGTTCATTTGTTTATCAGTTACTTCTGAAACAGCCATTTTCTTGTTATTTGGTTAGGAAAATGAAAATAGTTAGATGAGGTATTTGCACAATAGAAGAAACCAAAAATATAATTATGGAAAAGGCTTGATATTGTTGATTTGTAAAAACTAAATATAAAAACATATAAAATAATTAATTTTTCGTGACAATGGAAGCTGGTAATGGTAAAGACCAAGTGCAGGATGGTGGAAAAGGGAGCAAAGAGCGGAAGCAAAAAGGGACAGTCATTATTTCTATATTTTCAGTTAAGAGATTTATTTGAGGTTACTGGTTAGTTATGGTTACGTTAATGAAACGTAGATTCTTTTGTAAACATCTGTATCGAGGTAGACACGTAGAAAATGTCAGAAACGATATATTTTATCAGGCAAAACATAATAATAATAATAATAATAATAATAATAATAATAGTAATAATGATGATAATAATAATAATGATAATAATCATAATGATGATGATGATGATAATAACAATAATAATAATAGTAATAATAATATTATTATTATTATTATTATTATTATTATTATTATTATTATTATTATTATTATTATAAGAAGAAGAAAAAAAGATGATTTCATTAACTGGTTAATTTTCAGCATATACACAGATAACACGATCATGACCTCGGATGCGATGTGATTACATTTTTCTCTTGTGTTTTACATTTTCCGATATCGATAAATTTGGAATATCTTTCATGGTAAAGATCCTAAGTGAATAATAGTGCATGATGCAATGTATTGCTGATGTATATGAATGAGAAAAGTAGAGGTCAGCAGTGTTTTGACAACTTATAAAATCGAAATGTATATGAATTTATTTTTTTTAACTTGCGAGCAATTGCAAACATAAATGACGATTTTTTTTTTTGAAGCTGAATTGGAGAAAACATGGTTTTTTACGACTTTTTAACTGTACTTACACGATTAATGTCCTCGCGCTTGCAGAAAATATTTCCTTCTCACCCTACAGTCTTATATGTAATTCATTTTTTAAAATGAATTGTTTAGTTTTAAATTGTTTCTAACTTGTAACTAAAACAAGGTTTTATATGTAATTCATTTTTTAAAATGAATTGTTTAGTTTTAAATTGTTTCTAACTTGTAACTAAAACAAGGTTTTGCTGCATAGCAAATGCGCATATCTTGTCATGTATAAATTGGATATCGACGAGGCAATTTACGGTCACCTTTCGTTTTCACTCTTTCTTTCAAACTAAAAGAACTTTGCAGAAGGAAGAAAATATAATAACAAAGGAAAGAATAGATGCTACCGACACCTGCAATCTATAGGTGATCCATTTATAATTATGAAAATAACTTGGAAAATCTTTGGACACATATTTTGCGAAATTTTCAAGGTTAGAAAAGGAGACTGACCAACGAAAGTAGAACTGTTCTATATTTTGAACTTGATGCAAAATGGATTTTAATTTTATTTCACGGTCAGTTTGGTGATTTAGGGAGTACTTTCTTCCTGTCCTTCAAAAAAATTATTGTAATTTATTAAGTTATGTGTGTGTATATATAACACTCTTTTAATACCTTCTAGGAAATTTCTCGATTCAAAATTTTTCTAAGCTTGATTCTTAAAATTTACTTTGCAAAAATTATCACAACAATACCATTATGTATTTTGGAGGAATGTTAAAAATCTGAAATATAAGGAACTTATTAAAAATCATGACAGCCTTGTGTTACATTTGACTGGTACATACTTATTTATGGATACAGCCATTGTGTTACAAATGACTGGTACATACTAGTTTATGGATACAACCATGGTGTTACATGTGACTGGTACATACTCGTTAATGGATACTGTGAGGTGCATGTTCTTTAACACATATTGAGAGTTAAAATTTAGTTATTTACTTTCCATTTACTAAATTTTCAATGTTTTCAAGAACAAAATTGCATTAAATTTATTCTTTTGATCTGACCTTTCAGAACACAGTTACTTCATTTTATTATAAAATATTAGTTACATCAGCTTTGTTCGTGGAACCATTGTGTTTCGAGAATTTAACTGGTGTTGCAAAAATAATTTTTTAAAACTAATATTAGTTCAAATATATTCATCTTGAATGAATCGGTCATGAAAAAAAATAGTTTCCATTGATAGAGTTTTGGAACTTGATTTAAAAGTGTTTTTTTTCTATGACAGCAACTGATTAACTTCGGCTGTATAGCAATTAACTATAATACGCTGTATAACAATTAATTATAATACCTTGTATAACAATTAACTATAATACGCTGTATAACAATTAACTATAATACGCTGTATAACAATTAATTATAATACGCTGTATAACAATTAACTATAATACGCTGTATAACAATTAACTATAATACCTTGTATAACAATTAACTATAATACGCTGTATAACAATTAACTATAATACCTTGTATAACAATTAACTATAATACGCTGTATAACAATTAACTATAATACGCTGTATAACAATTAACTATAATACGCTGTATAACAATTAATTATAATACCTTGTATAACAATTAACTATAATACGCTGTATAACAATTAACTATAATACGCTGTATAACAATTAATTATAATACGCTGTATAACAATTAACTATAATACGCTGTATAACAATTAACTATAATACCTTGTATAACAATTAACTATAATACGCTGTATAACAATTAACTATAATACCTTGTATAACAATTAACTATAATACGCTGTATAACAATTAACTATAATACGCTGTATAACAATTAACTATAATACACTGTATAACAATTAATTATAATACCTTGTATAACAATTAACTATAATACGCTGTATAACAATTAACTATAATACGCTGTATAACAATTAACTATAATACGCTGTATAACAATTAACTATAATACGCTGTATAACAATTAACTATAATACGCTGTATAACAATTAACTATAATACGCTGTATAACAATTAACTATAATACGCAAACTTTGTAATATTAAGAATTATGTGGACATTGTGTATATTCTAGCTATGTTTATGTACTATATATACTAAATAGATAAGAAAGGACAAATATATGTCATCACAGAAATCTATTCTAACCTGTATGTATGTATGTATGTATGTATGTATGTATGTATGTATGTATGTATGTATGTATGTATGTATGTATGCATGTATGTTTATATCTATCTATCTATCTATCTATCTATCTATCTATCTATCTATCTATCTATCTATCTATCTATCTATCTATCTATCTATCTATCTATCTATACAAAGTCCTCATATATATATATATATATATATATATATATATATATATATATATATATATATATATATATATATATATTAATAATGAGGACTTAGTATAGCGCCTAATCTTTAGAAGCACTTGGCGCTTTGCAACATCTATAATGTTATGACTACACTACAGAAGAAAAAAAAAAACACCATGAAACTGGAAAACATATAACATTCTGAAAACATTAAGGTACACACACACACACACATATATATATATATACATACATACATACATACATACATACATACATACATACATACATACATACATACATACATACATACATACATACATACATACATACATACATACATATATGAATTCTAAAATTAAGAATTACGCAATTCTAACTAGACTCTAGACATCGTGAATTTAATTCGAGCTTTTCCAGTTTGTAATTGTGACACTTTTTATTTTGAAAATAGAATAAATTTAGTATTATATTTATTGGGTTCAACCTTGTTTTATTTGATATTCTTACATTGTTAAGTTTAACTTTAACTAACCCTTTACAAAGTATAACTACTATTCTCAGCTACTGGAAGAACTTATCCAATTCCAACATTCCATTTACTGTTTATATATTTATTGAGCAAAATCAAACGAATCGCTTTCGAAAAGCTGTTCATTAACTTGAAACTATAGTTTAAAATACAAACTACTATGAAAAATATGCAAACGTCATTGTCAACAAGAATACAGTATTAATATTTTTAATATAGAACAGTCTCCTTAACAAAATTCGTTCCTAAAATCTATTTTATGCAATTTTTTTCAAAGATGCATACTGCAGACTTTTTTTTTATTCATCCATGTGTAAGATTTCGTTTTATAAAAGTTGGATTCCTAGAAATCATTATTGCGCTAAACTTTTTACATAAGAAATCGAAAAATACATGAGCTAACTTGTGATGAAAATTTCATACATCAATAAGAAGTAAAAGTTTTTATTCGCGTCTTACAGGTACAATTCCTATGACAATATTTACACACACACACACACACACACACATTCGTTTTATTGATAAAGAGCATTATATATATATATATATATATATATATATATATATATATATATATATATATATATATATATATATATATATATATATATATTTATATATATATATATATATATATATATATATATATATATATATATATATATATATATATATATATATATATATATATATATATATATATATATACATACATACATACACACACACACACACACATACACACACACACACACACTGCTCTTTAAAGAATTAAAAGAAATTATCTTTAAAATTACTAATAACTTGTAAGAAATTATTTTCCGAAAATAAATATCTACCACATGAAATACACCGTCACAAAAAAGCGTCTAAATTTTCCATTCATATTATTTCATTTTCAGCTAAATTTAATTGTAGATGTCATCAAGCAATATTTAAAACTTAAATGTCTCTTTTTACACATAATTAAGCAGTTTGATTAGAATACTATTTAAAATTAAATTGTCGCAAAAACCGTTCCAACAGCGATATCCATTCTGATTGCTTTTATTATGTTGTCGCTTTTAAGGTTTGATATATAACTTATAATTTTAACTAAATAAATGGTCAATAAATTGAAATATGAACTGCAATGGAGACTAACAATATATATATATATATATATATATATATATATATATATATATATATATATATATATATATATAGATATATATATATATATATATATATATATATATATATATATATATATATATATATATATATATATATATATATTATACGTTTTTGTATTTGCAGTATATTATACAGAACAAAGATTCTTGAAATTTTTATACTTTAGATCCTTCCCAATTTTTAAAAGCTACTATCTTTATGTAAAGTTTTTATTTCTCGAGATGGCGTTTCAATTTTACACAACTTCATAAAATGTTATTGTAAATATCCTTGATCAGAATAATTGTTCTATAAAATTATACGCCCCATACCACCAACCCCCAAAGTGCTTTCAAGACTTTTATTGTCTTAATGGGCAGATACCAATTTGTACATTATAGAGATAAGAAATTTAATTTTCTCTCATATTTTGATGCATGTTTTCTAATTCTTCTCCATCAATAGAAGAAGAAAAATCGTTTTAACGATCCGTTCAGCTAATATAAGATTTGCACCATGCGTGTCGTAAAAATAAAGATGCGTCAAATAGTATGGCAGTTTCTTCAGGCTAATACACGTACCTTCCATTTAGTGTTCTCGTTAATAATTGGGAACGAAACACCTTGTATAGCAGCGCTTTTTTTCTGTATGGATTTATATTTGTTGAATCGATGACATAGCTACAATATAACGGCAAAATTTTACCAAAACTTTGTAACAAGAATTTAGATTGATCAAAGTTCAAAATTCCAGACAGAACACTTGTACCTTAATGTGCCTTTATGTGTGCTTTGTCAGTAATTGCAAACAATTATTAAAATAACGTTGTTAATTATGACTTCTGATTCGTTGATATTTTTTAAAAACTATTTGTTATAATTACAAGAACGGAAGTTCATATTTTTCAGGATTCATACAAATCAATTATAAACCTTGAATTATTGGCCATAGAGAAGTGGAAGCCGTTCATGAATAGTGTGCAATCGATGTTCAAGCTTCGCAACTTCATGAATACAGAAAAATATATAACGCAATTTTTAAACAAATATTTGCGAAAGTAAAACAGTAATAACATCCTCGCATTCTGTACAGCATGATGGTTATACCAGGTGTAACACATTCTGACTATTTTTGTCTAATAATCGTCAGAACTATGATTCCCAACAGTCACCGACAGGGTGTCCACATATTCTGATTTACTGTATGACGTTTTATAATTTAGCCCTCTGTGATCAGCCAAACTTAGACCTAAATATTATTTTTTGGTTCAATATAATTTATTTATTGATACATACAAAAACAATTTTTGGTTGCTATAATAATTGGAATCATTACATCCTTATGGTTGAGACTTTTCAGATGAAAATTAAATTTCACGTCACATTTTTTTCGACGTAAAATCCAAAAGTTACCTTTTCACTTTTCTTTGGTTAGATATTACACATAGCCGTTTTTACGTCATACTTTATGCATTTTTTCTTTGTCATACAGTGCAATATTATTTTGTTGGCCTTATTTATTGACCTAATACTAAATTATGTGATGATTATAATATTATCTACGCCATTACATAATAAATTATAACCCTTCTTTTCGAATTTTAATGCATTCGAATTTATGGCAATTGATTTCCATAACATAGTATGCGTTCTGCGACTTCATATTGGCAGTAGTGTGATTTTCCCTTTCTCAATATATATATATATATATATATATATATATATATATATATATATATATATATATATATATATATATATATATATATATATATATATATATATATATATATGCGATTATCATGCATAAACTTCCAACACGCGATACAAGAGCTGAGTCATTCATATGGGTAAGAATTCACAAAATAAAAACTGTACAAAACACTTAAGGAATATAGGGACAGAGTGTTTGAAAGAATTGAACATTAAAGATAGCAATAAGGTCACGTAGTTCAAATATACTGAAATACGAACTTTGGGTTTCATTAAAATGTAATACGATGAGATCAATAGAACTTGTGTCACAAAATGTTTTGCCAAAGTGCGACCAATCCTTTATTAATTGTTGTATGCTAACTTCTCTCTCTCTCTCTCTCTCTCTCTCTCTCTCTCTCTCTCTCTCTCTCTCTCTCTCTCTCTCTCTCTCTCTCTCTCTCTCTGTGCATATATTGGTAAAGGATACTATAGTTAAACTATTTTTAATCAATTTTAAATCAAAACCAGCTGGTATAAGAGTTCTGGTACTCGTCGTTTTGCCTGCACGCTGTAACCCTTATATTCTCTCGACCAAGCATGCATCCCAAAAAAGGATGGAACTATCACCGGAACACATGGCTTTATGCATAGCAATCATACTTTCTATTACATCTCTACATACCATGTCTCTCTGGTTTCCTCTAACGGTGGTCAAAGAAAATAACTGTTATTGAGAGTTACATATGTACATTATGCAGAACGAAACGTGCTCCTCCTGGACCACATTGTGTCGTAACATAAAGGGAGATTCTGTACAGAAACAATATTAGCATACATGTTACAGCGTTATAAATCGTCTCCTATTGAGACTCGAACTCGTACCCACGAGTTACGAGGCCCATAGTCACTGACACCATTTACAGATAATGTATGTCCCTGAAATAATAATAGTACTTGCCTCATAATTACATATGAAATGAATTCATCAGCATTTATGTTGCTTAAATCATCATTACAAAGAATAAATGAAAATACGCATAATTGTAATTTTTGTCTAAGTGCATTAAATTATATTTTGAAAAAAGAATAAAGAAAGAGAACTAGAGCAGATCATGGAAACAGAAATCAAAAGAGAAAACAGAAACAGAAACTCAAACCGTCAGGATATTAACGTTGAATTCGATTACTGAGGAATAACAAACATTTTTCATAATGAATGATCCTTATTATATGAAAATGAATATAGAAAGGAATCACACCACACACACACACACACACACGTGTGTGTGTCTGTGTGTGTGTGTGTGTCTGTGTGTGTGTGTGTGTGTGTGTGTGTGTAAAAGACATAATGAGACCAGCACTTTAAGTAAAGTCAACAAGCTATTTTCTTTCTGTCACATATTAAAAAGACACTAACAGATTTGTGAATTAAAAAGTCCAAAACAAAAGAATGTTCTAAATGAATTTAAATAGTCTTGAATGTCCTGATAAAACACAATGATACAATCCAGATTGTCTCTAAATGAGTTCACAAAAATCCAAAGTAATGTGTAAATAAAGCGTTTCGATATGTACTACAGTAATTCAAAATATTTGAAATAAATAATTCCTCTAGAATTATATCTGATATAATACAATAATTAATTATTTTGTCAATCAAATCCCAAGTTATAAACATTTTCATCTGACCTAGATATAAATCGTTCCGACGGAAAAATCCGATCTAATAGTAAATCATTCCGACGGAAAAATCCGATCTAATACTAAATCGTTCCGACGGAAAAATCCGAACTAATAGTAAACGAGACTGAGCCTAGAATGTTCCGAACTCGAATGATTTGTACACATTCTTGTTTACAGCTGAAAATAATTTACAAACTTAGCAATATCAACATTAATTTTACAACTTAAAATGGATAAACGTCAAGCACACAACGTAAACTAAATTTACATTAGAATCAGACTTACATAATAATGAGATATTTATTAATTTACAAAAAAAGCAATGTTCAGGGTTTGATGATACAAAACTGCAGTTTAACGTTGACAACTATGCTCTCGTACCATGTGCTAACGTTTCCAGGTGTTAGGTTATAGTGGTGAAACACGGAAACAAATTAATTAAATTTGGCTGATTGTCTGATAGACAATTACTTTAAAAGTAAAAACAAATTTGCCATTTACATTTATCAGAGAAAAGTGTACGAAACTTATCTTCTGTTTAATAATAGGTGGTCCAAAATGTGACCCAATTTTCAGAATCAAGAACTGTATTGAAAACTGTATACCTTATTCCTTCCAACTGTACACCAGATTCTAAACTGTACGCCTTGTTTCTGTCAACTGTGCACCTTATTCTCTTCAACTGTACACCAGATACTAAATTGTACACCTTATTCCTTTGAAATGTACGCCAGATCCTGAACTGAGAGAAGTTCAGTATATGTGCATAACACGAAATATTGTTGTACATCAGTTATTGAATTGTACAACAGATAATAAACTGTACACCTTATCCCTTTCAACTGTACACCAGATCCTGAACTTAGAGAAGTTCAGTGTATGCGCATATTACGAATTATATATATACTAATACATTTCGCTTTAAATGTAAAGTAGTAACTTCCTAATTGTGTGCACTTTGGAACCTGACAAAAAACTTTACTGGATCTATTTTGGAATGTACATTTATTCAACAAATTTTGGGAAAATGAAATCATTTAAACAACGCAGTATCGAGATCGTCTTTAATTAGCTTAATTAATTAGTTTTGGAACCGTTGGCGTAAAGAAAATTCTTCTTAACACATAAATTGCGAGTGCTGAACAATAAATATAAATTTTTAAATAAAAATATTTTCATATTATTCATTACTATTTTTGATGAGATCCAGAAACCGTGAAAAGATAAATGTCTGATCGCTCTGAATCAAAGAAAATTAGGAACAGATTCAAAAGAAACTGGATAAACCTTTTGATGTATAATATCGTTCTGAGATATTATTTTAAATTTTGTTTTCTAATATTTAGTCTATTTTTGAATCTCAACAATATTTTCTTTATCTTTTTTTTTAATGCAATATCAATGTTAAAAAATATTCAAAATAAAATAATGGCCCCACGGCCCATCCTTGCCTTATTCCTCTACCTTAACTTCTTTCATATGCAAATTGTGATATGCTATCTTTCTCGGTACAAAAGTTAATTTTCTGCTGAAAATTAAAAATAGATTAAAGTATAAAATAATATATATATATATATATATATATATATATATATATATATATATATATATATATATATATATATATATATATATATATATATATATATATATATATATATATATATATATATATATATATATATACATTGCTACATCTTCTTTTTAAAAGAAAAACAAGAAATAAAGACAAACATTATTTTACATTGCCAAAGTTATAACTGAACATTTTATGATATGGTTTAGACACATTACGCTTAATTATGAAATCACTGTAAAGGTATTTTACGTGATAGTCTTGCCATAATTACATCAACCATCTTCCTGTGTCAAAAAATACAATAGTGACCCATCTTTCTAAAAAATAATACACAAGCCAGGCCATCATAATAATTCTGAAGGAAACGAATCTAGAGCTTTTTTAACTGCCGCGAAATCTCCGCAGTAGAGTTCACAGATTCAAAGCGTGTGAAAGAAACTGTAGCTAGACCAACTGTCAGTCACGTGATTGGAATGATGGAACGTAAGGAAATGACTTCTTTGCTTCGTTTGTTTTTTGTTTCATCACCGCACAAGTGCTAGCAGACATTTATTTAAACGTGGTTTGACAGACATTATTGATATGCCTGTTCTCTTTTGGTCATTGTACTGCTCTAGATTATATATATATATATATATATATATATATATATATATATATATATATATATATATATATATATATATATATATATATATATATATATATATATATAAAATAATAATAATAATAATAATAATAATAATAATAACAAAATATGGTTTCTTGGCAGTCAAACTGAGTTCATAAAATAGAGAATTCTACTCTCTTTTTGTAAAGTAGTTTTTGAGCTCGACTTACGCTACAGTATGGGTCGACTTCTATTTAAAGTGTCTATACTGTACATACGTTGCAAAATAGCTTGCGTCAGTTTCTAAACGTGTGTGTGTGTGTGTGTGTGTGTGTGTGTGTGTGTGTGTGTGTGTGTGTTCACATGAGAGAATATCTAAAAGAAATATTAAAAATCAGTGTGCCCTATAATAGTGTTGATATGAAGACATCAAAGTTCATTTGACCGCTTTAGTATATTTGACCTAGTGTCCAACACTTGGTTTCTTTTATGACGAATAATACTATCTAGAGCATGCTCACGCAAGTCCATAATTTTGTATTGGTGATTTTATTAGTAATCTGTCAAATGTGTATTTAGCGAAAGGAGTTCGAACTTATTCATAACTCTGTGAATACAGTGAGCGGACTCAATATGTTAACTTCAAAAATATGTACTGGTGTTCGAGGAAAACGTATCTTACACGAGTTCATGAGACAAATTTAAATTATTGCCTCCAACAACTGCACTTTCAAAGTTGCAGTACTGCATTAATTTGATGCATTCCTTAAGATATTTCTTACACGCTTTATTATGTCTTATTAAATAATGCTGCAAAATTTAACGTTGTGAAACGATCACATGTTCCTTATTATTATAATAAATCTTTAGAGATTCCAAAGATTTTTCTCAGTTGCAAAATGCGAAATAAAGATGGCCGCTATCGCTTAACCGGCATGAAGAAGCTATTCCGTTTATATGCTGTTTTTCATGATATATGTGCTTGTTGCATATCTTCGTCTACATTATTGTGTTTCATCGTGCATTGGTTCTTCAATTCGTATGTGCTTTTCTTCATCTCCTTGTTTTGGAAACGAGAACAATTAGAAACGTTTTCATCTGTCTTACTGAACTTCTACAACGTGCTTTGTGTTTCAAAAACCCGCCATCACGTGCTCGCCAGTCAACCCGTTTATGCTATGATGGACCCACGTTATTTGCTTTAAATGACCACTACTTGGCTCTCCGTGCTACATTGTGCTCAAGAATAAACAAAATGGGACTTCATTCAGCATTACTTAAATGTAAACGGAAGCAAGAAAGAAAGAAAAAACACGTTTCAAAGATGGCCGACGTAGAACAGGAAGAAAAATTCCAGTTATCTCCCTTTCCCCCTTTCTAGCTAAACAATTTAAAGATTTGGCCGTTACTTTAGATAACCTGGTGCAAATCATTGTTAAATCGCCAACCTTTTTGTCAACTACCCCAGAGATACCACTGGGTATTGCATTATTCAATAGGTCAGTAGGACCACCGGAAAAGCGCACATAAATATCTATTTTCATCAATGATCAGAATATCCACGTCTTCTTCTTGACACACATATGGCTAAACTTCAGGCGATTAGCCCAAGTGCGTAGATCTAACACCGCTTACTCCATCAAGTCGTTCCCCCGCAACTCTCGCAGAGGTGGAATTGCTGTCATCGCAACAAATTCCATGATAAAATGTCTTAAACACGACACGACTTTCAATTTCGGTCACACATTTTTTGAACTAGTCTAAACAACAATCACACTGGAACAAATGTCAGTCCATTTTTCAGCCTCTACCGTCCTCCTCGTTGTAGAAAAACCGAGTTGACTGAATCTCTCTTTTTGGAGCAGTTTCCGAATCTCCTGGAGTATGGAAATTCGATAGGTGGCAACCTGATTATTCTTGGAAATTTCAACTTTCACTTAGACTATCCTGGAAACTCATACACATCAAAACTCTTTGATTCCATTCATGTTTTCACCTGAAACAGTCAGTTAACCAGCTTCGCACTGCTAAAAGAGACCGCCTTAAAGCGGAGAGGCTTTGGCTTTCCACCAGACTCACTATTCTTAAACAAATCTATGAAGCCGCTAAGATAAACAACGCATAGTCCATTTAACGAAATTATCCATCTACAGTACTAAGATCACGGAGACTTTCAGCTGCAAAGAGCTCTTCGAGATTACTAACAAACTAATGTCGATGAACAAATGTACAGCACTTCCAACTACCTGATCTCCAGTAGACCTTCCGGACCTGTTTGCAAATTTCTTCCGTGACATGGTACAAACTCTTTGAGATAAGCTTGACGCACAATTTCAATTGACTCGTCGTCACCATACATTTGCGATACAGAATTTCAGCGACAACCGTTAGCAGCATTTGAACCTGTCTCTATGGATTTAGTACAAACAATCGTGACGAAGAGGGCACCAAAGTCTTGTGAACTTGACCCAATTCCAACATCACTGCTGCTTGAATGCTTAGATCCAACATTGCCTTCACTAACCGATGTTATTAACACTTCTCTCTCATCCGGGGAATTCCCATAAATTTTAAAAACTGCGATTGTAAAGCCTCTGCTGAAGAAACCAACACTCGACCATAACGATTTAAAGAACTACCGCCCAGTTTCTAATCTCCCGTTCATATACAAAATCTAAGAAAAAGTTGTTCTAACCCAACTTGTATCTCATCTGTATTCAAACAGTACTTTAAGCAATGTACAGTCTTTTATCACCCTTGCCTTGCTCTTCTGAAAGTAGTTAATGAAATTTTCTCTGCTTTTGATAGCGGAAAGATTACAGTCCTCACCCTCCTAGATTTGTCTGCAGCATTGGACACAATGACCATGATATATTTTTTCACCGTCTTCAGCAAGTATTTGGTATTCACAATACAGCCTTACCGTGGTTCAAGTCTTACTTAGTCAACAGGACCCAAATTGTATCTGCAATGGACTACACTCCAGCCAAGTTGATGTATGGTGTTGTCTTCCACAGGGTTCTGTTCTTGTACATCTTCTCTATATTATACACACTCACCCGCTCGCATGTGTCATAGATCACCATCCAATGCCTCACCAATTGTATGCTGATGACACCCAACTATACAAATCTAGCCACCCAACTGAAGTTGATGTTACCATCCACAAGTAGAGAGGTGCATTTCTGATGTGAAATCATGGATGAGATGTAACAAGCTGTCGATGAATGATGATAAAACTGAGGCCACATCACAATTCCTTTCTTATTCACATCCTTTACCTCAAACAATAAATATCAGCAACACCAACATTAAATTTGCACAGTCAGTACGAAACCTAGATGTTCATCTAGACAGTATTTTCAAATTGCACCAACATGTCATAAACATATGCAAGGCTGCATATCTTTAGATGAGACGCATATCTTTCAGTTGATACTACTATATCGGATCATCCTTAGAGTGCCACAATCAGAGCACACCTCACCGCTGCTCTGTACCCTACATTGGCTATCCATTCGATCCAAAATCAAACACAAAATGTGTTCTCTATGCTACGTTTCACTGACTGACTCTAGTCCAACATACCTATCTGGCCTCACCCATGTGTACACACCGGCAAGATACTCACGCTCCTCTTCTGACAATCGTATACTCATTATTCCCACTATGAAACCGAAGCATATGGACAAAATTCTTTTGTATACCAGGGCCCAGCAGCGTGGAACGAATTGCCTATTGAAGTTAGACACAAAGACACAGTGATCTCTTTCAAGAGTGCTCTTAAAACGCACCTTTTTCGGCTGCAAGAACAAACTTAAAGGCATAATAATATGTCCTACCTTAAATATTTTCGGTATTTTTTATGTTTTCTAATTTCATTATGTTTTTTTTTTGTTTTGTAGTCATCATTAAAGATGTTGTAAAGCGCTTAGAGCTTCTAAAGTCTAGGCGCTATACAAAGTCCATTATTATTATTATTATTATTATTATTATTATTATTATTATTATTATTATTATTATTATTATTATTATTATTTTATTATTATTATCCTGTATTTATAACGTGGAAAATGCTGCAGTCGGTAAAAGGACAAGATCAAAATCATTTTCTGTTTTGCGGGTGCCTTTTGAAAACTAAGAGTTCGGTATAAACAACAAATATTATAGTACGATTTAATGACGTGATGCTGAATTTTTTCAGTCATAATTCTGCTGTGGGGGGAGGGACGGGTGGCCAAATGGTCTAAAGCGTTCGCCTTTATCGACGACTGCCATTTCTCCTCTGTCCTCGTGTTCGAGTCTTGGACTAGGCCAATGTGTGCATGTGAGAAAGCTACCAATAGCTTCCCGTAGGTCGGTGATTGTTACCGAGATTTTCCCCGCGTTCTTCCTCCACCCCAACAGTTATAATGGCCGCAATATATAGCCTATCTTGCGCTGAAAATTGGCGCTAAACCCAAAACAACATATCTTGTTGAGAGGAACAGTATCTAAACGGGAGTGGTTACAGGGTTATAACTTCTTAAAAGATGTTATTCGCAGCTTTTGTGCTAGATTGATTTAATTGGTGACGTCATTTTAATAAATTAGCGCATAAATCGATATTCCGAAGTATACGAGAATCAAGACACAACAAATACTACAGGTTATGAAAACTCAAACAGGATGTTATGAACTTCCAAATCATTTTTTGAGTACCATCAATATTTCTGATTACACTACAATATCAATTACACATTTTGCTTAAAGGACAGAAAGTGACGTATTCTAACCTATTTTGAAGTGAATAATGCTTCTGGTATAGCTTCAACGAAAATAAACCGTCGTAAAGTTGACGACTGATGCATATGCATGATTGTAGATAACTATCCAAGTTTGTCATCGGATAATGAAATCGATTTAATGGCGTTCAGAATATGTTGGCAAAGGTGACGATCAATAATATGCAAAGAGACGTATAGCTTACATGTTTCTCGTCTTCTTTATAAATGAAAATGCTATATATAAAAACTACAGTGAAAAATACAAGGAAAATGAGATGCCGAAATTTATAGGAATGGATTATAAAGATAGATAGATAGATAGATAGATAGATAGATAGATAGATAGATAGATAGATAGATAGATAGATAGATAGATAGATAGATAGATAGATAGATACATAGATAGATAGATACATAGATAGATAGATAGATAGATAAATCGGTTCCGCTATTTATGTGTCCTGCAAATCACTCAGGATTCTGTCCAAGAATATAAAATAAGTTAATTTATATAACACAGTTCCACCACCCACCACCCCATCCCCAACATTTATTTGGACACTTAAATTCTGTTCCGTCCGTATTAAATCATCAATTTGCTCCAATGGATATCACAATTACAGTGAAGTATTTACCAAAATGCCATGTAACAAACTTAAAGACGTCTTTTGCAAATTCATTTAAAGTTAAACGATGACAACTGGCACTTTGTCTCGTTAGTATCACAAGGTTTTTGTGAACTCAAACTTAGGTTTCTGTACATGCAGCTTCTGAAATCAACGCCTTCCTGGCAGCATCAAACTGACAACTCCCACCAGTAACGTTTGAAAGAATTTTACTCTTTGTTTCAAAATAACCACTAGCCCAAAAAAGCCAGCTTCTGAAAGTTGAATTGTAAAAATGCATACATAGGTCTCGATTACTATTTGTTTGTAATTTTGCAAACGAAAAAGCAGGGTACAACGTCAACCAAATAACAACATATATGTACAATTCGACAGTGAATCTTTAATGAAATCAGAAGATATATATATATATATATATATATATATATATATATATATATATATACATATATATATATATATATATATATATATATATATATATATATATATATATATATATATATATATATATATATATATATATATATATATATATATATATATATATATATATATATATATATATATATATATGTATGTATGTGTGTGTGTGTGTGTGTGTGTGTGTGTGTTAGGACAGAATGATTAGTAAAAGTAATAAGACTGACATTTTCTCTAAATTGTATTAAATTATTATTTTTTACTAATTTATATTGAAAGTAATTTTCTACTAAAATATATTAACATGAATTCCATTTATTTCTTAACTCATGAGTAATTCCTTCTCATAGCAAGAAATGAGAAAAAGGTTATGATAAGGCATACAAACCTTACATTATATATATATATATATATATATATATATATATATATATATATATATAAAACCTTTACCGATATAAATATTGAAAGCAAGCTAGCTTTTGTCTATTTGGCAAGGAGTACGCTTTCAAGTGTAATTTTTTCCCACCCTAGTCTAGAAAAGAAGGCAAGGGAAATTTCATTATAATTTAATTCACAGATACTCCTTGCTTGTTGAAAACTTTGTACACGTCTACACATATGTTTCCATGTGTGATTTATTGTAGGAAAATGAAACGCAAACATGAAAGACATCGTAAAAAAGAATGGGTGATGAACAGCATAATGCAGTCAAATAATAATATAACAGCCTTGTTTGACTTTATTTATAACCATAACAATATGTTTTTGACAAGCTTAATAAATTTAAAAAATATTAGTGTTTTAAATTATGTCTAGGATGTAACATTAAAACGGTTTGTTATGCTATTGTCATTCATCATCTAGATAATATATAACGGTTCAACTGAAATACATGTGGACTGTTCATAAATATTTAACAGAAACTTGTTGATTCCGTTGCGTCATATAATTAAACAGTGCACTCTTTCGACTTGATCAAAACTTTCGTAAACACTGTGTTTATCACCAAAACACGTTTGAAAGCCTGGATTTGCCTTTATAATAGTGGCATATAGTAGTATCATTTTTGTTTGTATTGCATTGTGGGAATATGCTACATAAATAAGAAATAAGAAAGCAACTATAATTATATATTCTACGGTCGAAACAATTGTTTTTTACCACGCATAATTATGATTAGAATTAAAATAATACACGAAACGAGATCAAATTAAATTTAACAAAAACTACCTTAATTTAATGTCAAAAGTAAATGTCATACACATCATATACAAGTCCGGGAATTACTGATGTCCAGCCGACATCGGTCTATAATATATTAAGGGTTTAGTCATGCACAATGTCTACACAAATACATTTACACAAAAAATGGAGACAACAAAATTAAATATGTCTTTAAAAAAAATGTATTACTCCTAAATGTCTTACTGTTGAGAGGCTTAGCCGTGACTTTAAAATGGGAATAAGTCTGTCTTTGATTCATAAGAACTGTTTACATCATATGCTGCTTTGGATTATCATATGGTAGATATTTTAAGTGATTCACTTAAATGTTGGATTGTTTCGTGTGTGCGTGTGTATGTATCTCTCTCTCTCTCTCTCTCTCTCTCTCTCTCTCTCTCTCTCTCTCTCTCTCTCTATATATATATATATATATATATATATATATATATATATATCGAAAGATAGATAGATAGATAGATAGATAGATAGATAGATAGATAGATATTACTATACAGAAGAGATTATAGCATTTGGTAACTTACTTTTATGCAAAATTAGGATAAGGTAAAACAAAACAAATATTGAAAACAATGTGTCCAGTTACCAAGTGGCCATGAATGCCGAACGAATTCATGAAACAATGTGTGCGAGAACTTATTAATTATGAAAGCTTTTTTAAATGCATAAATGTACCTCGCTCATTTTTTTTTTACTCAACGGATAGAAACTAAAAAGAGCCAAACGCAAATGGTTTAGACATTTTCGTGCCAAATGAAGACTTTTTTAAGTTCACAAAGAGGAGAATCCCACTCGCCATATTACCATTTCCGTACAAGGCCAGCAAAAATATCGGTTAACAGATATGTACTTGCTTTCTAGAACGCAATCCCAGATAAGTTCAAGCGTGCAAAATATTTGATTAACCGCAACATTCTGGATGACTAATCGTCGAGGCCGACTGCTCGCTTGTATATGATGGTTAAGAACGATTTTGGTCAACAAAGACAGGTAACATTTATTAAACAGTTTTGCTGTGCAACAGTCTGTACTTAATAACCATCGTACAAACATGTCAACAGCTTCTTGGAAATAGAGAATCTTGTCTCTGGTACCGTGAGAGACTCGCTGTCTTCTTTTTGTCTCAGAATTTATCTGAACTTTCTACTTCGCAGTTGCAGGGCCTGTAATTACAACCAATTAACAGTAAACGTTGGCATTAACCAAAGTAAATTAAATTAACCGCTATTACACTTCAACTTTCGTCGACATCTGGTGACAATTACAAAAATTGATGTTGTTTATTCTTTGAGGCTTAACACAAAATAGGCTTTACAATGGCGACCAATATTACTGGTGGAGGAAGAACCCGGGAAAGCACCAGTAAGAACCACAGACCCACGGGAAACGACTGGTAAGCTTTCTCATATACCTACATTGGCCGAGCCCGAGACTCGAACCCACCCAGATAGAAGTTATATGTCATTGATCAGTAAGGGCGATCACTTTTAGACCACGCAATCTTTTTTTCAAACTTAATTTGATTCCTCCGCCTCGCCCCGCCCCGCCCCACCCCACCCCCCCCCCCAAAAAAAAAAATCAGATAGCAAGGATAGAAGTTTTAATCTTCACGTGACTTACATTACTTTCGTGCTATCAAAGTCACCCGAAGTAGATACGTATGACTTTTGTTTTTGCATGTTCTGCACTTGGTGACTCCATTCTTGTCCGGACGCGAAATCGCAATACTGAGCGAAATTTCAAATTCGCTTTTCCTCAGTTTTTAATTCCTTTCATTCTCTCAAATCGCTATAACGACCAACCGAAAAGGAAGACTTCGCGCATGCTCGACATGTTGACCAATGAGATACAGGCGATGATATCTGAAAATTGAAATTCTTAATACTAACCGCAAGTCAAACCTTCGTGAGGTAGCGAACGATGGTTTTGGAAGAAAGATCGTCTTGGGCGTGGGTTGAGTAGCTATGGAAGAAGAACTCATTTCAGGTATTAGAGTTATTCGATTTTACCTAATATTTTTAGACAAACGATATAATTTGGGATTTTTTCCCCACTTTTTTTTTTCACTGCATTTTTCGTTGTAGAGAGAAGTGTCTTCACGATTTGTGAGTCCTTTATGTTGCATGACCATGTTTAAAATTTACAGCTGACAGCAGGAATGATTATGACATATTCATCCATTATAACTACATCTGACGTTTTCCCTAAAGACTATGAATATTATCTTTGGGCGTAATTGTACACTTTAAAATGTTATACACAAACCTGCACATAATTTAAAGTTTAGTCATCCGTCTTTTGTTGTAACGTCTCCTTCTTCTTCTTTTTTGCTGTCATCATCAGCATCGTTATCATCGTCATTCTTTCCTTCTTCTTTCAATATTCATCTTATTCTTCCACTCTGTATAACAGTTGAAGAACGAGCCAATAAAAATATGTAATTTAGCGATGGGAAGGGCATGTAGAATCAGTAAATCAAATACCGTGGTATTACAGACAACAAAGCAAGGACGATTTATCACGATTCAGTGGCGTATTAAAATATCCAGCATGTCAGAACGTTCATCTCATTTAAATTATCTACAATCCAAGCATGTACTGTATACACAAGATAGAGACTGACACACGTTTCCCTAAGGTAGGACTATTCATCAAAATTACTTTTTTACGTGTACCTAATTTTCAATTACAGTATACAGTAACAACGCTGCAAATTTCCTTTCTAGATAATAATGATGTTTTGAGAAATAGCTTGAATAATCCAGTATATATATATACATATATATATATATATATATATATATATATATATATATATATATATATATATATATATATATATATATATATATATATATATATATATATATATATATATATATATATATATATATATATATATATATATAATATAATATAATATAATATATACACAGTACCTTGCATTTTAAAATACGAGTCAAGTGATTTTCAGCATTTATTTGGGTGTTAATTTCCGATTGTCAAGCGAGTTGGATTCCGTGTCACTTTTTCATCTGCTAAAACTGCTATCTCTAAACAAAAACAAATACGGATGCCAATATAAATACGGCAGTCTCTTTTGTACAGATATATTAAAATAAATTCCAGAGCTTTCGTTGTATTTAATGAAATTTTGAATGTCATATCTAGTTCTTGTGTATACGACTAATGTTTTTACAGATCATTTGGAATTAGGACTAAGAGAAAATATTATATTATATTATATTATATTATATTATATTATATTATATTATATTATATTATATTATATTATATTATATTATATTATATTGTATTGTATTGTATTGTATTGTATTGTATTGTATTGTATTGTATTGTATTGTATTGTATTGTATTGTATTGTATTGTATTGTATTGTATTGTATTATATTATATTATATTATATTATATTATATTATATTATATTATATTATATTATATTATATTATATTATATTATATTATATTATATTATATTATATATATATATATATATATATATATATATATATATATATATATAGAGAGAGAGAGAGAGAGAGAGAGAGAGAGAGAGAGAGAGAGAGAGAGAGAGAGAGACAGAGGCACACACATGTCCTACGACTGATCGAATCTATGACAAAGTTGAAGGATTGAAGGTTACATGTTCACAATTTTGGTAAATTAATTGATTTTACAGTTTACATATATGTAATATTGGTACACTTAATTAGCTAAACATATTGTATTGTCACAATATGACATAACTGGATCGAACACAAGTTACAACAATTAAAATAAGCCTTGCAACATATTTCAACATGAAAACAGTGTAGCAGAGTAAAAATGAAATATGATTGGAGGGGGCACAATAACATAATTTGCGATTTGAATAAGTTCTTGAAGCTGAAAATGTATTTGTTATTTATTTGTATACATGATATAGAATTCTGTAATTTCATTTGCATCGCCCTTTCCTCAAAATAGGAAACCTAAGCTACGAGCTGGATACGGTAATTTCTCATCTATACTTCCGACAAAACATGTAATTGTAATTGAAGATTTTGTGTAAAATGTAAGTAAAAATAAAATACAAATATTATTTTAAATTATTGGCAACGCTTTATTTGAATAACTATTTACGATTTGCAGCAGTCGTTGATAATTTGTATTTACATTTACCCTGAATGTTCATCGAGTTAAAATCATTGTCATCCAAGTAGATGGAACTCGTGAATTTTTTTATTTTTTTAATTGTCAGCTGTGCCTCTGATTTTAAAGACAGTCTATATTTGGATTCCATATATAGAGATACTAAATAAATAATATCTTTCATTGTGCAAAACGTTTTATTAGCGATTCAGTTTTCTAAAGTAATGCACGATTTCATATTCCCAATACACCCCTCATTACTTAATTGAGTCATTCAATTTCAAATTTAACTGACAAATTTGAATTAACAAAATTTACCATGAGCACTGTGAACTTATTCATTTTCAAAGATCAAAAAAGTCAACTTGAGATTTTATAAGCAACGTTGAAAATCTTGATCATATCACTTTCGTCTCTTTCATTTCCTGCATTTTTTTTTAATAATGATGTTTGCTCATAATTACATAAAAATAATTAAATGAAAAGGTTCAATGACAGGGTAGGACAACTAGAACAAAATTCCAGAGGTACATATTGGTCAGGCGCCCACCGCTTACTGATTAATTTTGTCCTAGCGCCCACAAAGCCTGTTCGCGATCATGTAGTTAAATATCGAAAGCGATAAAATATAAATATATTTTTTAAATCTATATAAACAGCTGTCTGGTGCATAATATAACGTAATAAATTAACTCTTTGCAATAACCAAAATAATATAGATTGGAGCGAGATAGTTTGATTCAAATAGCTAGTTGAATTCAGTAAATGTAAGTTGAATTGATTGTAGGAAAATAATTTTAACGAACACAGAAAGCTGCAAATTTCCATTTATAATAGTTTTTTGTTTTTTTTAACGTCTGATGTTTTGGTGCGTAGAAACATTGTTCTAGGATCAATCTTTCATCGCTTGTTCGGGAGTCAGTCGTTTTAATATTGATCGTTTCCAAATGTAAATTCATTACGATGTGAATATCTCTGGCAAACATGAATAGTATTACAACATCATTAAAATCTGATTTTTCAACATATTCCGCGATAACACCCAAAAGAAGCATGTACTATTATGCAACATCTGTTGTCAAACAGAAAATATCTGATAAACATCATCAGACTCAAAATCGTACGTTTGATGCGACTCGTTCAATACTGCGACAATCCAATTATTCCAAGATGAAAAACAGACCGAATCATATTCACTATTGAACTTGTTTCAAATGTTTTGTATCTCAAATTTCCATTCTTTTTCAATTTTTTTTTTATATTTGGTGGTGGTTTTTTTTTCCACAGCCCAAATAACGTCGACTTTCGATTGTACACATTTCACAATGTAGACAACGTGTTTAAAATAAACTTAAAACGTTACATACAACTTACTTAACATTTGTTTTATGAAATTCACAAGTGAAAAATAAAGATAATTTCATTCCTTCATTACTGATTTTTATAAGTTTTTAAGCAGTATTCTTAATGAACCTATTTCACCTATCCGCTTTATTCTTATACCCAATCACCAATCATTGCCATTCTTTGGTGAGTAATTAATTTAATAGAACATACATGATCTCAGGTCCAATCTTTAATTCTCTCAGACATTACAAAAACAGACTGGAACAAATACCTACCAATGTTAGCAATAAATTAAATTTTGCATAAAATGACATTTGTTAAATATTCCGGTTTTTATTATGGAAATTTAAAAATGGTGTAAATTCAGCAAATTTATGAGCTGCATAAAATAGAAGATAATAAACATAAAATCATTCGATTTATAATAATAATAATATAATTTGTATTGTATTAAACGGCTAAATTTGTCATAAAATACGCATAGTGTAACAATGCTAAGCGGGCCATGTAAATGTACGTTTTACACCATATTCAAGATAACATGGACACGCGTGTACAAATCTCGGTTCGACTTCTCCAACTCACATCAATTATAATTTTGTCTTAAACGTCCTTACAAAATAAAAACAGGCTGCAAACCGTTAATAACGATTCTGAAGTTACAAAAGCAATGAAAGTAAATTGAAAATACGTCAAATTGAAAACAGAATCACGAAAGGAACAGAGACAAAGTCACCATCAAAGGAAACACTGAACGTCGTGAGGCTATGAAAGTGTGAATGAATATACGTTGTTGCATGTCACATAGATAACTGATAATGGTCTTTACCCTTGTAAAACGTGACTTCAGAGGTATCAACAATGTCGAGACAGGCTTCGATTTAAAAAGACCAATTCACAACTTGAGTAGGTACTGAGCGCAAAGCGTTGTCCCTCCTTATTATGATAAATTAACAAATATTATGGCTTCTTGTTTAAAATTATATTTGACTTATCCATAGGTGGAAACGACATATTTTGTTGTATTTGAGAAAGAAAGAAAAAAGTATACCGTCATCTACAAACAAATGCATTTAAGTGTAGGGCTGGCACGAAGATGGCTACAGGCATTATCTGCCCCTGACATGTACAGAGAAACGAAAAGGTTATGGTTGCCAAATGATCCCGTACAAATTTAGGAAATTCCAAACATTAGTTAAACTCCCACGGTCATAATAGCCATTGATAAATCGAAGAAAAAATATTTCAAAAGTGAAACTTACGAAAAATATTGTACACTAAAACGTGTAAGCACGGTTTCAGTGTGTTTTTAAGCTTTCATATTTTGTAAGTTATAGTGAGAAAATAAATTCATCCTATCTCGAGTTTGAGGTAACAAGGTGAAAATAACTCCTCAAAATAAATTGCAACTCTTTGAAATGGCACATGGGAATTCCATCCCTTTGAAATGTAAGCCGCCCCCACCCCTCTACTAACATAATGCTACACGCACAGGGGTATTCACTTGACCGAGCGGTGTCAAAACCCTGGCGCGAGTCACGCTGGAAGTCACATGTTTTCCCCAAATTTCCAAAGACTTCCATACAACTTGAGTAGTAAAATGGAAAGAGAGACCTGTCTGCTATATTTAATAACCTTTGCTCTAATCAATTGGCGACCCAGAGGAGACAACTTGCCCAAGAGTCCATTAACCGCACCTTAGCATGGTTTTCCTTCTTTATCATCCTATTTCCGTACCGCAAGCCCGTCATGCCATAGCAATTCCACTAGTATTCCCTTACTAACTGGGAAATATTTAACTGCGCGACCCTAGGCCAGTCAATCCACAGAATTTCCGGCGTATCACGCTCATATACATACGCCCATTTCCACTATGGACACATAAACGGTACCTACCAAGTTCCAACCTATTGATTCCATTCTATAATTTATTGATTTCCAACCATAAATACTGCCTTTTCAATCACCTCACTTTTATACACCGCGGAATTTTAATATGGACTATGTTACAAAAAGGGACAGTCATTCGGCTTGTACCCAAATTCACTACTAACCACCCCAGCATGGTTCAAATTCACCAACACTCGGCTCTGTGATGTTTGCTCCTACTAACTGGCTAACTATTTCGGGCTAGTAATGATTCCATGGCACCGAAGACCAAATACTCGCACAAATTAAAAACGGGATGCTGTCAAATACACATACTCCAAATTTATTACAATAATATTTCGCCATGATCTTTTTTTTTATATTTGCTGCTCTTATTTCTACTACATAAAACTATAAAGCAAATGTTTACCGTACACACAAATGGAACAATTTCTAAGCGGGCCGATCCGTTTGTCTCTGTCTCTCTCTGTCTTTCTCTCGTCCTCTGATAATTGTCAGAGGGATATATGTCAAAATCAATAGTTATGCATTTAGAACGATTTGAATCGATTTCATCCCTGAAAATGCGTAAGGAACGGTGGGTGGGGTAGGGTAGATCAGGCCCGCACCTAGGAAATTCTGGGCCCCAGGCAGCTGACAGAGTTCGGGCCCCTTTCGTGTTTCAAATATGTGCGTATATGTGCCTATCTAGCTCGGGCCCCTGACAAGTGCCATGGTTGCCCCCCCCCCCCCCCCCCCCCCCCCGGTGCAGGCCTGGGTAGATATATTAAGCAGTATGGCCTTCTACTCAAAAAGCTTTTCATAATGTTTCCCAATGTAACAGTCTAGTATGTAGATTCCTATTTCCTGTGTCACTCTTCATTTAGAAACTTAATATAATAAACAATTGTTGTTGTTTTTTATATCACGATCTTTCCAAGTATGCAGCCGATTTCGTCATTTATACTTGAAATTGGCCGCACAGTCTGTGCACTTATGCATGGTCGGCTTATTCAAGAATTTCGACACACATAGCAGCTAAAACAGCCTCAGTCAAGCGGGCTACTTCAATCGATAACGTTAAGACAATCTAGGGCTTTATCAATTTTAACGTACATTTTTATGGGAGACACGGACTTTTGAGCCATAATCGTGTTTAACAAAAATAATGAAATAAAAATTTACATTTGGAAAATTTCTCCATAATTGACATTTAAAATGAATGGTTAACAGCCCAGTATTAAGTTCCTTTTCTTTCCTTTCAAATGTTGATGTAATGCTAGTACTAAAAATTGAGACGCTGAATGAAACGGGGCTGGATATATAGGATATGCTGTCCCATGATGCTCCAGCAGGGTTGGGTCAATACATTTCCTTCAACTGGTACGTTTTAATAAAAAGCGATAGTTGAGATCTACCAAGGGATGGTCATTGAGTCAACGTTCTTGACAGATCAGTACTTTTTTCATGACGGTAATCCGAAAACTAGGGAGTTAGATTAAAATATAATCTGCACATTCGTATCCACCTGTGCATTTTTCAAAACGATTTTTTTTTTGGGGGGGGGTGGGGGTGAGAGGGGTCGGGAAATCCGAGTACTAACAAAGAGATAGTATAAACACTGCTTTGTAGTTGTTGTGTGAAAAGCGAACAGTAAATTTAATACGTTGTGAAATTAGGAAGGAAATTTTGAATTAAACAATTTTCATATTAAATAATTGCATTTTTTCTTCCAAATTCAATCGAATTAAAAAAGGAACGCAAATTTTTAACTTTATTGACCAAAGTAGTATCCGAGTTGTAATCGAAATGACTTCACGTTTCCAATCACTTAGTAATGTTTACTAGCTCTGATCCTATGCAGACAACAGTGGTATATATATATACTATAGCCACATCGGGTAATATGATTCAAAAAACATGTGTACCGATTCCTTGCCCACATAACTAACTAAGGACTCCACGCAGTTATTTCGGATTTCCGTCGCCGAACCCAAACCACAGAGAAACGTTGGTTGAGACAAAAATGAAACGCATCTGGAGTTTTAGGTTCATGTAGTAAATCAGGAAGGACTTAACAAACAAATCAGTATATCGATCGATTCATGAATGTAAACGTCAAGTCGTCATTGAGTGCAAAGTCATTAGGTGAAAATATTGATATTATTTAATTTGCATACGGGTACAGATGTTTTTTTTTTAAATGCATTCCTGTGGTTTTCCAACACACATCAAGCGCTGATTACCCATTTTACGACTTCTCCTTTCTGATAAAATACAATTTGCGGTATCCGAAAAGTCACAAAAGAAAAGAAAGGTTAAATAAGTTCAAAAATGTCTAATATGGCAACATCTTCTATTGTTAAAAAAGAATAAAATGCGCATTCCTTTCAATTTTAGAACGCACACTGAAACATATCTATTGCGGATATTTTTTCCAACTTTAATGCCGGATATATTTTATCATATAGTACCAAAAAACGTGATATTTTACCAGGTGGCAATAATGGACAAGATGAAATTGTATCTTTATTATATACCAAACATGCTCCAGAGTCGAAGTTTACAAGATTAAACTCACCCTTTTTCGTAAATTCGTCTCACTTTCATAAGTTGACCAAAAAATACTTTTGACGGTAGGATTGGGTTGACCTACTCTATGGCAGCAAGTTATAGTTTTGTCATTCGGTAAACTATTTGACCCTATCTGAAAGCAACGCATGCCCAATTCAGCAATGCATCAGAGACGGAGAGAGAGAGAGAGAGAGAGAGAGAGAGAGAGAGAGAGAGAGAGAGAGAGAGAGAGAGAGAGAGAGAGAGAGAGAGAGAGAGAGAGAGATTGGGTTTGTCTCATAGATTTTAAATGATGAATGAGTTACATTGCGTAAATCGGGCACCATGCGTGGGAGGTTGCCAATGATTGCACATCTTCCACTGCAGATCAATCAAGTCAGAGTGACGTAAAACTAAATGCCTTTGTTATTGACTCAGCCGTACTCTGCGCTGACAATCATGATGCCAGAATATGCCTTAAACTTCGCTCTCAACATGGAACGTAGGAAGCGCATGGTCAATCTGATTCATAGGTCGAACTGACCTTGTTTTTAAACTTCATTAACAGGGACATTAAGACAGTTTCCCATCGGATAAAGATATTTTCGTTTGTAGGTATAACGTTTAATAGGATTTGACAATACACAGTTGTTGGATTTATATGGTTTTCTCGCACTTGGCAAAACATGTATATATTTTGTTCATAGATACATAACTCAAATCGAATTATCTGTCTAAAGGCAGTTCTCAGAGATCTGAAACAAGGATAACTGAACATTTTCCACTCACCCATCTCCGCGCTAACATTAAGCCAAGCAATCGTACAAGTGAGAAAACACACACACACACACACACACACACACACACACACACACACATCTCTTTAAGCTCGTTAAAGCAGAAACTAGGTCACTGCGGCATAAGAAACTTTACGGTGTACTTTGTTTTGTTTATATGAATTTTTTGCCCACATAGATAAATGTTCAGTTAGCATCAAAACACCAAACGAATTAACACGTGTTTGGAGTTATAATACCCAACGCTGAGACAGGAAGGGATACGATTGCATTTCTATAAGTTGGTCTTTATTGTGTATGTGCATGTTTGTTTGTCTGTTCGTGTGTTAGCGGCGGGGGGGGTATTTCTTTTAATTTTTCTCAGTGTATATTATTCGCTGCTTGTTTTGTGAAATATTTACTTCGGCACAGTTTCATCAAAGTGAATCATTATCATTGTTTACAATATCCAAGATAGTTTGCTTCTTACACACATAAAATAAACCTGTGTATTAAAACGTAAATAACCTGAATCCAATCCTTGTCGAATCCTTTCTTCGTTAGCCATATATATATATATATATATATATATATATATATATATATATATATATATATATATATATATATATATATATATATATATATATATATATATATATATATATCACACTTACCGTCTAGCACCTTTAAATTTAAATAATTTTTCGAACATATTTACTTGTTAGATGTACACTTATAAGTGAACCACAATAACGATTATACATTTCTGGATATTATCCAATTTCCAAGTGTACATTCCATAAGTAAAGTAGTGTTTTTAATCTGATTCTTGTATTGAAATTCGCTCTTTACTATATGATCTAGTTATTAGACCTTTATCTACTTACATAATTTTCCTTCAATTATCTAAATGTTGTAGGAAACTTATTCTAAAATGATAATAATGCAAATTTACAATGGTGGTATGTCGAATGAAAAATAAAGGTTCCTTGGCCGGATAGCGATTTTTATATGTACGTGTATTATAAATCGAAAGCGGACAGGACGAGGTTAATGGTTGCAGATGGCTAAAATATGTCATACTATTTGGGATTACGATTCCTCTGATTTTTCTCATGCAATTGCGCGTTGACTTATATACAGACATGTACGATATTCACGAAAAGGCGTTCCTTGTTTTCTGACAGCAGGAAAATTAGGGACTGATATATTTGCGGATGTGGTCACTGGGTTTATCCGCTCGCTTCAAAAGTAGAGTAATTCTTTGTTTTCCTTTGTTTGCGGTAGTGGAGTCTTAGTGCGTCATTGTTAACAAGAAAAGCTAGAGCTTATTTTCAGTAAGAAAAGGATCCTAGCAAACATAGGTTATCGATGAAATTATTTGATGGGTATCTTTTTTATATACAGCATGTAGTTAACCCATTTGTACTGTACGTGAGCTTAAACCCTGTTCCGAACCGTATTTGTTTCCAGCCTGTATCTTTATATATATATATATATATATATATATATATATATATATATATATATATATATATATATATATATATATATATATATATATATATATATATATATATATATATATATATATATATATATATATATATATATATATATATGTGTGTGTGTGTTTTGGCCTACATTTGTAAAACTTGATAGCTGACCACCACATTTTCGCCGCCACCCCAATAATTTATGCGGGTGACTATGCTGTAAGGACCATGCAACGATGTGATCTTACCAACTGGAATAGAAAAACTTTCCAGGCTTTCCCACCTCAATAATGAGTTGAAACACAATATGAAAAAAGTATATTGTAAATGGCCTATACGAATAACCAGTCCTGCGCGATCGATATTCGAACTATCTTCATTACGCCCACTAGCAGTCTGTTCAAGCCACATGGTTTGCGAACGAGGCACTGTAAGATACCGCACACTTGACCCAAACCGGATAGCATCATCCAGTAATTTACTGATTATAAGAAGGCAACCAACTGATCAATTGTTGACCGACATTTAAAAATGGTTCTAAGGTAATTGGTAATACATTTTTAGAATCGCGGACAATTTGGATTTCATCGTTTTTAAGAAAGAATTGCAGGATGAAAAATGTATTAGATTCGCTCCTGCTATAGGTACATAACATGCATTCATAAATTGTAAATGGTCCGCTTTGAAAGTTTTTCATGAATATACGTGTATGATAACAAGCGTAATATATTGTCAGATCGAACAACTGAAGAAGCGGATTGCATTATGTATATGTAAATTAATTTTGTTTAATGCTCTTCAAAAGAGTGTTGTCGATAACGGTTATGATATGGGACCGATCGCAAACCCAAGAAGCTCTATTCAAGTTGTTAATGTCGTAAAAATGGATGACAATTGACTTCATATAGTTGTGTAAGTCTATGTCGAAAGGCTTTCTATGAACTTTTGTATGATAAAATAATGAATTCGAATTTTATTTATCAAAATCATGCGTTATATATTCCAGTTGTTTATGTCGTAAAATCTGTGAATTCTGGTGACGTCGCAAAAAGCGGTCTTACTTTCGAATTCTGAATATTTTTTCTTGATAAAATACTGATTTTGGCTATATAAGATACATTCAGATGTAAAATAATTGTAAACAATATAAAAACACAGTATACAAGTGATGAGGGAATAATTCTACCTTACAGTTCCTGTATAACTTAATAATAACTGACGATGTGAAAACAGAAATTCGCAAGCGAATGTTTTAAATTGTAACGGTGCTACAGAGTTTCAAGACACAAAAAAGAAGGGGAAAAAGAAACAACTTTCTGTTACAGTTGCTACAATTAAAACAATTTATATTTTAAAAGATAAGCATTTTTTTATATCAGTGTTAGTGGTGGTAACCATTTGATATCTACTTCCCAATTACCCCCCCCTCTCTCTCTCTCTCTCTCTCTCTCTCTCTCTCTCTCTCTCTCTCTCTCTCTCTCTCTCTCTCAAAACATCATTAGTTCAAACTTCGTGTAAGATTATTCACAGTCAAATGTCCTTGACCTTGATGAACAGCGCCAAATGCACTCAAGGATTTCAGTATGACGATATGGATTAAAACTTTACTGTCGTAAATACTCGCATTAGTCATGTGGCCTGTAGTTCGATTTGAAACTATCAATACCACCTCACGAAAAAGAAAACACATTCACACATGCGCACACACCGACATATGGACTTTATTTGTTACCCAAACAGGTGAGTGCAAAAAGCCAAGAGAAAGTAAATGACGCCGACGATAGTTTACCCTATCTGATTAAAATCGAGACCAGCTTATAACATGTGGATCTGATAGACACTGATAAAGGTTCACCGACTTTTGGAATTCCAGGTCCAATAAAGTTTGAGACATTTTTAGAATAAGCGTTGCATTTCGTGTTCGGAAGATTTATCGTTTGAGTCGATGCGTTCCGAATGAAGTTGCTCACTTTCATAATGTAAAAGTTCTACATTGGTTGGTGAATCGAAATGTCAACAGGACGTGATCTCATATTGGTGTCTGTCAGATATATTATGTTGGAGAACATGATTGTAACAACACTGATAATTTATAACGAGTATCCAATGTCTTGGAATTATTTTTAGGAACTTGAAATAAAAAGAGAATTACATTGGAAACTCGGTCGAAGACTCATCCATGTATTACCAAGCATTCCTACAGATATACATAGATATACGATAAATATTTTTGAATGAAAAATGCGTTTAGTATAATTGGTGTGTAATCTCGTACTTAAACAAGGAAAATGGATAGCTTAATTATCCATCATTATAGTATTTACCTCTTTCAAGGCATCCCTAAAAAAAATCACCATCTGCAACGTAAACTTTTGCAAATTACTACACAATTATTCGCAGAACAAGTTACAAAGATGTCCTAAGATTACATATTTGTTTATAAGTTTAATGACAGAGTGGACTGTGTTTGGCTGCAAGGTTCGGTTGGCTAGTTGCTTGGCCAGTTTGGTTGATTTGTTAAGTTTTGTTTGTTTTTAGAGTGTCAAGGTCAGTCCACAAATATATTCATTAATAAGCTCTCAGAATATTCATCTTATACCTAAAGTTATTCTTTTTAAATCAAAAGATCTATCCTACATTCTTTCCTAAATGAGATGAATTACCAGTAGTATCGTATGGGTCGGTGGTTCTTAAAGGGGTTTTCTCAGGTTCTTCCTCCACCAGTTATAATGGCCGCCTTGTACAGCCAGCCTATCGTGTGCTGAGATATGGCGCTAAACCCAAAACAGCAACACAGACCTACGCATCTAAGTCCAATCGACGGATTCTGTTTTGTTTGTTTGAGAGAGAGAGAGAGAGAGAGAGAGAGAGAGAGAGAGAGAGAGAGAGAGAGAGAGAGAGAAGTCTATTGCGCGACTTGATTGAACTTAATTATTCACCAAAGTTAGAAATCGTAACTGCGTATACGAAAACAGATAAATGAAAAACCAGTATGATTTGTTGCTAAAGGTTACAAATTGCAACAATTTTCGTAGTATAATAACTTTATATCAATAATTGGTCAAGTTGCATGAAGCTATTTAATATACAGAACTGACAATTGTATCTCGGCTTTTAGAAGCATTGTGTAATTTAGTGTAGATCTCGTGCGGGAATGGTGAGAAAAGTGTTTTATTACCCAGACTGCTACAGCATAAGGGTGTTATGTAATCACTTATGCGTGCCAGAGGCTTCCGTCTATCGGTGTTCTTTACAGGTTTTACCTCCACCAGTTATACTGGCCGTCTTCTATAGCATATATTGCGCTGAAGAATCTCGTTAAACCCAAAATAACAATCAAGTGTGTGTGTGTGTGTGTGTGTGTGTGTGTGTGTGTATGTGTGTGTGTGTGTGTGTGTGTGAGAGAGAGAGAGAGAGAGCGCACTCAAATCGCAATAATTTTTCCTATATGGTTTCTACATTTGTTTCTTAATATTGAATTTTGCACTGTGTCCAAATTCTAATAAATAATGTGTTAATCCAAAATACCGTCAAAGACGAACTCACGTCGAAGTTTTTGTCATAGATTATCCGGCATTTGTTGAGAGGCTGGACTGTAAACATGGCATACAGCAATGGGTCGCAGATTTCGCTTCCAATTCAGCAATAATGCCTCATTAGTCACTGTGCACTATCACCGAAATTCTTACCGACAACCACACGAAATAGCTAAAATTCTAACGAACAAACAAATACCTTGAAATCAATACCTAGAATGCCTAAATGCAACTTTTGTATCGCATTTCAAAATGAGATGAAACTATAACTACATTCATTGGTACTGCACCAGAAGTAATAACTGTGACCCGAATCCTATCTATGCAATGTAAATTCTTACCGGAAAGAACCTGTAGGTAGGCCGAAAACAGTTTGCGAAATTGCGACCGGAAGTAAGGTGTCTTTCCCCTCCCCTAGCGTTAATTTACCAATGTGATGAATACAATACAACATATAACCATTTTATTGGAGTATTTTTGTAAGTACTCACGGACAGTATGTATGGATATCACATTAGCTTAATTCTGCATTTCGTAAAATCAATCCAAAGCAATGTCAGCTTTAACTACTTTAAAGTGTACCTTACAGATTGTGAGGGTGACCACTCTTTATGTGGCGTCTGGGTGTGCTTATCGTTACCAAGGATATGATCGACCACGGTGTTATTTCCAGAATCGAGTAAATAATACCATAAAATATTAAATTAATGAATGTAATAACATTGATCTGAGCAGGTATATATAAGAAGAAAAACATTCACGAATATATAAAATATAACATTTTACTCAGTCACATAACAATGAAACTGAACATGACGTTTGAGTGATACGCTTTCTCTTAGAAATAGTTTCAAAATTTACAAGAAATAGAATTGGCCACTCTGTTATACCGATAAATCAAATTTCATCATATAATCAAGTAAACCGTCGAACTCATTTTACTAAGTATGCCTGCATATCCTGGTTCCTTCCAGTCCTCTCAAAGTCAACGTTGGTGACAGGTCAGAATCGCTGTATTTCTTTACTTCGTTTCTCTGCAGCTTCTTCGAGTCATCAGCCATAACTTGCTTGTCTACTGTCTTTCCTCACTGCGTAGTGCACATATGGAGCCAATTTTTCATTTACATAAATAACGACGCAACCTAAATAAATGTCAGGCTTCTTAACTTCTGAGATCGAACACTAACTCTTGTTATGTTATCTATCGTCTTATCATAATTCAAGAGAATCAAGGCTGGTATGGGCCATTTCACAACCTGACGCTGATACACAACCCTATTACCATGAAATTAAGGCTTTCCCGTAGCGCTAAATGCACTATGACAAAACCTAGACACAATAAACCGTGCTACGCTCCTGTGGACTATATACATCGCTACCTGGACATTGCTGCCTTGCAGCCTTGCAGGTTAGGTTTTAGATAACCAAAGGCTAGGGTGCTGACACAGTACCTGATTGGGCGTATGAACTTTCTCAATAAGGACTCAACGGCCATGTGTCCAGGACCAAGGCGAGCTACTGGTTATGTGGAGTTCGGCTGTGGTCAACAGCCTGGATAGGGATGGGCTCATGCAATGACAACTTTACCTCCACCCATACCAGATCGGTCGTCGCCCGGAACAAGGACAGCGCCTTTTGTCTTGCACCAAGGCAGAGGTGTCAAGTGTGCTACTGGTCCACGATCACCACCAAAACTCCGAATCAGAAACAACATCAGCATTGGTACATGGAACATCAGGACATTAAGAACGCCTGGAAAGGTAGAGGAACTAATACACGAAATGAACATATACCATTGGACCATCCTGGGACTGTGCGAAGTACGATGGAAGAACCTTGGGGAAACATCAACACAGGATGGCCATAAACTATACTACTCTGGCAGAGAAGATAAACATGAACATGGTGTCGGATTTCTCGTCCACAAAGACACTGTGAACACTGTCATGAGTTGTCGGCCAGTCTCCAGCAGGCTTATCATCATACGCTTGAGGGCAACACCACTCAATATCACCATTGTGCAAGCTTACGCTCCAACTACAGACCATGATGATGAAGAATTAGAGGATTTCTACGACCAACTGCAAGAAGTCCTTGACCAGACCCCAAAGAAAGACATTCTTGTAGTGCAAGGAGATTGGAATGCCAAAATAGGAGAGGATGCCGTTGATAACTGGAAAGGCACATGTGGACGCTACTGCAATGCAGAGACCAACGACAGAGGCGTAAGGCTCCTGGAATTTTCCAGCTTCAATGATCTGAAGCTGATGAACACGTTTGGTCCACACAAAGCATCCAGAAGGTGGACCTGACATAGCCCGAATGGAGAACACTATAACCAGATTGATTATATCATGGTGAAGAGACGTTTCCACACCAGCGTAAACATTGCCAAGACAAGAAGTTTCCCAGGAGCAGACATTGCAAGTGACCATGACTTAGTGATGATGACCCTCCGACTACGTCTAAAAAAAGTCGACAAAGAGGGCCCCACAAGAATCAAGTTCAACCTTGACAAGCTAAAAGACCCAGTGGTCTTGGAAGCCTTCCAGGCAAGGATAGGAGGGAAATTTGCACCACTGTTACTTCTTAGTGCAGAGAACACAGTTATAGACACAATGATCGACACATTTAACATAGCAGTGACCCAAACAGCCAGTGAGATCCTTGGCAAACATCGACGACCAAAGAAACCTTGGGTTACAACTGACATAATTGATCTGTGTGACAAGCGTCGAGAGCTAAAGAAGAAGAGGTCAGAAGTAGAAGGAGCAAAACAATACAGGGAAATTAATCAGGTTATCAAGAAAAGCACGAGAAAGGCAAGGGAGACATGGATTGAAGACCAGTGTAAAGACATAGAAAACAATCAAAAGAAAAATAATAGCAAAAAAGCATACCAACTGGTGAAAGACCTGACCAGTGTAAAACAAGGACGCTTCTCCATCATTCAAGATAAGGGAGGGAAATATCTTACAGAAGAACATCACATTCTTAAGAGATGGACAGAATACTGCTCAGACCTGTACAATCACATACCTACAGGGGACCCAGACATACTCAATACCCCATCAGTGACCAACACTGACAACTACCCCATCTTCCGAAAAGAAGTAGAGGCTGCAGTGAAAGCATTGAAAAAAGGGAAGGCAGCAGGAGTAGACAACATTCCTGCAGAACTAGTCCAAGAAGGGGGTGAAGCCATGATAAGCGCCCTACTAACAATCGGCAACAAGATCTGGCAGACAGGGGAATGGCCAACACCATGGACTCAGTCACTCATAGTAACTCTCCCGAAAAAAGGCAAGTTGCAGCAATGTCAGAACTATCGTACGATCAGTCTTATATGCCACCCAAGCAAAGTCATGCTAAAAATCATATTAAACAGACTGAAGCCGCGGGCAGAGAAAATCATAGCTGAAGAACAGGCTTTGGACCAGGGCGAAGCACAGCTGAACAGATTTTCAACCTGAGAATACTATGTGAGAAATACCTCCAGCACCAACAAGACCGTTATCATGTCTTTATAGATTTTAAGAAGGCGTTTGACAGGGTATGGCATGCAGCCCTTTGGTCCACCATGAAGCTGTACAACATCAACGCTAACCTGATCAAAGTCATAGAAAGCCTTTACAGCAAGGCCACCTGCGCAGTATGATTCAACGGTCAAATACGAGATTGGTTTAGGACAACTGTGGGAGTCAGACAGGGCTGCTTGCTTTCACCTACTCTCTTCAACATCTTCCTTGAAAGAATCATGACAGATGCACTGGAAGACCATGAAGGAACTGTCAGTATTGGAGGCAGAATAATAACGAATCTGCGCTTTGCTGATGACACCGATGGCATTGCAGGAAATGAGGAGGAGCTAGCTCAGTTGGTGGAAAAACTGGACAGGACAGCTACTGCTTTTGGTATGGAAATAAGTGCAGAGAAGACCAAATTGATGACCAACAGCACCAGTGGCATCAGCACTGACATCATGATTAGAGGCCAAAAACTGGAAACAGTTAATAGATTCAGGTACTTAGGAGCCATCGTGGCAGACGAGGGATCGAAACCAGAAATATTGTCCAGGATTGCGCTGACAATAACAGCAATGGCAAGGCTGAAGACAGTTTGGAAAGAAAGAAACACCTCAGTCAACTCAAAAATCAAACTGATGCGCTCCTTGGTTACATCTGTATTCCTATATGCCTGTGAGTCATGGACCCTCACAGCGGATCTCGAAAGGAGGATACAAGCTGTTGAAATGAGATGCTTTCGAAGGTTGCTTGGCATTACATATAGAGATCATGTCACGAAGGAGGAAGTGGGAAACAGAATTAAGCAAGCCATTGGGCCCTATGAAGAGCTATTGACCATTGTGAAAAAGCGCAAAATGGAATGGTATGGACATGTCACACGATCAACAGGGCTTGCTAAGACAATCATGCAAGGTACTGTGCAGGGAGGGCGAAGGAGAAGAAGACAGAGGAAAAGATGGGAGGATAACATCTCAGAGTGGACAGTAAGAGTATCAGAGAACAGATTGGAATGGAGGAAGCTGGTTGTCAGGTCATCAGTGGTGCCCCAACGGTCGGCAAGACTAAGGTATAGATAGATAAACCTGGACATAGTGTCGGTCGTCATGCGCCGGTTTCTCAATTGAAAAGGATCACCACTTAATTACAAGAACGAATTAGTGGACTTCATGCCTTGTCCCTGTACATTAATTGCTAACTAGCAATTCACTGGCATAACATTTTCAGACATAGTAAAATCAATACTTAGCATACATGATACATATCATTTAAGATAGATCAATTCAAATATTTACACCATTTGTATCAGAAACAATGAATGAAAGCCGTAAATAGAATACACGATTCCTAGTACATTTAAACGTGGAAATTCGAATAAAGACATATCAACAAAATACTATATGACATTCTTAGAATACATCATATAACATTCGAGACAAATGCGTGCAACATTTAACTTCCGAACTTAAGCAAATATTCTGTATGAATTTGAAACGAATAAATTCAGACAAATAATTACAGACTTTTATATCAATAAACCTGTCGTCGGCGATTGATAAAAACCTTAATCTTTCAAAGACTCGCTTTTTGTTGCTGTTCTTGTATGGTTTAACGTCATGTTTCAGCACACGATAGGCCATACATGCCGGCCAGTATTAATGGTGGAGGAAGAACCCTGGAAAACTCCCGGAAGGAACCACCGACCCACGAGAAGCTATTAAAAATACCATCTCCCCAATGATAAGAACTTCAGACAAATAAATGCAAGAAAGATGTAACAGTGTGTCTGTATCTCGCTACTAATGTAACAAGCTAGATATATTGATGATACGGACCACCATGCTGTATACAAGCCTATTCAAAAATAGTCTCGTCAAAATGTTGAAACTTCAGCCAATCAGATTTAAGATCACCTCACAAATATACGTGTTCATCCAATCATATGTATGACCACCTCTCTAACATACGTGTATCTTAACTGTACTCATCAAAGAAGTATATCGTGCCTATCAGGTTTCATCAAAATTCCATGTGTTGCCCCTTGTGACCAAAATTATGCATATGTTGAAACTCGTTTTCTTGATCATTGGGTCTTGGACTTTTTAAACGAATCTATGGAAGGAGTAGTCCATGGCATCTGAGCCTCCCCCCACCCCCAATTTAGGTTACGCTGAGCATTTAAGTACATATTATTATGTACAGTACTTGGTTACAATGGTACATGCATTCCTACTGATACATTTCTCCTTACCCAGCCTTCTGGAATGTTATGAACCTTTTTTGCGGTCATTCTTGAACTCGACTCGCGAAAGGAAATCGAGGAACAAATATCTCGGCTGTCCGAATATAGATATGTTACCCCCAAAAGGGTTTGTTATGTTATGTATAACAATATCATATTGAGAAAATTTGCGTAAAACTACAAGACAAGAACAACAACAAGAAGTAAAACCATGGGTATTGTTTATTTGATTACTTGGTGTGGGGAGGTAGCGGTATATTTGTAACAGATATAGAATTCACCAAATATACATGCGTTGTTTAAATGTTAACTTACATAATTAAATTAACTCTCCTCTGTTCACTGACGAATTTGGACATAAATTGGTCTTATAACTGACAACTTTTTCGAACCACAAGATCTTTACGCAGTGTATATGGAAGCACATCCGGCTAGATGAAATTTGTTTACGTCTTCGGCACAGTCTATTGTTCCAGTCAAGTACAGCAAATATTCGGTCACAAATGCATTGCAGTAAATGTGGGAATTTCTGTATCCAGTAATTCTATTTCACATACCAATCGCACCAATGTAATGTTTAGTTCTGAGAGTAACATTTTACGGTAATCATGTACGCTAGGCTTATTGTTTACCGTATCAAACAATGTGGCATTACATCGCATTGATCCTTTTGTTTAAAAAAAAAATGAATTTGTCGTTATAAAATGTTCTGTTTATTCGGATAAAAGCTTTTTCTTAGATTTATAGTTTCTATTAAAAAAATGTACAATCTACTTTTTACTAGTTCAACATTGTTTGGGACTATATAATTATATGAATTATTCGTTATTCTTTCTATATAAATAATTTCCACTGAAATAAGAACTATGTGATAAAAGGAATATTAAATGGGCAATGATTTAATATTAATTTTATGAAACTCGTTGAATAATGCAAGACTCGCAAAAGCTGGACATGATTCAACTAGTTTCATAAATTCAATATTAAATCGTTACCCATTTGAGATCCTCTATATCTACATGGTTGAATTTCTCTTTATTATGAATATACAGAACCCGAGTCGACCGGGGACAAGGTCACCAACATATCCAAGAAACAATCAGAAATGAAACAATTGTCTGATCTAGAGGCCGTCCGAAACTAAATTTCTGATTTCGGCCGAAAACGAAACCAGACCGAAAGTTATAAAATTGACTTTCGGCTGAAACCGAAGCCGAAACCAAAAGTTTAACTACACCTTCGGCCGAAACCGAAAGATAAACCAAAGTTGCTGAACAAAGGATTTAATAAATATGCCTGGGTCATGTTGCAATGCTACACTAATTAAAAACGAATCTAGAAGTAATTATTCAGAGCCTGCAGTAAGAGGACTTCGCTAAATGTCAAATTGCCTAGCGCCGACTGACCGGCGGACAAGCAGAGTAATAGACGCAGCACTAGCGTTGCATTCTGAAAGTTAAAAAAGATCTTCGGCTGATGACCGAAAGTCAATATCAGTTTCTGCCGAAACCGAAAGCAAACCGAACGCTAACTTTTTGGCTTCGGCCGAAACAGAAACTATTTAGAAAGAGGCCATTTGCCAACTTTCGGCGCCGAAACCAAATTTCGGTGGGCCTCTAGTCTGATCACATTGCAAGAGCACACTGCTGTTCAACTTGTCACTAAATGTATGATTTCATAGCATAAACCATGTCTATCCTGACTAGAAGGGATGGAATGCATATCATGCAACATGTCTATCCTGACTAGAAGGGATGGAATGCATATCATGCAACATGTCTATCCTGACTAGAAGGGATGAAATGCATATTATAAAACATGTCTATCCTGACTGGAAGGGATGGAATGCATATCATGCAGCATGTCTATCTTGACTAGAAGGGATGGAATGCATATCATACAACATGTCTATCTTGACTAGAAGGGATGGAATGCATATCATGCAGCATGTCTATCTTGACTAGAAGGGATGGAATGCATATCATACAACATGTCTATCTTGACTAGAAGGGATGAAATGCATATTATAAAACATGTCTATCCTGACTGGAAGGGATGGAATGCATATCATACAACATGTCTATCTTGACTAGAAGGGATGGAATGCATATCATGCAACATGTCTATCCTGACTAGAAGGGATGGAATGCATAGCATGCAACATGTCTATCCTGACTAGAAGGGATGAAATGAATATCATAAAACATGTCTATCTTGACTAGAAGGGATGAAATGCATATCATGCAATATGTCTATCTTGACTAGAAGGGATGGAATGCATATCATAAAACATGTCTATCTTGACTAGATGGGACAGAACATACCAATTTCAGTTATCATACTAATGAATTTCAGTTCAACTACTGACTATGGCAGAGAAATAATATGCGACCAAGGGCGGTCAGCACTGGTTCACAGTTGGAAGACTATGATACATGCTATGCTGAATTACATCCGAGTTTTTACAGACTGGTTAGTCGACTGTAGCAAAGCGTAACGTCATCGGTCGAATGCAAAACGGTCGCGGACTTATAGAACACCATATTATTGTTAAAGTCTAAGTCGAATGCGACAACAACAATACGGCACTAACCTCATGTTTTCAGCCAGTGAAATATTTTGAATGCTGACAACAGCGATATTTGGTGTAGGACAACACCCAACTATGTCAGAACGACACTTCCTCGAATGTCAATACTGTGTAATTATGTCATGCAAGCGCCGTGCACATTGAACAACTGTCATAACATGTGTGCACTGCCAATACGTTACAATGTTTAAACTTTTGTTGTCATTCTGGACCGAGTAATTCAAACTTGTTTATTCAAGAATAACAGGTTCTACATATCGTAATAATATCTAACTTGTTCCAATTTTCGTAGCTTCACAGAAATTCGGGTAGCAATGTATATGTTCTTTTTTAATGAAACGAGACTATGCGCACTCCTCCGAAACTGGACACTGTGATAATTAAAAATATGCCCACTTTTGATGCATCTGATAAGGCCTTTCAGATAAGCTATGGAAATATTTCTTTCCGAAAACCACTTTAGTATGTTATGTCATAATCAGGAACCATTTGCCATCAGTAAATGTCCTCATAGGTACTTACCTGTAAAAGAGCATAGTCTGCACTCAAACCCTATTATTCTGAAGATAAAATCATCGAACTTTACATTTACCAATAAATGTAAAGTCTTTTAATTATTATCAATATCGGGTTCCATCTAAAATACATTAGTAATGATATAACTCATTCGGAACTGTTTATGTCACTTTTGTTGCGATATTAGAAGAAAAACGTCTTGTACCCTACGAGTAGTTGTAGGACATGCGTAAGGTAATGTGTTCCGAATACTGTAAAAAGCAGTTGTGTATATGTCTTATGCTCAATGTATATTCTTTTGGAATCTAGATAAGAAAAGTTTTGTAAACCTGGTCATTGACTTGCAACTACAGGTACATTTAATTTCATATGCTAGGAAGGGATAAACACCAAAAAAGGTGAAAAAGCATGTACCCTATATGTACATCTTTATTGTCTACCTCTCCGGCCTCCACGTCATAATTTAGTCCAACCTCCGCAAAGGATTCTGTAGCTGATTCTCACAAAAATCTTACCGCCAAGCTAACTACGCTGACTTATCTAGTGGAAAGTAGCATGACAATAATACCATTACAGGTGGTCAAGTTTTGTTCTGACACACCCCTTAATCAGCAGTAGCTAAAATATAATCAAAGTGGTCAGTTCGCATTGGTCAGCTGTAACACAGGTGTAACGATGCATACTGCGCCCCTATTACCATGACATGCAATCCAGCTTGTACTTCACGAAACGTACGTAGACAGACCCGGCGTTGAGCGCTAAGCTCTATTTTTGAATTAAACAGAAGTCCGAACTCGACGCAGTTTGTGATCTTATTTTGATTATGACCGTTGAATTGAAATAGATCATAGAAATTCCGTCGTTGACTCTTTAGTTGTCTTGAATTCCAATACTCAAGTTTTTGTCAGATTGAGAACAACAAAAAGTGAAGAAAAGAACATGCTTTCCAGAAAGACAACACTCCGCGAAAAAGGAATCCTCAATGAAATGCGAATTAGAACCACAACCGACACACTATATCTTGAGTTGGAAGACAAGGAGGAAGATGTCTGTGTACAGAGATTTCGTGCATTTCCTGTTAAGGAGCTGAAAACTCATTAAGCAAGAGACGTGAAGATAGAGCACTTGCAACTGGACATAAATAGTAAAAATAAGCAATGCTACTAATCACAATGATGAATTTTAGTCCTGAAATAGGAAAAGTGAGAAGGTGAGAAATGTGAACATAATACGAAAGGATCATGGGATTGGCGACCACTGACCAAGGATGTTTATGATACAGATACAGTTTCCCTGTATAGGTGCGTGGGAGACAGGAATACGAAAAGGTAGGTGTTATGGAAGGGAAGTCACGTCCGTATTGAACAGTGGGATTCCACTACCACCACAAAAGCAAAGAACAAACACTCAGGATCATGCGATGATATTACTAAGGAGAGAACCAACGGAAACAAAGCAACAGAACACAAAGAGGAGACAACGCCATGATCAGCACTTGGTCAGTGGTCGCCAATCCCATGATCCTTTCGTATTATGTTCACATTTCTCACCTTCTCACTTTTCCTATTTCAGGACTAAAATTCATCATTGTGATTAGTAGCATTGCTTATTTTTACTATTTATGTCCAGTTGCACGTGCTCTATCTTCACGTCTCTTGCTTAGTGAGTTTTCAGTAAGGTGTGCATGACTAGAAGTTGAACCGTCACATAGATTGAATTAAGCGTTTTGCATGAACAGCTAAATGAATAATTTATGACAAAAACTTAGATCAAACTTTCTTAAAATTAATTTTGAGAATGATTTATTTTCATAAAACGTGGAATCTAAGTCAAAGGTAAATAATCATATCACCAGAGTAATATAGTACGATTCTGTGCGGTAACTGTTTCAGTACGACAATTGGTGCAGACCATCTACACATACATATTATCGCTCTGTTTCGAATATTGCAAATACCAATGCAGGTAATAAACTGTTACAGCGGTGGCAATAAAAATTCAACAAATCTGATTTGTGAAAGGGAATATCACCAGCTCTGCTGTATGTTACTGTTGTTATATCTACCTGTTAGTTTAATGGTTGTTTTGTTTATCGTTGTCAGGGGGATGATCAACCTCGATATTATTGGCGAATCAATTACAAAATAAACTAAATTATGAAATTAAGCGATTAATAACTGAGAACTGAGCGGAGATATAGAATAGAATATCAAAATAGCCCCCGTATATAATATACAACAATTTAATCTCTTACAAAATAGAATGAAATCGAACATAATCGTTTATTTTCTCGTATAAATAGAGTTACACAATTTGTGAGAAATTCAATTATCGGTTTTGTTATGCCGAGAGAACAACTTTCATCGAGCGACTGTTCGAACTCAAATTATCATCACGTCATCATCACCTGGTGCTTCTGGTTTTTCCCAAATCACTATGGAGGATTGGTCAGTTTCCGTCTTTCTTTGCCTTTTTTCTCTCCTGTAACCTATTTGGGTTTTCAACCTCTTGGTTGCAGACTACGCTCTTTTTCCATTGCGCAGTCTGTTATGGAGCTGTTCTGTCTTTCAAAACTAACTATAATACCCAACCTAAGCACATGTCAGGTTTTTCTCCTCTTGGGCTCATTCAGAATTCCCACTCGCTGCTACGCCACATATCGAAATTAAACAAAACTAGCTATGGTCAGATCGAAACCTATTAATGATACATAACTTATTTACGTAAATTATCTTTACTAGCTGCTCTCGCATTGGTAATGAGACCATGATATAATTAGCCGTCTCAGTTACTATTAATTATCGGTCGAACAATGCCAATCGGTACACGCTCATCAAGTATCGATTGAAGACTCCTGTCCTAACTACGTTACTTTCCTAATCAGCAATTCAGACATACATTTTCAGATATTGGAAAATCAGTTCTCAGCATACATTAACATTATACAAAGCATGAAATTTTATGATACATGATTTCTACAACAGACAAAACAGTTAAATCCGAACTCATTCATATAATGCACGAGTCATAAAGCATATGAGACAAAATATATGCAAGCAATTACTTATGAAAGAATCTGAAGAGTGGAATTAAAATGAATAAATCCAGCAAACAATCAGCCGTACATCCATGGACATACACTGTATGCAGTTAACATTGGGCTTTATTCCAGACGCTTACCTTCCCTTGAAATCGAATCTCACTCATTCCGAGTCCTTCAATTTCTGACACAAGTCCTTCGACAATTTAAAGAGCCATCTTAAATTTCATGGAGCTAAATTGAGGCTCGCATAAAAAACTTAAACTGATTAATTTCATGTGGGGAATTTTTTGCATTCTGACTGGAAATAAACCGCCCATTGTTTAGCTTATCCAATCAGAATTACTTCTTTAACAGCCAAAATTATATCACTCCCATCAAAGTCAGAATAATCATCTCTAATCCGCTTTAGTTAATAACTATTCTAGAAAATATCATTTTATGATACCCGTTTCAAATGACCCAAGACTTAAGAATAAGAAACCTATTCCAACGAGCAGACTGACATTAGATGAGGGACAATAGACCATCATAAATAAGCTTAGTACGTATTTACTACACCTAACTGGAAAAACCGATTGAATTCAAGTATAATAGAAAGCCACATTTTATTTTCTCTATCAAGAACTGTTTAATATGTTACTGTCTTTCTCTAGTTTTGCATTAATAAATATAGGTTAGGTTAAACACATCATGCCCAGTTCTGTTTTAATGCTTTGTTTTAGATTATAAAACCATTCCCACAACATATGCAAAGTATGATGTCTTGTACAAAGTCTGAAATTCTTTCTTCATGATACCAAAGTAAGAAAACTTAAATTCTTTTCCAGTTTTCCTGAATAGCATATTTCTTTAATGCCCAACGAGACAACTGCAATTTTATTCACATGTTGTCTAGTTGATGCATAAGGCTTTGTGCAACATATCCAGTAATGGCATTTAAGGCCATTTCAGTGTATGCAAATCGGTTTTTCTTACTAATATAATAGCACGCTCAATAATTTATATAATATTAATTCTTGATGTTCTAGTAATTTTCTTTTCTTTACTTTTTAAGTAAATCGTGAAATTACCCCAGCGCTGTCCCCAATTAATTGACACGCCCCGAGTAGTAAAGTGGTCTAAAACGCTCTACTTTACTAGTTCACGGCAATCTCACCTCTATTCGGATGGGATCGTGTCTAAGTCTCTGTCTACTTTAGTGTGCGATAAAGCTTGCCAGTATCTACTCGTGGGTCGGTGGTTCTTCTCGGGATTTTCCAGATGTTTTATTGTCCGCTGTGTATAGCCTATCACGTGCTGACAAATTGCGTTAACCCCACAGCAACAATAGCGTACTCACAATCTTACTGGTCTAGTTATTTTCCATTTCATTTTAGTGCTTTGCTATCACTATACAAGACTGCTATCACTATACAAGACTGATATCACTATACAAGACTGCTATCACTATACAAGACAGTGACGCACAAAAAAAAAACATATCCAGCAGTTTTACGTTTCAATTCTGAATTTTATTTTCATGATTTTAACGATCTTGCATCTCTAATCGAGAGAGTGCTGTAGATAATGTCTCCATTGTACAAGATTGTATATTGATTTTTTTAAAAAAATCTGTGATATAATACCACTGTGTCAAACTAGTCTTGTAATTTTACATATTTGTAAACAAAAATTATTTGTAGTGTCTACTACTGAACTATCTAGCAAAACTTCAGTTGAAAAATATGCACAAGGTGAGTTATCACAAATTCTATGCCAGTTTGTTGATGTGCTACCTTCAAAGGAATGTCATCTAGAAAATATTGGTACTACTACTACTACTACTACTACTACTAATAATAATAATAATAACAACAACAACAACAATAATACTAATAATAATAATAATAATAATAATAATAATAATAATAATAATAATAATAATGTGATTAAGCAAACATAGTTATATTTTCCATTTATGAAAAGGTTGGTAAATATTCTAATGCGAAAGTTCAATTCTGAAATAAATTACAAATTGTACAGAGTCGTGTACTTGACAACGTGCGTATGCTTATTAATATAAACACCATTTTCTGCTGTACTATAATCCAAAAGAAAAAACTGAATATTCGTTTTGTGTTTCCATGACAATTAGAATTTGCTTTTAAGTTTATACCTGGCATATGTAAATCTTTTTAACTAAACAATACCTCAAGCAAGCGATTAATACAGAAATTGGCAAAATTTCTGTATGAAAGATACAAAATTAAACACAATGGATTATACATGTTATCTCTGTCAAATTATTTTCGAAATATGTGTCATGACAGTATTCAGTGTTAAGTTGTCGTCTCTAAACAATAATCTGGCCCTAACGATAATATTTGACATTTCTTATGTATACTTATGACATCATGTTTATTGTATGGAAACATGTTCCTTTGATCTTTCGCTCTTGTATTTACGTGATATGCCTATTTCTAATGATATGAGACCAGCATATGTTAACAAAAATAACTCGTAACTTAATACATTTTTTTAAGCTGATAATGTCATGCTTCGACGTTGTTTTTCCTTCCGATGTTTTATTCGTATTTCTCCGTATGTGTCATAATTGAGTACATTTACGATGATACATTAACTAACTTAATAAAATATTAAAAGGTAGTCGTATATAATTCAGAATATAATCAAAGAGATAAACCGTGCCCTTTCGATTTAAAAGTCGTACGATTACAAATAAGGTCACTACGCACATTACAACAACGTAAATACCTTTGACAAAATGCCAGACGAAGTGACTAAGTTGAGCACTATATATAAATAGACCTTACACATAAAATCGATCACATTGTACGCAGAATGTAGTTTATAGTTGCTGCGTAGTACCGTATGGTTCTACTGAAATGTATAATGGTGTGTGGATTTGGGAATCAGTGATACTAATACACCCACACACTCACTATTTAGACAGCTTAGCAGTCATTTCGGGGTCTCTAATTATGTTATTCGTGTAACTCTTTCTGTTTCCATGCGTGCAATACACATCCCCCACTTTTCATTTCTTCCTTGCGTTTGGTTCTGTCTTTGTTTCACAATACCCACCCACCCACATACCCTATTTTTGACTGATCTATGTATTTACTTGATTAATGGTCGACCTAATTGGCTGAAGATATACCCCAACCCCCACAAACAATTTTACCAACAACAAGAAAACAAAACTCATATAGGTGTGCAGTATTTCGTTCCTGTATTTGTTCCTTTCGAATTGCGCCATAAAATTACCTTTTATTATGTAGGTGGAATCAATTATTATTGTTTCAAAATCGTGATTGAGACATCCCTTGGGTCAATTATTTCTGTTTTAAAATCGAGATTGAGACAACCCTTGGGTCAAGCGCAAGAAAGCCTAATTTAATTGTGGGCGGGCGCGAGATGTTTACGTGCGTAACAGTCCACTTGTCTCATTTGAAATTTGTGATACATTTTACTGATTTGATGCAAAATTATAATAAAACTCGGATTTCTAAGGAAGAAAAATAAAATGCTGCGCAAACTTATGGGGAAAAACGGCAGTTCCACAACACATATTAACTGAATTATAACAAAATCACACAGATTCTTAATATGTAATTTTTTTTTTAATACTGTCACGAGTTCATATGAACATGGCCTGCGCCGTATAGACCTATAAGCGAGATTGCAGTAGGCAACACTGAACAATTTTGGGTCAAATATGATTATTGAATTATTTATTTATCTACATTAGCTTTAAATATCTAGGTCAAGGATGTAAACGTATCTCGCACAACGTGTAGAAATATTTCAACAGAGTTTATACTTGTATATAGCAGTTCCACATTGGGATGTCCGGATTATAATTGTTGTATGTAAATATGTAAAGAATAGTGTGATCGGAATGTATATCTTAGTGAAACCCGCCTATTTCGTTTTGCTTTACAGAGAACCCATCTCTGGATGTGTTTTCTTCAGTTTCAGACTGGGCCAGAAATTATATGTGCCCTTCGAACATTTGATCACCGTCACAGCGACTTCGCTTTATATTTATTACTAATTAACCCGCGGCCAACCTGTCCTCGGGTGGACTGTCATATTATCTAGTTTGGAAGTTCTTATCTCGATCTTCGAAGCATATACACCTGTTGATTTACAAGTTGACTGGAGATATTGCCTAAAAAAAGCAACAACAAACAAGTTAGGTCCACGACGCAGATCAAGAGAGACCGCCCCCCCCCCCCTCCAGGGCCGGCGCTTCCGTTAGGCGAACTAGGCAATCGCCTAGGGCGCTGAGCTAAGGGGGGCGCCAGAAAAAAAATTGCAAATTGGGTTTTATTTCATGATGATCGGGGTGGGGGAGGGCGTGAGTGGGAAGGGAGGCGCCAGATATCTGATCTCGCCTAGGGCGCCAAAATACCTTGCACCGGCACTGCCCCCATCCCACCCAAGTAGGATCCTTATGATCCAATCACAATGAAATTCAGCGTAATTTACCATTCATTTTAAGGTATTTTTGTATTTGCGTCTCATAAGAATTCCAACAATTTGTGTTAAATGTTGTTTCAACATCTATAATGCAGTTTTGTACAAAACACGTTTTCCCCTCCCGGCAAGACACTACCGCCCCCCGCCCTCCATACACACACACAGAGACACACACACACACACACACACAGTAAGCACGAGGCCATTCAAGGTCATGGCGGCCAATTATTCAGCAACTCGTTGTGATGGTTGACTCGTCTGTCCATAGTATCAATTATAAATAAGAACTCTGGATCAATTATGTTGAGGCGCCCTGTTACAGTAACTCTCCTACGTAGATTAGACATAAGGTAGAATTCATTCAATTCATATTGACTCACTAATTTCAGCCGTCTGGTGACGTCAGAAGTCAACCGGTGCGCAAGTCATTCATGCCGTTCCCCACAGTCAGATATAGTACATCCGGGAGAGAGGATGCGGGTAATGGAGAAACACGTGTTGGATATGTGGATATGTATTCACGGCTACAGTGTCCAGAATGATTGTCTAGCATTCGCTTGAACAAAAGGTAAGTAATTCAACAAGCATTAGCCTCATTATCTGATCTATTAAGCTTACTGGCATTTTACCTTGTTCAAAGATATTTATTTTCTCTCTCTCTCTCTCTCTCTCTCTCTCTCTCTCTCTCTCACACACACACACATACACACACACACACACAGAGACATAAGACACGTTTCACGGCTGATATTGTTAACAGAAGCCACTGATTTTGAAGCTGTTACATCAAAATATGGTGTTTTTCAATAATTTTCAGTCACGTAAATGCCTTAAGTCTGAAATATTATAAAAATACTCATTAAATATTCATATTTAATAAATTCCGTTTTTGTTTCATTGTAAACAAAAGCATGGAAAGAAAATTACATTCACGATTTCTAAACATTGGATATCAGTTTACAACATTTGTGTAACTCTTCATTGACAGATCTAATTTATAAACATAAAATTGAAAAATTCAGATAATTTTTTTGTAAAATGACAGTGTTAGAGCAGAAAGGGGATGGAGAAAATAAGGCAGAATATGGGGGTGGGGAATAGGGCAGAATACCATCAGTAAAATATTGAAATTTCCAGAACTTCTTTAGAAGGTATAAAACCCGTAGGTGGTTAGGATTGATAATGTCAGACGCACCTGTTTAATTTTATGTGGGAGGTACATTGACGTGCACTTTTAAATGGACCCATCCCATTTAGTACGCTTGGCATTTATATGTGGTGGGGCGAGCAAAGACACGTCCAGTATATTTGTCTTCAACCTTCAGTCGTATACCATGATGAAAGATCAGCTGACACTTACGCATTGCCTTTTGCGTAGAAAGAGAAATACGTAAAAGACAGGGCGAAAACTAGAACACATTTGATATTTTGTGTCTCGCAGATATGCATGATTGATTAGTAGTCGTGTCAAACATAAACTGGTATAAACCAGAACACCTTTCAGTAAGAATTGTAGAGAGAGAGAGAGAGAGAGAGAGAGAGAGAGAGAGAGAGAGAGAGGAGGGGGGGTCCCTGAAAAAGTATAAAATCATATACAAAAAGTTATGTACTAGTTCTTTCTTCGACACTTATGGCTGACCATATAATTTTACTTCTTATGCAATCAAATCAATGGCTGGGATGGTGTGCAAATCCTTTCAGGTTTAGCAGCAGTTATTAAACCGAGATAGACGTGGAGATAAACTCGATCATTTACTTAGATTTGGAGAAAAAGGTTGATTCTAATGTTGGAATAAACTTGGATACAGTTCATCAAATGGGCGGGGTGTCTCGTGATAGTTGCTGAGGTAGCGAAGCAGCCTGGCTTATCCCCCGCCTTTCAATTTATGTGATCCCAAAAGTATGGTTAAGTGTGTGTGTGTGTGTGTGTGTGTGTGTGTGTGAGAGAGAGAGAGAGAGAGAGAGAGAGAGAGAGAGAGAGAGAGAGAACAGGAAGTCTGCATTTATTTCCATATCCTTGAATTCTTTAAACTGGTACTCTCTCAGGAACTTTTATACATTGTAAAAATAGGGTAACTTAGTTAAATAGCCCGGACACCTACAATTCAAGTTTCTTTTTAAAGGATGGGTGGGAGGGGTATAAGAAAATGTAGAGGATTGAATATATATATATATATATATATATATATATATATATATATATATATATATATATATATATATATATATAAGACGAGATCCTAAATATTGTTCTTAAAGCGACATCAAATAGATATCACATTTTTTTAGGGAAGAAAGAGATGCAGATAAAGTTTTAGCATATTTGCGATTTTGTTATCTTACAATTATTTGTACAACCCTTGTTTCTGTGGTTAAAAATGTACATGACGTGATTTGTTTTCGTGGATGGAAGACCAGTACCGGACGTGCTTTTTCAAATATGTAAACTGTATTCACACATGTCTGCTTAATGTTGATATAGTCTATATTTAATCAGTATTTTTATTAAAAATTGTTTTGTGCTGAAAATGACGCGAAGTTATCATGTTTAATAGGGTATACCAGAGGTCTCAAACACGCGGCCTGTATCAGATGGCCCGCAAAATTATGGCGTCACAAGGTGTCATGAGAAATACCAAATAAGATGTGGCCTCGGGTCATCGAAAATCCCATCATGCAGCCCTCAGGGTGATTTGAGTTTGAGACTCTGGGGTAGATGCTACTGTGCATTATATGAAACAAGATGGTGACTACTCAGGGGAAGGTGGCGGCAGCAAAGTTATTACTCGTCAGTGAGAGTTTATGCAAATTTAAGGACCCAATCGTTTCGGCCAGGCACACTTAGATCCCAGCATCTTCACTAGACAAGGTTCCGATATTTTAAGACAATCAACAACTTGGCGGATCGAGCAGATATTTATGTGCTTCGTGTCTATGAATTTCAGTGGATGCGGTGGCAAGTCCCCGCATCTAATCAAATTAAGTTGTTCAAATTTGAATACTCTTCTTACATGATCGAGACAAGGGGAGTACATACTTTGAATGGACAATTAGATGTAAATATACATGTAACGGCTTCTCTCTGGTACATGGTCATGACCTCGATGGTAAACTTACAAAGTATCATTTTGAAGTCAGTTGCTCCTCCATTTTCGGTCCGTATATACAATGCACCGCTGTTACACACTATCGGTTAGTTGGCATTGCATACTAAGGAAGGCAATTCATAAAATATAATAATGTCTTGACCATATGAAAATTAAAATCTGTATTTGATATTGTATATTTTATATTAAAAACAATTACGTATACTATTATTATAACTTGGATTACTAATGAGCTTCTTAATTGAGAATACGTAATTTTGTAAGAGGCAATTGTTGGCTGATGGTCAAGCTAGCCAAAAAATTCTGAATATATAAACCCTGAGACTGAATTGAGTTCATGGGGAGGAGGGGATAGAAATAGACCGCATGCTTGTCCCATGGGTCCATGTCAGCTATGGCGTTGACACTTGGGTCACTGAGTAAACATTACAGTTATCAGAGGCTTGGGAGAAATTACTCAGCAGTTATTTTAAATTTATGCAAAAATCAAAAGTTCAAAATTTCCAGTATTACTACAATGCTAAATATGTCTAACTTAGTGTGCTGTATGATGAATTAAAGGACATTAAATGCGTACTTACTATATAACGGGATTATCACAATGTCATCGCTCTCCTTTTTAAAGGTAGATAATATGTAATACTATATTATTGTTAGTTGTTGTGTTTAAAGGAGAGTGATATGCTATTAGACCAGTTTTCAATCATGTAATTTTACACTTGTTTTCTTTAAACTACTTGTGGAGCCTCGACTATGTAGAATACCATGGAATTCATAACGCCTTCAACTCAGACTTGATTTTTAAAACTATCAGAAAGCGAAGCATACTAAATATTTTCATTTCAGTTTTACGTTATTACATAGACATCGCTAAGCCATTCGAATGTGGGTTATGTTGCCAGGCAGCGGCACATAGTCATTTACGTCATTACGGTATATATATATATATATATATATATATATATATATATATATATATATATATATATATATATATATATATATTGTTATGCAATAGACAATAATAGCGCATTTAGTTCAAATTGTGAATATTCGTTGATATATTACTTGCATAAAACCAAGTTCTAATATCAAGCCAAGGGCGTCCGCCCCGCCCCGCCCCCCCCCCATAAGCCCAGTATTTAGGTTATCAATATATCCCTTCGGTTTTGGCTTTGCCTTCAACCGCCGGATCAATTCCTCCATATGTATGAAACCCAAAGTATGTGCGATTGCTTAGTGATCAAGTTCGTAGCGTAACCATAACTATAGAAAATAACTGATTATAGGTGAGAAGACTACTGATTCTTGCATATGTTGAAGTCCTGCCATGCCTGGCACTTCTGGCTACTCTAATGGGCTAATGCCTCTACTGATAGCAAAATGGCAACGATAAACAAACACTAACTCATGCCTTCACTGATAGTAAATGGCAACGATGAACAAACACTATATCCTGCCTTCACTGATAGCAAATGGCAACGATAAACAAACACTATATCCTGCCTTCGCTGATAGCAAATGTCAACGATAAACAAACACTGTATCCTGCCTTCATTGATAGCAAATGGTAAAGATAAACAAACACTAGCTCCAGCCGTCATTTATTGCAAATGACAAAGAAAAACTAACACTAACTCCTGTCTTCCTTAATAGCAAATAGCAACAATAAACAAGCACTATATCCTGCCATCACTGATAGTAAATGGCAAGGATAAACAAACAGTGTCCTGCCTTCACTGATAACAAATGGCAACGATAAACAAACACTATATCCTAACTTCATTGATAGCAAATGGTAAAGATAAACAAATACTAGCTCCAACCTTCACTGATAGCAAATGACAAAGATAAACCAACACTAGCTCCTGCCTTCACTGATAGTAATTGGCAACGATAAACAAGCACTATCTCCTGCATTCATTGATAGAAAATGGCAACGATAAACCAACACTATGTCCTACCTTCACTGATAGTAAACGGCAACGATGATGATGGCTTGAGACGTTGCCTATTAAGACATGCAGTTGACTCCTCTACAAGTAAAATTTGGTTCTAACATATACAAAGTTCTTAATAGTTCATCTACCCCGTCGGCCATTAAGGTGAATTAATGGATATGGTGCATAACCACGGGCGTCATTTCAGTTCTGGGGGTGGGGGTGGGGGTGGGGGCGGGGTAACATGGCAGGCTTGTTAATTTTCGTATATAGACTACAACAGTTTTACAGCACATGCAAATTCAGCACACACACACACACACACACACGTAAATAACTTTACTCGCCTTGACAGGACATAAAGTAGCACTTGATAACAAAGTAAGCAAAGCACTCAAAGCTGTGTGATTGACAGGTGGATTGGAGACTAATGCGGACTAGAATAACAGGTTTAGCAAAAATAAATGTTAGACCAGACCTAGTCTAACACAAGCTGCCGTTGGGAAGAGTAATTAAACATCGCTCAGCCATTTCCGTTAAGTTGAGAAATAGCCACGATAGAGTCGTACGAATAAGCATAAATTTGATACGTTTGGTGATTCGTCCTGGTGGATGTATACAATATAGGTTGCAACAGAAAAGACCGACAGTTATTGTGACTTTGTATCCTTCCGTCACCATGTTATGCCATGTATAATCAAATATAGTTCCGAATGCAGTTCATAATGAGAGCTAATTACCGCTGAAGTTTCTTTTTCGACTTGGTTGGAAAAGGCTGATATCGCTCCGATTTTAGGGATTGAGATCCTTGTTTCACATTTATTGAATGTTTAACGTGAGAGACATTGATTGCCTATCAAAAGATTGTCGGATGTAAAGTGATGTTCTGTACAGTTATACATGGTACTCCCATAATTGACGATCGCGTAATTGCAACTTCATTACAAATTTTAATTTGTACATAAAAGTCATATTTGCTAGTCAAGATTCCGATATGTTAACCCTATCTACACCATTGCGGGGCCCCGATTGGCCGAGTGGTCTAAAGCGCTGTCCGTTACGGACCACCTGCGTGTGTTCGAGTCTAAGATTCGGGAAATGTAGTTATGTGAGAAAGCTTGCAAGTAGCTTCTCGTGGGTCGGTGGTTCTTTCCGGGAGTTGTCCGGGTTCTTCCTCCACCATTAATACTGGCCGCCATGTATAACCTATATTGTGCTGAAAAATGGCGTTAAATCATAAAAAACTACACCATTGCGGATTGAGCAGATATTGTAGTGCTTTGTCCTTGTGACATCTATCGGATTTCACGAGTTTCCTCCCTTAGTGTGTAATGACAAATATACAAATGGCATGTAATAATTCTGCATTGTATATGGACATAGATCACAAATAATTTTACTATATGTTCTCTACATATAAATATCAGTACTGACCTTTCAACTGTGTGACAATCAATACAAATTATATGTTAATCTAAAATACATCCAAAAATGACTTCACGGTGAAGTTTTGTCAGGGGTTCACCGGCATTTTTTTGAGCGGCTGCACTGTAAACAGAACAGCATGTACACAGAACATATATTTCATTTCCGGATGATCACCAAGGCCTTATTACTCCATGTGCACTGTCGCCAAATTACACACTGACAACCACTCTCTCAGCTCGTATTCTCAAGAAAAAACAATTACCTTTAAATCCCTACCAAAAATGCATCAATATAACTCTTCTATCACCACCAAAATGAGAGAGGAAAAAAATGTTCTAAAAATAGACTAGAACTACATTCGTGGGGTACTGAACTGGAAGTATTAATTGTGATGTGATTCCATATGGGCCGAAAATGGTGGAGACAATTGACCTTAAAGGATACTTTGTACGTTTAGCATGGAAAGGATGACAACAGTACAACAGAGAAACCATTATATGAGTATTTGCTTATTTATGACCCCATTCAAGTTACGTGCTCCCCTTGTCCCGATCATGTAGGAAGAGTGTTCAAATTTAAACAGTTTAATTTTGATTGGATGCAGTGGCTTGCATGCCGCCGCTGCATCTGAATGGAAAAAATTCAGGTTTGAAGCACATAAATATCGCTCGATCCGCCAAGGTATTACTTGAGATATCAAATTGGAACCTTGGCTAGCGAAGATACGTAAAAAGCCAGATGGGTGGGTCTTTAGATGAAATAAATGTTAGACCGCACGTGTATATACAGCATATCCATACGCAGCACACGCCTCCTCTATTGTGCGTTATACAATACGACAGAGGATTACCTTGTGATCAAGCAAGTTCAGATATCAACAAGTTCCCAGGACGGTGCGGAATTATTGATTAAGTTCTGCTCGGAATTTACGCATTAAGAAAATATGCTAACATGTAGAAGTATTATTCCAAGAACACATCGTTGATATTGAACTCGGACGAGATTCATAAGTTTCCACACGAATAATCGAAACTGCAAGTACAGCATAGTAGTACGGTATACATGTTACTTTAATCGTTGTAGTTCGTCCTTGTCCCACCATAATTGTTATATGATTGTAAATATTTTTCATAAGGCTATATAAATGTAACCACTTTTACGCCGTTCTATTGATCAAATCTCATTAACTTTGTTTTAGGGACGGAGTATCCCTACTCATTTTTTATTTTTCCGTCCACTACGTTCGCCAGTGGCATCACTTAACATTTATTTTTATCCAGATAATTGAATTCAGTCAGAAGACGGATCTCTTTTTTTCGGGGGGGGGGGGGGGGGGGGGGGGCGAGGGGCATCGTAGGCATTGAGTAAAAATATTCTGCGTATTATATGATAAAATTCAAATGTTATAAGTCCCATTTTGCCATCGTTGGATATTAATGTGGAGGACATAGGACTTAAATTCAATTTCCAGTATATTTTTTTAAAGATTTCTTTTTCATTCATCTCTGCGTTTGTGGGTGATCACTATGTCTTTGCTTGTGAATATCCGAGTGTCAAGTTTTCATAACTGCTCATTATTTAATTTTTAAAAAATTTACTTTTGCGAACTTTTAAAAAATGTACTATAACTTCAATCAGAAGAATATACTAAAAAAGACTACAGTGAGAAAAATGTAAGCCTTTTATTGCATGTCTTATCAGCCTACCCGAACATCCGGTAATCAGATCCATTACATTAGTATGCAGACTGCTGCTAGAATTTCCCAAATAGTTGCAATATTTGTCCACCAAGAACTGTGACACGTTTGATTATTTGGTGAACCAGACTATTGCAACAGTGTAGACTTTTCCGTTCCTAATCCTGCTCACGTTTAACTTTCGTATTTACCCAGTATTTTATGAGTGTTTTCTTTTATAGTTTGCCCTTCATCTCTGATTTTCTAATCAATGAAATAGGTGCTTGATTTAACGCTAAACTGAGCGTTTTTGCGTGATCGCGTTTGGTAAGAAAATTAGTCTCTTGTATCATTAAAACATGTAGCGGTCGACATTTACATTCCACCAGACAAATTAGCAGCCGCTATGGTAAGCATGAAGTGTTTAATTATTATATTTGTGTTTAGATTTTAAAGAATTGCCATTTAAAAGTTTTAACCTAGCCATGGTACTCTTTCAGGAGTGACTACGAAAACGTGCCATAACACTTCCGTTTCACATCAAAGTAACAAACGTTATACTTTGTATTGATCGCAGTAAAGATTGCATTACAATGTTTACAGTCAAAATGATGTTTTTTTCGCAAGTTCTCAAACCTTTTTAGTTGTTTTGTATATACTGTTTGTAACTTAATTGTGGCATCAGGAAATAAAAACATTAACAGCATATAAACCGGTGCTGGTGAAATAGCATCATTGAAAATCTCGAGTACAAGCTTCTTTTCAAATACATCGTTTAAGTTATTATCAATTTTGACTCACAGATGTGCGAGGTAAAGTTCATTTCTATAAATGCCGAGTGCATTTAATGCATCCCCCAGACCGTTTGTTTTGTTTGGGTATTTTGCTTGTTAGCTGTTTTTGGTTGTATTCTTGGTTGTAAGAAATGATCTTCAGAATTGGGCACTGGGTTGTCAGTACTAACTGTATTAAATACCAACTCAGCAAGTTTTAAACACCACCATGGATAAAAGTTCGTGCTTATAACCGAATGGAACAAACTAACCAGAAATTGCACTGCGGGCATGTTATGATTATATTTCACACCTTTAGAATCATGCCACTCTCTCTCTCTCTCTCTCTCTCTCTCTCTCTCTCTCTCTCTCTCTCTCTCTCTCTCTCTCTACAATGCTTAAAATCATTACAACAAGCAGTTTTTAATTACGAAAAGAATCTATACGAAAACATAATAGAACATGTTATATAGTAAGTCACAACCAAGTATGTGTCAGATAGTCAGATAAGTTAACTTTAAGAAAGGAGAACCATGGATGCCCGCTTTCCGAAATAATTCCTTTCAATATAAACAGGCACAAGGAGATTTTATATATATGTGGATATGAACCAGACAAAACGAGAAGTATTTTATAGTTACTGAAAAAAATAACTGCTAGTCAAACTTACTACTTCCGTCTTTTTAAAAGCAGAATTGATTTCCATGTCAAGGCGATCCTACATGCGCTCCAAACTAATAAACTCGGTTTCACATTTGACCGGTCCTTCGCTGCAGGCCACGCAGATTGTTTAGCGCCTTGTACTGATCTATCTATCTATCTATCTATCTATCTATCTATCTATCTATCTATCTATCTATATATCTATCTATATATATATATATATATATATATATATATATATATATATATATATATATATATATATAGAGAGAGAGAGAGAGAGAGAGAGAGAGAGAGAGAGAGAGAATTTATTCAACCATGAAATACGTATATGTCATGTGGCACCCTTACCGATATGAGACGATACTTTTGTGATGCATGCTGTCAGTCTTATAAGTTCAGCCAATCAAGTATCCTTTCTTACATGATTGTCGGCCACATATGTATTTAAGTGGATGAAATACCATTTCGAAAAGGACAAAATCGTTCTGTGACGCATTGTTCGCGCCTTAATGCAGAGCAGTGATGTCTCTAGATTACCCACCAGCTTAGACACACCATTCCTGAGTCAGTTGTGTGATAAATGATGACCCCATCCCTATAATTTGGGGTTATGCCAGCCCATGCTAGCACCATTATAATTGGACTACTTGATTCAGACTTGTGAGTTATGACCCTTTTTATTTACTCTCCTAGACCATCCTAACCCCGTATTCGATTCTTGTCTGCATTTTGAGAATGAATTATTTATTCGTACAATCACGCGAGTCATGCCTGTTACATTATCGTGCTAATGGATCTTCACAATAAAAAAAATGAATTATAATGATAATCATTCTCTTTGCACATGGTCCTATTTAAAAGTAATTACTTTTCTCTGGGCACTTGTATTAGTGTGTGGATTGACCTTTTCATGTATGTGGCCAGTTTTGGACATAACAATGAACTCTGTAACAAACAGTGAGGCTAACGTCGAAACTACGAAATTGATTTTAAATAGTAATTCATTTTTTAAAACACCATTTAAAAGAACCTAGCATCGATAATTAATTCTTGTTGGTTTTCATGATATGTTACAAAAGAGCGTCCAGTACTTTCCACAGAGGGTTGGAGAGGCGATGTCTCTTGGGGTGGCTGGTTGATGTGAGTGGTGGACCTATTCGAGTTTTGCACACTCAACATTGTTTGGGTAAGAAATTAAATAAAAAAATAGAGAGTATATAATAATAATAATAATAATAATAATAATAATAATAATAATAATAATAATGAGGACTTTGTATAGCGCCTAATCTTTCGAAGCTCTAAGCGCTTTACACCATCAATAATATGACTACACTACAGAACAACAAATGACAAAAACAATGAAATTGGAAAACATAAAAACATGCTGAAAACATATAAGATACAAAACATGATTAGGTCGCTAAGTTTGTCCCTGCAGTCGAAACAGGCGAGTCTTAAGAGCACTCTTAAAAGGGACCACTGTCTTTGTGTCTAATTTCAATGGGCAATTCGTTCCACGTCGCCGGGCCCTGGTGTGCAAACGAACGTTGTCCATATGACTTTGTTTTCACCTTGGGAACAATGAGTATACGATTATCAGAAGAAGAGCGTAATGATCTAGATGGTGCATACACATGGGTGAGGCTGGATAGGTATGTTGGACTGGAGTCTGTCATTGAAACATAGCACAGAGAACAAATTTTGTGTTTGATTCTGTATCGAATTGATAGCCAATGTAGGGTACAGAGCAGTGGTGAGGTGTGCTCTGATCGAGGTACTGTAAAGATGATCCGTGCAGCTGTGTTTTGAACTTTTTGAAGTTTCTGGAGTAAATATTGTGACGAACCAGAGAGAATTGAGTTACAATAGTCCAGTCTTGAAAGTGCTAATGAACACACAAGTGTTTTAGTGGCATCAACTGAAAGATATTTACGAATGGAGCTGATGCGTCTCAATTCAAGATATGCAGCCTTGCATATGTTCATGACATGTTGGTGCAATTTGAGAGTACTGTCAAGAGTAACGCCTAGGTTCAGTAATGACTGTGAGAATTTAATGTTGGTGTTGCTGATATTTATTGTCTGAGGTAAAGGATGTGAATGAGAAAGTCTTTGTGTTGTGATCAGAATAGCCTCAGTTTTATCATCATTCATCTGCAGCTTGTTGCATGTCATCCATGATTTCATATCAGAAAAGCACTTCTCTACTCCATGGATGGTAGCATGAACTTCAGTTGGGTGGCTAGACTTGTATATTTGGGTGTCTTCAGCATACAATTCATGCTACACTGGGTGATGATCTATGACACTTGAGAGCGGCCGAGTATATAGAATGAAGAGAACAGGTCCAAGAGCAGATCCCTGTGTAACACCACAACATACGTCAACTGGGCTGGGGTGTATTCCATTTTAACCGACTTATCTTTCTCAATTTGCAATTGATTTTTGCTTGTTTCAAAACTTTAGCTTACGTTACCTTAAAAGTTGGCATAGTCTATATGATGTTAACATTTTGCATTGCAATATTTATTTTTTTTATGGAGGGGGGGGGGGGGCGGGAGATTATATTTATGCAGTAAAAGTTTCCATTACACTATCCCACAGTACTTATTACTCGTAGTCCCAGATCTATGATGAGTTTGAATTCAAATGCTACATTAAACACCTGTGATGGACGACAGCCTATGTATGACGTATAATGGCGTTCGTTTTATGCCATCATCCACACTGACGATACTTGGCACAAATTTCATCATAAACCAAAACCAGTTTGGTCTCTAATTGAGAGAGAGAGAGAGAGAGAGAGAGAGAGAGAGAGAGAGTTTAATACTTTTAATTTGCAGTTTGTGCTTTAAAAGTTTATTCTTTACAATTAAAGCGTTAGCTTGAACGTATACTTCGGTAAGGAATGATATAAACGCATTTATATGTAATATATATTTTTTAAAATTTAAAAAAAAACGTATGGAACTCCTGATATAATACTGTATTGTTAAATGCGGTATTCGTTATAAAAGAAGTAAAATATATGATAAAACACGAGCACGGACCCTGCCACGTGCTTCGCTTTATCGGATATTTCGTTACATCCGATTTTATAATAAACTAGGTCTTCTATACATGACAAAGGGGAGAAAGCATGCATGTACATTTAGCTGAGGCAAAATACAAGGAAGTTACTGTTTTTTAAAAAAAAAACATTTACTCACCATGGACGTGGGAATGATAACAAGGGATAGGATAACGTTGAATTAATTTCATTTGCGTACAAAAGAGTTTAAAACATTCAGAATGTTTGTGTTGTCAGTCATACATCGCTTGACTAACCAGGCTTAGTATTTAGTTCTTCTTATTGACATAGCTATGGAAATGATAAATAATACATTCAAAATTTCCCCACTTGTAACCCCATGTTGTACCGTGCGTCACGAGTGCGTGGGTGTAGGAATACAGTCGTAGTACCTTTCTTGGGATGGGCACTGCTCTCTGGTTGGTTACTTACGACAGGTTGGAATGACGAAAACTTCATTCATAACATTTAGTGTGGGGTCTAGAAGATAATGTACATGTATGTAGTTACGTTTTGCGGCAAATCAGGACAATATTGGCTATATGGTGCCAACTTTTAAGGTAACGTAAGCTAAAGTTTTGAAACATGCAAAAATCAATTGCAAATTGAGGAAGATAAGTCGGTTAAAATAAAAATGTAAACATAGAGTGCAAGAAAATAACGTGTGAAACGTAAAGATATTAAAATTCTGTAAAATGAATATAAAATAAAATATACAGGTATCATATCCCCGCGCGGGCGCAATGTATTTTACGGAGGAAAGCGAGTTAACAGTTACACGGGATCAATCTGCATCGTATTCAACACTTCATGGAAAACTGATCCTTCATCTCTCTCTCTCTCTCTCTCTCTCTCTCTCTCTCTCTCTCTCTCTCTCTCTCTGATAGATATTATGTTTGCATTTTAGCGTGTTCATCATATGTATTCATTGATAACTATATTTCTAAGTTATAACCTTACTGTCACTTAAAATAATGTGACTGCGTCAAAAGAAAGCAATACAGTTTGACGAAAATGTAGCTGTAAAGTATAAGCCTAGTTCAAGTTTTCTTTTAATTTGGTTTATCATTCCTTGGAACCTAAAAAAGAAGTTCCTAAAAAAAATGCGTTCTTTTTCTACTTTGTTCTGATTATTTTCTTGCAGCTGCCTAGATCACAGATTAAACCATAAAGCCGACGCCGCCAATATCGTGTCGCAAGTTTCAATTGTCGAGCCATAAATCCAATCTTACATGAAGTACCGTTATTTATTCAGAAAATGAAGGTAATCTAACCTACCTTACGACCAAAGAAACGTCGTCATCCAGCACATATTCACTGCATATGTTAATTTGTTTTTAGTACATTTTTAAGAAATTTAGTTTCTTTAATAAAATGACATAAATTTGGTCTTCCCAGTGTACTAAGCCTGTAAATAATGAAAACAGAAAAAATATGATCGTATATATTTGATGTCTACAGGTCTTACACTGCTGACTTTTTCCGGCAATGCTCTCAATAGGCTCAAAACTGTTGCAACAAATGTGGGGAGGGAGGAATTAGGGAGCTGGGATACATTAGAAGAAACAAAAATTCTCCAAAATGCTTGAACAAATATTCTTGCTTTGATTTTATAACACACACACACACACACACACACACACCAAATCCATTATATTACCTGTGAGAAAACTTGTCTTGAAAGAAAATCAGTCCAACACCAACCCGAAAATTGAATAGTCGGTTCATTAATCTTCAGATTGTTTCAGTGGCATATTAATTTATATTTTTCTAATTGACGTCCGAATATTGAAGAAATGTACAATGTATCAATGTGCGGATGTAAATATTTGATTCCAGATTGCAAAACTCGTAAGCCTATATTAAGCATTTATTTAACATAGCTGTGACGTACCGCTTCGGTGGCTTAGTGGTTAGAGCGGCCGCCTCAGATGCGGGAGGTCGTGGGTTCGATTCCCGGCCGAATCATGCCAAAGACTTAAGAGATTAGTGTTAGGACTGGTTTTGCGCGGTCAGTCATACATCGCTAGACATAACTATAAGCTGCCACACTGCAGACAACGTAGCGATATGAATGAAAAAGTGTTAACGCTACGTTAAAAAAAAGTCACACACATACACACAATAGCTGTGACAAGATGGTTGCTTTAAATTGTAATCCAGCAGCGCTTAAACATGATATCACATTTGGACCTTGACAAGTAGGTCTCCGCGTTTTGTTTACAGCGGAGGGGGGGGGGGTCTTGTTGATGATCATCGGTACTCTCCCCAGCACATAGCTGGTTCGAGTTGATTGAGGAACACCGTCGGTTAGCCAATAGTGTCTATGATATTGTGTTTTGTACTCCCTGTCCATCCATGAGTGTAGATATGGTGTATATTTCTATGTTATTTTTATTTATTTCAAATAAAAATTTTGATGACGGTTAATCTTTGTTTTGTTCGTCAAATGTATTAAGTTTTAATTTACCCACTAAGGATTTCAGACTGATAATACTCTCCATCTCAAGTAAGAGCTATCTTGTGACATATATTCTCCACTAGAGCTGAGGAGAATATTGATTTCTTAACAATCAGATTCCTGAACTTATAATCGTACTCTTTTCCCATAGAACTATTAAGTTCCAGGGCCAATTTCCTCTCCTTTTTATTATAGGATTTATTAATTAGTACCCAGTTGACTTTGCAAGAGTCATTTGTCCATTGTGTGTGTATTTTGTATTTTTAAATTGTATGGTGTAAGATGTTTTGGTATGGACAGCACTATTTAAATCATATTATAAAGTTATCAACTATATAAAATTTTATCGTGAAATTTTGAAAATTTAAGCTCATAGTATTAAAGATCTAAAGGTGCATTTTATTTAAATATTTTATGTGTAATTGTTTTCTAAGATTTCTCGTTATATGCTGTGACATTTCCAAGATATTTGTGTCTAGTAGCGTTGTGTTTTAACGTTGTTATTCTAGTTTCGTTAACTAAAGTTTGACCAAAAAATATGCAACGATCTTTATTCGTTAATTTATAGTTTATAGCAAATTGTCCTAAATAAATGAAGTCTTTGTTTAAATATTAATAACGAGAAATGGCTTCTACCATCACATACGGATGCAGAGGGCGTTAATAATAATAATAATAAGAAGAAGATGAAGAATTGATCATCTAATAGACTGTCACACAGGGTCAAGGCCGTCTCCAAGGAGAGTTAATACAATCGTAGATTGAAAGCATAATAAAACAAATAAAATGATTAAGGGAATAATCTGATACCTTATGACGTCTTACCTTGACCTGCTTTTAGCTAATTACTGGGGGGGGGGGGGAACTAACCATTGTCTGTGAAATAGTTTATTGTGTTTACATGGTGAATGAATAATGGCTGTCGCGTCATTTGTTATTTCTCTCATCATATTTAGCAAAATCCACCAGCAAGCTGGCTGATTTTCTGAGCCAGTGTGTGGCGGGAAGTTGTATTGAGATTCTTAACCGAACTGTAGACCCTGCATGCGTATTGTAGTTTTTCGTTTATACTCGCTTATAGGTCGAGTTTAAACTGCACAGTTGCATAGTTGCCGTTGCATAAAGCGATGTCAGATCCAGTCCTTTTAATTTTTTTTTATTGCTCAGTAAAACAAACAACATATACAACTATCTCCCGGCATAGTATTTTTTCAGTTGGTCATGTAAGCAATTAAGAACGATATTACTTTAAGTACTGCAGTCGTTTGTCCCCCAAAATAAAAAAATGTTGTATCCGATTATCGAAGGTACTTTTTAAAACATCTAACCAGTCAGCACTTTTGAGCACGTTATTGTTCACGTTTTCTTTATTTTGTGCTAGAAATAAGACATCGTGAATGCAAGTGAAACTACCCTATGCGTTTTAAGTATTTACTCGACAAGGGGGATTCACGTTTGTGCTCTCGTGACTTGTTTTCACATAGGCTGATCGAGATGGTAACTACTTTTATTAGCCTTTTTTTTTTGTTGTCACGACTCGGCTCTATAAAACATCAGAGTCGGTTCTCATGGTACTTTCTTATCTGAGTTTTCCTTTTCCGCTAGGTCCTGGGAAGACACGCGCAGAACTATGTACAAATGTTCAATATACAACGCGTGTAATCTTTTTACCCCTCACCATGGGATGGGAATCCTTTGTGTGTGACTCACCCAATATACAGGGTTATGACCATTTTGCGGTTTGCTAGGGAATGTCAAATACGCTGTTTGAAAGGAAATGCTCCCGAGCTTGAAACTATTTTGTTACGATGTATGTACATGTTGAGAAGCTAACAGGGTCTTGGTGTGATCAAGAAATGCAGCAAGAAATAAAAAGATAGGTTTCGTATATCGATAAAAATGTGCATCCTAACACGAATCAAGAGGAAAGCTCGTTATATTTCAAACAACAAATATGTTTAAAGCTTTGTTATTAGTTACCAATATATATATATATATATATATATATATATATATATATATATATATATATATATATATATATATATATATATATATATATATTGCTCGTTAAAAAATATCGTGTGTGTGTGCGTGTGTGTGCTGAATTTAACAAGGTTTGTGATAAACAAAATGAGGACAAACTATGTTGCATGGTATTTATCTCATTGCATCAAAGATTCCTGCTTACAGTATGTGACCCTTGGGGTTTGACTTCAGCCTAGGATAGGGTGCTGACAGTATTAGATTGTAACAGCAGTTGCTAACCCTGATTTTCGGGCTCTTAGTCATCCTAAAAATTGAAAGCAACATGGAAAAATCTCTAAATCGCTATGGAGATTGTTTCATTGTTTTAAAAAATATATATATTCAACTAATATTTATATAAGATTTCGCCTGTCATTAAGAAGATGTAAATAATTAGGGTTTCACTCGGCTATTATTGTTGAGTTTGTTTTCTTTTTAAGGTGTTTATTCCCTTTCCTAAAAGCATTGTTTCGCTCGAAACATTACATAAATAAATTCTCATCTGCCTCTGTCACGACTGATTTTGTTTCTGCTTTTCACGATGCTTATAGTTCAGCTGACTTAGCCAAAAATGTCTTTCAGTGCGCTGCCTGCAACGGATGTCAAAATATGATCTTTGCCCATCTATTATCAAACATGATATCACTAGCCGTAAATAAATAAATTATGTTTTTGTTGCAGTAACCCTTTGGTATGAAAACTTGGTTCTGCGGACAAATTTAATCCTGAAGTCGGAAGTGACGTCATGGATCACTGTTTACATGGACTTAAAGGTAGCTACAGACGACGTTTTAAAGAGTTGAATTCATACACAATTAGTTCATCCGTTAATATTCGATCAAAAGGGATTGGCACCGTTTTCAAATTATGTACCAATTTCAATATAACCTCATGAGCAATAACATTGTACTTGAACTCCATTGTCGAATCTGTAGTTTGATTCAGAACAAATCACCACCGCAAACCACGGCGTTTAACATTTGGGATGGTAGTAAACTTATGATGTTCCAACAATTAGTTCTGAATCAGAATGAGAATGAGAATGCAAATGGAACATATGACTAACTTATAGACTGATTCTTTCTTATATTAAAGGTAGTGATATATCTTGCTACTCATTTCATGTTTAATTTCCTGGAGAAACCATACCACCGGTAAGTCTACCTGCTGCATATCCGTCTTTCTATACGTCTTCTTTATTGTCTGCTTGCATGTTGGTCAGTGTACTTTATTCTGCATAATCTTACCTTCATCTTTAAAGATAGTTGTACTCTAACACAAACTGTCTGGAATCCACGAATTTTCAAAAAAAGAAGCTTTCGATCAATTTAATATTATAGGAAACTCTATATTACATAGTATTTAGCGATATGAATGAATCTTGCTACGTTTGTTAGAGTAACTTGATTTGTCCCATCCCATAAGGACCACACACACACACACACACACACACACACACACACACACATATATATATATATATATATATATATATATATATATATATATATATATATATATATATATATATATATATCTGTGTGTGTGTGGTCCTTATAGGATGGGACAAATATATATAAGGGCCGGCGCTTCCGCTAGGCGAACTAGGCAATCAAAGGGCGCTGGGCTAAGGGTTTATTTCATGATGGGCGGGTGGGGGAGGGCGTGAGTGGAAGGGGGACGCCAGATATCTAAATTCGCCTAGGGAACCAAAATGCCTTTTACCGGCGCTGATATATATATATATATATATATATATATATATATATATATATATATATATATATATATATATATATGTGTGTGTGTGTGTCTGTGTGTGTGTGATGAATTCGGTTGTAATTTCTCTTTGAACCCTACTTGCAATGCAAAGCTAAGACGAAATCCGAAATCTCAACGATGTTAATCGTGGATAATGTCATGATCTTTAGTGACTAGGACTTACGCAGGGACATATTCCTGTCATTATGGGCAAGTTCTGTCATTTCGATAGACCATTAAAAGCATGGTCCAATCGAATAGTATTTATTGATAGTATATGTCATTGTATATGACACCGAATTATTGCCTTACGGTTTACGACTGAAGCAACACGCATTGGTACAAAAGCTGTTTTTTGCACAGCATTATGTGTAATATTTATTTATGGAATTTTTAAATGCGTTAGCGGATAAACTTAGTCTGTCTGTCTGTCTCTCTCTCTGTCTCTCTCTCTGTCTCTCTCTCTCTCTCTATATATATATATATATATATATATATATATATATATATATATATATATATATAAATGAATTTTGGCTCTTTGTTTCACCAGTAGACTCAGACTAGCTTGAGGATATCACATATTTCCAAGGACAACTTCAGGACAATGTTGCCTTTTCTACAAAAGAGACACCGCTTTGCAGAATAGAGCAACGACGGATATCTATTTATTTATATTATAGACAACTCTTACCAAGATGGCCGCCATTTTACATAGATCGCCACTTTGCCCTATTCGTCAGTCGCTGCTGTCCGTTGATGCGGCGAATGTCGGAACGGGCTCAGTGACGGTCCTGCTTTGTCTACATCTGTGCAGAATATGCAGCTTGTGTCATCCAGTTCTTGCAGGATGGAAGAAAATGTGCATTTGTAAAACAACAACAAAAAAGCAATTACAGAAACAACCACAGAGATTTCAGTGCATATCAAAATGAGTCCAGCACCAGAGAACGGATGTCCTTGAAGCAGATTTCGTAGCCTGCTCCGAATACGCATGCATCGGATTAGTTTTACAGCCAGTCATGACCTCATGCTTGTGACATCTCTTGAGAACTTTATTCCAAATAGCACATACAGATTGAGTATCCAGTCTTGTTACATTTGTCCAGAATACGAAAATATGTTCACATATAAAGAAAATACTCAAAACTATCCCCTTCCATCTGAAATGTACCCGTTTTTGTATTAATCGTAGAACGGAATTATATCCACTGTTCGGAAAAAGATGTCCTTGACCTACTGGAGGACGGTTTTGGCGTCATAGTATATGGTAAGCACCGTTCCCCACCAGTCGATGCAGGTGTCAGAAGTGGACTTTGACACGAACTTGTTTTTTTGACACGAAATTGACTGCCTTTTGAATACCACCTAACAGTATAGATATTCATAATAGAATGTGAACTAGAGAGAGTAGTTGTTGTGTGATAAACTGCTACGAACAATGGATTACTAGGTGACAATGAATTGTTCACTGTCTTCACATTACATGCCATACCAAGATTTGCCGTTAACTAAAATGAGTGATCATTTTGCTCCACCCATCCAGCCCAATCAGGTATGTATGTACTATTATTATTGCTTTATGACACCTCACAAGAACAAAGACTATGTAGTACCAACAAAAAGTCATGCTTAAAAACCGTTAAAAAGAATTGAACAAAATTAGGAAGACAAAACTTCCAAATAAATAAATAAATAAGTACAACACATTTAAAAAAAAGATAGGTTTGCAGAAATGTGTCAGCCAGAAATCATTTAGTCACAGTGGCAGTGATTTAAAGTGAAGACAAGGGCTGTATTAGTGAAATCAGATCATTGTGTTATTGTCTGGAGGTTGTATATAGTATATATATTCGTCTGTTGACTTTAAATGCAAGCGTACGTCACACAAACAGTTCGGAACGACCACTGATTGGTCATTGCTGATTTTTGTTCAGAAAACACTAAGACATTTATTACTGTTGGTCAAGATCTTCTTATCACATTACTGTGAATAGTCATCCTATACAAAAAAAACGTTATTGTTGCTATGAGAACGGACTTGCATACTAGCATATTAGTGTTTCGGACTGAAAGGGATGTTTATGCGTGTTTGAAAACTAAATTCAGCCCTTAAGCAGACAAAAGGGCTGCTAGTGCTCGCTTGCCCTTCCATTGTTGAGAGGTGTACTGGGTTCGTCTGCTTCTGGAGAATTAGGTTGTGTCTAATTTAAATACCAAACTCGTGCAATCCATGTATTTGGTAGAAGCCGAAAATTTGCTATGTCTGTTGCCAAATTTTAGTCTGCAATATTATGAGACACAATGCGAGTGTCCAAACCTTAATCTGACGACATTAATATTCATGTATAGAGGGAATTTTTTTTTTAAAAAAAAATTAAAAAGATGACTGTTTAACTCGTTTTTAAAAAATTGCTCATGTTACTGTTTTTTTTTTATTTAAAGAAAGTTTCGATTTATATGTATGTATGTATGTATGTATGTATGTATGTATGTATGTATGTATGTATGTATGTATGTATGTATGTATGTATGTATGTCGTTTATAACTTTTACTGTCGTACTATTGATACATGTCCAGTCTTTATTTTTCTTGACTTTGAATCGCTGCTTACATTAGCATTTCTGCATTACTATGTAAATAGTTGAATGAAATTTTATACCCCACGACTATCTACACAGTTTTTGGTCAGTAAAGAATACGAGTAAGGAATGGAAGAGTACATACAGATATTGACGACGTATTCACTGTTACATGTAAAGGTTCAAAACTTAAAAAGTTTTTCTTTTCAGTACAGTCTGTTGGAAAGTCGATATATTGTAATTTTCTTTAACAGCTGTCAGATGTCTTTAAAATTGACAAATACGTAATAACTCAAACAGCGATGCATTTTCCACGTATGGGAAGTTCAGAGAGTGCTGGGACATAGACTTGGGTAATTACAAATCTCCCCAAAACAGTTACTATATTATTGCATTTAAGCTGAGAATTGTTGAGTGAAGTCCTAGTCTGTTTTATAGGTAATGGTGCACGTGGTGAAATTACTTGTATTGTAATCCGACTGTCGCTAGTTTCCATCACATATTCAGTTTTGGACCCAATGATTTTTCTGAAATGTTTCAAACGGTCCAGTCGTTTTTGTTGTTGTAGTTGTTCATATTTAAAGACCACCCCCACCCAATTCCACTCCTATGCTTTCAGTTCCAGCCATGCCATAGCTCTTAAAAGGCTTCAGTTCTTTCTTTGAACAAGCCATCTATATTATTCGTCTTCGAGGCCGATAATAGGTCATTGGAAATGGAAATGGTCGCCAATCACCCCCCCCCCTTTCCCACAACTGCACGGTGATTTTTTGCTATTTACTGTTGCTATTTGCTATTTGAGTTAATTATCTTAGTAATTTATTTGAATGATTGTTCCCCATCTTCCTGTCGTGACAGCCGTTGGCCAACTTCCAAGCGCTCTGGATCATGCAGTTTTAAAACTTTGATCTTACGACCATCGGGCTTGTGCATACGAGCGCGCGCGTGTGTGTGATTTGGATGCAACGTAGCTTTTGCAATTTTGAGTCATATCGCTACATTGTCTGCAGTGTGGTAGTTAATAGTGATATCTAGTACGAGGGCATCATGCCACAGACAGCATGATGTCTGACCATGTCACATCCTAACACTAACCTCTTCAGAGGCAGCTGTTAGTACTAATTTTTTTAATCAGTGTTTGGTATGACTGGGTTCGAATCCACCACTTTCCGCATACATGGTGGATGCTTTAACCACTTGACCACCGGAGAGATCACCATCGGGCTTAATTCCCATTACCCTTGGGTAGACAATTGTAGTCGATGCTAGCGTTGGCAAGGGGTGTTTTATGCCACACAACAACAACAGCAACAACAACACTGCTGCTACTACTACTACTACTACTACTACTACTACTACTACTAGTGAAATGTTAAATAATGTATAATAAGATCTGTTGAAAGCGAGAACTAAGACCAAAGTGTTCGTATATGAAGGGAAAGAATATATTTATTTAGTTTCAAATGATCTGGAATGTTAACAAAGATTTAGTACATTTTATTCCCCTGAAGTTTAAAGTTTAAAATACAAGGCTAAGGGTTTCAAACGAAACGTATAGCGTAAATGAATATTTGTATCAAGCTAAATTGCTTTGGTATGCACTTCTTTCCACCTATCAAGTGCAGTGGCCGTACCTCGTCTAGACGAGATTTGTTACAGACAACTGACTGACTTTTAAAGACATGCCTGATTTAGCACCAGTAATGTTTAGCGCGCCGATTGCTCGCCATGCAGGGCTGGGCTCGAATTTCAATGTTAATTTTAGGGCCTGTTGGTAAAATTTAAAAAAAGGAAAGACCATATTCCATTTATTTCCCCCCCAAGATTCGCTTGAAGTTTGTTCCTCACACTTAACTGTCATTTATTCCTCTGATAAACAAAAAATGGTATTTTCCCGATTTTTTTTCTTTCTATATGCCTTCTTTTTCAAGAATTAGCTCAATATGCAAGTATTTTTACCATTTTCCTTTTTTTCTGGCACCAAACTCCAAATAAATCTTAATATTTGTGTTAGTCTTTTTTTCTTCTTTTCGTTTTGTACATAATTCTAGCACTATTTGTTTCTAGTGACACCCCCCCCCCTTCCCATATTCAGATTTTTTCATGATACGTAACACGAATGCTAAGGTCTGTCATAAATGAAAATGCCATGCACTGGATGCTCATGTTTTGCTTCTCTAAATTAAAGTTTTGATATTTATTGTGACAATAGTTGTTTATCTCGATTTAGCTTCGTTAAGGTTCGCTGGGTACATTAATTGTAAACAAATGTTTCTCTCATCTATAATTTTGACCCCGCTGTCCTTGTGTACCGCAGGTGCGGTGTGTGCTCATTGTTATACAGGGCCTTGCAAGTGCCAGATGGCGTAGTTATACGGTTTTCCATTTTCCGGAGAAGCTACGGGGAGCAGATTGAAGTTAGTACCGATGTCAGTGTCATTCATTACCGCAATGAAAGGAAGAAGAAATAGTCTTTGTGAATCCCTTTGAAGTTGATGTAGAGTGGCATATGTTTGATAAAAGTACCTCAATTATTATCACATTTTTTGGGGAACACGACACCGTCAACACTGTCTACTTCATTATGGACACACTGCCGGAATATATTCAGTAGTTTTAAATGTCATATTTTAAATTTGCCTCGTTTACGACTCTTTTCAAAAACACGAGAACTCGCGAGGTTTTAGCGTTAGCATACGACAGAACAGATTAAAAATAAATCAGTAATCATTTAATGGGAACCAGAAAAAAGGCTTAAACAAACAACAAAACGCCCACGCCGAAACAAGAATAGTTGATTCTTTAAATTGGTTTACTGATGAGAAAGAACCGAAACGATCCCGTGGAGTTTTATATGACGGTTCCTGATCTCTTGATGCAGTTGTGACAGTTTGAGACCTATCAGTGCTGTCACAATAAGTTTTCAGACTTTTAATACATATCGATCGATCACCTTTTACTGTGTTTGTTGGTTCTTCACTTACTTCTCCCATTCGCTTCTAACTTCAGATTTTTGAATTAATTGGTCCTAAAAGAAATAAATGAATCGCAATTCTCCGCCCCCCCCCCCGCCCTGAAATCTGGTACATATGATAAAAGAGATATGTGCATATCGAATCTTTCCAAATACTAGTACCATCTGAGTTCTCGAAGAGCAAGTATTTCTAAACACTATTTTTCACCGAGCGCGTCTTTTCAAAATTTTAGAGTTCTTACACTTTGAGCCTGTCTAAACAAATTCTAGTTTTTACAGAGCGCGCCTTTTCAAATTTTCAGAGTTCATAGAGTGCGAGTCTTTCTAAACAACTTGGAGAAAGCCTCAGCAGCTCAGTTAGCCGACCGTCGGACAGGTTATCCAACGGACGTGGGTTCGATATCAGACTGTGTCAGATAGGGTCGGCTGCATCTAAAATATACAAAATCAAAAACCAAAGTCTCGCCAAACACCTTATCGTTATTACAGAGCTAGGAGCTCCAAACTCCTTAAAGTTCTTATTGTGGAAATCTTTCCAAGCACTTTAGAGTTCTTACAGAGTGTAAGAATATTTCCAAACACCCTAAATTTCTTGCTTAGTACGCCTTTCCAAACATCGTGGAGTTGTTACAGTGCAAGTCTTTGCAAACAACTTAAGAGACCCTAACGCGAGATCAAGGAGTTACTAATCCGACTGTTCTTTGAGTAAAACCAACGAAAGATGGAGATGGAATGGCATGTCACACTGAATTTAAAAATCGATGATTCTTTGGAACATGTTGGCTTGTGTACCAGGTTATCCATATCACACATTCATAATTGTCGTCGTCATTTTTCTTTCTTTCTTTCGACGTCTTTTCTTTCGATGTAGTAATTTTCATCAGTGGTTTCTTGTCTTAATTGCAATATATCATTGGTATTTTCATTGTCTTATCTTCGTTATCGTAACCACCATCATCATCATCAATAGCATCATCATTGCCACGATCAATAATTAGAGGACTTCATTTGGTTTGTTACATAAGGTATTTGGGGCTCTTTTTAATTCCGGAATAAAAGAGCACTTCACTGTTGGGATTTTTGCTCAACTTCTTGCTTCTTGCAAGAAATTTTCATTTTTATAGAAGGCTAAAGTTACAAATCCGATGGTGAAACATAGCAAGAAATATTTATTTTAAAAAAAAAAACCTGCTCCAGACAATATTGGACAGTGTTTTCTAGCTCAAGCAAGAAAAAGGTTGACTATAATAATATAAAGTGTACCCGACATGGTCGATGTAAAAACCAATAGTGTATACAAGAAGACTATACTTTATGTGTCTCCACTCCGATTCCCGTCCATGAGCAGTTCAAGTGGGGAAGGTGGTGATCGCGGGAATCTAACGAGTTTTTAATAATAAAAAAAATTGTAAGTGTAATCTAACAATAAAACTAGAACAAATTTCTTCAGTTAATTATGGTATATTGTGTTCCCATGTGCGCAGTGATACCGAGTTGTATTGCCTAAGAGTAGATTACAATGACACCTGCCTGCACGCAGTAGCAACGTAACCTTGTCATCCCTCTTCACCAGTTGAATCTTAAAACAACGAAGACGAAGGATTCGTTTAACACACGAGTTCTATAAATAAAATCTTTATAAGAGTGCATTTGTCTGGTTTGATATTTAGCTTATTATTCGGGGGGGGGTATCTTAAATACGTCATAATGTAGGCTTAGCGAGATTTACTAAATAGTATTTAATCGGAAAATTATAAAACAGTTTGTAATATATCGCCAGATTAAGTAAAAAAGTTACCCTGTATTTATATATAATCCAAAGTTGTATTGGGCATAAAACATGCCATTGTCATATAATATGCAGACTAAGGACGAAGTATATGTCAGGTAAGTAATATATTCAAATAGATATGTCTTGTTATATATTATTATATCATTAGAACGTTCTCTTCATTGCATTTGGTTTACTTAATACCTGTATTTATGAAATCTATTTTTCTTTGATGGATCAAGGTTTTGCTCGAAAGTTTCTCATTTTTGCAAAGGGCTTTAAAGTGAAAGACATTGCTTTTTTTTCCGTGATGTTAATTATTGTTATAAGAAAATAAACGCATTAATGGTGGGATGGATTACATAAATTTACTATTTTCCGTATTTTGATATACGATGGGCGGGGTTGATTTGGGTTTGGTATTATACTTCAAAGTCTTATTTGTGATGTACATCTAAAAGACTGTTTTAGAAATATATATATTCATGTTTTAATTAGGCAGAAGTGGGTATTTTATGTACTTACTGTTCATTGATGAGTGAAATAATCAGTTGCAGTTATTGTGTTATTCTCGTTTTACACATATTTAGCCAATGAAACAACCTTGAACCAGTCCTTTCAGTTTAGTTCACTGAGCAATGAGGCTACCCAGATTACTGTTCATGGCAAGTGGATTTTTAAAAAAAATATAGACGGATATAAAATTCCCTTCAGTGTCACGCTGCCAGTGGATGTGTACATATGATACACCAGCCATATAAATTACATAATACTTCCTCATAGAAGAATACACATGGAACTCGGGCTGTGTTTATGTGCTATATTTGTGGGATTCAGGAAACGCTTTTTTTATATAGCGTTTACAGTGATGCTCTATGGCTCATCGGAACTTTGTGATGAACAGTGATATTCATCCTATGCTAATATCGACTGATTATATATATATATATATATATATATATATATATATATATATATATATATATATATATATATATATATATATATATATATATATATATACATACATACATACATACATACATACATACATACATACATACATACATACAATGTTTCGACTCATTAGGACACTTTATAATTTCTTTGTGTCTTTGTACGAGTTTGCGGGACTTACATTGGATCTTTGCAGTGCACCGGCTACGTACCAGAAATTATTGGAATAGTGCCTCGGATGCATCTGACCATCATATTGACAAGATTATAAACTGGCCAGCTCCACACAGCCCTGAGGACGTGAGGCAGTTCCTTGGATTTGCTCGTTACTACCGCAAGTTTATGGAGAACGTCTCGAGGATAACCAGACCATTATCAAAATTTATACCAAGCACTCCGACAAAAGCGTGTAAGCGTTGGAAGAAAATTCAACACAGACCATGGAAGATTGGACCGGAACAGGAGAAAAGCCTTTCAACAGCTGAAGGATGCTCTCAAATTAACCGGTTCTAGGCTACGAGGTGCTTTTCAACAGGGTATTGGTGTGGCTTTGTATAAGTTTCAAGATGGCATCAAGCGAGTAATCAGCGTTGTTAGCAGTATTAAAAAGTGAGCGAAATTATTCAGCTCCTCGACTAGAATTCCTGGCATTAAAGTGGGCATTCACTGAGAAATTCATTGATTACCTTTAGAGAAGGTACTTTACTGTGCACACTGACAGCAATCTGTTCATGTATATTCTTACATCAGCCAAATTTATTGCAATTGGCCATCGATGGTTACTAGCTTTAGCTGCTTACAACTTCATCATTCACAGACACGGATCGGGTTAATTCGGATGCGAACGGTCCATCTCGGTTGCCATGTGCAGAGACAATGATCAACAGCATGGATATGAAGAAATGGCAGATACGGGACAGTGTTGAAGATGATTTAGCTAGCAAATATTCAATTGCAGGCTTCTCCAGAGTGAGTCTTAGAGCGGTTAGTGAAAACAGGATGATGATAATCTCAGTGTGGAAAGAGACTTGGTTTCAGATAATGCAGTTGATGAAAATTAATGAGCAGAGTGGTCATGCTGCGGAACTGCCTGGAGCTATGAAACTATGAATTCAGAAGACACTGATCGATCAACGTTGATAAAGACTCTGCAATACAAGGTCATACCAGGGTTGAGACCCCCAGTAACATAGTAGGTACTGATCAATTACGAAGAGAGAAGACTTCCGGGCCTGTTCCAGCACCTGTTGAGTTCTAGTCGAGTGACCAAACCACATTCATGAATGACCTCTGGAGATTGTTATGTCCCAAGCCGTTAATGATCCAGACTAGCAACCAATGGTTCGTGTACTTCAATCATTGAACAAAGCGGCAGTTTTTAATAGTATGCCTGAAACCATTTTCAAAGCCATATTTTCCTTAATGGTGGACACCCCTAAATGTGAGTATCATTTAAATGTGTGGTGGAAAGTGTGTGGCAGTATCATATGTTTTCGAATTTTATATATTCATGTTTTAATTAGGCAGAAGTGGGTATCTTTTATTTTATATAAATAGTGTTCATTGGTACGTGAAGTAGTCATTATTTGCAACTATTTGTTCTCATTTTACACATATTTAGCCAAAACAAGCATGCTTGAATCAGAATTACCTTTTGTGTTGACTCTGAGCAATAAGGCTACTTGTCTGTATAAACAATATAGCATGTACATCATATTAGTGATGGTCATTCCACTGGAGCTCCTAAAGTGTGCTGGTCATGGGATTGCAGTAAGAAAGGTCTTATTCTTTTTGCTTCAGGATAAGTGTAACTTGACCTTTTCCCCATATGATAAAGGTGTAAGAAAGCAGGAGAAACGCATTTATCTTTACCAACCTCATGCACAATAAATCCAATTTCTGTCAACAAAAATAAATTTGTAGTCTCTATTCTGGGAGTGGAGGCAAGTGCTGTAACATTTTGATAATTTCAAATTAAAGAAAGGAACAAGCTTTTTTTATCGATTTGTTTATTTCATATACTGGCGACGTTATTCCATCCTGTGACATATCCCGACGAGACGGAAGCAAACGTTTTCTCCAGCTGTCTGCCTAGGTAGGAAGAAAGCCTTCAGCTGTGCACCAGCACATTGGAACGGAACCATACAGATGTAGGTCTATGTGTAGGGTTGAAATCCTGAGGTGGCAAGCGTACACCCCCTTACCATTATGTGCGGGCGCCCTTGCATCACACCCAACATCTTACATAATAAGATGTGAATTTTATCATACATGCGCAGATACATAGGACATTTTATGGGTTAGATTGGACGGGTAGTATAGTTAGTTAATCGACCGTAATATTATCGGATAAGTACTCCAGCAACTTCACGGTGAGGATTCATCGGACCGGATTATGCGAAAGTCCATATAACCGATGGGACGTCGTATCGGGCTATCTCAGGAAAGTACTACTAATAATTAGCAGAAGTGCATCATAGTGATAATATGTGGTAGGGTACGTGCTATTACCTCGATCCATTTTTCTGTCACCCTTGGTAATGTGCGTATTCGACAGTACAAATCTTGCACCAAACGCACATCATTTACCTACATTTAGATCAACACGTTTCAATTATGTCATCAATTCTGGTTTGTTTTTCAGACAATTTGCTCTCTGGTCATGACCCTTTCTATTATGAATGGGTACAGTCTCACTTCATCTAACTTAGGTCACAGTGGCATATATTTACGCTGTAATGACTAACATATATATCGGATTATTCATGTATCTTGCAGGTTATGTTGGCTAATATGAGTCTTCACGTTTTGTATTAATGTTTGTTTGCTTGTTTTGTTTTTGTTTTTGTAGGGTTTAACACCATTTTTCAGCACACAATAGGCTATACATGGCGGCCAGTATTATTGGTGGAGGAAGAACCCGGGAAAAGCCCCGGAAAGAACCACCGACCCACGAGAAGCTACTTGCAAGCTTTCTCACATAACTACGTTAGCCGAATCTGAGACTTGAACCCACGCAGACAGGTGAGATGGTAGTGATCCCCCTTGGTATTAATGTATCGTGTCAGAAGGTTTGCAATAAGGTAATTTCTAACGCTTCCTAGAATATAATTTCATAATGAGTTCTTGTAACCAAATTATTTACAGAAGTTGAAGCTTCCGGGAAACACGAAGACCTAAATTGAACTGAGATTCGTGGAGCTTCCAGGAAAACATATGAGGACCTAGATTGAACATAATTGTGAAGCTTTCAGGAAAATATTTATGACCTAGATTGGACAGAGATGCGTGCCATTTTTATCAGTCACTGTGTAACAATGGGCCACAGTGTTGATGGGAATGGCATGTTAAGCCTGTCGCTGGCACCAGATCGACCATATTCCAGGCCTTGATATTTTGCATACTACCAAGAACTCGTACGCCATCATAGCAACAATTTACAGTTGAGACTAGGATGTGTTTCTATTTAAATCATATTTTCTTTGCGGTTATTTTGTTGAGTATTTACATTATATCTGCAACTCAATTTCATATATATGGCATATGGATGTGCAGAAAGAGAACTGGCTCGTTATTACATTACAGCAGTCTAAATTTCTTACATATATGTAGGTGCAAAATTTTCTCAACAAATTGCTTGTGCACTCTTTCCACTGCCCTGCATAGATTACTTTTCATCATATGTGCATGACGTTATATTTAACTATCAATGGCATACCATTCGACAGCAAATTATTCTGGTATTCAAAATATGTTTAGCCAAAGGTGAAAAATTTGAAACTTACGGTACGTATGATTCCCATCTGTTTCGAAAACAAAGTAAAGGGGCATATAAATCGTTGGTGATTTCCACCCACCCACCCACTACAGTTCCTCTATGATACGAACTGAGTCTAGATTTTTTTTTCGCATACGGTCATTTATGCATGTTATGCCCTATTCAGGATGGATTGATTGGTCTGGGTTTCCTTCGTATACGACATCATGCCGTGTTTTGGATGGCTTGATTGGTCTGAGTTTCTTCGCAGATGACGTCATACCATGTTTTGGCTGGATTTATTGGTATGGGTTTCCTTCGCAGTTGACGTCATGCCATGTGGGTTATGATATGCTTAAACGTTTAGTCTTTGTATGCCTGCATGATTTAAACTCTGAGTGCTGTATACGCAAACCATTTATAGGCGTACGGTCAATTTTCAAAAAATAGTTGGCGTTGGTCACTCTGGAAAATACGGACGTTAGATCCAGTAACATTTCAACTTGTCCTTTTGTTATCTTGTTTAATTACTTATAATCGACACAAAATCGGCGAGTTCCACTCCTTTTCTGTGCCCAAATTATAGGAGAGTTATAAACTTATTTAGCTGGCACAGTGACTCCCAAGTCGATCATAATTTGAATTTCATTTCGGACAGTTTCTTATTTCCCGTGTAGTAGTAGTAGTTCATTCGCTTTCAGTTTCACACGCTTTGTGTCCAGTAGCTTCAAACTGAACTCCAAATCAGTCTTGCTAGGTCGTTCTGTCAAGACGCTCCACCTCTTTACGTTGCTCTGACGTTAAGGTTTTGTCAAGTACACCGTCGACGTAGGGTTCGTCAAAGGACAACATGGAGGTACTTCCGCTTTTCTGTGATTGTTTATCTTATTGCACGGATCAAGCAAACAATAAAATAGAATATGTAGTTAATGGATACGGTAACAGATACCTGAACAAAGATCTAGAATAGAACAATGTACAATGTAAAATATAACAGTACAAGTAATAAGGTAAACAAAATGAAATTGAACATGACATTTTAATGACGATATACTGTCTCTTAGAAATAAAATCCATGCAATTGCAATTCGCCGTTTTGTTATACCTAAAAAGCAGATTTCTTCATTGAAACGAGTGAATAATCAAACTAAAATTTGCGGCATGTCAGCATAACCTGGTTGCTTCCGGTCCTTTGCAAATCACTGCTGATGAAGGGTTATCTTTGCCATTCCATCTCTCTCTCTCTCTCTCTCTCTCTCTCTCTCTCTCTCTCTCTCTCTCTCTCTCTCATATATTGCTCTTTATATTTGGAGGCAGCGTCCGACGCCTTTGATCAATATTGTCGTTAGCAACACCCGTCCCTGGAATAATCATCTAAACTCTGGACATGAGAAAGTTCAAACGTGAAAGCCGCCAACATAAGTATTCGTTTGTCGGTGCATCTTTGTTATGGAACAGTTGCGTAATTCGAGACACCAATAATAGTGGAAGCACTGTCATTCATCGAGCACTTCCTTCAAGTTAACGTAAAATCGCTACAATAAAGAGCCGAACCACAAGGTTATTGGTCAGTGATGTAGATGTTTTTATTCGTGTATATTTTATATCTGTACGCAGCAAGGATATGTCGCAGCGGAATTATTGAAAGAATTTCACGTTAGACTGGACCAGAAGATTAAAGCTCCATAACAAGTTTTATAGACTGCGATGTCTTCAATTTAAGTAAAGTAGTCCCTGTATTGGCCGAAATTTAGTTTGTTGTCACAGGTTTGCTATTTCATTTTTGCTGTAAAGGAAACTCGGCATTTGATAATAGATTATTATTATTATTATTATTATTATTATTATTATTATTATTATTATTATTATTATTATTATTATTATTCTAAACACATTTGATGAACAACTATATATCCTTTTACTTTTTTCCACCAGCAGTTGCATCAATGAGAAAAACTGAAAATTTACATGTAAAATCGCATTCACTTTTGATACTGCTAAGCCTGGAATAGCGCTACTTGGTGAGGGAATTTTTATCGAAGACTCGTTACAAAATTAGATCACTGCGATCTATATTTCACTGACTTTTGTTACATTTTGTCCTTGAGGTTTATTTGTTCATGCTAGAATCACCAAACGCTATGATTATCTCTGTTAACAGCACACCTGTGCAACAAAACCCTGTCAATATGACCTACACATCAAATTTATATTCTTTTTGAAGTGGGGTTTTACATGCTAGTCTTTTATTCTTCTGGGAATCATGAAAGTGATTGGATGAATCTTGACAAGTACTATACCCTTATATAAACAAAAGGCCAATGTGATAAATGTCTCATTTTTAGTGATTTTGTTGCCATTTTGTGTGTAATGTTCATTTCCTGGGTGCTTTGTGTTAAGAGTGACGACATTTTGTAATTTGATTCATCTCTGCTACAACTACATCCAAACATGTAAATATGTGCATGATTTGGAATGTATGTTCAGCTAATTTCTATTAATTTGTTTCTGTTCTAAACACATCATATGTTTAACTGAAAGTGACAACTAAAGTTGAACGTATGAATACATACATTAATGTGTTTTATGCCGCGCCACGGGAGTCAACCTTTCCAACATCAATGTCAATCTGTGAAGTAGGAATTTAATTTCTGCGTCTTGCTGTTTTGTCTTAACAAAATTCTCTCTCTCTCTCTCTCTCTCTCTCTCTCTCTCTCTCTCTCTCTCTCTCTCTCTCTCTCTCTCCAAAATGTGCACAATTGTTGGAACATTATATGACACTATAGCCTTTTGAGAAGATCTTTTAAACTCTACACCATGGGACGTCATACTGACGAGTTAATTCGTCATTTACTGACCGCATTTCGAGAAGAGTTGTGACAGTTATAGCTTGAAGAGATAACCTTTGACATTCCACGCGCAATGTCCGTACATCTTTTGCGTCAGCGAGACTGGAATTACGTTATGATCCGGAAATATTACCATCGTAGATAACGACAGATACTTAAAAACAATTGTATACATTTTGACCTCAAGACAATGCATCTTTATTTCAACACATTGCCAGCATATCGTGGAAATATGAAGCCTGATGGTTTTGAGGAATGACACAATCTCTTGCTGATTTTTGAACATTAACCGTTTTTTTTTTTTATATTATCCAGTTTGGTTAAGATATGTACTTTACAAATTTTCTGTCAAATTTCCTACCTCAGCTATTTATCAAATTTCATCGAATAAAATTTTGAACTTTTGTCATTTTCGATACGAAACTTCCATTTATGCGCAATACATTGAATGTCATAGATCGTTTTTTTTTTTTTTTTTTTTTTTTTTTGGTGTTATTTTCTGCCAGATACAATACCTTATGGTGACAAAATTTAGGGACATTACTGCCGACATTCCATGAAAAACTTGGTTTAAAGAGAGAAAAATGCCGACATTTATTGATGGTATTTTTTTTAAGTGCTGGACGTGAATATCTGGTGTACTGGAACGTGGTTAATTGTAACGAAATTTGTATTTATATGTCTTAATTTTATCCATTATATTCTAAAACTAAGTTTCGTTATACAAAATATGTTTCTTTAAAATTTTCAGTTACTTTATGGGACCATTAAATAAATTATCAACACCATGTTCCGACGCTAGTGTCTCGTCGAGAAACAAAACAAAGTCCGGTAATACCGTTTCTTCCCGAATACTTCATTCTCATCTACTCTAAATTACAAATTATTATATTAACCACAAACTTGAATTAAAAACATTGGTTTGTTTGGTCGGTTTATCGTTTTATATATATATATATATATATATATATATATATATATATATATATATATATATATATATATATATATATATATATATATATATATATATATATATAGTAACTCTTTTTAGTCGTTCCTGATTATTTGTATTTAGTGAACAGTCATAACTGGATAGCTTAACAGATGGTAAACATGTATTCACAGAAAGAGAATTTGGCAGACAGCTTAGACTAATAATTGTATAGATTTTGTTCTCCTTCTGGAAACTAACTTAGTAGTAATGGGTGTTATAATCGAAATTTTTACATCGACTGCGACGACTGACATTATTGCATGATTTGCTTGTGCCAAACATCTTGAAGGTCAGGAAAAATGTATTATTTGTTTTATTCACTAATTGTCATGGATGTATTAAACCATGTTCAAAAGTATTGTTTAGGCAATGAATGTTATGGAATAAAAATGTAAATACCAACAATTACAGTTCCTGTTAACTCCCAATTTTTTTTTTAAACTCCTATAATAAATGACTAAAAATATGTTGTTTTTTTTAAAAAAAAAAAAAAAAACGAAAATCGGACCAGTACAGAAAATCTGTGTGGGGTGGGGTGGGGGTGCACATGCACACGTATCTAAATTTATTTACAGTTTGATTTACTTTGATACAGAAGAGTAATATTTGCATCCGGAATCCCACTTTCATTACAAATGCACCATAAACGAAACATTAAAATACATCTGTTTGTGGACAGCCCGTTATGGACTCGCGGTACTAATTCAACTCCAAAAGTAAACCTATGGTAACGTCTTGATATTAAAATTTTAATCATTTACATTTCTAAATGCTCAAGGTCAACCCTTTTTCAAAGTATGGACTCTTGTTTGATGCAAATGTCTTTGTGAGAAGTGTTCTTCGGCATTTTTTGATCTACATTTATTTGAAACACCTGTTTTCAATTCCGCACCTACGTAATCTGGTATTAGTTTTAGTAACGAGTCCAGCCTGTAAAAGGACTAAACTTCTTTCAACAGAATATTGTATCTTTCATGTTTTCCAGTTAGCAACAGAAAAACTCTCAAAAGTTCCATTTTACTCAAACTGTCATCTTTAACCAATCATGGCTGTCCAAATACGTATATATTCTATTTTGTGTTTACTCACTTCAAGACTGGGTTTTTATTTCTCCATAGAATTGCTATCGCGAGCCCTTAAACGTCTCCTGTAATTTACATTGTTTAGAAACACACTTTCGTAGGGCTATTGACTGAAATTTGCTGTTTTATCGAAAACAACTATCTTTTGACGTATGATTTCATGAACATGTGTATTATCCTTCTTTTCATTTTTTACGTATAATTTAGTATTGGACATAAAAAAACAGATCTTAAGTTTTACGGACAAGTAAAGAGATCCTCACTAACCTTCTCTTGTTAAAGAACAGACGGGGGATGGGGGGGGGGGGGGGCGGGCAGTGGTAAAAAAACATTTTCTCGTCACAACTGCTGACTGCTGAAGACGCTGGTGAGTCAATGACACACGGTGCCAATTGCATTGAAAAATGGGAGCCTTTCTGGAAATGGGTGACGATAAAATGAGTGTATTTGGGTTAGGCTGGTCAGAATTGGTTGATAATGACAGATGACAGTTAGATTTTAGTAAAAGGAATATTTTGAGAGCTTATCCTAGTTGTAACTAAAACAATAGAAACCTTGTTTTATAGATGGAATTTCATTCTTTAACAATAATTACTCAAATTAACACTTAACTCTGGTGCGGAATTTAAAACACGTGTTTCAAACAGATAGTAATTCACATATATCAAATCATAAACTAATTAAAATCGCTGCTCACTGTTTAGGGTCAGTGCGATTAATAATTCCCGAAACAAGTATTTGCAAAATGTGGCAATTCATGGGAACTAATTATCAACGCTATTTATAACCAAGTACTTAAATAATACATCACCATAAAGATACACATGCAGATCCACACACTTCATAACTTACGAATTTAAGAGGTCCACATACATGCCACTCCCAGCAAACCCGTGTCTTCGCTCTTTTATAAAATTTTGTATTTAAACCATCTCGTATATTTTTTTTTATAGACCCCAACATACATTTTGTTTGTTTGATTAGGATTTTTAACGTAGCTTTAACAATTTTTCAGTCATATCGCTACGATGTCTGCTGTGAGGCAGTTTATAGTGATGTCTAGCACCGAGGCATCATGCCGCAGACATGTAGCATGATGTCCCACCCAGTCACATTATCCTGACACCAGGCCGACCGTCCTAACACTAACCTCTTAATGCTGAGCGTCAAGCGAGGCAGCTGTTAGTACCATTTTTGTAAGTCTTTGGTATGACTCGGCCGGGGATCGAACCCACGACCTCCCGCTTCCGCGGCGGACGCTCTAACCACTAGGCCACCGGAGCGGTCCCAACATACAAGATATGGTTGTAATTTTCTTTTAGGTTAAAGCTGTAAGTGCAGTATAAAAATATATATGCCAGTTCCACTGACCATGACCCGGATAACATGGATAGAATATCACCGTACTTGCCTCTGATACTGGCCAGATATACCAGCATGCGAAGCTTGGCCAAATCAATACATATTTTAAACACAATTCCAAAAACAAGTTTTTGTCATTATATTCCTCAGATATAACGACAAACTGGGTTTGATTCAAATCCATTCCTACCTGTTTTTGATATGCTCACAGTGCATGAGATATTTTTAAAAAATCCTCTGAGTGTAGACCTTTGACCTCGAAAATAAACTTCAAATTATTGACATTGAACATGTTTAGTGAAAAGAAAAACTAAATACAAAGCCTGAACAAATCCAGTTTGCTGCTAGATAAGCCAACCGTATTCAAGTGTTAAATGTTGCTGTTGTTGTAGGGTTTAACGCCATTTTCAGCACAGCTTTACATGGTAGTCAGTAGAAATGTTGGACGAAGAATCCAGGAAGAAAAAAAAACCGGAAAGAACCACCGACCCACGAGAAAATTCTGGCAAGCTTTCTCGCGTACCCACATTGGCCGAGACATGTACTCGAAACCACGCATATTTTCCGTGCATTAATAAACAATTCTTCAGCGATTATTTATAAGTCCTCTGAAAGATTATATCAAATTAAGTAGCATTTGTATAATAAAAACAGGAGTTTTTGAAGTTTTCACTAAGATTTAAAGTAAAAGTATTCAGAGAAATGCCATGTTTGGCTCTTTGACAGGTTGATCCAAGCGCTTCAGTTAGGACTATAGCAATAAAGTAAATAACTGACATACTTCTCGCCATTTGAGACTATATATGCAACAATGACAGAAAAATCGAATTAAATGTACCAAGTAATCACTGAATTAGGTCAAATTACATAAGGAACGTATACTAGCAATTTTTTGTAGTCCCGCTGACGAAAAATATGTCCATTCAGTTTCATAAATGATATTACAGCGATTTCAGAGCAAATAAACTATGATTGTAAACACGTCGATCTTCGCTAGCCAATATTCCGATATGTTAACCTTTTCTACACCTTGACAGATCAAGAAGATATGTTTGCGCTTCTGGTCTGTGAATTTTATTGGATGCGGCTGCAGTCCGCCATATCCAATCAAAATTAAGTTGTTAAAATTTGAACACTGTTCCTACATGAAAAAGATAAGGAAAGTACACTACTTGAATGGGGGCCCCGAGTGGCCTAAAGCGCTCTCCGTTACGGATCGCTGCCATCTCACCTCTGTCTGCGTGGGTTCGAGTCTCGGATTCGGCAAATGTGGGTATGTGAGAAAGCTTGCCAGTAGCTTCTCGTGGGTCGATGGTTCTTTCCGGGTTCTTCCTCCACCATTATTACCGGCCGCCATATATAGCCAATCGTGTGCTGAAACATGGTGTTAAACCCTACAATAACAACAACAACATTACTTAATTGGACTCGTAAATAAGCAGTTTTCCGAAGCCGGTCCGTGTTTGTACAAATACCTTTCACTCAAATACAAATACATGTACAGAGGCTTCTCTCTGGTACACTCGATGCTGAACATACAAAGTATCATTTAGCAGTCAATTTCCTCCGCGATTATCGGCCAATGTACAATGAACCGCTGAACTATTTGGTTAGATGTTATTACAAACTATGGGAATCAACTCATAAAATCATATGGATGTCGCTAGGACAAATCACTAATATATCTACTTGATCCCCCAAGGTGTAGATAGGGTTAAAATATCGGAACCTTGGCTAGCGAAGATGGTTGGGACCTACAGCTTCAACAATAAGGACAGTCACCACTGCAGCAATAACTTGGGGGGGGGGGGACAATGGCAACTTCTAGGTCAATCCGGCAGCTCCATCACTTCTGTAGCTTACTGTTTAGAGCGTCTGTCTCGGATGCAGGAGGTCCCGGGTTCGAACCATATCCTAGTCATATCAAAGACATTTTTTAAAAATAAAATGGTACTTCAAATACCTAGTCAGGTGCTCGGCATTATGAGGCATATTTTAGGACTGGCCGGCCTGGTGTCAAGATAATGTGAGTGGATGGTACATGATGCATGTTTGCAGCATGATGCCCCAGGGCTAGACTAGACATCACCATAAACTGTTATAATGCAGACATCGTAGCGATATGACAGAAAAATTGTTAAAATCAAAATCACACATGCACACAATCCTACGCCTCATACTTATAATTTACGCTGCTATATGTCATTCGGATTTCTTCGACTAATTACGAGGATCTATCGAGAAGTTACGAATGATCGAATATTTGTTTTCTTTCTGTTCGTTTGTTTTGTTTTGTTTTTATGGTTTAACGCCATTTTTCAGCACAAGATAGGCTATACATGGTGGCCAGCATTAACGGTGGAGGAAGAACCCGGAAAGAACCACCGACCCACGAGAAGCAGTGATCTGTAACGAACAGCGCTTTAGACCACTCGGCCACTCGGGGCCCCCTTTCTGTTCGTAACATTACACTCAATCCACGCGTATAGATAGGTCAATGAGTTGGCCCGAATAACTGGCTTTCTTGATGGATGTGGAAAGTTATCCAATGAATAAATGTATGAAACTGTTTTTAAAATTATAAATTACTGCTTGTCCCTCACATACTATTTGTTTGAATAATCGTCACAACATAGTCACATTATTTCATTCATTGGAATGTTTACAAACATGGTCGTTGGAACCATCTTGTGATTTCGAACCAGCTGGTGTTAGCATATTGTTCATAGTTTGATATTTTTGGGATGTAAGGCGTATGAGGACAGTTGAAAGTAATTGCCACCATACGACTTTGAATACGTCACAAGAAACAAGTCTGATACCTGCTGATGTTTGCTTTGCCAGTTTTAATTGCTAGCAGTGGCTATATTGTTGTTTTTTTTTTTGTTTTTTTTTTTTTTGGGGGGGGGGGTGTTTCTTCGCTTTTTACCGTAAGAGAATACTAAATAGAACCGTATAGCCTTCACAAGAATCTTAAATGATTTGGTTAACCTTTTTAAAACAATTGGATGAAGCGACTAAGTAATTGGAAAGCGCGCTCTTATAAAGAAAGCACTTTACAGAAATATTGATTTCAAAGGAAATTAAGGAAACTAATCAAATATACCTTTGTAAGCGTTAGATTAACAGAATGAATTTCATAAATTTAATATCAAAATATTACTAACGTAAGAGTGTTTATTCATCATAAGTCTGAAAATATGAATTTTAGTTGACGAAACAAGGTCATAGTGTAGTGAAATAACAATGCAATGCATTTGGATGCTTGCGTCATTTCGCCAACGTCAATCTTGAGGTGAAGAGCAGTTACTCAACGTTTTACATATTTTTAGATTTTAGTGTTTGTACTGATGTATATTGTGTGCAAGGGCATGCAACTCCCATGTACTTAGGGTGAGACCACAATTACCAGCATTACTCAGATTGTTTAATCGTATGCAACTATATTTATGCGATATTTTTTCGTACAAATAATTTGAGCAAACGTTATATTCAATAATATTTTTTAATGTATTTTAATTTTGTCAACAGTAATTTAAGTACTGGTAGGGATATATTATAAACATTTATAGTGTTTGTGCCGTTTAATACTTGTAATCACGCCCGAAGATCACGCTCGCACCGTGTGCTTCGGTCGCGCCCAAAATAACCCAATATAACATAATTTGAAAACTCAAAATGTTAAATAATACCTTGCTTATTTTAATTGCTTTTGACAACATTAGAGTGAATACAAATATGATTGCAGAGATAGTTTGTTCTAATTTCTAATTATCCGTTTGACTTTATTGCGCATCAGTACAAAGAATCACGTGACGTGATTTTTATTATGGGATTTAATAAATCATCGTGGTTTGGGTATTTATCGATGCGTAAGTTTTACCTTAATCACAAAGTAAATATATTAATTTATGAGTAATTATGTAAAAATATGCAAATCCATAAATATCCAGCCATGATCATTTTATCATTTTAATTCCAATTTCCTTCCATTCTGCTATCATCCAGGAGAATTTGTTTATCAACGAACATTCATTTCAGGTAGCTCATAGTTCTCTATCATTTTTTGCCACTTCACTGCGCCAAAATACATGTTCTCATTTTTGCTAAGAGCAAACGCCAAAAATAGTATACATTTGTACTGAGATTCTCTTGCGTTTCATATGACCCTGATCTTGATTCATGGACAAACATGTTTGTTTGTTTGTTTGATTAGGATTTTTAACGTAGCTAAGCGAGGCAGCTGTTAGTACCATTTTTGTAAGTCTTTGGTATGACTCGGCCCGGGCATCGAACCCACGACCTCCCGTTTCCGCGGCGGACGCTCTAACCACTAGGCCACCGGAGCGGTTGGACAAGCATGATATCGAAGATTAATGCAATAATTTCTAAAGACTGGTTTGTAAAGCCGGCCATATGCTTACTTTGGCAAAAAGGGTGAGGTTGTTTAAATTCTAATGGGCGAATTTTGAAAGGGGTCTGCGTGGTGGTGGTGGTGGTTGTGGATTGTTATATTTTTATATATTATTAATTTGGCATTGGTATAGGTAAAATTTCAATAAAATGACATGGAAACGGTAATCGACAGAATTTACATATGTGTAAAACTTCCAGATCAGTATCACGTGATAGGTTATACCTAATCGGATTGCAGAATATTCAGTTAATTATTAACAACTGGAATTATAGACTTTTAGTAGATGTCACCCTTATGGAGAAAGAAACATAATATGTTATATGTGCAGCACGTAATAAATGCTTGACAACGTCCAGAAAGTAGAAAAAAGTATTGGATCACTGCACACAACAACGCACTTATATAGAATTTTACTAGCCTAGGATATAATATAGAAAGTTACGAGATAGAAGAATGCTTATGAAATATTTTTTCTTTTGTGTCGTGCTATCGATGACTTCCACAGAAGAATGCTTAATAATTATACATATAAATAATATTTAATATAAAGAAAATGCCATCACTATGCTTGTTAGAAACTTTAATTTGTACACTAAGGAGAGTCGAAACCAGGTCCGCGGGTAAACTGTACCCATCGCCTTGCCAGTAAACACCATTCCTTATACAAATCACGACTAAGCACACATTACCAAAAATGATGTCGGTGGTACATACACTAGTGCAGACAATGTATGTATGTATGTATGTATGTATGTATGTATGTATGTATGTATGTATGTATGTATGTATGTATGTATGTATGTATGTATATATATATATATATATATATATATATATATATATATATATATATATATATATATATATATATATATATAGAGAGAGAGAGAGAGAGAGAGAGAGAGAGAGAGAGAGATAGATAGATAGATAGATAGATAGATAGATAGATAGATAGATAGATAGAGACGCGGCACACACGTGCACCTTCACCAACACTAGTGCGATAATAGCATAGTTTAATCATTCAGATTTCACGCCGTCTCTGATTCACACCATTGCATATATCTAGATAACAGCACAGGAAACGAGACGATTGTGTAATTATTGCATATTGCCTTACCTATGTATCTGTCTTTTTAAAGATAAAATATTAGGCTGTCTGGCATTGCCCATTTCATAGGAGGAATCTTAGGGTTTAAGAATTCTTAAATATCTGGAATGTGTGGGGTTATCTTAAATATGTTAATTTATCATCATCATCATCATCATCATCATCATCATCATCAGTCTATGAAAATGTATGAAGCCGCTAAGACGAACGTCACAAACGTAGTCCATTTAGCAAAATTATCCCACTACAGTACTAAGATCACGGAGAGTTACAGCTGCAAAGAGCTCTTCGAGATAACTAACAAGCTAATGTCAAGGAACAAATGTACACCACTTCCAACTACATTCTCTCCAGCAGACCTTCCAGACCTATTTGCAAATTTCTTCCGTGACAAAGTAAAAACCATCAGAGATTAGCTTGACAACACAATTTAAATTGACTCGTCACCTTACAGTTATGATACAGAAGTTCAGAGACGACCATTATGAGCATTTCAACCTGTCTCTTTTGATTTAGTACGGACAATCATGATGTGAACTTGATCCAATTCCGACATCACTGCTACTTGAGTGCTCAGATCCATTATTACCATCACTAACAGATGTTATTAATACCTATCTCTCATCTGAGGAATTCCCATCATTTTTCAAAACTGCCGTCGTAAAGCCTCTGCTGAAGAAACCAACACTTAAGCTTAACGATTTAAAGATCTACCGCCCAGTCTCTAATCTCCCATTCATATCAAAATCTTATAAAAAGTTGTTCTAACCCAAATTGTATCTCATTTGAATTCAAACAGTCTTTTTAGCAATGTACATTCTGCATATCGCCCTTGCCACAGTACTGAAACTACTGTTCTGAAAGTATTTAATGACATTCTTTCTGCTTTGGATAGTGGAAAGACTACAGTCCTTACACTCCTTGATTTGTCTGCAGCATTCGACACAATAGACCATGCTATATTACTTCACCGTCTCCAGCACGTATTTGGCATTCAGAATATAGCCTTACAGTGGTTCAAGTCCTACTTAGTGAACATGACACAAATTGTATCTGCAAATGGAGTACGTTCCAGCCCAGTTGATCTATGTTGTAGTGTTCCACAGGGGTCTGTTTTTGGACCTGTTCTCTTAATTCTATACACTCAGCCGCTCTCAAGTGTCATAGATCATCACCCAGTGTCCCAACAATTGTACGCTGATGACACCCAAATATACAAGTCTAGGCACCCAACTGAAGTTGATACTGCCATCCATGGAGTAGAGAGATGCATTTCGGATGTGAAATCATGGATGACATGTAACAAGCTGCAGATGAATGATGATAAAACTGAGGCTATTCTGATCACAACACAAAGACCTTCTCATTCACATCCGTTACCTCAGACAATAAACATCAGCAACACGAACATTAAGTTCTCACAGTCAGTACGAAATTTAGGTGTTACTCTAGAAAGTTCTCTCGCATTGCACCAACATGTCATGAACATATGCAAGACTGCATATCTTGAACTGAAACGCATCAGTTCCATTCCCAAATATCTTTCAGTTGATGCCACTAAAACACTTGTGTTCATTAGTACTTTCAAGACTGGACTATGGTAACTCAATTCTGTCTGGTTCGTCACAATATCTACTCCAGAAACTTCAAAAAGTTCAAAACACAGCTGCTCTGATCATTTTCAGAGTACCTCGATCAGAGTACACCTCACCACAGCTCTGTACCCTACACTGGCTATCCATTCGATACAGAATCAAACACAAAATTTGTTCTCTGTGCTATGTTTACTGACAGACTCCAGTCCAACATACCTATCCGGCCTCACCCATGTGTATAAACCAGCAAGATACTTATGCTCCTCTTCTGACAATCGTATACTCATTGTTCCCTATGAAAACTATGAAAACGAAGTCTTATGGACAACGTTCTTTTGCATACCAGAGCCTGGCGATGTGGAACGAATTGCCTATTGAAATTAGACACAAAAACACAGTGGTCTATTTTAAGAGTGCTCTTAAAACTCACCTTTTTCGACTGCAGGAACGAACTTAGAGACCTAATAATGTCTTGTATCTTTATGTTTTCAGCATGCTTTTATGTTTTCCAATTTCGTGGTTTTTGTTATTTGTTTTTCTCTAGTGAAGTTATAGATGTTGTAAAGCGCTTTGAGCTTTTGAAGATTAGGCGCTATACAAAGTCCTCATTATTATTATTATTATTATTATTATTATTATTATTATTATTATTAGTAGTAGTAGTAGTAGTAGTAGTAGTAGTAGTAGTAGTAGTAGTAGTAGTAGTATCATCATCATCATCATCATCATCATCAGTCTCTTGAGCTAGTGTAGTCCTCGAGGCACGTTGCTGTTTTTCATCAGATCAGTTCCATACACTTGGTTCAATCATGTCCCATTTCTTGTGTCTCCGCAAAACGTTTCCTGGTTCATTCAGTGACGTTGTCTGTCCACTTTTTTCTGTCTACCGCTTCTTTTGTCATCCTGGACGCTTCCCTGCAGTACTGTTGTGGATAGACTGTTGGCTTTAGTGGCTTGGCCATAATATTTTAGCTTTCTCTTTTGGACGGTGGTGAGGAGGTCTTTATATTGGCCTACTTTTTGTGCCTGATGGTGGTTACGCACTTTTTCATTTGTGATGTGGTCCGTGTAAGAGATGCCAAGGATAGTTCTGTATCATCTCATTTCAAGTGCCTATATTATTCATTGTAATTCTGCTGTCTGGGTCCAGGCCTCACATGAATACAGAAAGATTGAGATGAATAGGGCTCTCAATAGTCTGATTTTAGTGTGTCTTGGGCAAAAGTCGTCTGGCAGAGCCCATTACTCTCCAGACCAAGGAGTTGCCAGAAGGGGATGTAGTGCATCGTAGGGTCTCCACTCAGGTTTTTCATATAGGGTTTACTCCCTTATCATTTGGCTAACCAAAGCCGACCTGCAAGGCAGAAGGAGACTCGTGTATTGGCGGGTGCGTCCATTTTCAGAGCAGACACTACCCAAATAAAGTATCTGCCACTGCCCAAGAATTTGTGAATTATTGGAGTCCTTTTTTGTTGCAAGGTATCCTCGACAAAAGCTTAAATAAATTTATGCGTACATTTCCAACTAACTATTAGATATATTTTAATAGTTATAAATTCCCTTTTCAGAATTATACTGTTGATATGTCCAAAAGCATGACGTTTGAGTTTGTTTAATACATTACAAACAGTGATGTGTCTGCCTGTGGGATATGGAATGTCAGTAATTTAGTATTCACACATGTCCAAAAGCATTTCGATGTCCCACCGTTTATTTCATATTTATACTGTTAAATCAATTGGTCAATTTATAGTATTCTGATAAAAACTAGCCATAGCTCGGCGCTTAATCATCGTCAGCGTAAAGTTGTTTAATATATATTATTCTTTGCACTGCCCTTCAAGCGTTTCTGTGTTACAGCTAGGAAATGTTTGGTTTTTAAACATTTGGAATCATGTACATTGTTTTTGTTATTTCCACCACCATCTCCACTGGCCAGTAATCAGAACGTCACTTTCCTTTCACCAATGAGACATCATCGTGTAGCTCGCACATTTAACAGTTTAGAATATGATTTGTGGAGACAGAAATTTTCTGAAATAACGCCTTTTGTATGTACAAGTAGATAAAATAACTTCCAACAAGCCCTATAAGACCTACATTAAAGGCAACGGCTTCGATCATGCTTTATGTCACTGGTCAGTTTCGTTGCTGTGGTGTTTTGTGTCCATATTGAAAGCCGCTTAAACCCTGTACACTTTTCAATATGGTTACAACACAGCACGGCAAAGAAGGTCACTAGCTTATAGTTTACGCTTTAGTAAATTCGGAATATCGACTCAGTGAACGCTTTACAATTACATGGCATTATGAGACCTTGTAGCCAAAATGTCACAGAAGCAGGATGTTCCAATGAATCTACATTCAAGACGTAGATATGACAGAGATGCTTGGATCTTACAGGAATACATGTATGAAAGCGTAGATCCGACAGGAAAACATTAACGTGTACCTCATTTGGACAGAGATGCGTGCCATTTTTATCAATCACTGTGTAAGAATGAGCCACAGTGTTGATTGGAATGGCATGTTAAGCCTGTCGCTGGCACCAGATGAACCAGGTTCAAGACCTTGATCTTCGGCGTTCTTCCAAGACCATATTGCACAAGATGAACACATTTATCTTCAACGGTCTTCCAGAAACCAGATCAGACAAGAAAAAAACAATATTTCAACGCACTTTGAAACCAGATAAGCCACGATTAAGGCCTTTGTCTTCAACAAACTTCCAGGCCCAGATCAGACAATGAAAAGGCAATTGTCTTCAACATACTTCCAGAGACATGTAAACATCGTCAGGACTCAAGTTCCGGTTGAGCTGGTAAGGTGCGCGCTTCAAAACGAAGAATCTCCGTAGTAGTTTCAATTTTCACGACTTTCGTTAGATTTGCATTTCTACTTAGTAAAGAAACTTGTCTATAAATGAAGCAAAACGTACATGTTACACTCCATGAATCTAAATTTATAACATATATAGGTATATGTATTTCTTTAAATTACACAAGTTTGTATGTATCTGTTTCTTTGTGTATGTAAAGAAATTTTATATAAAAAGTCCGTGCCTATTCCTTCTACTGCCCAACTGCCAGTTCATTTCTCGATTCCAATTTGAAAATGTTGAAGAATCACATATCTTAACCAGGGTGTTGCTCTTTCCATTACAAAATGGAATATTACACAAGAGAACAATTGTGTCGTTAAATTAATCTTGTACATTGTACATGCCGGTCATGTGCTCCCTTCGACTTGAGAATGTCAACAAACTTTCATTGCAGACTGTTACGTGCTTAGGCTCGAATAAACAGTAACATAGAAAGAGCGAAAATAACAAGCTTGTAAAAACTTAATAAATAATTTATTAAGTACAAATATTTTCCAGAAAAGAAAAATATTTCGAATCCCAGCAAGGTATCCAAGATGGAAAACGATGTCACTTGATGAAGTCAGTTCTTGGTAATAAAATTCTATGAGCACAATTCTTTTCCAGATAAATAACAAAATAAATCCTCTTGAATCCAAACGAATTGAAATAATTTCCAATACAAGGTAATTTAAAATAACTCAAAACGACACAACTTAATATTCTAACAACCCAAGTTCTACTAAATAGTTCGCTCCAAAACATAATTTATATACCTGTTTTTACGTAAACAAGAAAGGGGTCACGTGATCTTCTAGAATCTTTTAGAACAAATTTACGTTAAAAAAAAAACACGTACACACCATATGATCCAACTAAAAATTGAAAGATGTTTATATAAAGCTCCATAATGTTCTTTTAACCAACCAATCATTTTAAAACCTTGTTTACAACTCTGAAGCCAGGTCAGAAAAGAGGTCAACACCTGGTGTTTATTCTGTAAAGTACAGATCACCTCCCCCCCCCCCCCCCCAATGAACGAATCTTAAACTTAAGATGCCAAATTTGAATCTAACAAACAAACAAGTTAAAAAATAAATGACTTGAATCAATTACAAGACATTGTTCCGAAGCAAAACTGTCTCTGACATGACTTTGGTTAATTTTCGTGCACATGAACAGTTACCTCGATTTGCACGGAATGAAATGCATAGCCTTGTACGTCTACTCGTGCAGAAAAGCCTGGAATTAAAAGTACACACATGCCACTTATTTGGTGTAGTTTTGGTTCTTAGAGAGTTTTTCCAATTCCAAGGAATTCATATATATACATTTTAAAGTAACTTTTCCCAAGAATGAATTTTGTTTTCAATTACATGATAAAGCGCTTATATTTTAAAATTTATTTTCTTGTTTGCCTCTCTCTCTCTCTCTCTCTCTCTCTCTCTCTCTCTCTCTCTCTCAAGTATCTATTTTCCTTTATGATTATTTATTTGGTCAAGGGGATTTCACATACAAGGTAGATGTTTTAGCGCATCAAACTTAAAAATGATTTTACGGTAGCTTTTTTATCGAATAGTACAAAACATCAAAGAGGACATGGCGATTAGTCTCTCGAAAGTCAAGAGTCAAACGCCAGGCGTGTATGTTTGTTTATGTGTGTGCGCGCGCGCGCGCGCGCGCGTGTGTGTGTGTGTGTGTGTGTGTGTGTGTGTGTGTGTGAGTGTGCTTGATTTGGATTTGTTACGTAGCTTTAACAAGTTTTCAATCATATCGCTTCTATATCTGCAATGCGACAGTTTATAGTGATGTCTAGCACTATGGCATGATACCGCAGACATATAGTATGACGGCCCACCCAGTCACATTATCCTGACAAAAGGTCGACCAGACCTAACACTAACCTCTTAATACTGCTCGCACAGCGAGGCAGCTGTTAGTACCATTTTTTTGTCTTTGGTATGACTCTGCCGGGGTTTAGAACCCGCGACCTTCCGCATTCGAGAAGGGCGTTCTAACCAAGTAGCCACCGTAACGGTCACGTGTTATGTAATTTTAATTCATATGACCTCTTGAAATTTGACTATCATCGAATCTGAGACAGTTAAACATCAGTTATCCTAAATTCATCCTAAAATTAATAGGTACCTTGATATTCTACCTGAAGGTCAGAATTTTGCACAAGATACAAGAGACATTGCTAAGAGTTTGCCACAAACTTCATTTCCTGAGGGTGGACATTTCCGTCCTTAATTGAGGATAGTTTTGGCCTGATTATTGTAATGTTCTTTTAGATGTTTCCTTGAGTTCTGGACCTAGGCTTACTTTTGCTTAGACATTTCTTGAAGCGAACATGCTTACAATACTTTTTATAATTTTCCATTTATTTTTTCAGGAAATGATTTTGCGACACAGGTCGAGTGGGCACGTATATAACTTTTATAAACAAAATCTTCATTCCTGTTTCAGACCAGTCTTTGAGAATCAGAATTGGTAGTTGTACTCGTATATAATTTAAGAGGAATTATTTATTTTAATTATTCATTGGAATTACAACATGATCCAACCTTTTGGAATTAAAGACTACTTTGGGATTATTGAGAACTCATTCAAAGACATTCTGCTTTATATCATTATGCTATATGAAGCCATTCAAGGCTACTGGAATTCGTTCAGAACATTCCATGAATGAATAGTTGGATTTAAAGTGAAACCGGCCACTAGGGTCATATGTTCACTATTTTGCACTGTCATTTATTTACATGGCAGTGATTTAATTTATCCAGGAAGATGGAGTGGTGCCACATCTTCCTGGCGTTTATGCGCACAGAGTACGCTATTTAATTTGGTCGTCATATCATACCCATAAAAAGGGGCTAATAATATGAATGTTAGACCTGGGTGAGTGGGAACAGACCCATCACGCACTCAACCTATCAACCAATCGAAAGTACGTACGCTTATTTAAAATTCAATCCAGTTTTTCTAGTGGATTTCCCTATGCCAAAATTGTTTAAGCCACCGATGCAATTCATCAATTGGTAGAGTTGAAAAATTAAAGAACATTCCATACTTTTGAACTTGCGAAAGAACATTTAGAATTATTTGGGATTGAATTAATAATAATGTGTCTTTCTAATTTTCGCTTTGTATTCAATGGCAATACAATTTTATTTTATTTTAATAAACTTGGTGTTAAGTCTTGAATGGCTTCATGTAGCACATAATTAAAGAATAATTTAAAATAAATAATTTTGTCTCAAATTGTAAAGGTTGATTTGGACAATGTTTACGGATTTATGTCTGCAGTTTTCAGAATGTTTCATGTTTCAAGATGGTCGCCAGTTCATATAAGACGACCCACATTTCAGGACCAGCGTTGTCAGCAAATGTTGAGAGAGAACTGGGTGCTTTGAAGGGAGCACTCAATGACGATGATCAATACACGGTGGAAGATATTTATATTATCATTGATTTGTCAGTGTTTCTAATACATTGAAGAATCCTTCTAGTATAGACATTTTGTGCATGATATGCCTCGCATTTCTTGACCAGTGATAGAAACTGACCAGAGTCTTTTGAATGTAATTGTCACAGATGATGAACCATTGATTTATCATTGTGCAGCAGACCTAAGAGAAAATAATATTTTTTTTATAGGAGAAAAGAAGCAAAGAAAACGAATTACTGGTCGTATAGTGAACATGTGATATACTCACTGAACAAATTTGACGTTGCGATTTTACAACGGAAAAGCAAGTGTCTCGGCAAGATACCCGTGCTGTGTGGAAAGCAAGTTGTCAAGCATAAATTTACATGTCTTGGGAGCATAAATACATCAGATGGAGACATACTACGGGGAGGGTTTTTGTAACCCCACAGATCTCGCTTTAGGTATAACTGGACATTTTTGGCACATTTTTGTCCGAAAATGACCTATTGCAGAAAAATGATAATAATATTACATTAAAGATACAAATGAAAACTAACTAATGATTTTTGTTGAAAGGATGCTTGTAAGATTCTGACTGAGGTATTAAAGTTAATTCCTTATGCAACTAGTGGCTTTTATACTGAACCAACACTGCCACCAACCCCTCTTTTTACAGGAAGGAGCTATTTGGAAAATATTTTCCTGTGATAGACAACTAAAAGAATCAGTATGTGCCATATGCATGAATAAAGTTCACTAGCACTGTAACAAATTAGCATACTTTTCATCACCCCTCAACCATCTAGATTTTTTTTTATATTTACCTCAGTAGCAGACACATGTAAATACGTAAGCCAAGTCGACTGCTCATTTGAAGCCCAAGTTACGCATTTGATCTCCAATGCTAGTCTAACTGTGACAGGCAGTCACCAACAAGTCAATCTATGTCCAAGCCTAACTCAAAGTAATTCTAAACCACATTACAAATTTTGCTTATGTGCAGAGGCGTAGCAAGGGGAGGGCAGGGGGTACATATGTCTCCGGGCGCCAAGGTACAGGGGCGCCAAAATGAGGCTTACAACGTTACATTATAATAAGTAAACAAAGGTAATAAATCGGTCGAAAGATCAATGTGATTAAACGGGGAGGGGGAGGGGGCGCCAATTTTATAGATCGTCCCCGGGCGCAAAATATCATAGCTACGCCTCTGCTAATGTGTAAACTGAACAATGCTAGGATTGTGATAATTAGGCTCATGCCTTCTACCTTAAATATTAGGGAGGTGTCCAAATACGAAACTATGCAGTGAGAGCTTAGCCGTTGCCGGTGGAGGAGGTAATTCTAAAATGAGAGCAAGATAAGAAAATATATGGTTTTGAATTCTAAAACAATGAATAGTGCAAGGAGGACACATTGAGGGAATACGCTGAAAAATAAATTTCTTGTGCACCATTACCGCTAGGTTTTATAGACCAGCGACCAGAGCGCAGGATTAGCTGTAAACCTTGTATACAACGACACATGTTTTGTTATCTAGCAAACGAGCACACAGGCTTTAAAATTGCATCAAATATTTATGCGTTTTCAACACGATATAAAAGTAGTTTTCGCAATTTGTTACAATGATCTTTTTATAATCATTCTATGACCATAAAAATAAGTACGCAAATTGCATTTTAATCTTTCAAAATGTAATGTTTCGAACACAAGGCAAGCGAACATTAAGGGCTTTATCTTTACAATGACACCGTTTTTTTTCTTCTTCAGATTCTTCGAAGCAACATACCCAGTTGCGCTCTATGGTAAATATTATTTAAAGTCTAGAAACGCGTTAAAATTACAATTATTAAACAAAATGTGTCGAGTCTTATAGTATTTTGTTTTGTTTCTTTTGAAAATACTTGTAGATTAGTAATTTCACTGGGGGTGAGTACATTTGTTTCTAAAAATTTTAAGCAAAATATATTTAACTATATCTTGATCTTGAAATTAAATATTTGGATCCAGAACCAGTGTGTTGTGGGACAAACTGTTGTATAAATCGACTTTACACACTGATACCACAAAATGTATTCGAAAGGTTTACCTGCAGTATTAACAAGAAAAATGGAATGATCATGACTTAAAAACCGTTCACAAAAATTACGTGCATAAATTTAATAATCGCAATTTCTAACGACACTCTCTCTCTCTCTCTTTCTCTCTCTCTCTCTCTCTCTCTCTCTCTCTCTCTCTCTCTCTCTCTCTCTCATGGCTAGAATGATCTATGACTAAAAAGATCCTAAGTTCATGTACAATCTGTAATACATGTTAGAGAATTTTAAACCCGATTAATCTCTGCCCTTGAATTTTAGCTCCACAACATCTACACAATAACAAGTTATCATTCGTCATTTCCTGACAGCTATTTGAGAAAGAGCCGTGACTATTGATTTAAGAGATAACCTTTGACATTCCAGGCCCAATGGCCAGCAGTTTTTGCGTCATTGTGAACTGAATTGACGTAATGATCCGGCAAAATATAATCCTAGCTAACAACAAAGAGCTCATAAAAATAAAATGTATACATTTCTTCGACAAGAACCAAAATCGATAATTAAATAACCGGAAATCACATCATTCCGTGTTGATGTTTGTGAATTAACTCTAATTTACATGTCCGATATAATTAAGGTAAACAGTTTGCAAAGTTTTTGTCAAATGTCTTCTCTTGTATATCGATTAAGGTGTTGAATTTTAAAACTTTTGTCCCAGCGCATGATTGTAATTTTACTATAAAGCTGCATTTTTTTTCCCTGTCTGATATAAGACCCTCGGGTAACGAAATTCAGCTACACCCCTGCTGACAGTATACATTCGGAATAATCTTAAGCAGTTATATTTAACCAAAGATTAGGGAAACTGTTTTTAATAACTCCTTATTGTCCGCGTTCATAAACACTGTCAAATTTTCATTCAAATGAGGTTAAAGAGATGAAACGTATTTAAATGTCCTCGCCCAAAAATAAAATGTGCGAACAGCTGACGGCAATACATTTTCTAACTTGTCATGGGATTGCATTTTCCTGATGGAGTGGCACAAAGCAACAGTGGAGTCCAATACTAACCGGAAGGGCGATATCTGATTCCCAATGCGATGGGGGCAAAGCCTAAAAATAAAGCTCACGCAGTAGTTCACAAGACTTCAGTCGACATTTTTCTGACAGTATAATCACTTATCATGACCACCAACAGCACTAACTTTCTTCAAAGATCTGGAAGATAAGGAAAGATTTATTCGGTTTTGGTTAATACTTTTTTCACTGACGTGTAATTATCCCTGACCCTACAGTTGAATGTAATTTTGTTTTTATTGTTTTGCTTAAGTAATGCACTTTGTCAATGAAAAAGCAAATAAATATAATTTCCTATCTGTGATAAACTTGAAATGAGATTGTGTCTCAAATAATAATAATAATAATAATAATAATAATAATAATAATAATAATAATAATAAAAAGAAGAAGCAGAAGAAATAAGAAAATAATTAAATAAAAATAACAAACAGGCCACAAGATCTGACACAATAGAGAGAGAGAGAGAGAGAGAGAGAGAGAGAGAGAGAGAGATCTTAAACTATGTAACACAAAAAGGGAAAACAGCAAGCTTAGTAAAATTAACAAATAATTTATGTCTCTGTGTTACAAAAAGAAAATTTAAGAAACCAAATAACTCTTGACATAGTTTGGCCTCACAAGCGTTGCAGAAAGTTTGCAACACTACCGAAATACTCGTCCCCGTAAGGGTACCCGATGTATCTATCTGGTCTCACATATTTCCTGATACAGAAGGAGCACAACACTCAAACTTGGCCACATCCTCCATGTGTAGCTCTGACTGAGCTGCGAGTCATTTTTGGCAGTGGGGCAGAATATTGCATTTTTCCTGGGCAACAAATGTGTTATGTACAGTTATTGTATACATCCACCAAGAATGAGACGAGTTAAAATTGTGTTTATACCACACAGACTAAATACAATCCAGTACCTTTTCCCATTGTTTAGAGAATATTGAAGATCCAATTGTTTTTAGTTCTTCAGACCTTCTTTCCAGCAGCGAGACTTGAAATTATACTTCCCACATCAATGGTACAATCATTTAAAATACACTCCTCACAGAAAGAAAGGTATTATGAAGGAACAACGTGCTAGACAAAACATGCACCAGAGGTGAAACTAATCGTGAAATGTTATAAACGCCAAGGTAAAACAAAATAATGGAGCAAATTAAAAACGAAAATAAAACAATATACCACAGATGCAAAACTTGTGTAAAGAAATGAGTTTTAACTTGTATTGTAACAGAGACAATGAAAACCTGGAAAGATAAATCTATAGAGAAATGACTTCCGAATGTTGAATAACAGTAAATAGAAGCAGAATTTGTTTGCACAAGAAAATCAATTTTATAATAAATTCTCATTCAAAATAATACATTTCCTATTTAATTTTTTTAAAAAAAACAAAGAAAATTATATAGGAAAGATATAGTGTAGTACGTTATCCTTTATCTGAAATCCGATTGCAAGTCATGCATTCGTCGCTTCACCTTACCTATGTTGGCATATTTAACATTTAACAGATTAACATTTGCTCAAACTCGCAAATTTAAAATGCAAGATCTTAAACATTATGACAACAATTATTTCTTTGAAATGTCAAGGTGTCACACGAGATTCTAGCAAACTCGGCTAAACAAGGCAGTGTTGGTGGTAAGATCGGGCTATGAAAGTTCCTATTCGCATGCAGTGCATGACATTTTTTCAAAGGAGCACCCAAAACTCAATAAAAATCTTCATGTTATTTTCGCTCGATTAGGTGGTGTCAAATAACAATTAACAATTAAATTTTATCTGCAAGAATTTAAAAATTAAAAAAAAAACAGCACGAGAGATAGCTCTTCAAGGAAAAACTAAATACAGTATCGAAAATAAGTCGAAACATACAAATGTAAAAAAAAAAAAGAAGAGACTATTGGGAAATCGACTCCTGCTGACATTTGGCCACAACCGCTATAAAAAGCAACTAACCAGACTAATTATCGTATTAGGCATTATTACTGCTACTAACTGCAACAATTAGTTGACCATCATTACGTGTATTTTGAATTTTGTCAAAGAATGAGTTCCTTGTGGTCTGAAGAGCATGAATATGAGATGCAGTCCTACAACGAGGTGAAGTTATAAAATACAAACACATGTATCTGTGTGTGTGTGTGTGTGTGTGAGAGAGAGAGAGAGAGAGAGAGAGAGAGAGAGAGAGAGAGAGAGAGAGGGGGGGGGGGGGGTTAATGCCGTTTTTCAGCACAAGATAGGCAGCACATGGCGGCCAGTATTAATGGTGGAGGACAAACCTACGCAGCCAGAGGTGCGGTTAAGGTCGTTAAAATAGATATCGCTATGAGAGCAAATGTAGCACGCTTCTCTTTGAATTCTCGGATCAAATTGTGTCACATTTTTCGATTTCACAAATGCTGTCAAAATTTGATTGAAAACCTAGTTTCGTCTGTCAGATGTCACTCTATATCAGCTTCTATGCTTTTAACACTCTGAAATATTGTTGTACAAGCAATTTGTTTCGGGCTGTTTGATGTACTTGATCAATTTTCAGGTTTTATTTTAAGGTTGGTGTTCTTTATCAATTTTCAGTTTGTATTTTAAAACTGTTTTCTCCATATGGTCTTGTATTTCAATGATGGAAATTTCATTTTAATGTCCTCTTTGCACGAGAAGTGTACTGTGGAAATCTAGATATCAATAATCGGTGTTTCATTATCAAAACTCGCACATTTTGCTCTGAAAATTAAAGTAGATTTTTACATACTCAAAATTAAATATTACTACTCAAATGGAATATACAAAGAAATAAACGGTAGAATTGTGAAAGGGGTAGGAAGAACTGGATATCAAAAAGGGGTCGGAAGAAACAGATGTCACATAAATAAAGCAGATATCTGAAATCTTTGTAAAAGCTGCTAAAATTTCTAAAATCGTTTTCAGATGTTATCATCTATACAATTATAACATTGATTCTTATATTGTTCCTATTGACATAGATAATAGAATAACCGGAAAGATTTTTGTGGTGTAAACTCCATGTGGCTTATGTATTATTTTTGATGGTTCGCAAGAGTTGCTAGCTTCAGGATGGGATCGTGAACTTAATATCCAGCTAGCATAATATATTTATCCTCGCACCTTTTCTTGTCTTATTTACCTCCTATCTTAAAGGTTTTATTTTATAAAATGACCATTATTGTTTAATAGTAGAACTAAGCGAGTTCACGATATTATACTGTGTGCCGCCATATTTGATGTGACGTCACGAGTCAAAAGGGAAGGTAATCACTATAAACTTTGGCATGTGAAATCATTGTTTTATAGTTATTTAAGCATGATAAATTCCACATAAAACAAAAATTGGATTAGTTTTACAGTTTATCTCAGTATATAAATTAAAAACCATGCAGATGCATATTCCTAAAGATAGCTTACATGCAATGACTGGTTCATGTCTTCTTAAAAGTATGTAAAAACACATAGCTGTTACATGGAATAACATTTATATTTGTTAGATATTGATGTAAGACCATGCAAATGGGAACCCTTAATTACAGAGTATGGTTCACGTAGTGGTACCATTATATTTCTACTCATATGACGAATGAGTTGAACATTATGACAGTACATGTATTTTATTGTTGCTATACTGGTGAGATATTTTTATTTATCATGGATGTATACCATTAAAATTTCTAAAACTGCCATTCCGTCTTTTTTTATGTGTGCATATTTTATGTGTGCATATTCTATAGAATGGTTCCTCTTGACTTTTAGTGTCTTTTGCAAATAGTTGAACAAAATCGAATTTATCCTAAGCTTGAAGTCTCGAAAGGAAGATACTCATCAAGTCTGTTACTTTTCTTATACCATGGTACACAAGAAGAAATCTAAATTTAATGTAATTACTTGGTTTTGGTAATAGTGACAGAGAACCTGTCAATTCTGGAATTCATCTTTAGGATGGACTTTACTATTCAATATTTGTTACATTGATAATGTCATCACTAATTGGCGGCAGATTAATTGGAAGTGTTTCCTTCCAACGTTTGAACATTTCAAGTCGGTTGAAGGCTCCTTCCACGTGAATCTAAAGATATGCAACTTTTTTTTGGTTGACATCACTTGAGGCCACTTGCTCCTTACCCCGTACTCCAGGGAGAATGGTAAGGCCAGCACGGCGTAGCAATAGTTCGTCGTTAATTGAGACTGCCAAAACTAGGTGATGTGGATCTAGCAAATTAACAAAGCCTGACTCGACAACAATATCTTTATCTGCTACCCTCCTACCCCATTCTTCAGATACGTAACTTATCATACCTAATGAAGTTATTTCAACAAGAAATTTTTACAGTGTTTTGCTTTTTGTACTCAATGTCACTGCCGGTATATACAGCTCTCTGGGTTGCTCAATAAATATATCCATAAAATCTATGATGACCCTTGTACGTGCGTATTTATGTTTTTAATGTCTTTGGAATATTAAGCATAACCACATCCTTTGGGGGAAATTGGACAAAGCTTTAAATTTATCTAACAAAAATTTAATCCAGATATTAATAATCAGAGAGTATAATAGTTCAGATATGCTAAATTTATATGCTAAACCTTGACTTTTGGGTCCTAAAAGAAGTTTCATTAAAACAAGGACAAGTGCATCCTTTGCTGATAGAATTCGCTTCTTGTCGCTCCTCAGTTTACAGATGGAAGGTGTACCTCTATGTTAACAGAATGTGATATCTTATTACCCTTCCAGTAATATCAAAATATCAGCACCAGACGAAAGAAAGCCATATTGAAAATAAAAAAGTAGTTTTGTCGTGAATACTGCTGTAAAATCTGAGTTTTCTTGATCAATCTGTAAGTACCTGTACTCCAATGAACCACGTAATGTATGGGGTGGGGGTGTCTTAGTTTTTGTGTTAAGGGATTGATTGTTTTATCTTTCATTCCATAGTTATCACAATTCTGAACTTCATAACTGTGATCAAACTGCTGTATATTTTCATGATATTCAGTTTGAACACCGATATTTGGGATTGGTGTTGTGTCAGTCTGCACTTCTACATCTCTGTGAATATCAGATGAACTTGCATGATTCTGGCACATACTAATGTTTTCTGCATTCTCAAGATCTGCTCCAGATTGAACATTGGCTATCTTTCTTTTTTGTGCTAACTGCTGTTCCAAATTTGGATCAATTCTACAAAACACTCCTCGTGCAGATTTTATTTTGTCATGCCCCATAAGTAAATCAGGATCTGGGTTATCTTAGGTGGGGCGTCGTGCTTGAAATGCTTATTACATACCATATCCTCTGGTTTTGGAGTCCATGTCTTTTTACTTCACTGGTGATATGTCCTACCGATGTTTGATATCCATTTTTCCCCTCCTTTCAGGATATTTCATCTCCGTTGGAAATGGACCCAGTTTAAAAGGGAATTTACATTTACAAAACATCATTTTTCACAAGTTCAAGTTCACAATATTCAGTATGCCAATCCTGTATGTGTTGTTTTAATGCTGCATCCCATAACTGCACATCTTTGACTGATTGGCATGCTGCTTTCTGTAAATAAACAGAAAAATGAATGTTCCTAGAAATTCATAAGAAGAAGAAAAGCTCACATACTGGTGTTGACATTGCAAGACTCTAGTTATTAATATACGTTAATATATATTGTCTCCCTCTTAATAAATGGCGCACATATCAGCATATCGTACATGTCTGTAATATCACGCAGTTTTATACCATGGCCGAGTTGTAGATGGGCCATCTTTTTTTTTTTTTTTACCTCTGCCTTCCTACAGTGATCAAGACATTGAAACTTGTTCATTATTTAAAAGGAGATTGACATTTTAAAGTCGGAGAAAATTTACCTGTGATTTGATATGTTTCTTTATCTTTTGCACCACGATGGACGGGCACAGGTCGACACGATATATTACAAACTTGAAAACAGAGTACTCTCGTGTCAATGCCAAAAGAAATTGACATATAGCCTGTTTACTGGCATAAGTTTAGGCTTGCCTCATCAGAGACTTTTATCAGCAAATAATGTCTTAACTTGTACCTAATCAGAGAGTAAAACATTCTTACCTGATTGAAGTGCTACTTATCGCCGTGCTAAATATATGTATGTCCTATGTCCTACTGACGTTTAACCCGAAAACAGCTGTGAAATTCCTGTGCATGCGAAGAAATTGTCCGTGAACTAAGTAGGACAGTTCCAGTTGCCTAAGTGGTTAGAGCGTCCGCCTCGGATTCGGGAGGTTGCAGGTTCAAACCCCAGCAGAGTTATACTTATAAAAATGGTATTTCAAGCTGTCTCGCTTGGTGCTCAGCACTAAGAGGTCGCTGTTTAGGACTGGTCGACCTGGTATCAGGATAATGTGACAGGATGGGACATGATGCTAGATGTCTGCAGCATGATGCCCCAGTCCTAGCCATCAGAATAAACTGCCACACTGAAGAAATCATAGCGATATATTACTGAAACAAATTGTTAAAGCTATGTTAAAAATCACACACACCCAAAACTAAATAGCCTGCTCGGTTGTGATACTCCATCATTGTCGTCAATACGCATACAAGTGGCATAATTAGCTTTGCCTCGATTAGAGTGATAATACATTTCCTTTGATTACCGGCGAATGAAACTCGTGTATTGACGGAATAATCCAGGCTGATTGTGCTGTGCATGGCTCGTATTGAGAAATAAAACCGAATGGTGCGTAACAGCTGGAAATTGTGCAAAAGGAATTTTATTCGCAACACATTAACAAACGATTGCTGTATTTTGTAGCATATTTGAGCAGCATTAAAAAAATGGACCGCACACAAAGAAAAGCTACATATTATTACGATATATTTGTTTCAACTAAACAATCTCTCTCTCTCTCTCTCTCTCTCTCTCTCTCTCTCTCTCTCTCTCTCTCTCTTATCCGTTTCCTTTTGGATCCTTCACTGGTCAAGGGATTACACATACAACGTAGTTTTGGAAAAAAGAAGGTATATTCATTATCCACCCTCAAATTTTCTCACACAACCATGCAAAAGGACACACACACACACACACACACACACACACACACACACACACACATATACATACATACATACATACATACATACATACATACATACATACATACATACATACATACATACATACATACATACATACATACATACATACATACATACATATAGGAAAGAAAAATCCAGAACGGAGTTATCTTTAATTTAAAAACGTTTTAGAATAACAGTCCTATATAGGAAGGAGTGGCTACTTTCACCCACATCAGCAGGGGCACATTTTAGGTATCGGGTGGAAGGTTTGAATTAATTATTTATATAAAACAGGTTAGATAGTTCTAATTCGTTCGGTGCAGAAATCGAATCAGCCGCGAGTAACAGCAACTATGCCTAGTTCTCACGCACTCGCAAAGCCATGCTCTGAACTCCAAAATAACGGGAAGGAACAAAGTCGATGGTAAGGACTCGATGTGCATACGAACTCATTCTCTAGGCAAACGGAAATAAACAGTTACATACACAAACCCACTGTATTTCTATCGACACATTTAAGATACATACAATAAATTAAACTTATAAATCAACATTTATAACATCAAATAATGAACTTCACCAACTTTTTTTGTTTTTCGTTTCCATTTATTTTGTTAAATCTAACGTTGGTTTTAATATATATATATATATATATATATATATATATATATATATATATATATATATATATATATATATATATAAGAAGCTGTTTTTCTACTATTTTAGTAACAAAATCCGATGTGACTGGCAGATCGCCATAAGTCACACGATAATTTTTTAACAGTGGCGGAAAATAAATTGTTGGTCTAAAGTCCAGTAATATAAATAAGTAGTTAAATGAAGTCTAATTTGGGAGTTTGCATTGTCAAGTTATAAGCCTTGTCAGCACATTTGTATTAACTTTTATATCAGATAATTTGTATTAACTTTTATATCAGATTACACAACGATAGATAGGAAGATTTTGTTTGTTTTAGGGTTTAACGCCATTTTTTCAGCACACGATAGGTTATACATGGCGGCCAGTATTTTTGGTGGAGGAAGAACCCGGGAAAACCCCCAGAAAGAGCCACGAGAATCTACTGGCAAGTTTTTTCACATAACTACATTAGCCGAATCTTAGACTCGAACAGAGGCAGAGGTGAGACGGCAGTGATCTGTAACGGAAAGCGCTTTAGACCACTCGGGCAATCGTGGCCCCTCAGATAGGATGAAAAGTAGCACCTAATCCCAAAGAACAATATTGTAGGTTCGTAACGAAAGCTTAAAATTAACACCGCCTGTAGGCGGCAAAGGGAGGCAGTGGACAACAGTTATTGCCTCATTGTCTATATAATATAGATATACAAAGACAGAGGTTCTTCTTCGGATATGATGAATTCTGGAGTAGGCTTATATTCATAACGTTAATGTGATGTAGGAAAGTGAAACGTGTATACAGCCTGCACCCAAAATATCAACAGTACCGCTTAACGAAACGCGTCTATTCAAACTGTTAGACATCTTAAGGTAGAGAAATAAAAATTTAAATTTAAATTTAAACAAAGTTAAGCATGAAAGGCTTTGAAACTTTTAAGATGAGTTTACTTTTCATTTGACTCTGTACTGATAGTCTGTTTGCATGCCTGAAAATAGCCACTATTCAACGGAACACTACGCAGGAGGTTAAAAAAACGTGTCATTTGAAATCCCCGGATGTTCTTAGTGCCATTGCTAGAGACTTCCAGTATACACAGGTGCGTCACTTTATTTTGCCACGAATGGCCACAACGATTACATGTGTTTTTGGCTATTACTGGTTGCGCAGTGTTAAGAATAGGGGCCGACCGAAACTAAAGTTCTGGTTTAGGCTGAAAACGAAACCAGACCGAAAGTTATAAATTGACTTTCGGCCCAAACCGAAAGTTTAACTACACCTTCGGCCGAAACCGAAACCAAAAGATAAACCGAAGTTACCGAACACAGGATTCATTAAATAGGCCTGGATCATGATGCAATGCTACACTATTTAAAAACGAATCTAGAAGTAACCATTCAGAGCCTGCAGTAAGAGGACTTCGCTTAATGTCAGATTGCCTAGCGCCGACTGACCGGCCTACAAGCAGAGTAATAGACGCAGCACTAGCGTTGCATTCTAAAAGTTAAAATAGATCTTCGGCTGATGACCAAAGTCAATATTAGTTTCGGCCGAAACCGGAAGCTAACTTTTTGGCTTCGGCCGAAACAGAAAGTGGCCATTTGCCAACCTTCGGCGTTGAAACCGAAACCAAATTTTGGTCGGCCTCTCGTTAGGAGCGACAAATACGTGCATGTTTATCAGAGGTCATTTGTACAATTTCCCAAATATCAAATAATTAAGTCGATATGGTTTAAATAGATGGGGCATAATGCCAATCGAGAGTTGCATGCATAACGTTATTCAGCAACTTTCGAAAATCCCGCTATTCAGTTTAAGTTAGATTACGGGTGTTTCTCTGCGCCTAATCTCTCTAAAGTTCGTTTAGAAATCCACAGTTTCCCTTAAATTTGATCTCTTTATTTTCTTTGGGTTGGAATAGGGAATGTGAGTCGGTACTGATATGGTTACCTCAGTTTGTTCATATACCAATATAATTAACTAAATATGCCAACTATTAACATTAGTCTGTGCATATATGATATAATTACCTCTGAGCACGTACGGTGCATGTACTAATATGATTACCTCAATCTGTGCAGATGCTGATATAATTACCTCCGTCTTTCGGCAGTATAAAACCTTTTTGTAAAAACAAATGTCATTAAGTTCAGCAATATATAAATATAAATAATTTCAGTAACGTAATACTGAAAGTTTGAAGCATGATAAAATAGTGTTTTTAAAAAATAAAACACACCATCTATTTTTATGCATCACTTTGTTGACTGCGTTATCATTGACGGAGGCTTCAAGTGATGTTTGCTCAGTCAGATAAGATCCTCAGACTTTATTCCTAAAGCCTACTTAAAGCAACATTTTTTGTTCTTGATGGAATCATTTCTCTTTCAAACTTTAATTTCATGCTCAGGTCTTATTACACAAACATGTATGCATATATGTTGTTCGTCCGTCAATTTGACGAGGACCTCTCTAATCATCCGATGGCGTGTGCAGGTGGCTGATGAGACAAACCCTTGCACGAAATTTTCGTTTTCATAAGGTGGTCTGTTCAGCAGTCAGCGCCACACAAGGACTTGGTCACACGCACGTCCTGCTTGTCCCTTTTCCTGACAATTGTGTAGTCGATGAGCTTCCAGTGCTTAGAGCGTGGATGCATCCATGACGTTACGGGTAGGGAGGTGAAAGAATGTATTGGTGATCATCAGGTCATGCTCGATGGAAGTCTGGTGCAAAAGTAGACTTAGGTTGACCCACTCCTTGCTTTCCTAGCAATGTGATGTCATCCTACTCTTGTATTGAAATTGCCAAGAATGACGAGCTTATCTGCCAGTGGAATAAGAGCAATGACGGAGTGAAGATTCTCAAAGAAGTTTACCTTCACTTCATCTGGGTTGGTCATGGTTAGAGCATAGCAACTTATGATGGTACTTTGCAATTCTTCCAGACAAGACGTGTGTGTTTCATGGTCATGAGTCTGTAGTTTACTCCCTTGGGAGGTCCAACCAATTTTTCAATCAGTGCAGTCTTCACTGCAGAGCCGACACCAGCCTCACGGTGTTCTGCACTACCTTGGCCGCTCCAAAAGAAAATATATCAGGAACCTCTTTCACAGAGTTCGCCTTCTCCTGCAAGCCGGGTCTCGCTCAAGGCAACAATGTCCACATTGTTTCTAGCGAGTTCATTTCTTATTAGGGCGGTTATCCTCTGGGATCTTTCAGCTTTGTCTCTGTCCAGTAAGGTGCGCATATTCCATGTGCCAAGTGAAAGGAACAATCCTCATTTGTTTTGTATTTTGACTGCAGGATTAGGGTCCCCGCCAGCCACAGTATGCTGGCTAGGGACGTTTGGAGCCGGCACTATTTAGGGCACCTTTTCTAGCCCCTTCCTTATGCCAAGGAGGTGATCAGTGCAATCCTTAAAAGGGTTGATTAGTCGCTCATTGGGCTGCCGGACTCCACTGCTGCACCATGTCAGTGGTGAATGACCATAATGGCCTGCACCACCTGTGCGCAGGTTTGATGCTACGGCTGCCAGTGTACCCACACCTGCCACTTCGCAGCTTGCCTGTCACCACAGGACTTTAGTGGGTGATGATTTGGGATGGGTGGATGACAAGAATGACTTGCGTGGTTACTTTGTTTAAAGCGATGAAAAGTTGCGCAGTTTGTCGACCTCACTCTCTAGCCCAAAACCAACGGGGTCCAGCAGTACGAGGCGGCCGGAGGCAAAGTTGAGTGCAGTGGATGACTAGGATATCCTACGTGTCTCGTCGTGCACATAGCGCTCCACGGCGCTTTGCTGAGAATCGCCTTTCTGCCCGTTGACCTGCTGGTGGTTCCTTTGAGCAGGCTGCCGAATCCAGTCTTCGCATGCTAGGTAGACAAAGCCTAACTCACCGAGGGTTTACGATCCGTCGGCTTACCTCATTTTGGTTTAGCCGGCAAGTCGAGAACGTTTTCCGGGATGTGGCTGGTGCGCATGCCACAGCTTCTTTGAACCACAGGCGAGAGCTGAGTGCCAAGTGGGGACCAAAGGTGGGCGAGCTAACCCTGAAGGAGTACGACTGATTATCCAGCTAGAGGTTTCACCCTCCTTTGACACCCCATTATATATATATATATATATATATATATATATATATATATATATATATATATATATATTTGTATGTAACTTTTTTTCACTCCAGGTATCTCTGGTGTTCTTAACAGTTAACTATTCATTGTTTTTTATCCTACATTGTTGTTTGAGAAATATATATGAGCACTAAGTATGCTAAATGCAAGAATCAAAGCCAGAGAGATTTCACATGGCTCTTGTATAGCATGTACATCATGTGCGCCAGTTGGTCAGATAATACATAGTCAACGTGACAATTAAAGAACGGAGAGTACTGATATTATGAGCAGTCCATTTGTACTGAGACTGACGGGCGTCATTACATCTGTGGAAATGGAGAAGCTGTGACTAACCGTCTAAATCATCTCTGGAGTTACAGTTGCGTCGCTGGATACAGCAAGCAAGGACAAATTTCATTAGTTTTCGCCACGTTTTCCCGTTGTTTTTTTTTGGGGGGTCTTCTGTTTTAGATGATAGTTGCGACCTCTTATATCAGAGCATGGTCATCGAACCTACTGGTCCCGACAATCGGTTTATAGATGACTTGAATAAGCCATGCCGTCAATCCGCAACTCGTTTTTGATACAGTATTGGCTTCAAACCGTACCATCCTACCCTCTATCCCTAATGTTCAGTGCCGTATTGCTGCAGTTACATATAGTCCTTTACTTCGTCAGGTTGAGCCATGGAACATTGACATATTACCGGGGATCTCATTGATGGATCCGTGCGTCTGCCCAAATTACAATTCCACCTACAGTAAATCCCTCAGCACTGTTGTCCGTATGTGTGTGATTTGGATTTTTGACATTGTAAGGCCGAGTGGTCTAAAGCGCTCTACGTAACGGATCACTGCCATCTCACCTCCATCTGCGTAAGAAAGCTTGCTGGTAGCTTCTCGTGGATCGGTGGTTCTTTCTGGGGTTATCTAGCGTTCTTCCGTCGCCATTAATACTGGTCGCCATGTATAGACTATTGTGTGCTAAGAAATGGCGTTAAACCCTACAATAACAACATTTTTCAGTCTGCAGTGTGGACGTTTATAGTGATGTCTAGCACTGGCACATCATGCTGAAGAATGTAGCATGATGTGCCACAAAATCACATCATCCTGACAACTGGCCGGCCAGTCATAGCACCGTTCTCTTAATGATGAGCGCCAAGCAAGGCAGCTATTAGTACCATTTTTGTGTAAGTGTTTGATATAACTATGCCGGGGATCGAACCCACGACCTTCCGCATCTGAGGCGGACGTTCTAATCACTAGTCCACCAGAGCGATCTGTATTTCATGCCCTATACATCCGTGATGGCTGTTTCCGATTTCAACAAGCCGTCCGTACGGATTTGACAACTATATTCTTCGAATACGGCGATCCATTTACTCTCGACTTACTCTGTTGGACGTTACTGTAGCAGCTGTAGAGATCGTCTATGCCTCCGGGAATTTATTATATAGAAATCGACCAGGACGACTCGCACACTGAACGTTGCGATACGCCTGATGGTGGTTTATGCTCAGATGTCATCACAGGAGGAAATAGTGGAATTAATGGGGTGTTGCCGAACTCAGAATGTTCGCCATCCCATCCATTCTACATCGATACATAGGGGCATGGACCTCTGTTGCTTTTGGCAACGAAGAAGTCTGTCATTATTTCTGTTTTTTCGCAGGGGTTGGAAAAATAAGAAATTGACAAGAGTCTATTTGCCAAGATATTTGAACTAGGCAAATGCAAAGCATCGAAATTCCTCCAAATTACATACCGAGAAAATTGTTATCAGTTTCGGGCTGTCTCTGCAGGCTTGAAGATAACTCAGTGGGTCTTTACTAAACTTTTGCAATATGTTGCACTATGCTGTATCCCTAATCCACACGACTACACCCACTTGCACGGCGGCTATTTGAAGTCAAAGGACAGAATCCTCTCATAGCCCTTTTAAATCATTTAAGATTATTGATCAACTGGGAAGTCAGACCTTTTTTCCATTCCATCAGTTTGTCTATATGCGTATGGTTATTCACACACACACACACACACACATACACACACACACACACACACACACACACACACACCTCAACCTGGCACGTCTTCACAACCCTCAATTTGTCCGAATCGTCTTTCTCGCAGACCCCATTTCTAACAGGAAATTTATCACAACCAGTGGGTTTCTGCACTACTCTGATTGTTTTATGCAACAGCGGATTTTATTCCGTTCGATCCCCTCTGCACGTACCGTTTGTAGATGACCATACAATCTCAAGGGAACCACTCTCCTATGCCGCTCGATTACATGACAAATGTAATGAGCCAGATAATTTCATTCTTAGACAAGTGGCACAACCATGGTTGGCTCACGACGAGACTTCATATAAAACAGTCACAACTGGATGTTACCATATGTGCAAAAGTAAACGCCTGTTATTTCCTAGCTGTTATTGGGTGTTGACACTGTCTACGACCAATGGAGTTCGGATGACACAAGTCTCTTTTGAGACAACACCTATCATCAGATCCTTTAATATTTGGAGTGACTTTCTTCAAAACACGATCGTGCTAATCATACCAGGCAACACGGTTGGCTGATTCTCTGTTAAGAAGGGGACAATTGAACATAAAGAATGGTTCCTCTACCCGTCGGTCTTTCATCAGATTTGTCATCAATGGGGACGTCCGATGATCGATTATTGTAGTAGGTAATATGCACGGCATACCCTAACGCATCACTAGAATCGAGCCATCTCGTGAAGATTTTTGCACAGGAGATAAAAAAAAATCTATGCGATCGTTGCTTTTGACGTCTTATATGTATCAATGATATCGCCGAGCTCATGTCCCTCAGAACACACAGAGAAATCGTGCAGGTGGTTTTTCTTTCTGAATCGTCTCCAACCCCTGAGCAAAGTGTTGGGTTTCAAAAAATCATGGGAGCTGCAACGTAATTTCAATGTATGACAAATAGATCAATTAAGATGTGGGTGCACATAACGAATTAGATGCAAACACATTTGATATATTACAAAACTAAAGCTGCAATACAAGTGCAGAAAACGCAGTTACCTTTTTAAATGACGAAGCCACCAGTTTAAAAAAAAGAAACCCACGACTTGTTATTGTTTCATTATAAATTCAAGTTATTTCCCGTTGCATTACAAGAATTGTATTCACATACTTACTTCCCTTGAACCAATGTATGCTTATCTAGGGACACTATCTCTCTCTCTCTCTCTCTCTCTCTCTCTCTCTCTCTCTCTCTCTCTCTCTATATATATATATATATATATATATATATGAAATTTGAACTGGCACAGGCTTTGTTGACAGATATAATCTAGAAAAAGGAAATATTACTTAAAGAAGATAATAAAATATTTTTCCAGTCAATAAATTTCTCTAAATCAAGTATCTAGCTCAGACTCAGTCCGATTCAGTAACCTGTCATCTGCTTACCAAATGAAAATAACTGGCACTTCTAGGCCATTGGAAATAATCAAGGTTAATACATTAGCAATGTAAATATGGCTAAAATGCAATGTTATAGAACGAGAGGTGATAAAAAATAATCGAACAAGATGTGCTCATAAAACTTTAAAATAAACAAGGATGTTATTGATGCTAAGCATACTAAGTATGGATTAGGTACAGTAAGTCTCTTTACTTTTGTGTGATTAAGTACTGTATGCCTATTGGAAGTCCTCTTTACCATGTGTGATTAAGTACTGTATGCCTATTGGAAGTCTCACTTTACCATGTTTGATTAAGTACTGTATGCATATTGGAATTCCTCTTTACTATGTGTGATTAAGTACTGTATGCCTATTGGAAGTCCTTTTTACAATGTGTGATTAAGTACTGTATGCCTATTGGAAGTCCTCTTTACCAAGTGTGATTAAGTACTATATGCATATTGGAAGTCCTCTTTACCATGTGTGATTAAGTACTATATGCCTGTTGGAAGTCCTCTTTACTATGTGTGATTAAGTACTATATGCCTGTTGGAAGTCCTCTTTACTATGTGTGATTATGTACTGTATGCCTATTGGAAGTCTCACTTTACCATGTGTGATTAATTACTGTATTCATATTGGAAGTCCTCTTTACTATGTGTGATTAAGTACTATATGCCTATTGGAAGTCCTCTTTCCTATGTGTGATTATGTACTGTATGCCTATTGGAAGCCTCACTTTACCATGTGTGATTAAGTCCTATATGCCTATTGGAAATCTCACTCTACAATGTGTGATTAATATATGCCTATTGGAAGTCCTCTTTACCATGTGTGATTATGTACTGTATGCCTATTGGAAGTCTCACTTTACCACGTGTGATTCAGTACTGTATGCCTATTGGAAATTTCCCTTTACTATGTGTGATTGAGTACTGTATGTGTATTGGAAGTCCTCTTTTCTATATGCAATTAAGTAATGTAGGTCTATTGGAAGGCTCCTTTTACTATGTTTGATTATGCACTGTAGGTCTAATGGTGGTCCTCTCTTTACTATGTGCAATGAAGGATCAAGTACTGTAGGTCTACTGGAAGTCCATTTTTACTATGTGTGAGTCTATTTAAAGTCCTCTTTAATATGTGTGATTAAGTAATGTAGGTCTGTTGGAAGTCTCCCCTTATTATGTATGATTAAGTACTTTAGGTCTACTGGAAGTCCATGTTTCTATGTTTGATTAAGTACTGTTGGTATATTGGAAGTCCTCTTTACTATGTGTGATTAGGTAATGTAGGTCTATTGGAAGTCTCCCTTTACTATATGTGGTTAAGTACTGTAGGTCTATTGGAAATCTCCCTTTACAATGCGTGATTAAGTACTGTAGGTCTATTGGAAATCTCACTTTACCATGTGTGATTAAGTACTGTAGGTCTATTGGAAATCTCCCTTTACAATGTGTGATTAAGTACTGTAGGTCTATTGGAAATCTCCCTTTACAATGTGTGATTAAGTACTGTAGGTCTATTGGAAATCTCACTTTACCATGTGTGATTAAGTACTGTATGTCTATTGGAAATCTCCCTTTACAATGTGTGATTAAGTACTGTAGGTCTATTGGAAATCTCACTTTACAATGTGTGATTAAGTACTGTAGATCTATTGGAAATCTCACTTTAACATGTGTGATTAAGTACTGTAGTTCTATTGGAACTTTACAATGTGGACTGGAGACTAGACAGTTATTAATTAGTTTCGTTTTAATTTTCAGTTTGGATTAATAAAAATGTATATTACATGTATAGCAGTTTACTGACTTTATAACTGCTTATGTAAAATGTGGCAATTACATCTTAAAGGTTTTATATCTATGTGGTGGGACACTGAAGGTATATTGTTATGTCAATACAAATCATTGGACATGAAAAATACTGTTACATTTTTTCATGTCCCAAGACTTGCATTCTGTATGATACAGTATTATTAGTGAAATATAGTAAAACTAGGATAGAGAACTTCATAGAAGAAATTATCAACAATCAAAATACACAAAAATGGGGGAAAAAACAGCACTATTTTTTGCATGTATTTCCTTCAAATAATAATATACAAACTTATCTATAATCTTATAAATTTAGAACTGTAGTTTTTATAACATACTTAAGTTTTATTATAATAAAACATTATAATCATAACATATGAATAGAAGAAAACAAACTGTGTTCCCAATGTCAGAGTTCAGAAAATACTGTTTACAATATTTTGTCCTAAACAGGTTCCTAGAATTGATTATCACTCTACTCACCAAAAAGAATTTCCATGAAATGAAGATAAGATCATTTCTTCTCCTTTGCTGATGAGTAAAACCATCTAATGTTATGAGAATTTAAAATGAGACATAATAGCAAACATATTGGATGTAATACCAGCCTCATTTTCAGGAGGTAAGTTGCCCATCCTGCATGTGTTATCACATGGCCTGTCCCATCTTAAGCCAAAAGTCCACCCATAGTCAGGTCTTCGTTTTATACTCCAAATCAACTTACTGGTATATACGGATTATGTCACTGAAATTTTATCAACTTATATGTGGATTACGGGACCCTGTATGGTATTAAAACTGCTCTATAATCAAAAACAGGTTACATAGAAGTATAAAAAAAAATTTAATTACTATGTCAATAAATTTGTTATAAACTAATACAAATGCATTTTTATTTACAAGTTTTGTCATTATTTAATTTGAATTCTGTGTATTTATTCTTATTTCTCAAACATGAAATGAAAGGAAACAATTGCCGGTAAAGAAAAAAAAAATGGGTCACATAGCACACTTGTCTTAAGGTCTATACTCTATAGTGTACTGTACTTATTCAAAGCATAATGTTTGTTCCTAGAAAAAGATATGAAATAATTTTGTTTTATTCATCCTCTTTAACCATACCTCATTGTTCATAATCATATTTTAGCAACTGGTCCAATGATATTTGATTTTGCAGTATACTGTTGGACACATGTGAGCAATTACCGGCATACCTTTTTTGTTGATCGCATTGATCTCACAAAGGTATGTAATTTATATTAACTCAAGAATTTCTATGATTATTTATAAAGTACCGTAGATTATGCTTTACTTCAATTCACACATGTCTTACATAGCAGCTTTCAAGCTGAAAGTTGTAAAGTTCACAGAAGTGAAATGTGGAAGTATGGCTGCTCATATAAAATAAGGTGTCAGTGAAAAATGTGTCCGGGACTGGCATAAAGCCAAGGTTGCATTATGCACTACAAAAAACAAAGAAAGCAAATAATGGCTGCAAAGCAAGATGGATTAATATTGAGGATAAATTAGAAGAATATCTCTTGACATAATGCACTGCATGTTGTGGAATGAAATGGAGAAAGACAATAATGAGAACATTTCCAATGATCTGAGTCCTGAGATAGCCGCCATATTTCATTCCGATATGGAAGACGAAGACTTCGAGGGATTTTCAGACACTGGAGATGATTAAATGAATATTAATCATTGTTTTCTTAATTAGAATGTGGAACAGGTCTACTACAGGTAATAAAATGAATTATAACATCGATGTACTTTCAACTATAATTGACATGTTTAATAATAAACATTATAAAACTGTTCATTTGTGTAAATTTGATACTGCATTTCACAGATAAGTGAAAGTATAATAAAAAGTATTTTTATTTATTTTTCGTTTGTTACTTTCTTGTTTTCTGTTTCCTTATTTTCTTCACATTTCTAATTTCCATTGGATAGCCTCATTTCCATATTGTTAGCCTCACTGAGTTTATCTCATCTGTTGAATCTTGCACTCAAGACTGGTTTCAACTGGAATAGTCAGGTTAAGGCTTTAGACCTTTAATTAACATATACATAGCATGCACAGCCATGTGGCTCTTGTTGCAATGTATATCATAATTAAAACAAGCATGGCCTGTTGATCCAGCTGAGTCAATTTGATAACAGAATATAGCAGTGCCATGTACAGGAGTAAAATCACAAGCATGCTAGCATCAGTGATTTCACGATTACCGGTAATATGGAATATCATACAGTGATACCATTAATATTCATGAAACAAGACACTACTAGCGTAAAATATAAAGCCAAGTTATTGACCTAGCTTCATCTTATACTTTGAATTGATTTATATATGGATGAAGGATGGAAAATCTGCAAAATTGTTAAATTCAACTTGTACTCCACATTGACATATAGGTCGAAAAATACAGCATTTGTCTAGCTATGAATTTACAGAACGAATGAGTTCATGGCAACCTAATAGAAAAATGAGACAGCAAAATCCAAATAAAAATTTGAATAATATATTTCAATGAATATGCACACAGTAATTTGGGACAAAAATAGAAAGATATATAAGACTTCTGCTTAAATCCACATGGGATTGAATGTGAAAAATAAAAGAGTGACAAAGATAAAATGATTGAGATTACACTGGCATACTGCAATGATATCAGTTTGTTGCCTATGTACATCCACTAGAATCAATGTGCAATTTTTATTTTTGTACAGGAAAGTGTCAAACTTTCATGAATCTGCAGAAAAAAGACAAATTCTTAACACATATTTTGGTGCAGAATTGTTCATCCTTAAATAACAAAATAGCTTTCTACAATTAGACTGAAGTTTGTGGGGAATATTTCAAAGAACATTATCAATGCGATTAAAATATAAACTTTACATATTTCTGAAGCTGATATATTTTACTTTGATTAGATGTTCAACAACAATCAACTCGAGGCAACTTTATTACAACAAAGCATAAGAAAAAGATGAAGAAGTGAAAAATACATCAACTATATTAAACTTGTTTATAAGTGAAGTTCAAGTGTAAAATGCACAGACCCAGAGCTGATGGATTATTGTGCACCAGCAGATGTGTGTCTATGCAGTTTGCCAGGAGGAATCAGCTGATCTGCTGTCCCATAATGCACCAGGAGAACTGTGTCTAGCAGTTGATCAGGAGGAACATAGACCCTGACCTGCTATCACAAAATGCACAAGTAGATCTGGGTCCATAGAGTTTGTCCAGGGCCACAAACTGGATTTGTGGGTCCTAGGAAAAGTTTTCTATATATTACAAAAAACAATTTGCATGGTGGGTGGGGCCTGTGACTTTTGTAGGCCCCCATAATTTTGTCCAAGCATTTCTACTCTGTCTGCAGCCCTATGGGTTTTAGTAGTATCCAGTGGAACATACACCCTGATCTGCTGTCACATAATGTACCAGAAGATTGGCATCTATACAGTGTGTCTGGCATTATAAATTAAATCATAATTGTGAATAATAACAGTACAAAAAATTGAATGTGATCATGAAGTCTTATTGAAGTAAATGCCAAATACATACCAAAGCTTTAATGCATGCTTGTGATCTTCTTTGGATTAAAAAAATAAAGCATCGTAAAATTGTGATAATAACAATTAGGGTGATGTATAATATATAATATATGCTTTGGTACAATAGTATTGCTTAGGCAAAATGCATATGGTTTAAACAATAAAAAACAAACATAACATACCAGCAGAAACCAGTATACTGTGCAATAAATACATTGCCTGCAAGAACACCACATCAATTTTAGCTGTCTTAACTGTCATCACTTTAAAGATTCATACAACTCTGGAAATGTAAACGTCAAGAACATAAAAGGCAAGAACATTTTAAAGACTTTCCCAGAGTTTGTTAGATAAAATGCAACTTTTTTTTATGATATACTTCTTATATTACAAATAATGTAATCATTATGAACCTATTTTCTTTTCCTGTATTCTCAGTAAAACAGAGTTATGTGGTCTTTAGCAAACACTGTCTTTATTTAAGTTGAGCTACCGTAGTCATTTCAATTCATCTCATTTTTCTTTATTCTTTACATTCTCTAATAAATCTGTCAAAATTGTTTTAATATAAACAAAGAAGAGAAAGTAAACAAAATAACCAATCAATCAACAGACCTTAAAAAAGCTGTACACTGGCATTGTGTTAACAATGTTAACTCCCCTTGAATGGATAACACCACTGCCACAGTACTGTAAATTTTGTTGTAGTAAAATTCTGCCTGGAGATAACCATACATTTGATAACTTTATCAAACTTGATACAGATTTTATGATTCTGATATTAACTCTGATGAGACTCTGGTTCAAATCAGAAGATTTTATATCACATGCCGAAGAAACAGCTTGGAGGATTCTTTACCTTCGGTGACTAAACACAAGACCAATGATGTTAGAAAGCAGCATATAAGCAGATGTAATAATATACAAAATGATATTACAATGCAACATGTCTGTGCTACTACATTTTGTCTGTTTCTTCAACTTTGTTCTTGATGGTATCTCAATGCAGAAAATAACAGCAACAAGTCAATCTTATTTTGTATTAATCCATGGAGACGAGAGTAAAAAAAAATTGTCATGTCAACAATTTATTCTGAAACAGCACAAGTTGCCAGAAGTGTGGTAGACAATCTAGTTAATTAACAAGATTCTCAAAGAATAAACAAGTAATGTAATTGGGAGCAATTATAATTCACAGTAAGTAATATATTTTTGATAAATGAAGAAATACAAATCAGAGTAAAAATTAAGAAATTCAGAGTAAACAATATAGTTAGAGCAATTAAGTAATATACTGTATTTACCGAATATGTTAGGACATTATAAAATTAAAAATATTTCCTGTCCCAGAACTTATGGTGAAACATTTTTTCACTTTGGTCATATGTCCCAAGACTTGATAAATAAAAAAAATGTGCTGCTATTGTGCTCACCCTGCCCTGCCCCCCCCCCCCAGCGCATTGCAATAAAAGCTTTAAAAAATATTCATGTACCAAAAGAATGGATTGTAGGTAGGTAGGAAAAGAGTTGTGTTAATTAGATGCTGCTGTAGTGGTGTAAAGAGTTTTTTCTCAAGTGCAGTTTTATATTTTTAAAATAACATTTTAGTTGGAGTGCAGTTTCCAACATGTAATTTTCAAGTGATTTAAAAGGTGTCCCACAACCTATGACTTAAAAAAAACCCAACAACAATGTGTCCCAGAACATACAGTGCACACAACAATTATATTTCAAATTACTTTATGGTGTCCCAAAAAATAAGGTGTCCCAATATATACAGTAAATACGGCAATTCAGAATCAGAAAGTAATATAATATATAGTGAGTTAGCAAACATTATAATTTAGAGCCAGCAAGCATTATAATTTAGAGCAAGCAAGAAACCATATAACTAGTACATGTTTTGTTCAAAACACTGCTTTCAATGCAACATGTGTACAAGGATTTCACAAAGTTTCTACTCATTCATGAATACCATTGGTAAACAAGCAGGTAAAGGATCTAAACAAATTTAACAATAACAAGAAACAAGTGATGTCTGAGAGGTGATGCTGTGAACCATCAGAGCAAATGCATGGTCAGAAAAACTCTTCATGTACCTGACTTTAGAAATTAATGCTTTTTTTCTGTATCACTGTTAATGATGTCAAATTTACAAATTGGATGATCAAATTTACATGATAACCAAAAGTGCTCAGAACATTGTCAAATAATCAATCCACTTTTGTAATCTGATGTGTTATTAAATAATGATAATAGTCAATTGATAAGACATTTATCATGTGATAATCACATGACAAAATATGTTTTATGCGAGTCACATGACAAGATATTTATTACATGATAGTCACATGACAAAATATGTTTCATGCGAGTCACATGACAAGATATTTATTACATGATAGTCACATGACAAAATGTTTTATGCGAGTCACATGACAAGATATTTATTACATGATAGTCACATGACAAATCTGCATATGTTGAAGTCATATGATTAAACTGTGAATGAGTGAAATTGTTATCTGATTGGAATCTCAATAATGACTGAACTGCCATTTATCCAACTGATGTTGTCCAGTCATTCAAAATGACATCAGGAAGTAGGGTCATGTTATTCTATGCAGATTTACAAGTTGTCAAATATCAGATCTGATGTGGAAATATGCTGCACAGATTGGCAAAAGACCTCTTCAACTGACCGTAATTCAAGAACCACACGTGAAATTTATATTTGCACTAATGCATTGCAAACTGACCAATCTGCAATCATATTTAATAAAATTTCAATTTAAACAAAAATGCCATAAATAATAAAATCTGTGGGGATAATAATAAGCAGTGGTGAGTTATAATACAAAAAGATTGCCAGCACCTTAAACAGAAGAATTGTTAAGTGCCCAAAATAGTCCAACTCTGGCGAAGACTCATTTACTTTAAAAGAAGTCAAGAGAAGAGGAAGGAAAGAAAACCACCAGAAGTATGCAGACTGGGATTATACATGCTATTTTTATTGCATCTTTTAGAACAGAAAAATGGAGGATAACACTTAAAGAAGACATCAAATGGAGGATAACACTTAAAGACTTCAAATGGAGGATAACACTTAAAGAAGACTTCAAAAGGAGGATAACACTCAAAGAAGACTTCAAATGGAGGATAACACTTAAAGAAGACTTCAAAAGGAGGATAACACTCAAAGAAGACTTCAAATGGAGGATAACACTTAAAGAAGACTTCAAAAGGAGGATAACACTCAAAGAAGACTTCAAATGGAGGATAACACTTAAAGAAGACTTCAAATGGAGGATAACACTTAAAGAAGACTTCAAATGGAGGATAACACTTAAAGAAGACTTCAAATGGAGGATAACACTCAAAGACTTCAAATGAGCATTCATTTAAGCAAAATTGTTAAATCAGTTGAAGAATTTGAGCAGACAAATTAAAAAAAAGTATTACACTATGCCCTCAATAATAAAAAAAAGAAAACATGCATAAAAACATACAACTGATACACTTAATTGATACACTTTATGTAGAATAAGAATGAATGAGTTTGCCATCACCTATTTCTTTGTCACCAAAGATCATGATACATTTACAAGAAAACAGTAAACTGCATCAACCTTGACTGCTATAAAAACATTATATGTGTGTAAGAATGAAAATATAAACTTCAAAAGATACAATAAGAAATTTTTATGTAAATTCTTAATGAATACATTCAACTACAGGTTACTAATATATGTCACCACTGATACATTATTTTCTGTACAAGTCAATAATAATAATAATAATAATAATAATAATAATAATAATAATAATAATAATAATAATAATAAGTTTAAGGATTATAACAAAAGGCCCAAGTGGGCCTGAGATCACCCATCTGGCTGACATCTGTCTAACATCAAACTCTGGTTCAGTGAAATGTCTTCTAAAGTTGTTGATTGTACATGTTATGAAAAAAAAAGTTTCAGGGTTCTCTAATTTGAGTTGTTGTAGGGTTTAACACCATTTTTCAGCACATGATAGGCTATAAATGGCAGCCAGTATTAATGCTGGAGGAAGAACCCTGGAAACCCCCCCAGAAAGAACTACCAACCCACAAGAAGCTACTGGCAAAGCTTTCCCACATACCCACATTGGCTGAATCCGAGACTTGAACCCACACAGACAGAGGTGAGATGGCAGTGATCCATAAAGGAGAGTGCTTTAGACCACTCGGCCACTCAAGGCCCCTCCAATTTGAGTATCTTCATCCATATCTGGCAACAATAATTTCACTAATACCAAAAGGTCTCCGATGACAGAAAATTTAGTGGCAAAATTAGTCAAATTCCGAGGGTGGGGGGAGTAGTAATGGCAAACATATTTGATGGCAGAACAGCATTGTTTGTATTGTTCTGAAAGGCATTAAAGCAAAAACACTGTCTGATTTGGTCAAAGCTAGTTAATCATGTTATTAAAGTCATAAAATGTTGTTCTATTTTCAGTTGTAACAGTCTATTTCATGGCAGTCTTCTGTACAAAACTAGCAGTCATTTTTGCCTAAATGCTTTCTGTAAAACCAGGTAAAATTCTGTTGAGTGGGTTTAGAAAATATTTTCCATTTTTGATAATGATATTTGCAAATGAGCATCATCTGTATAAATCTAAAATACCAGACTGCATTTGGTGAAATTTTGTCAATTCTTGCTGGGCAGTTTCTATAAAGAAAATCTACATAATTTGTATCAGTCTGAAAAGTCTTAAAGCCAGGATGCTCTCTGCCATGTTTTGGTTGAAATTGGTATGGCAAGTTCTGAGTAGCAGAAATTAACAATTTCTGAAGGATGACATACTTTTATTATATTTTCAGTAATAGTGACCAAATTTGAAGGAGGATTGGCAGCATTTCTTTTACAATAATCAACAAGTGTCACACCAATGTTGCTTCTAAAGTATTTAATCAAATGTCCTGTTCAGTGTCTTTTGTAGAAGATGTTTAAATTTTTAAGTGTTAGTAATGGCTGGCATCATTTATACAAAGCTTGGCAGCACTTCATGCCAGGATACCTTTTCAATCAAATATGCTCAAACATGGATTCAAAAGCTTTTGAAAAGAAATTTAAAGCAACAGTTGTTGATTAGATTTCTAAAATGTAACAACTGTTGATGATGTATGACAAACACAAGGTCATGCCAAAGCTCACATGGCCACATTGCCTACTAAGCTAAAATAAGTAATACCAAAAAGTAACAGAAAGACTGGTACTAACAACATGCCAAAAAGTGTGTTTATGTTAAGAAAGAAGTCAAACTGTTTTACTGTAATGAATACAAGATTAAATTTTTTAAAAAATATGGTAAATATTGAATTCTAATATGTTAAACCCTTTGTCAGAAAAAAGTGTTTTGTAACAAATATAAAGGGTCCTTTTTTACATTATTACAAAACACTGTACACATGGAAAATATCTTCTACTGAGAGACAAATATTTATTGCAATATTACAATAATTCTTCCAACACTTTGTTTGAGATGTTTTAGGTTTGGTCAAAATTCCTCCAAGTAGGCCATTTTAAATCTTTAGAAAGACTTTTTAGTCACGGAATTAGATGTTGACTAATTGATACCAGCAGTATTGAAAGAGAACCATAGGCTCTAAGGTCTCCCTGATATGTATTTAATGACAGATCAGCATAATTTTATACAGATTTATCTTTTCCTGTTGCTATGCTACATGTCAAAATATAAGCCTTATGAAAGAGTTTTCACTTTTTCGTTTTTGTAATGGCTGTCATATGTGACATGGTATAATGCATTATTTCTTTTTATGTAAAATTTAATGGAGTTATTGTAAAGATACTCTTTTACAATTATTTTTTTTCCCCCAACAGGCCGAGTGTTTAAAAGGAAAGATCTCAACAATAAAATATATGATGTGATATGCAAAACACAATGCACGATGCACAATTTAAGGAGGGCTACAATGTAAGCTCACTTGACCTCAAAAGTAGTAAACAAACAAAATATTGCAGCTTTCATTCTTTTCTGATCAAAATGTGTCAGAAGATTTGCTTGGGTCCTGTATTTAATAACTTGGTTGATATTTGTAACATTGAAACAGAGTCAATTCTGCTGGACTGGCACAGTAGTTTTTTCTTGAAAACACATGTTGATGCATCTTTGTACAGAAAAACTTATCCTATGACTATTCCGCATCACAGTCTAGCTCCATTATGTCACTATAATTGCAACGGGAAACATCTCTGCCTTCTCAGCTGACCCTTAACCTCTATGCATCACCAGGAATATTGACAGGCACATCATTTATATCAACGTCATCTTCTCCTCGGGCAAGCTGGTGATTAAAAACAGATAGGTGTCATTAAAATTTTGAAACAAATCAAAACAGTCCAGTTTACATATTCATCTTCATTAATTGTCTTCAATAAGTTTATGTTCCATTTGCAAAGAGAAGAAATATGTACATGTACAGAAAATATTTTTGTAACAGATAGTAAGCCCTTCTTTGTATTAAAATATTGCTGTAAATACTTTCTGGAAAAACATTACCAGCCTTTAGGGTTTGAAAAACACACATATGAAAGGCTTCCTTAGGCTAAAAATGATAACAGAAAAAACTTGTATCATCCATATTTACTTATAAGTCAAGTCCAACTGAAAAGAATACGAACCCTAATCTGCCACTGCACAATGTGCCTGCAGATTGGAGTCTATATTGTTTATTCTCTTGATTACACATAACAAACTGCACAGACCCAGATCTGCTGGTGCATTATGTGACGACAGATTTGCGTCTGTACAGTTTGCAATTGAACTAGACATATAGATGAGTATATAAGGTATAAAAAGAGACTACCATTCTCTACATCATTTCTGTATCACTCATTTAGTTTTATTGCATTTGCTTGGTCTATATGACTATCACCAAAACAATCCATAAATAAAACACAGCCATTTTGTTTACCTTTCATCAGCAAGCTGATATTAGTAGTATTATCTGGCAAAGATTTTTGTTTGACAGTTCTATCTTTTCTAAAGTAGGTGACTACTTTGGGTTCACCTAGGCAGTAAGATGAAAGCTATCTATAACAAGAGTACCATGATTGTGTTTAATAGTGTGTGTGTGTGTGTGTGTGTGTGTGTGTGTGTGTGTGTGATTTGAATTTGTAACATAATTTTAACAATTCCTCAGTCTCATCATTACAATGTCTACAGTGTGGCAGTTTTCAGTGATGTCTAGCAATGGGGCATCATGAAGCAGACATATAGCATCATGTCCCACATGTCCCATCCAGTCATGTTATCCTGACACAGGGCCAACCAAACTAACACTAATCACTTAATGATGAGAGACAAGCCTGAGGCAGCTGTGAGCACAATACCATTTTATAAGTCTTTGTTATGACACTTGGCTGGAGTTTGAACCCATGACCTCCTACATCCAAACCAGATGATCCAACCATTTAGGTCATTGGAGCAGTTGGCATTAGAAGAACTTGGTTGATTCTGGATATCAATGACCAGTTTTAGACCAAATTTGATGTGCAGAAACCATGATTATCTTGTTAGATTTATCATGACCATGATCTTTTAATCTAGAACAAAGGTTATTATACAAAATCCAGTTTTCTTCTTTCAGCTTTTACCTTTAGCCCATAAATCAATAGGCTTCATTCTTGCCCAGAGATTAAGCCATATATAATCTATGGTGAATGTACATGACTGAAAACTGAAATGTTTGTGCAGAAACTAATTTTCTTTCTTTACCTAACTAGCCTTTGAAATTTGATACTTTTTTCAAATCAAAAATGACCTACTCATTCCAAGTCAAAACAATCAATAAAGTTTGCTCAGATATGTGAAATTGTACTCAAATCGTTTGGCTTCTTCAGTCAGTAACCTTGACCTTTGACCTATTAACTCGCAAATGTATAGGCTTCATCCTTTTTGCATGTACAAGCCATACTACAAATTATGATCCAGGACTGTGATCAAGAAAAAACATTATTCTTAAAAGTCCATATTTTTCAATCAGTGACCTTGACTTTTACCCCTAAAATCAAATGATCTCTTCTTAACCCAAAATAGGGGCCCCGAGTGGCCGAGTGGTCTAAAGCGCTCTCCGTTACGGATCACTGCCATCTCACCTCATTCTGCATTGGTTCAAGTCTCGGATCCGGTCAATGTGGGTATGTGAGAAAGCTTGCCAGTTGCTTCTCGTGGGTCGGTGGTTCTTTCCGGGGGGTTTCCCAGGTTCTTCCTCTCCCATTAATACTGGCTGCCATCTATAGCCTATCTTGTACTGAAAAATGGTGTTAAACCCTACTACAACTTAACCCAAAATCTAAGTTATTTACAAAATCATGGTAATGGATGAAGAACTTTAATTACTGTAAAGAAATTAAATAACTAGGGACCTGACAAAAGGACAGACATACAGAAAGATGGACATTATAACACTATATGCTCTGCCTCTTATAAGTGCTAATTTCTCATATGGTCTACAAATAACTAGGAATTTTAGGTCCATAAAACTGAAGCATCCTTCAGTCAATATTTGCTTTCTTGGTCCCTACTGTCTATGGAAAATATAAAGAATATTACCAGACTGTTTATTACCACCATGTGAGTCGGAATGCTCTTCTACCCAAACTCCAAATACCCCAAGATCTACATCCAAACCACCCAAATTCAATTCAAGAAGGAAGCATATTTCCTGTGGATGCTATTAAATGATATATAATACAACTAATCACTAAATGCCAGAAAGATATAAGTATGCTAAAAGCATAAAAAGCTTGATTATGGCTGCCTGGTGTACGCCTCAGCAAAAAATGACTTGCTGCATAAACTTGACCATATACAATACCAAGCACTCCGAATATGTACAATGACACTGCCAAATACCTCACTGGAAGAACTGCAAATCCTCACACGTGATCTCCCTTTGGAACTGAGATGAGAAAAACAAATGCTCAGATATGCAAGCAGCAACTCTGTCCATCTAGACACCAACCCAACCAAAACCATGATAAAAAAATGCAACATCACAATCAGCAAATTTATGGTTCTAAATCCCTCAGCAGCTAAGAAAGTCCACGCACTCAGTAACGAAACAAGACTAAACAAAATCCAAGCTGTACAATGGAGAATCAAGGACCCCACTCCTTGGAAAAACTGTTCACCCAAGATCAACCTATCTGCGCAAAACCTAGCTAAAAACACTAATTAATCCAGCTGCCACATTGGCAAGCATAGGAACTATCATTAACAATAACTATGTTAAATGCATCAAAATTTACACTGATGATTCTAAATCAAAAGAGATACACAGGACAGCAATGGTAGTTCCAAAACATCATATTGGATTCAGTGCATGTTTACCAGTCGATTGCTCAATTTATAATATGGAGTTCTGGGTCAAAAACCGAGCATGAAAAAAACTATGCTAGCCATTAGGGAGGTCAAAAAAACCCAGCAAACCATACAATTCCTACGGGTACCATCCCATATCAATCTATATGGCAATGAAAAAGCAGACCAAATGGCAAAAAGCAGCCTTCTGAGCAACAGCACATAACCAATTGCATACAGCACACACATGAACTATATGGACAAATATGATGAAGAATCAGCAATGAATGGCAACACCAATGGAACGACATTGTAAACGGTAGGCATCTGTACTTAATACCGTTTACGGCATCTGTACTTATTACAAAAAGAGGTTACAAGATGATTAAACAGAACACCAAAAGTCCTGGCAGCCACTGATGTACAGCCAATCCGAACAGGCAAAACTCTTTAAGAAACATCTCAACAAGGGTACCCCAACTATCAATTGCTCACATTGCCCTGAACTGGAAACATTAGTGAACATGTTCAACAGCTGTGATAAATACCGCCAATGTCTTTTATTCCAAAGGGAACACAAACCACTTGAATCCCCCACCACATACTCTTAACTACTAGACCAGAAATGTAATAAGAACCTAGAGACCACGTATCAGTAATATCAACCATTACCTCAAACTCATTAATAAACATCAAAACATTTAAATATAATCCTTAACATTAAACACTATTAATCATAGGGCACAAAGCAGTCAGGTAAAACTGCTAGCGAAAGTAACAGGCCCACGATTAATTATTAACATTGTTAATAATCTCAAAATTATTGAAACTATTCAAATTATTAGCATTCCTATCTCCATTATCTTCACTTACCTTTCCCCCTACATTACTAACTGGCCTGGCCAAAGCAAATCACATCACAAGTACGTATCCACTTTACCAGGCTGGAATGCAAACTGTAACGATTCGGTAAGACGTACCAACATCACAAAACTAGGCCCCACATTCATTTAAGAATATAAGGTGACCAATAGCCCAGTCAACAGGCCCACACACACAAGGTTGACTTAAATAGTTAACACCAACATAGGTCTCAAATATTACAACACAACACCACAAATCCACCACCTGGATGCTTCCCACTCACACAAACAACTCACCTAAGAGCACAATATATCTTCCCTTTCTAAATCAACCACATAAAAAACCGACTAAGACCAAATGACTACAACTCCTGCTTGCAGTAAGTCAACAATGCCTTCTGGACCAACTAAAACCTAGGAAAGCAGGAAACATCAAAAAAACATTGACAAAGAAGGAATACCAAACAACAGTAAATGAGAATAAACAGAAAACAGAAACAAAGAAGAACAATGAGAATCAGATGGAAGAGAGAGAGGAGGAGGCACCCCCTTTTCTTTTTATCTTTTCTAAGGTTCCTGTTCCTACTTTTATTTGGGGGGGGGGATGGCTGTACAACTGGTGATAGGAATCATACTAGCAAACACCATGGTGGACCCCTCACAGCGAAAAGCCTATGTTGCTCTAAGCTCCTCAACTAAGACTCCCATGGCCTTTATTTCACTCGAGCCTTTATTTTGGCTCGAAGACTGCTTCTGATGAAAGTTCTATCTCCACAACCTTATCTTGATCCTTTCATAACATCATCAAAATCAATAGCAAAAAACAAAGCATGACTCAAAACAAATTAGGAAAGCTTACTCCCAGATGATTGGTTTATTTTTATATGAGCAAACATACACTGTGTTCACTAAATTTCAAAGTATTCAAAAGATAATAAGCAAAATTACATGATTTGATCAATTTCTAGGGTGGTTTACACAATATTGGACCAGATTTTGTCCAATAGTACAACTAGACTGAATTTGACAATGCGTTCTGGAGTTCTAGGGCATACTGTCTTCCGCTGCACCCCTTGATGTTCTGCACCTCACAGGTCACCTGCCTTCTTGCTGCATCTGGACATGTTCATCAAAGGCTACATTAGCTCCTTAAAACGGCTCACAGCACTGACTAATTAATTATCCGGACCATCACAAATTAAATTGTCGCAAAAGCACCTGCGACGAATGACCACTACCATTTTAAATGGCAATTTTCCAATCAACAAAAAAATTAATAGCTAAATGGCCACCAATTTATGTTCAAATGTATCCAGTCCTCCTTTGTTTTAAAAAAAAAATGCGGCAAATAGTAAAAAGCTCAAAACGCAGACTGTCCAGAACAAAGTTAATTTGCATCAAGTTTTAAACAATGATGCTTTTGAAAACAAGACAGGTCATGGAAATGACAACATGAGATGCATTGCCACAACATGAGGTGCATTGTCAAAACATGAGACACACTGCTAGTAGCTTTTCTAAATACATCAGGATTAACATGCTTAAATGGCTTGGAGATAACATTGAGCTACACACGTGTGTTGTTATACATATTAATTTAGTGGTACATACATGTGTTGCCCCACCTATTCCTTTGCTGGTTTCCTAGTAGCTTTATGGGACAAACACAATAAAACCTGTCTATTAAGCACATTAAACGGCATAAACATTTAACTTTTGTTGAGAGGTGTAATTTTTTAAAGCATAGTTAGTGCATTATGTACTACAGTAAATCCTGTCTTGAAAGACCACTGTAATGAGAGACCACCTGTCTTGAGAGACCATAATTTTATTGCAGAAGGGGTGGTCTTTCAAGGCAGGTTCTCCTGCATTTTTTGTATTGTCCCTCTAAAATGGTGCATGTCCCCCAGATCTGGAGTGTGGGGGACACCGTATGTGCAACATGGCTTCAAACAAGCTGCATGAATCACTACAAACAATATGATACATGGCAGGCTACTGAACATAAACAATAAACTTGGATGAAACATCAAAGGGAGACAATCATTACAACAGATTTGTGGACTATTCCTAACAATACAGCAAGACTGTAATAGCAGCAAACGAAAATAAGCAATATTTAAAAATCCAGATAACATATTAGAATTTTAAATTAAAGGTTTTAAAATATTCCAATACAATTTGAAAATAAATATTTAATCTATTAAACAATTTATATTAATAGACCTCTAACATATACATGTATAACTCTGTATACCGCTTGAACAATTACTATATTTAATTCAGCCGTAATTACACATTTTTGAAAATATCCCTCCCTCTGTTTTTGGTACAAAAAGGAGATCAGCAAATAACAAATCAAATTTTCTGAATTTTTCGCAAATCAGATCATGACTTGGTTGCAAGATTTAAATAGTTTCACATTAAAATTCATGGGGTTTGGGGCCTCTTCTTTTTTGCTCTAATGCTTAAAAATATTTTTCAAAAAGAGATCCATGCATGTACTTGGTTAGCAACACTACAATAAAAACCATAAGCAATAGAATAGAAATATATCTTTTGTTTACCTTATCTGCATCTGTACGAATCAGCTACAGTAAAATCAAGGAATACATTACATAAATAATGTACAATGACAGTGCCATAACTGTCATGTACGATTACAGTACCATGACTGTTATGTACAATTACAGTACCATGACTGTTATGTACAATTACAGTACCTTGACTGTTATGTACAATTACAGTGCCATGACTGTCAGGTAAAATTATTGTGCCATAACTGTCAGGTAAAATGATTGTAACATACAATTAAAGTGCCATGATTGTAATGAACAAATACAGTACATTACTGCAATGTACAATTAGTGTCATGATTGTAATGTACATTTACAGTACAATAGTTGTATGTTCAATGACAGGGTTATGTCCATAATGAACAATGACAGAATCATGATTGTAATGTACAATTACAGTGTTATGTCCATAATGTACAATGACAGAATCATGATTGTAATGTACAGTTACAGTGCAATGATTGTGATGTACAATTACAAGGTTATGACCACAAAGTACAATGACAGTATCATGATTGTAATGTACAATTACAGTGTTATGTCCATAATGAACAATGACAGTATCATGATTGTAATGTACAATTACAGTGCCATCACTGTAATAAAGTTACAGTGTGATGATTGTGATGTACAATTACAGTGTATGACTGCCATGTACAATTATTGTCATGATTGTAATATGCAATTAAAGTGCCATGACTGTCTTGTACAATTACAAAGCCATGATTGTAATGTACCATTACGAAGCCATGATTGTAATGAGCAATTACAAAACCATGATTGTAATGTACAATTACAAAGACATGATTTCAATGTACAATTACAAAGTCATGATTTCAATGTACAATTACAAAGCCATGATTGTAATGTACAATTACAAAGCCATAACTGTCTTGTACAATTACAAAGCCATGATTGTAATGTACAATTACAAAGTCATGATTGTAATGTACAATTACAAAGCCATGATTGTAATGTACAATTACAAAGCCATGACTGTCTTGTACAATTACAAAGCCATGATTGTAATGTACAATTACAAAGTCATGATTGTAATGTACAATTACAAAGCCATGATTGTAATGTACAATTACAAAGCCATGACTGTCTTGTACAATTACAAAGCCATGATTGTAATGTACAATCACAAAGTCATGATTGTAATGTACAATTACAAAGCCATGATTGTAATGTACAATTACAAAGCCATGACAGTAATGTACAATTACAAAGCCATGACTGTCTTGTACAATTACAAAGCCATGACTGTAATGTACAATTACAAAGCCATGATTGTAATGTACAATTACTAAGCCATGACTGTCTTGTACAATTACAAAGTCATGATTGTAACGTACAATTACAAAGTCATGATTGTAATATACAATTACAAAGCCATGACTGTAATGTACAATTACAAAGCCATGATTGTAATGTACAATTACAAAGCCATGACTGTCTTGTACAATTACAAAGCCATGACTGTCTTGTACAATTACAAAGCCATGATTGTAATGTACAATTACAAAGCCATGATTGTAATGTACAATTACAAAGCCATGATTGTAATGTACAATTACAAAGCCATGACTGTCTTGTACAATTACAAAGCCATGATTGTAATGTACAATTACAAAGCCATGACTGTCTTGTACAATTACAAAGCCATGATTGTAATGTACAATTACAAAGCCATGATTGTAATGTACAATTACAAAGCCATGATTGCAATGTACAATTACAAAGCCATGATTTCAATGTACAATTACAAAGCCATGATTGTAATGTACAATTACAAAATTAAGCCATGATTGTTATGTACAATTACAAAGCCATGTTTGTAATTTACAATCACAGTGCTGAAATAATAAAATATATTTTTTTAAACCACAAAAAGTGTGCATTAATTCAAGAGGATGACAACAAACAAGAGATCAAACTGGGTCTGAGATTGCTCATCTGACTGACAATTGCCTAAAAGTCATATGCAAGAGCTGATGAAAAAAACTAGTTTAGCAGTATCCTCAAAATCTCTTTAAATTTTTTTTTAGTTATAGAAACAGTGAATTAAAGCTGTCCTCCATTCTCCTTTTTCTGTTATTAAAAGTCGGGGGTCATATGTCAATCAAGGGATCTCACTTTTGAAAGGTTGAAATGTGTCGAGAGCAAGAACAAACACTAAAACAACACAAGTCATAAGCAAGTATAATGTTAGAAGAATAACCTGATTAAACAACATTAATCAATTTTATTATACATTAAAATAATGATCATAACATGTTCCTTTTATCACTTTATCTGCCCTGACACTCTATCCAATATACACCTGTAACTGTTTAAAGAATTTTCCACTTTTGGCTAGTGAAGATTCGGCCATGTATCCTTTCACAGTTAACAAGCTAATGAAGAAAACCTGGTTACAAGGTTGTTCTGTCATACATGTGAAGACGTTACTGTCTGTGTAGCTACCACTGGCCCTGTGAGGTTCAGTTCTCTCCTCTCCTTGCACACAGAAGCTGGAGAAAGTAGTATGGGTGTGCCATCCAACTCCATTATGTCTTGCATGGAGATGATACTTTGGAATGACAGGCTTGAGGAAATATCACATTGTATCTTGTGAGCTGGTCAGTATATGCTGATTATATAACTCACTTTAACCAAACAGCTAGTGATTGTGGTGGAATTTCTTGCTTTCTGGCTGTTCCCATGTTCCCCATACACTCCAGATAATATCTGAGAGCATATGTGAGATAATTTAGTTTTACATCTCTCAATCAAGGAGAAGGACCAATTAGTTATTTGTTGCTTGCCTAGTGCCAGCAACCTGTTATAGAGTGAAAAAAAACTGTACTGGGAGTACATGACTCTAGACATTTAAATAGCTTTTACTATGCTATTTTGAAATTCTGGTTTTATCCAAATTGCACAGTAGCCAGATTTAATAGTGATCTTTTGCGAAAATATTTCAGTTGGACCTTTAAACACTTAGAAATCAAAGTGATTTTTGCTGTGACCAGTCAGAGTTTAATTTTAATTTTTCTTCAAATTATTTGGATTATAAGATATTATTTTTCCCTGCAAATACTTGTGTTCGAAATTAATTCTTGGACAAAGATAGTTATTGAAATTTACAGAATTCAAATACAGGACTATTATTTTATGTGCTTCAACAAAGAACTGTTGACACTTTAATACTGTATTGACTATGACATGTGTCATCGCCCCTGGTGGGGTCTGACTTTCTTGTCAGTTGCCATCTAGATCAGATCATTCATTCAAGATTTGTCGCATTGCAGAGACGTGATCAGATATTCGCCTGATGGATTGGAATTAGACAATACACATCAGGCAGGTCTAAGCTGATCACATAGTTGTTGCATCTCAGTGAATGATGAAAACTGTCATTTCCATCTTGAATTTCAGGCAAAAGAAACCTGATTGTGTTATTTATAAATCACTGGTGGGTGTTGCAACGTTTTGAGAAATGTCTTTTAGTAGTATGGGGTGTATTACTGCCTATAATTTGACTCTATTGTATCTCTCATGATGATTGTCCCTTCTTTGGAATGATCCCTGAGCAGGATGTCTGTATATGAGAGCTTGTCCTGACAGATACAGTGGCAACTCTTGTGCTGCTAATTTTCTGACCGCCAAACTTTCAACCAATGAAAAGAAAGATGGAGAGCTGAGTAGGAGGGTGCACCAAGTTGCAGCATGGTGACACTTTGGAGAGGAAAAGTGCAAGACAACATCTCTTCTGAACAGGACCATGTTGCAGTATGCTATCAGAAACCCTATTTGCCAATATAGCTCACTGAATTCAAGACATGGAAAATTGCCAAGGCTGCAAAGTCAAGTAGTGAGGAAGTAATTGTCATTATAACACATTTCCTGTCATAAAGCCCTTCATTATAATGTATTTACTGTCACAAGGCCCTTCATTATAATGCATTTTCTGTCACAAGGCCCTTCATTGTCATGCATTTCCTGTCATAAGACCCTTCATTGTCATGCATTTCCTGTCACAAGGCCCTTTATTATAATGCACTTCCTGTCACAAGGCCCTTTATTATAATGCACTTCCTGTCACAAGGCCCTTAATTACAATGCATTTTCTGTCGCAAGGCCCTTCATCATAATGCATTTCCTGTCATAAGGCCCTTCATTATAATGCATTTCCTGTCATAAGACTCTTCATTGTAATGCCACATTACCATTATTTACAAAATATTTCTTGATAAAATGCATTCATTAAAACATATGCTGTTATTAGGCAGACACTGTCATACATCCCATTTTATTCTGCAGTGATACAATCATATGTATAATGTATTTCATTACTGGATGGTCTCGCATCATAGGGTTGTCTGACTTTAAGTTGATATACTCTATAACAATGTTACTATGAAGAAGAATTGTATTAATTCTAAATATCAAACTATTCTACCTTCATGATGGTATCCGTATCAGCGAGGGCCTGTTTTGCCAAATATCGTTCACGTTTTATCTTCAGTTCCAGTGACTCTGGCACATCAGGCACCAGGATATCTATCAGATGGCAAATACCAAACACTACATGCTGAAAAAAAGAAAGAAAGTAATTGATACAGCAGAGCCTGACTGACATATCCATTCCAAGTAAAAGAGACTGTCTATGACGAGTTTTGTCTGGTATCCAAAAATCCTTGCATACTTTTTGCTATAAAACATAGGATACCTATCATGTCCAGTATAACCAGCCTCACTGCATAATTGTATAAATTAACTGAGGCATTTAAAGGATCTCCTTCATAAAAAGGACACCTGCCTATGGTGAACAAACTCATTCCATTATGTAACTGTCGTTTACTGAAATGATTTCTTATGTCCTCTATATAGATCAAATGATGCCTGTTACAAATGCAGTTTTAAAGCAGATAAAAATAAAAAAAATATCTTAAAATGTGTTGTTGCTGTTGTTGTTGTCTTAAAACCTTTTGTCTAAACTGTATAGTCTATACATGGCAGCCTGTATACCCAGTAACTGTATAGTCTACACATTGCAGCCTGTATACCCATTAACTGGCCCAGAAAGAACCCAGAAAACACTGGTAAGAACCAAGGACCCACAGGAAGCTGTTGGCAAGCTTTCTCACATCCTCATATAGGCCAAGTCTTGAACTTGAACCCATGTGAACAGAGGTGAGTTTCCCTGAGAATTCTTCACTGACCACATTAATGTTAATACTCTATGCTACTCTTAGGTCCAGATCTCCCATACCGATAAACAATTTTTCATATATAACTGTATCAAATTACAACATGTATCAAATTACCTCCCTTTTATAAAGTTAAATGGCTACCTTTATACTGATCTTTATCAGTTTGAGCTTCACTGAAACAAGGAGAATGTTTGTATTCCAGGGAGGTTTAAAATGATGTGATGAAGTAAGAATTCTTGACAAGAAAGACTACATTCTGTCTTGAATATATTACACTAATAATAACTGCTAAACTTATACATGGTTTGGATAAAATGAGAATTCATTTAAGGCAGCTGTATCAAGAACATCAATTCTATCATAAAAAAAGAAAAACTATTGACAATGGGTATTGACAATACCTATTCAACTTTTACAAATTAACATAAGGTGACTAACTCACATGGTTTGAACTCTCCTCAGTTTCATAATAATAATAATAATAATAATAATAATAATAATAATAATAATAATGCTTTATTTGTAGAGGGTGACTCATTAGTCAAGGACTATTCTCCCTTGAGGCCTCTTAATGAGGGTGTAACAATTATGCTATCCTGTTGGAGTGTTTAGCCACTGATAACTTGCATCAACATAAAGAACATATTCCAGACTTGTTCCCCCATGTATGATTTCAGTACCTTATTAATCATGAAATGGGGGCCCTGAGTGGCCAAGTGATCTAAAGCGCTTTCTGTTATGAATCACTGCCATCTCATCTCTGTCTGCATGGGTTTGAGACTTAGATTTAGCCTATGTGGGTATGTGAGAAATTTGCCAGCAGCTTCTCATGGGTCTGTGGTTCTTTACAGGGGTTTTCCTGGGTTCTTCCTCCACAATTAATTCTGGCCGCCATGTATAGCCTATCGTGTGCTGAAAAATGGCATTAAACACTAAAACAACAACAACAAAAACTGATCATTTGATACCCAATGTTATGCCAAGTTTATCTTTTGCTTTATATCTTGCTTATTGGATTTGTAGGTTACACTTCCAGTGTGTCATGCAGTGAAATATGTTACACTTCCAGTGTGTCATGCAGTGAAATATGTTACACTTCCAGTGTGTCATGCAGTGAAATATGTTACACTTCCAGTGTGTCATGCAGTGAAATATGTTACACTTCCAGTGTGTCATGCAGTGAAATATGTTACACTTCCAGTGTGTCATGCAGTGAAATATGTTACATTAAAATATGGTTCGTGGCTATTGTTTGTTCAAGTCCAGGGTAAAACAAAAACAACAAATCATAATGTACTATAGTTTGTTTGCTGCATGACTTATTGGCATTAAAACACGTTCTGATTAGATACAAAATAATAAAGAAACTTTGCATGAAGTGGGTTCTAAGCAATTTGCAAGGGACTTAAATTGTACATGGGGAACAAGATTAGAATGTATCTTTTCATGCTGATTTGTGTAAGAAATGATTTTGAGAAAAAGAAAACCCAACACATTAGAACAGAATCATCAAGAGGACAGATTGCAAACTCCATGAGTTACAAGTTATAATCACTTTTACATTGCCAAGGGACAATTATTTTCTTGTATGCAACAGATTTACCACGTTTTAGTAAATACCATGGATTTTATGCATAGAATCAAAACAGCGCTGTAGAGGCCAAATACATTCCAAACACAGCAAGTAATATGAGCTGATTATAAAATTAATAAAACAGTAGTTATGAATACAAGCTGAAAGCAAAAGTGAATACTTACTTCAAATACTATAACAAAGGTTAGTCTGACAGCTAGTAGATGCCAAAAAAACAAATTAAACTCCCCATTTCTGTCACGGAATGAACTGTACCTAAAACAAAGCAAATGGATGAGAATAAAACTATTATCATAAAAATGTTTCAAATGCAGTACATTCAACACATCCAAATTCACATAACCTATGTCAAGATAAATATTTTGTTTAAAAAGTCTGCATAACGTTAAATATAAATTTTAATTCAAACTAAGCAATAATTTCAGAATAACAGAATATAAATATTTTGGTAACAAATGAAACCAGGACTAGCAAAAGCGGCAGTGTAACTTGTGCAGGTTCGTTAAAAAAATTACCTAAATCACTTTTTACCATTTCAATGCATAGGTTAACAAAAACAGTACACTTTTCAAAGAACATACTCATAAATCTGTCAAACAAAAATCCAAAAGACAATTTTGTTTTCCTTTGCAACTTCTGCAGAATACAATCAACAGCATGCATAGAAAGATTTTTTTTTAAAAAGCCATATTTTCTGGTTGACACTTGTAAAGTATGTGTTTTGTTACCATTAGCCTCAAACAGAATTACTTTCATAAATCAATGAAAATCAAATCTAGTCACAATCACTTTTAGAAACATGTCCTTATGACAGATACATTTGCCAAAATATAATTAATCAAAGGTCTAAGTGAAACAGTAGCCACAACTTCATAAAAATGTTGCCAGATAATAGAAAAGTTAAATCTGACCAAGCTCTTTTTCATATAACACCTCAGACAAAATTTGATTTAAATCCAGTAAATAATGAAAGCTGTATTAATCACAAACTGAGTTACACAATGTCATTAACAGGGGCAATAACTGCACAAAGGTTTGCTATAAACTGGTAAAATGAACGTCACCTAAATCTTCTTACTGTGTGTGTGTGTGTGTGTGATATAGATTTTAAACGTAGCTTTAATATGTTTTCCATATCATAAAGATGTTAGCAGTGTTGCAGTCTATCAGGGGCATCTTGTCCCACCCAGTCACATTATCCTGACACCAGGCTGACCAGTCCTAACATTAACCTCTTAATGCTGAGCGCCAAGAAAGGCAGCAGTTAGTACCATTTTTATAAGTCTTTGGCATTACTTGGATGGGGTTTGAACCCATGACCTCCCACATCTGAGGTGGATGCCCTAACCACTCAAACAGTCTCTTCTTAATGTAAACTTCTTACAAAATTTGCCTTAATCCAATTAAAATCTTTCATGGTAATTAAGTGTAAATTAAACTCAAGGGCAAAGTTTTAGCTCAAAAAATATGGCAGAGAAAATTAAACTTCCTTGAGGTTGCCCTAATTGAATTCAAAATAAATTGAGCAATACTGAACTTATTTGTTATTGTGGTTTACAGCATAGTGCAAAGGCAATTGGAGTTATGTCCCTTGACTATGGACATGATGTGCAAGCTGAAATGACATGTATGATTTGAATCCCTTTAGGTCATGAGTCCAGCAGGCTAACTACTGAACTACCATTGCTCAGGCCTCAAGTTATCAGTTCCTACAATGGATTAAATGGCCTATAATACATCCTTCATCCCACTGCATAGAACTATATTAGCATGAACAGTTCCAAGCAAAATGGGGTCATGTACCATAAACAGGCATGGCAGAATATGATGTAACTCTTCTTCATATAAAACATGATACCAATCTGATTTTAATCTATCAAGCCCCCTGTAACCTAATGAACAGCAACAAAATTGAAGGGCAATTTTCTAAGTCATATAGGGACCATAACTCTGCAAAAATATTGGCAGGAAACAGAAAATCAAATATGACCAAGAACTTTTTAATGTAGAGGCTCATATCAAATCAGATTCCAAAAACAAAACTCCTTGAAAAGTTATTCAGTAGAAATGAAGTCCAAAGGCAAATAGAAATGAAATCAAAGGCAAATGAAAACAAGTCCAAGGGCAAAGTTCTTTTAGCCAAACAGGGGCCATTAGTCCAAACACTTTTGCCTGACCTTAGTAAGAATCAACCCTGACCTAAAACAAAATTTGATTCAAGTCTTTCAAAACATCAATAAATGAAAATAAAAGTGAAACCAATTTCTAAATCAAATGGCGGTGACTATTAAACTCATTACATTTCTGCATACGGCAGTATGAACTGAAACCAATCTACATATTTTTAACATAAAACCTCACTAAATTTTGATTTTCAATCCATTCAGTATTTTAGAAGTTACGGAGCAGAAATGAAATTTAGTACAGCATGGCATGACGGCATGGTATCGGATGCAATGGAGCGGTACAGAAGGGAATGTATGGTTGTGATTAACCCATAATTAAATATTAAGACAATAAACAAAATATGATCAGGTCATTAACTGGTTGACCAAAACATATAAACCAACAAATGATTAATGAATGGTTTTCTTTTTTTACTTAAGAAGATCACAAGTGACAGATGGAAATGACATTTTCAGTTAATCCCTACCCCCCCCCCCACTGTACAGCAATGCAGGCATGATGACCAGCATCTCATCTACCCACCCCACTGTACAGCAATGCAGGCATGATAACCAGCATCTCATCTACCCACCCCACTGTACAGCAATGCAGGCATGATGACCAGCATCTCATCTACCCACCCCACTGTACAGCAATGCAGGCATGATGACCAGCATCTCATCTACCCACCCCACTGTACAGCAATGCAGGCATGATGACCAGCATCTCATCTACCCACCCCACTGTACAGCAATGCAGGCATGATGACCAGCATCTCATCTACCCACCCCACTGTACAGCAATGCAGGCATGATGACCAGCATCTCATCTACCCACCCCACTGTACAGCAATGCAGGCATGATGACCAGCATCTCATCCTATTCTAGTAACATTGCTGTGGGGGGCAAAAAACTCATGCTACCCTGACAGCCAATTAAGACCAACCTGCATTCCTGGGTAAGGGTTCCATTTGGAGCAAAGGCAAGAGTAAAGTTCGTGTAGCCATTCAAATTCCAGTCATACTGATGCTGATACAAAAGCCGTGGCAGGAACTCGGATGTAAATGCAATTAAAAATGCCTAAGAAAAATAAAACAAGAGCAAGTGAATTCTTTTCCAAGTAACATTGAATATAAAGTCTTGTGGTCATGGAGAAAAAAAAAATTATGAATTAAATGTCTGTTGGTACTAAATAACAAACAAATTTAATGGCAACACATGACTCTAGTATTAAACATAGCAATATATTTGAAGATGAATGGTTGGCATAGGAACAATACACCAGCCTTTTACTAATATGTTCCCAGGTTCAATCCTCAATTATGTATGTGCAAGCATTAGTAGCCACATAGATAAGTTTTGCAATTTTTCTTCAGGATTTTTAGTAGGTTTGTGCAATCTTGCTAACAAGCAGTAACAAATACATAAAGTTTAAGGTTTAAGGCAGTCCTGAAGAAAAAAAACATGTTTACTTGTGGATGAAAAGGGAAGAATGTTATATCGAGAATTTGTTACACAGAAACATTACTATTTATGTCATTTTACAAATACAAGTAAAATCTATACTTACATTGCTGATAATCTATACTTACATTGCTGATAATCTATACTTACATTGCTGATAATCTATACTTACATTGCTGATAATCTATACTTACATTGCTGATAATCTATACTTACATTGCTGATAACTGCCAATTTGGCAAGAGCATCAAGTATTGAAAACCAGACTCCAATATCCTGTGCCCTCTCTGCTACTGGACGTCTTGTTTCACAGACAAATTTGTGTGCATCAAGTCGTATCTCCACCCAATTGTTCAGCAGGGCAAATAGTGGGGCCAAAGGAAATGCAGCAACAAATATTGTAATGAACCCAAACTGAAGAACTAAAACAAAAATAATTTTGGTTAAAAACGAAGTTTAAATATGAATCATATTTTTCATGCATGTTTTGGAGCTACAATACCATATATATTCACTTATAAGACGAGTCTAACAAAAATATGCACACCCAGATCTACCATTGTGTAATACACCAGCAGATCTGGGTCTATGCAGTTAGGAATAATCACTAGAATAAATATGACAGACCCTGATTTGCAGGTTCATTAAGCTACAGCAGATCACGATCTTTGTTGCTTGCAGTCAGACTCAATGTATAAGTGAGAATATATAATAGATTAGTTGGAAAACTGTTGGACTAGTACTCCAATGACCTCATGTTCGATACCTGCCCAGGCCAGCTTGGGTAACTGCCTTGAGTGTCCTTGGGAAAGGCACTTAACCCCCATGATATGGCCAATAATGTGTTTAAAAAGCCATTAAAACCAATAAAAACCAGGCATGCTCATGTTCAAGATTGTTACTAAGCTCTTGTGATGCAATTACTAAATCATGCAAGTATCAAATCACTAAGTCAATGGGAACATTTGAATAAATCTGAATAATTTAAATCAAAAGCCAAGCACCCAAGATTACAAATTTATTATATATTATTTGTGACAAATGCACATTTATGCGACATGGTTCTACTGTGACAAAATGTGCCTGTAAATAATGAACATCAACAGCAGGGACAAAATTATGTTGTTACAAAATATGTTTGAGAATAATGTACAACCAAACAAACATCATATACAAAACAGAAAGTACAGATTAAAATATTTAAATAAGATTTGAAATTTAATTTTTTTAAATTAAATTCTGCATATCATGGCCACTGTTTAATGACCAGATAATGCTGATAACTGTCCAGTTGATTCAGAAAGATATATGCCTATTCTAGGGACTGTACACCAAATCTGTAACTGCCGTATATTATCTTTCTGAATCAAAAGATTAATCCACATACATTGCCATGGCATCAATGACAGTATCAGAATGGTGTCAAAGACAGTATTAAAATAACATCAATGACAGTATCAGAGTGGCACTAATGATAGTATCATAATAGCATCAATGACAGTAATAGAATGTCATCAATGACAGTATCAGAATGGCATTAATGACAGTATCAGAATGGCATCAATGACAGTATCAGAATGGCATTAATGACAGTAATAGAATGGCATCAATGACAGTATCAGAATGGCATCAATGACAGTATTAGAATGGCATCAATGACAGTAATAGAATGGCATTAATGGCAGTATCAGAATGGCATCAATGAGAGTATTAGAATGGCACTAATGACAGTAATAGAATGGCATCAATGCCAGTATCAGAATGGCATCAATGACAGTATCAGAATGACATTAATGACAGTAATAGAATGGCATTAATGACAGTATCAGAATGGCATCAATGACAGTATCAGAATGGCATTAATGACAGTAATAGAATGGCATTAATGACAGTAATAGAATGGCATTAATGACAGTATCAGAATGGCATCAATGACAGTATTAGAATGGCACTAATGACAGTAATAGAATGGCATCAATGACAGTATCAGAATGGCATCAATGACAGTGACAGTATCATAATGGCATCAATGATAAAATCAGAATAGCATCAATGACAGTATCATTACTAGATGGTAGAGATAGGATTAGATCGAGCAAACTCCGAAGCATCCAAATATCTCAAAATCTTGATACTTGGAGTAGGAAGCAGCAAATCTCATCAAAAATGGCAAAGACAAGAAGAGTTTTTAACTGGAGTTTAAAAGTTTATTTTACCCAGACTATATGTGAGTTATCTCCCTTTTCATCTCACTCCAATGATAGAACTCTGGTCTAAATATACTTCTCAGTTGGTACCCATGAAGGCAGTCCAAATCTTTCACATGGTTTTTATTTATCTTTTTAAATGAGGAAATGTCCAAATTATGGATTAAATTTACTTGATGCACCTAAAAATCAAACTGATTAGATGGGCTAGTTCCTCATTTTTTCTGTCAGTCTGCAATAATATTAGCTGGCACTGGACCAGTGGGCTTGAGTCAATTTAAAATGCTGTCCCCAAGCATAGCACATAGATATAATTGTGTTTTCACAAAATATTTCTGAAAAGACCAGGAAACATGCTTCTGTACTGTTTTGCACAAAATGTGTGTGTGTGTGTGCTTGTGATTTGGATTTTTTAACATAACTTTAACAACTTTTCAGTCATATTGCTACGAAGTTTGCAATGTGACAGTTTATAGGGATGTCTAGCACTGGGACATCATGCCGTAGACAAGTAGCATGATTTTCCACCCAGTTACATTATCTTGACACCAGTCCTAGCACAAACCTTTTAATGTTTAGCACCAAGCGAGGTGGCTGTTAGTACAATTTTTATAAGTCTATGGCATGACTTGTGTGGGGTTTGAACCCACGACCTTCCGCATCCAAGGCAGATGCTCAACCACTAGGCCACCAGAGTAGTGCACAAAATGTAAAACATGTTTTCATTTCAATGAAAAATCATTAATTGCTTCAATTAATTTTAAAAAAATGTACACCTACCCATTTCAAGATATTCTTCAAAAAGACCCTCATTTTCTATAAGCTCATAGTCCTCCTCCCATCTGGTCCTGATTGCATTTTTATCCATCTTTATCTTCCACTTATGTAACAATGCCTTTATTTTCCTGTGAATGAAAAATGGCAAAATGTTTTGTTAATGACATTATTTTCAAGACTCTGGACCCATAATCACAAAATTCACCAACTAGAGTATGCACACTGACTAAATTTTCTGAAATGGTTAGTGATTACCACATATACTCACTTATAAGTCATGTCCAACTGCAAATAACATAGATCCTGATCTGCCATTGAATAATGTACTAGAAGCACAGGGTCAATGTTCTATGTTCTTCTAATTACTCCAAAATAAATAGTAAATCTGGTCTATCAGGGTCTATGTTCTATGTTCTTCTAATTACTCCAAATAAATAGTAAATCTGGTCTATCAGGGTCTATGTTCTATGTTCTAATTACTCCAAAATAAATAGTAAATCTGGTCTATCAGGATCTATGTTCTATGTTCTTCTAATTACTCCAAATAAATAGTAAATCTGGTCTATCAGGGTCTATGTTCTATGTTCTTCTAATTACTCCAAATAAATAGTAAATCTGGTCTATCAGGGTCTATGTTCTATGTTCTTCTAATTACTCCAAATAAATAGTAAATCTGGTCTATCAGGGTCTATGTTCTATGTTCTAATTACTCCAAAATAAATAGTAAATCTGGTCTATCAGGATCTATGTTCTATGTTCTAATTACTCCAAAATAAATAGTAAATCTGGTCTATCAGGATCTATGTTCTATGTTCTTCTAATTACTCCAAATAAATAGTAAATCTGGTCTATCAGGGTCTATGTTCTATGTTCTTCTAATTACTCCAAATAAATAGTAAATCTGGTCTATCAGGGTCTATGTTCTATGTTCTTCTAATTACTCCAAAATAAATAGTAAATCTGGTCTATCAGGGTCTATGTTCTATGTTCTTCTAATTACTCCAAATAAATAGCAAATCAGGTCTATCAGGGTCTATGTTCTATGTTCTTCTAATTACTCCAAATAAATAGTAAATCAGGTCTATCAGGGTCTATGTTCTATGTTCTTCTAATTACTCCAAATAAAAAGCAAATCAGGTCTATCAGGGTCTATGTTCTTCTAATTACTCCAAATAAATAGCAAATCGGGTCTATCAGTTTGCAGCTAGGTTCAGCTTAAAGAGTATACATTGTAATAAATTCATTATATGAATAGTGGAAAAGCTACAAAAAGTTAAAGAAAACACTGAATACAACAGAAGTTATACCACATGCCCCACCCATGTTAAAGTAAATTTTAGCATGCTAGGAGAAACATTTGAGGAAAGGGAACTCTTTACTTTCTTTAACCTTATTCAGTTCTTTTGCAAAGAGTTAAAATGTTTAGAATATTTGGTCAAATTTGATTTTCAAGGCTGTGGTTAAAAAAACAACAAGAAAACTAAATCCTGAAGCTGTGGAAAAACTCTAACCATATTGTTGTCATAATGTGTGAGGATCTAAGAAAACTATTACATTTAACTGCTATATGGTTAATAATGCACGAGAACAGAAAGAAACGTATGGCAAAAACCAGAGCTAATGTAATGTGAGCACATAATGTGAAAATTAAAAAGAAAGAAAGAAAGAAAGAAAGAAAGAAAGAAAGAAAGAAAGAAAGAAAGAGAATGAAAATATTCATATTTGCCATTCTTTAAAGCTGGACTTTGACCATATTGTTAAGAAAATAAAAATCACTGTTGGCCATACGAACATTAGTTCATTATGAAAATCTTCATAAATTAATTACAAATGATAAAAAAATAAAATAGGAAATATTCTTGCATTATAATTTTGATTTCTTAAGTGAACTTAAAATCCAGCCCTGAAGCATGTTTGGTCTTCTCACATCTAAGTTTTATTTAATTTTCTGGTTCAATTAGTAATTAGTGATGGCAGTTTCTGGATTGCATGTATCATACTTGACCAAATGACAACTATAAATGAATGCCACTTCACACATATTAACATTAAAAAAAGCAACTTCACACATAATATTAAAATGAAAAATCACTTCACACATATTAACATGAAAATGAAAAACCACTTCATATATATTAACATTAAAATGAAAAGCAGCTTCACACATAATAACATGAAAATGAAATGCCACTTCACACAATAAAATTAAAATGAAATGCTACTACACACAAAATAAAATGAAAATGAAATGCTACTACACACAAAATAAAATAAAAATGAAATGCTACTACACACAAAATAAAATGAAAATGAAATGCTACTACACACAAAATAAAATTAAAATGAAATGCTACTACACACAAAATAAAATTAAAATGAAATGCTACTACACACAAAATAAAATGAAAATGAAATGCTACTACACACAAAATAAAATGAAAATGAAATGCTACTACACACAAAATAAAATTAAAATGAAATGCTACTACACACAAAATAAAATAAAAATGAAATGCTACTACACACAAAATAAAATGAAAATGAATGCTACTACACACAAAATAAAATAAAAATGAAATGCTACTACACACAAAATAAAATTAAAATGAAATGCTACTACACACAAAATAAAATAAAAATGAAATGCTACTTCACACAAAATAAAATGAAAATGAAATGCTACTACACACAAAATAAAATAAAAATGAAATGCTACTACACAAAAAAATAAAATTAAAATGAAATGCTATTTCACACAAAATGAAATGCTACTACACAAAAAATAAAATTAAAAATGAAATGCTACTTCACACAAAATGAAATGAAAATTAAATGCTACTACACATAAATAAAATAAAAAATGAAATACTACTACACACAAAATAAAATAAAAATGAAATGCTACTTCACACAAAATAAAATGAAAATGAAATGCTACTACACACAAAATAAAATAAAAATGAAATGCTACTACACAAAAAATAAAATTAAAATGAAATGCTACTTCACACAAAATAAAATGAAAACGAAATGCTACTACACATAAATAAAATAAAAATGAAATACTACTACACACAAAATAAAATTAAAATGAAATGCTACTACACACAAAATAAAATAAAAATGAAATGCTACTACACACAAAATAAAATGAAAACGAAATGCTACTACACACAAAATAAAATTAAAATTAAATGCTACTACACACAAAATAAAATTAAAATTAAATGCTACTTCACACAAAATGAAATGAAAATTAAATGCTACTACACATAAATAAAATAAAAATGAAATACTACTACACACAAAATAAAATTAAAATGAAATGCTACTACACATAAATAAAATAAAAATGAAATACTACTACACACAAAATAAAATTAAAATGAAATGCTACTACACACAAAATAAAAAAATGAAATGCTACTACACACAAAATAAAATAAAAATGAATTTCCTACTTTACACAATAATATTAAAGTAAAACTTACGGCACAACAACTTCCTGTATGTTGTTTATGATCTGCTTGCCAATCATTATAACTGCTAACTGTTGAGCAAGCTCTATGAGGCAGCCTCCATTATTGCACTGAAGTAAGAAAAGATTTGTATACAATGATTTAAGGATAATTCCTACTTAATAGCAAGTTTTGCCTAATAGACTTAAAATCAAATCAAAACCTAGTCATCCAATATAACACAAGACCCATTCATTGAAATATAATAGATACATTTCTAATGTTTTATTGTATGTCCATGTTTTTCTTAAAGTCCAGTAACATGACATGCCCATGTCATTCTTGCCATCCAATAACATGACATGTCCATGTCATATTTGCCATCCAATAATATGACATGTCCATGTCATTCTTGCCATCCAATAACATGACATGTCCATGTCATTCTTGCCATCCAATAATATGGCATGCCCATGTCATCCTTGCCATCCAATAATATGGCATGCCCATGTCATTCTTGGCATTCAATAACATAACATGTCCATGTCATTCTTGCCATCCAATAAGATGGCATGCCCATGTCATTCTTGCCATCCAATAATATGGCATGCCCATGTAATTCTTGCCATCCAATAATATGACATGTCCATGTCATTCTTGCCATCCAATAATATGGCATGCCCATGTCATTCTTGCCATCCAATAACATGACATGTCCATGTCATTCTTGCCATCCAATAATATGACATGTCCATGTCATTCTTGCCATCCAATAATATGGCATGCCCATGTCATTCTTGCCATCCAATAACATGACATGTCCATGTATTTCTAACCATCCAATAATATGCCATAGGAATGATAAATCACCATAAGAATTAATATTTGAAACAGTGTAAATTACCCAAAGCTATGTTACAATGTAAATGAGTTTGTACATGTAATGCAATTTGCGTAATATGTTACTACACCATGCAAGACCACCAATGTAACTACTTTCATGGTATTTGGCAAAATCGAAAATAAAATCAATTATTTATCAAAAATATAACAAGAATTATGATACTGTTTTGGGTCTGATCAGCTAGTTCTAGGAAAGAATAATATATAAATGATTTAACTGCAGTATCCCAAAAAATATTTGTAAGTCTTTCAATGTTGAACATGCATGTACACTGGTTGATATTAGTACCCTATATTTTCTAAAACAGAGATGATACTATACATGTATCAAAAATAGTATCGGTTCTATTTTAAATTGTTGGAAACATAAATTCTAATAAAACATGTACAATAAATTGCAGCACCATCAAACAAAAAGCAAATTCAGTGATCTGTTTACCCCACCTAATATGCTGAGGTCACATAAAGTATCTAATGATGAATCGAACAGGAGCCATTGTGACAGAGCTGATCAGTTATCAAGCAGATATGGCAAGTCACCAAGTTTTATGTCTCTATTTCAAAGGGCATTAGAATAAACAGTATAGAAATTAGAGAAAATTTATCACCAGCCTTGACCTTGAAAAGTAAAATTTTGACTCTGATAAATAAAACAGCTTCAAACGCAGGAATGTAAGTGTACTATAGTTTATCTCTGAACCACAAACAACATTTAACATTGAAGCAGAAACAAAAGTTACTGTCAAAAGTATCTGTCTCCTCCGATAAACTTTTCTTAACTGGAATTGTAATTCCTAATACTTTGGTAACCATCACCTCTAGGTTTACTTTAGACATTTGTCTCAAAACAACTTCCTCCTATATTACACAATACTGGAGGGGCCCCGAGCGGCCGAGTGGTCTAAAGCGCTTTACGTTACAGATCAATGCCATCTCACCTCTGTCTGTGGGGGTTTGAGTCTAAGATTCGGCTAATGTTGGTATGTGAGAAAGCTTGCCAGTAGCTTCTCGTGGGTCAGTGGTTCTTTCTGGGGGTTTTCCTGGGTTCTTCCTCCACCAGTAATACTGGCTGCCATGTATAGTCTATCATGTGCTGAGAAATGGCATTAAACTCTACAACAACAACAACACAATACTGGGACTAAATGCAGCGGTCTAAAGTTTCCTCTTCTCTGCTTTATATTTTCTATCAATGATCAGCTATGTGCTCTTGATTGATGCCTGAGCTAATCAAAATCAGTAAGACAATTTCTGTCAGCCAATGAAATTAATCATCTCATGCTTCTTTGGCAATGACTGCATTCTGTTCTGTTCGCTTGGGATGAAATCAATTCATCTTAAAGTCAACAATAATAATCTTTTATATTTGTATTTTCTTAGGTTTTTAAAGGTTTTTGTTTGTTTGATTAGGATTTTTAATGTAGCTTTAACAATTTTTCAGTCATATCGCTACGATGTCGGCAGTGAGGCAGTTTATAGTGATGTCTAGCACTGAGACATCATGCCGCAGACATGTAGCATGATGTCTCACCCAGTCACATTATCCTGACACCAGGCCGCCTAGTCCTAACACTAACCTCTTAATGCTGAGCATCAAGCGAGGCAGCTGTTAGTACTATTTTTGTAAGTCTTTGGTATGACTCAGCCGGAGATCAAACCGACGACCTCCCGCTTCCGGGGCGGACGCTCTAACCACTAGGCCACCAGAGCGGTTATTTTAAAGGTACCTTATAGGTGTGATGGGGTGTGATGGAGGTAACATTCTTGTGAGAAAATTGAAAAAAGTCATTTGTGCAAAAAAACAGCCTAAAATGAACACAGGCACTTGAAGATAGGAAACGAATGTGGTACATTTCAAACATATAAAGTTTCATCCTTTAATCTCATATGGCTTTAAACTTGAAAGAAATTGTTTAGAAAAACTTCAAATATTGACCGATGACTTAAATCTCAAACATAAAAGATATCCAATGTGATATGCAACACAAATGCAAATACTGATAAACAAGGTCATTACTTAATGTCAAACAAGCTCTCAAGTTATATAGAGATAAGCAAAGTGTAATGGAAAACATAAAAAGTAGTGAGCCAACACCTTCATGACAGGAACCAAAATATGGTAGGCATGACTAAAGTCATGACCTTGACCTTTCAAATTATGCGGTACATAACACATCTAATAATCTACAAGTACATAAGGTTTAAGGTTTAAACTTCAATCAGTTGTAATGTTATTGACCTATAATGAAGTGTGAGAAAATACAACACTAATAAATGACCTTGACCTTGATGAAGTAACCTCCAGTGTCCAATGACGCATGCCTTTAAATGATGTTGTATAGGTTTACCAAGTTTAGTCCCTTAATATCAAATGAATTGAATGCTAAAGAAGCTGCATGGAAACTGTGAAGGAAAACTTAAAATAATGAGTCCTGACCTTGACTTTGAAGCCATGGTCCCCATTCCATTGTGCTACAGGACAAACATTTTAATGATGATATAAAAGTATGCAAAGTTTCATTCCTTTATTTCCAATGGCTACAAACTTTAGAGCAAAAAGGACCTTTAAGATAGAACCACAAAATGTGGTGTGTGTGTGTGTGTGTGTGTTTTGGATTTTTAACATAGCTTCTAACAATTTTTCAGTCATATTGGTACAATGTCTGTAGTTTGGTAGTTTATAGTGATGTTTAGTATAATGCTGCAGACATGAAGCATGATGTCTCACCAAGACACATTGTCCTGACACCAGGCCTACCAGTAGGAACACTAACCTCTTAAATTCTGACTGCAATGCAAGGCAGCTATCAGTACCATATTTTATAAGTCTTTGGTATTACTTAGCCATGGTTGAAACCTGTGACCTGATGTATCCTAGGCAGACATTCCATCCACTAGACCACTGCAGTGATCCCAAAAATGTGGCACACAACGAAATCTCTAATGACAACATATGAGTATGCCAAGTTTCATTCCTTGATCTCAAATGGCTTTAATGTAACAGAGTGGAAATCAGAAATCAAAGATGGATAGAAGGAAGTACGGAGAAATATGGATACTATATTATGTTATTAATGAAAAGGAAGGGAATAAAAAGTAAATGCTATTTTTTAGATGCAACTTTATATTTACAAACTGACAGAAAATCAATTTTTGTACATCTGTAAAAAAAAAAAGTCAAATTAACTAATTTTATAAATTTAGTAAAAATACATAATTCAAACAATTTTCTTTCCCAAGTGTACTTTTTATCACTCATATTTCCAAGAAACAAGCATTACAACATCAGAAATATGTCTAAGGAAAAAGTCTAGTCGTTTCATACAAATAACTGGAGCACACAGTCCAACAGCCCACATCTTTTATGAGATCCAGTACCCGAGGCCAAATCAGAATTAAATGCACGCGTCTCAACAGTAACTAAAAAAGTTAATTACTTTACAAACTTGTGTTACCCTTGTAAAACAAAAGAAAACAACCCACATTAAAATATTCCAAAATTTTGTCCCTGTTCAATAATGAAAGACCTTAACGCTTGTGATAGACAAACAGTGCATATGGTATATACTCGCTTATAAGTCGAGTTCAACTGCAAACTGCACTGACCCCATAACTGTTATTGCATAATTCGCCACTGCATAATTTGCTGGTAGACTTGATCTGTGCAGTTTGTGTTAGGAGTAAATGTAACCAGTGAAACAAACAAAACAAAGACCCTGATCTGTGTGCACATCATGCAAAAGTAGATATGGATGTTTGTCTGCAGTTTCACTCAACTTATAAGCGAGTAGATATGGTAACTTGATATTGGACATAAACACAATGGTAATTATAAAAGTGTTTTATATTTACATCTTCACTTCGAAGTCCAAAGAAATGAGTATAGTGACCAGGATAGCCAACAAATCTGAAATAAAAGCAAGCAAAACAAGTTAATGTTCAGTTTCCTGTTTAAAGAACAAAGCCTCTAAGCATGCATTTTCTGTGGGGTAGAGAAATGTAGACAGAAATAAACAACTAACAGCTGTACATGTATATTGATGGATTAAGACCACTCTCATAAAGAATAAAAAGTGCCAAACCTAAACACATTCAGTGCATTTGATGTAAGAGTAGTTGAAACAGATGTAAGAGTGGTTGGTATAGATGCAAGAGTGGTTGGTGTTGATGTATGGGTGGTTGGTGTTGATGTATGGGTGGTTCATATAGATGTAAAGGTATTTCATGTAGATGTAAGAGTGGTTGGTATAGATGTAAGAGTGGTTGGTATAGATGTAAGGGTGTTTGGTATAGATGTAAGAGTGGTTGGTATAGATGTAAGAGTGGTTGGTATAGATGTAAGGGTGTTTGGTATAGATGTAAGTGGTTGGTGTTGATGTATGGGTGGTTCGTATAGATGTAAAGGTATTTCATGTAGATGTAAGAGTGGTTGGTATAGATGTAAGAGTGGTTGGTATAGATGTAAGGGTGTTTGGTATAGATGTAAGAGTGGTTGGTATAGATGTAAGAGTGGTTGGTGTTGATGTAAGAGTGGTTGGTGTTGATGTATGGGTGGTTCATATAGATGTAAAGGTATTTTGTGTAGATGTAAGAGTGGTTGGTGTAGATGTAAGAATGGTTGATATTGATGTAAGGGTGGTTGGTATAGATGTAAGAGTGGTTGGTGTAGATGTAAGAGTGGTTGGTATTGATGTAAGGGTGTTGGGTGTAGATGTAAGTGTGGTTTTTGTAGATGTAAGAGTGGTTGGTATAAATGTAAGGGTGGTTGGTATAGATGTAAGAGTGGTTGGTGTAGATGTAAGAGTGGTTGGTGTTGATGTATGGGTGGTTCATATAGATGTAAAGATATTTCGTGTAGATGTAAGAGTGGTTGGTGTAGATGTAAGGGTGGTTGGTACAGATGTAAGAGTGGTTGGTGTAGATGTAAGAATGGTTGTTGTAGATGTAAGAGTGGTTGGTGTAGATGTAAGAGTGGTTGGTATTGATGTAAGGGTGGCTGGTATTGATGTAAGATGTGTTGGGTGTAGATGTAAGTGTGGTTTTCGTAGATGTAATAGTGGTTGTTGTAGATTTAACAGTGGTTGATATAGATATAAGAGTACTTGGTATATAAATCTGGATAGATCTGTGCTTTCAATAAAAACAAATCTTGAAAGTTTGTGGTGGTTCTGAAGATTTTTTTTTTACATTTCTTCACCATAACTATTATTAGCCATATTTAATAGCAGATCAGCTTTATGTGTATAACAGTACAAGGCCTAATAAACAGAACGCTTCTCATCAACTGTATTATTTAGATATTAAGCAATTTTGCGAAGTTGTTTCAAACTTTATCTATTTTTAGTAACAGCACCCATAAAAGATTACAGATCTGCAACATTTGCATAAATTTGAAAGGCCTTCATCCTAAATTATTTCTTATCAAATGTGGAGTGGTTTCTGAGAAGTCATTCAATGGTTGCTGCAAATGTCCAGTAATGGTGCCCATATTTAATGATGAATCAGTGTTATTGGAGAAAATCGGAAAAACTTCATAGGAAATTTATTCTGTGAAATTTGATTGAAGTTATTAAGTCATTTAAATGTCTTTTTTTTTTAGCACTGGGGCTTATATGAATACTCAAAATATGTTTTGTGGTCTTCATCATCTTTTTAGAGGAAGAACTAGGAGAACCACTGACCCACTGGAAGCTCCTGGCAAGCTTTCTCACATACCCATCTTTGTTAAGCTGGCAATTGAATTAATGCAGTAAGATGTGTGAGTGATCTGTAAAGGTAGGCACCTTAGATAACTCGTGGTCATGACCCAACCCTACACAGCCCACCCATTATTTGTATTAAATTTCAAGGCTTTTATAGCCAATATGCTGGTCAAATTATGTTCGTTTCTTTTTTAAAAAATAGCAATTCTGAAGGTTTTCTATTCTCAGTAATGGATGCCATTTGGGACTGAATTGGCACCTTAATGCCACAATGCCTACTATATAAATTCTGATCCGTAGTTCTTGAAAATAACTTACAGTTTATCTATTTTTCATATTTGATGGTGGATTGACATCATTTTTTTAATTTTGAAAGGCCTTTTTAACAGCGTTTGCATTTGGTTAATCTGTTTACTGTTCAAAAGTTTGTAATACATTTGCAAATAATTTCTGTATTGTCATCAATTAGACATTTTTTTTCCAATCAAAAATGGGTTTCTTCTCTAAAATATGTTACTCAATAATAATACATTAGGACAATAGAAAATATATTGAATGAGTAACATCCTCTTACTTTGGAACTGGTTTAATCTCCAGTCCTGTAAAATACATGAAACACTAAGAATATGGGCCAGCACACATTAATGATGCAATGTGTTAATAAGTCACTAAATTAACATCCATTACTAATTGGGTAACTGAGCAATAGGGAGTGTGTGTTAAACTGTGAAAACAAACATGCATCAATTATAGTGTCTTTAAAAGTTTAATATTGACCAAGTCTGAGAAAGTGAAAACTTTCACAAAATATTTGCAAAATTCAAAAAGATAATACCTTTAAACTATCGAGTAATGAATATTAATCCAATTAAATCCAAAATCAAGTATGCATGGTGATGTAGTTAAAATGAATTTGTCTTGGACTGACAGGAGGTGTCTCATATGACAATGTATGGAAGCAAAGCTTAAAAACTGTCGACACCTAGTGGTAGCAAGGAGAGGGTAATGGTAAAAAAATTATTGCTCCTTGTCTGTATGATAGAGACAAGAGAGACAAATCTTTCAGTATGCTGGATTTAGGCGATAATGGGTTTTATATCCCTAACATAAATGTGGTCAAGGAATGTATTTAAAGAAGAAACATGTAAACGGTACATTAATTCACCACAACCCAAAATTTACCTAAGCATGACATATGGCCCCCAAATGAACTCATCTAGGCAAATAGGCCTCAGTTACCTCAATTATGCAAATAGGCCTCATTTACCTCAATTATGCAAATAGGCCTTATTTACCTCATTTGGGCAAATAGGCCTAAATTACCTCATTTGGGCAAAAAGGCCTCATTTACCTCATTTAGGCAAATATGCATCAATTACCTCATTTGGGCAATAGGTCTCGATTACCTTCTATGGTGCAAGTAAATCTGTAATTATCATGGTTCATCCACATATCAAAACATCCTACAACAGACAGCAAACAACAACATTATAATGTTAACAATGACAGACAGATAGATGATGGAACAGATGGTTGGATGAATCTTTACAAAACTGTCCCTTTCGCATTCCAGATAGAGCATATAAAGGTGATCAGCAAATCAGTTTTAAAATAAATGCTACTCACCTGCCTTTAAAAAATGCAATATAAATAATGGAAGAATAGAAGTTCACAAATTGGAAGATAAACACTTTGAAAGTGAGCTGGTCTTCAAATTCTGTCTGGGTCCGATGCATTTCTGAAGAAGAAAAGAATATTATCAAGTTGCTATCAAGAAAAACATTTTTACATGCTACTTATTACACTTTTATCCAGACATGCACAAATTTTCATCTTTACTGCACATATACTTTGCTGTTTACAATAAAATTTTTGCTCATCTACATGTTGGGTATACTTCATGTTGTTGGATTCAATACAATTTTAAATATTCATTGAAAACTTTGTTGTGAAAAACAATTGAAATACTTAGAAAAATGTCTTACAGAATGACATGATGTCTTGCAAGTCAAGTCAATATGTGAATCAATGACAGCCTATGAAAATGTAATTAAATGACAGCCATATGAATATGTAAGTCAATGACAGCCTTATGAATATGTAAATAAATGTTAGCCTCATGAATATGTAAGTCAAGGACAGCCTAATGAATATGCAAGTCAATGACAGCCTAATGAATTTGTAAGTCAATGACAGCCTTATGAATATGTAAATAAATGTTAGCCTCATGAATATGCAAGTCATGGACAGCCTAATGAATATGTAAGTCATTGAAAGCCTAATGAATTTGTTAGTCAATGACAGCCTTATGAATATGTAAATCAATGACAGCCTAATGAATTTGTAAGTCAAGGACAGCCTAACAAATATGTAAGTCAATGACAGCCTTATGAATATGTAAATCAGTGAAATGGACAGAGAAAGCTTACTAATCTGAAGAAGAGTATCAACTTTCATGAAGAAAACAAAAGATTGAGATTACAAATAATTACAACCAATACACATCCATTAGCCTGGTAGTTCAGAGCTGACATGATTATGGTTTAAAGAAACACAGAGTTCAGAAGACACTGAGGTATTTGTCAAAAATAGAAAGAACTGAACAAAGTGGTGCAAGGAAAATATACATCTCACGGTAGAAACATTGAAATCATTTAATATTTACTAATGAAACCCAGTAAAGACCATCAATATGTATAGAGAACCGGTAAGAAAGCTTAAAAAAACAAATGTTTAGGAATACATTGAAGTAACTTCAGGGTAGGTGCCATGTTCTGGGGCTGCATCACATATCACGGAATCAGTACTATGGTCAAAATTAAGGTAAATCATTACTGCCATCAACTTTTTCATTTATGTCCAACTGATGCAAGAATTTCGCAAAATTCAAAATTCTCATTTCAAGACGACAATGCATCTTGCCACACAGGAAAACAATACTGATAATTATGAATGGCTAACAGTCCCCTGATCTCAACATAATTGAAAATATGTGTTAAACTCTACTGCCAATGGGTACCCAGGTACTCGGTTATGCAAGTGTTGAAAATAACCCAGGTAATAAAATGAGCCTTTGGGTACCTGTTTAATTCATTAGCCATTTTAATTTGTGTAAAAAAAGGCAACATGTTTCCAAGTTCAGATTGATGCTATATCTGGAGACATCGGGAGCGAGTGAGACACAGAATAATGTGTACAGTTCGTGCCTCATGTCATATGAATATTGACTACTGTGCATGCGTACAAGACAGAATATTGACCTGCTTAGTCTGATATGAAGGCAGGAGAGGACTGTGCAAAAATTAACTTTTTAAAATTTAAAAAAAATGGGAAAAACATCAAATTTGTGTGCATATGTTAAGCCAATGGATGAAAATATTGTTCAAAGCAATTTGTGTAAAATGATGTTGTTGATTGGGATTTAAAATCTAATGGTGTTTAAGCAGGTTAAAAATATTTTTCAGCTCCCCTTAAACAAGCAATTTAATTTTTTGTAATTCTGAAAACATCACTAGAAAACAAGTAAGAAAATTCCAAAATCTAGTTTGAAACAACCCCTAGAACATTTATTGAAGCCAAATGCAATTGTTTCCAACTAGTCCATGGTCACTGGTGTTACAGATGAGTAACTTCAGCTTTACAACTACATTTATCTAGTTAATTCAAAATTAAATTTCAAACTTTTGGACCTTCAAGATTTGTTGAATTCTGAAATGCAAAAATATAAAAAAAAATTGTTGTGGCATCTGTTAAAATATTTATGCCTATTTGTAATTTATAATATAATCTAGGAATTCCTATCAGAATTATATAAAGTGTATGGTTTATACTGTACTTATATGAAGGCATATGACAAAACTATATGGTGAGATGAACAAGAAGGACAAATAAACCTTAAATAGAATGGCCATATAAAAATATGTCCATTTCCTATTGATGATACTTGTACCTTCCATTAATAAATTGTTTGAATGGTAAATCAATCATTAAAATACTTGCTACTGAATATTTAAAGGTTTGTTTTGTCAGTGTAATTGATATCAACATCTGCAATGGCGGAAACACATTTATTCTGGGGCAACAACAATGAACTATTTAGCTGGGTTAACCAAGCATCTCAAAAGCCATAAATGACTCAATGTAAATGTCAACAAATAATAGGGAAAAATTCTTTTCAATTCCCAAACTGATGTAAATGAAGTTTACATTTTTCCAACACTTAATTTCCCACACTGGTTGATTGTTGTTGTTGTTGTATTTTGGTTTAATGCCATTTTTCAGCACATGATAGGCTATTTATGGTGTCCAGTATAAATGGTGGACTCCAAAGAACCCAAGGAAACCCCCTGGAAAGAATCACCAACCAACAAGAAGCTACTGGCAAGCTTTCTCACATACCCACATTGGCCAAGCCTGAGACTTGAACCCATGCAGACAGATGTGAGATGGCAGTGGTCCATAATGGAGAGCGCTTTAGACCACTCAGTACCCCCACACACACACACACACTGGCTGGTAATGTGATCCACGCACTATATATTTGTATAAATAAGGGGTCATGTATAGCCTGGAATTTTGATTTTTTGGGGATGGTTTTAAAAAAAATGGAAATCAATGTTTTGAAGAATTTTCTTACCCCACTGTGTGAGTTTCTTAGCAAGCATTTCATACACACGGCCAAGTGCCATGATGAGAATAAGGTTGACAATGGCTGCAGACATGCTGGAGATCATCTGCGCTTGTGGCCGCAGGGTTGTGCTTTGAAACAATGGAATACTGACCAAGACTCTGTACATAATCACAGCTACAATAAAGATAATGACCAGCATCATCTGAAAAGGAAATGATGACATGATAATGCTGTCAACAAAAGATGATAACTGTAGTAATATTTTATAATTAATTCAAATAAATTTAAAGTATATATTGTTTGAAAAATATCACAAAAATGTTATTAAATTTTTGTTATGTTCAATGCTTGAGATCCATCCTCAAAGTTTTAACATTTCTCATGGACACCAGACATGTTTGTAGATTGTGTTGATTTTATTGCTTGATTCTGAGAGGAATATTTTAATCAAAAGAAAGTGACAGTCTAACTGGATGGAACTATTAAAGAGTTTTTGATTATAATGAACAAATTAAGGACTTTGTGAAAGTATTGTGTTTATGCTATCAGCATATTTAAAGTTGCCTGGTAACTAAAAATAAATAAGTAAATATATCTCTATGGCTTAAATATAAAATAATCCTCAAGTGTTTAGCGATGGAAGTCCCACAAAGGGTTCCACTCATAATAATTTGGTCCAATGGGCCTTAAACAGAAGAAGGAAAACCAGCTAGAAGAAATTGGGGAATTGGGGGCCATGACTGCTGCATGATAATATTTATGGTTTAAATCAACTCCAAAGTCTCATCAAAACAAGTAATGATAAATATCTGACACTGATCAACAAGGGCCAAAACTCTGTCAAAAATGGAGCTGATGAGATGAGACACATATTTATCAAAAAAAGGTTCAATTTTCATAATATGTTGAATGGTTATTGAGCTAGGCTGATTACATGTGATATCCCATGTAAAGATTCAAACTTGATTTAAAAGGCCCATAACTCAGTCCAACATTGTGCAGAAAAGACAAAAAACATACAATGCACATCCTTGTCTCAAAGAATATTCTAAAAAAACATTCAATCAGAATATATATAATCATTCTTGAGCAATACTGACCACAAGGGACATTCCAAGTTTCCATAAGAAGATAAGAATATGTTCAAAAGGAAGGATAACTCTGTCCAAAATGGATTTGATGAGACTAAACTCATGAGAGTAAAAAGATACCAAGCAGTATCGTACAAAAATTACCCAATCTGCAATAAAATAGTGGACACATCGTTGTGCAATATAGTCGTAAGAAAAGAAGTCTAATATACATTATAAACACATATTATGAATGCTGATTCAAGTGGATTATATGTACTTGTTGGTATGGCACAAATCATTAGAAAGTGTTTAAAATTGTATTTTTCATTAAATTACATAGTTTACATGGGACAATACTGATATAGAAAATGTAGACCGCATGTGCAATATAGAAGCTCTTATTCAGGCAGCCATTAGGATGCTCTGGGGTTCAGCCTACAAACGGCTGCTAGAAGGCAGGCTGCTTATCAGGCTTGGTAAGCAGGGCAGCAAGTACTTGCAGAAGGTAAAGAGTTAAATAACAATGTTATAAGTCAAAAGCACATATTGTAAAGTTTTTGCATGAGGACATGTTCAATTCAAACTTTTCATTCATTTTACTATACATTTTTTTTTTTTGATTCAACTTGAATTTAATGCTTGCATACTATCAAAATGCAAGGTAATGTCAGAACATGCAAGTTGAAATTGTAGGCTCTTTTTTTTTCTTTTGCAAGCATACATTTTTCCAATGATTACAGCAATGAAGAATAAACTCCTTAGAGTATGTATATTGGGCAAATTACATAAGCATGAGTCAAAAAGTATAATAAAGCTTGTATGGCAATGACTAATTTTGGCATTGATTGATTTTGGCATTGATTGATTTTGGCATTGATTCCTTTACTGTATCAAAATAAAATCTAGCTTTAACTTTAAGAATAGCACAAGAAAGATTGATATCTTTCAAAACATGTGCCTGCTTGAAGAAGATTCAAGGTATCGTAAGGCTTAATAATGAAGATCAAAGGACACAATTGACAGCTCTTGTCCACCATAATGAAGGCCTGATCTTCAATAAAGGACAGAAGAAACATGGACAGAAGGACAACAGAATAGTGAGAGGGATAACAAATAACATGCCATCCCATAAGCTCTTCTGGTATATGACCAATAGAGCAAAAAGGAATTGTCAGCAGAAATCGGATTCTGCATAGTACTGTCTTTTTCCTCCCCATGTGAATAACCGCAAGCAGTAAATGAAAAAAAAAAAATCAAGTAAAGCCTGTTAGTAAATATTAATAAAGTTAACAGTCTGTACCTTGGCAATCAATCCACAAGACATAATTTTCATTCTTAATAATATGGTCTCAAACTTGTTGAAATTTTTTATCAATTAAATTTTTCCCCCAAAAAAGTGGCCACAATAAGCTTATACAAATAAAATTGTACCCACCATGAGGATGATTGCAGCAATGCCGGACAAGATACGAGGAATTCTCTCACGAGTTGGAAAGTATGGTTCCTTTACACCAGTGATGGGATTTTTCTCATATGTTGTGGCTTTAGCTGCATACTCTGGCCGTGGGCGCTCCTAAAAAAATGGTAAAATTTCAATTTTAAACTAGACACATGTCTAAACAACAAGAATCCCCCTGCCAATTATGTGCAATTGAAGAAACCTTGGTTTAATATGCAAAGGCAAATTTCTAACTCAAACGGGCTATAATTCAGATGTTAAATAGTGGCTATAACTCAGTCAACTTTTGCGATAAAAGGTTTTTTAAAAAAAATCAAACTAATGAATGGAATGGAATGGGGCAGACAGCAATAATCTGCGGATGTGAATTGATTGAATGGGATGGAATGGGGGTAGACAACAATAATCTGTGAATGTGAATTGAATGAAATGGGGCAGAAAACAATAGTCTCTGAATGTGAATTGATGGGATGGGATAGAATGGGGCATAAAACAATAATATGTGAATGTGAATTGAATGAATTGAATGACATGGGGCGGACAAAAATAATCTGTGAATATGAATTAATGGGATGCGATGAAATGAGGCAGACAATAATCTGTGAATCGATGGGATGGGATAGGATTAGGGTTGTTAAACGAAAATCGGAAATCCGATTATCAGTTTTGAAAATGATTATCAGCTTTTTTTTTTACAAAACGATAATCGAATTCAATATTTTTTACCCTTTTTGTAGTGAAAATTTTAAAAAATTCCAGAAAAAAATTCATTCATGCATTTGTTTAGTGTTTACATTTTAATACAATATGGCCAGCAGATAAGAAGGTGTGTTTGCTTAAAATTTGTGAGCGCTCCATGTAGCATGTTTGTAAATGAATACATTTATTGTTGATGGATGTCAATAGTTAGTCGAACGACTGGTCGCTAAGTTCTTTGATGTCCGAAATTGACAACAATAGACTGTTAATAGCTACAGTCTCTGTTGTTGAGGACTGGTCTCTGCTGGTATTGTCTTTTCAAGTTTGCAAATATGGCTGGTCGTATAAATAAATCTGATGTATGGGAAAACTTTGAAAAAATTTCATCAAGCATGGCTTGCTGTAAACTATGTTCACAACAAATAAGTCGGAGCGGTGGTACTACTACTGGATTGCATGCACATTTGCGTAGCAAACATCCCAGATTTGTGTCTCCTTCAAATGTTCAGCTGCGATTAACAACATTTATTGGAACACAAAGAAACTGTCCTGATAGTCATCAAGAAAAAGTTACTGCTGCTGTAGCTAAGTTTGTCGCTGAAAACATGCTACGAATTTCGATTGTTGAATCCAATTCCTTCCGTGGTTTGATGGCTTTGGTGGATCCACAATATCGTCCTCCATGCTGTCAGACGATGATGTCGGAAATGACTACAATGAAGAAGACGCTAATGGCGAAAATGCAGACACATCTAGAAGAAAATGTCAAGGTTATTGCCGTTACCACCGACATATGGACCAATGAAGCATACCTGAGCTTCACTGCCAGCTACATTGATCCAGACTGGACTATGAAGACGCCCATTCTTGCAACAATTTAAAAACTAAATGCTTAAAAGCTTTAAATTTACTAAAAGTAATTGCGCACACTGACTGGGGTGCTTATAAAAAAGTCCTCCTCAATTTGTATAGAATATTTATCCGTTCTATACTAGACCATGGATGCACTGTTTATGGTTCAGATAGGAAGTCTTATTTGAAAATGCTTGACCCAATTCATCATCAGGGAATAAGACTCGCTCTAGGAGCGTTTAAGACATCTCCATGCGAAAGCCTTCTCGCGGAAGCGAATGAACCACCTTTATCGCACCGCAGAGAAATGCTTTCTATACAGTACGCTCTTAGGTTAAGATCAAACCCTCTGAACCCTGCTTTTTCGGCTGTTTTTCAACCAAAATACAAAACTTTATATGAAAACAAACCAAATGCCATACCTTCATTTATCATTAGAATATCATCCAGTTTTGACACTATCAAAATTAATCTCCCTACAGTTCAGAACACGTTTGTCTCAGAAACACCACCTTGGCTTCTTAAGCAACCCAAAGTGATTTTTACGTTGCACGATGGGAAAAAAATCTGAGACAAATCCTGCCATTTTCCAGAACTCTTATCATGAACTCCTCAACGATTTTAAAAACTAAACAAAATTTTTTACTGATGGATCAAAAGTTGATGAAAAGGCTGCTGCAGCCTTTGTTAGTGGCAAGCACATAACCAAAGTTTAAAATTTATTGAACAAAAGCGCATTTTAAATAGCATTATTTTCTGTGACTCGCTGTCAGTACTTCAGTCGCTACACCATAGAAAACTGAATAATCCATTACTAGTCGATATACTCATCAAAAACTCGGAGCTTAGTACCTCCTACAATATAGTATACTGTTGGCTACCTAGCCATATTGGTATTAGAGGTAATGAAGAAGCAGACCGGGCTGCTAAGATGGCTCTATCCCAAGAACCATCGGATTTTAAATTACCGTTTACTGATTTTAAACCTTGTATCAAAAAGTACCTACATCAGAAGTGGCAGGCGTCATGGGATGATGCAGTCAGTAACAAACTTCATGTCATCAAATCAACCCTGGGAGAATGGACTCCTTCCTACAGAACTATCCGTAGGGAGGAGGTTGTCATTGCAAGAATCAGAATCGGTCATACATACATTACCCACTCCCACATACTAAAAGGTGAAGATCCACCAGAGTGCGTTTCTTGCAATGAGCCATTCACTTTATGACCGAGTGTTCCAACCTGCAACCTATGCGTGCTAAATACTATAATGTACATGACATGTGATGGAATGGGGCAGACAACAATAATCTGAATGTGAATTGATGGGATGTGATGGAATGGGGCAGACAACAATAATCTGTGAATGTGAATTGAAAGAATTGGATGGAATGGGGCAGACAACAATAATCTGTGAATGTCAATCAATGGGATGGGATGGAATGGGGTAGACAACAATAATCTGTGAAATTGTGAATTAATGGGATGGGATGGAATGGGGCAGACAACAATAATCTGTGAATGTGAATTGAATGGAATAGGGCAGACAACAATAATCTGAATGTGAATTGATGGGATGTGATGGAATGGGGCAGACAACAATAATCTGTGAATGTGAATTGAATGAATTGGATGGAATGGGGCAGACAACAATAATCTGTGAATGTCAATTAATGGGATGGGATGGAATGGGGTAGACAACAATAATCTGTGAATGTCAATCAATGGGATGGGATGGAATGGGGTAGACAACAATAATCTATGAAATTGTGAATTAATGGGATGGGATGGAATGGGGCAGACAACAATAATCTGTGAATGTGAATTGATGGGATGGGATGGGATGGAATGGGGCAGACCAACATGGGAAACACGCAACACCCCCTCCATAGAATAAAGCAAGGAAATAAAGTACCACCTGAACCTCATGTTTGCTGTCCTACTTTCTTTCATTAAAATAGCATAATGAAGACAGTGTGTGTGTGTGTGTGTGTGTGTCACAGAATTAAGACATGCATACATGCATGCATGCATGCATCCATCCATCTGTATGTATTCCATCCCATCCCATCAATACATACATACATACATACATACATACATACATACATACATACATACATACATACATACATATATACATTAAAAATAACATAACATGGCTTTTAAATTGTTGGTATAAAGCAAATTGATATAGCAATACTATTGGTATATCAAATTGTGATCTGCTCATGGTGCAATAATACGAACATATAAATATTCTTTCAACCGCAGGCCTATATATCAATGATGAATTTCTCCTCATTCATTAATCATAAATGTCATATGAAAATAATGATAAAAACTATTGATAGTCCCTGTTTTCTAAATTATATTAAAATGGTACACAATTTCATAGGAATCATTTCTTACTGCCATTTTCCTCTCAGGCATAAATGACAAAAAAAGTACAAATCTGGAATGAGAGAATAAAACATAATGCGCTAGGCAAAAACATTCAAACTGAACTTGTACAAAGTAACCTACAGTAATCTGGTTCTGTTATAACGGTATGTTTACGCTTTCCTTGGGATCTATCTACAGTGTTCATAATATCAAGGATACATAGCTGCAATGATCAGTGACACTAGGCCTTTAGGTTGTCAGTCAGAAGGCACCACACATACTGTATTGTATTTAAACCCTTTGCTGTTGTTTCTTAAACCTATTATAATGTTCTAAAATTATTTATTAATTACATGTATTAAGATAAAGATGTTCAAATGGATGCCCCTTCTGTGTCCCTCCCTCTCACACTCTACCTTTAGAGTTAATCCCTGTATGTCATCTCTGAATGAGGCCGTTGACTTTTGTCTCTGAGTAAATGTTACTGTTTTTGGATGAGATAACTGATTCATTTTATTTCATTAATTGTTAGATATGTAATGCACATGTATAGATTTTTTTGCAGAACAATCATTACTAATCAAATGATGGTTGTAACAATTGATTACATATAGGTCAGTGGTGTCTGTCTGTTCTTGCGATACAGTTGTTGATAGGGATGCAGCGTCCTATAATATGGCTTAGAAGCTGGCTAAGTGGCGGAATAATTAATCAGGTTCTCTGCCTTTATGATCCCTGTTACTCACCCCTATACAAAGAGTGGAGAACAACGCAGAGAGCATATGAAGCATGGAAACAGACTAGGACATAATCTACTTTAGACTAGTTTACTATTATTATAGGCATATCTAACAAAATTCAGACATTGGTAACCAGGCTTTTTTTTTATTACTTTTCTTTTAAAATTTAGAATTCTATGAGGTCATTTTTTCACAGGGATTAAATAAATGTCGGTGGAGTTTTATCCTCATTTTTGCAATGTGGTCATTCATAGCAGTTTAAAAATGCATATTTTGCAAAGACATTGCAGTCACTGGTAACATTCAACAGGTTGCTGCCCAAAACAGTATTTAAATAATAAAATTGATCCATGCATTACGATTGTGGTCAGAAATGACAGGTGGTTGCTCATTGCAGAGGTCACTCATAGCAGTTTTTATTGTATACTGTGCAAAATAGTATGCATCTGATAGGGACTATTTCTTACCATATTACAACTCAATGGATCAACAATATGTTGCACTCTTGCTTGATTCGCATAGAAATTCGCTTATCCATTTTGTCCAGTTCTACACAATCATATGAATATAAAAATAAGACTTTAAAAAAAAAAAACACAATACAGACATTGAAAAATATCTAAATTCTGTCTAAATTTTGTGTTCAGAGGCATATTTCTCAAGCAGTTTCAACAGTTGACTCGTTTACTGCCATGGCTTGCCCTGAGAAAGACTAACTTTGATTGACTAAAGTCATATGATATAAATAAGAGTTTAATAAAGAGGAGTGCAGACATTGCAGCAGCAGATAACTCTCAGAGTGGCAAAAAATGAACATTCATTCAAATATATATATATATATATATATATATATATATATATAAAACAGTCCAATCGAACACCATTAATTATTTTTCACAAAAAACTATAACATGATACAATTCCAAACCTAAATCAAATTCAATTTGTTTAAAAGCTTCCTTACCTCCTCTTCCTCAAAACTGATCACATCCCAGTGATGAGCTAAACTGGCATTCTTTCTCTTCCAGTATTCCAGGAATGTTACAGCTGTAATTAATATAAGCTCTCATCAGGGTCCCAAAAGGATTTCTTGGCATTTAGTTTCACATATGACTTTTCTATGAACCTTACAAGAAATAGGAACTACATTCAGAGAACTTAGAGGATTACCTATCTTTTTGGACTGATGGTCTTTATAAGCAGGTAAAAGCTAGGTGATGTTTCTAATGTCTAACTGGCACCCAAAAAATTAAGTCTTTATAAACAGATGGTCCCTATATACAGGTGGTCACTAAAGGTGTGACTGTACATGCATTCACTAGCTAAATGCTGAATAAGCATGTCTCCAATAACAGGAATAGTATTTTTAATGTATTTTTAAAAGCTATGAAAGTAACAACAAATACTGAAACAATGACAACATGTAAAAAAAAAAAAATATGTCCTTGTAACTCCTTCTGACCAAAAAGTCAACTTAGAATCTTAGAATCATGGATAAACTATACAATGGATGTTACCTTACTCACCACTACAATAACAGCATGGAGTTGAAAAGTGTATTAAATTAATTTTGTGTCACCAGTTGTTGTTTAATTAATTTATTTTAGTGAGTAATTGGTAACTCGATAGAAATTAGATGGGTCGTTGGAGGTGACTCCCCTCTCCCTTCTCAGATGGCCACATGGCACAAAATTTAAGGAATTATTTTGTTGTTCTAAAATCTGAAGCTACTTTACTGGAAATATAACCATTATATTATTCCTTGAAGTTTTATACAACAAAATACACAAAATGCTGTATGTGATATCAAATAAAAATCAGAGTACACTGTAAAATGTTTCTCTATCAAATACATATTAACATGAAACAAGAACAGTTTAACAAAATCTGTTTTATCACATGCACATATAGACATTGAATTTCTTATCCCTGAGTATGAAAAAATGACTTTACCCCCAAAGATACAAACATAAATAGCCACTGAAAAATTCCTTATCCCCCGAGTGCAAAAAAAATGTCCTTACTGTAAAAAGACACAAACATATAAACAGCCATTGAATTCCTTATCCCAGAGTGCACAAAATATGTCTATATCCCCAAAAGACACAAACATATAACTCATTCAGCCCCAGCACTGTTATCAGTATCACTGCTGCTCTGTCCCAGCAGTACTAGACTGTGTCTAGCTGCTTGTGCCCCATACAGTTTTACCTGTTTAAGATTATTTTGTAAATATCATGCACATGCATTCACTCTTACCTAAATTTCTCTACTTATATCCAATAAAAATCAACACAATTTTCACCAATTATTCTTAACAAATTTGTCAACACCGTGGTGTATTTTTTTTTCTTTTTGTCCAACTTTTTCACAACTTATTTCAAATATTAATAAAATTAACTACAATCTTCAAGATTCTCAAGAACTCTTATCATCATCACTATCAGCATCCTCTTCTTCTGACGATTCAGTCCAAGAAACTTCTCTGTCTGAATCTAAATCTCACAAAAATCCAACTGCCAAACATACCTTTCCTTTGCTTGCTCAATATTTTTGAGATCAAACCTGATAAACTCCTCATTTTTGCTCTCACCATCCTTCATCAAAAGTCTTACATTCTTCATCATTTAAGATTTTTCATGAACAGATCATGTGTAGAAAAACTGCCCTCTTTTAGTAACCCATGGTTTCTAAACAATTCAAATTTGCACAAAAGAAAGTAAAATCATTTCTGATTGGTTAATAATGGTCTGAATCTTCAAAAAAAAACACATTTGTAACCAATCAGAGACATTGTATCTAACACACATTTAAAATGACAAAAGACAGGATCGTCCATTGAATGCAGTCAACAAACTTTGACTACTTGGGGGATTGACCATTGACTGCAGAAACTGGATCACACATTCAGACCGGATCAGGGCTGAATGAGATAAACAGCCATTGAATCCCTTTTCCCAGAGTGAAAAAAAATGTCCTTACCCCAAAAGAATGCAAACATATAAATAGTCTTTAAATTCTTTCTCCCAGAGTATAAAAAAATGTTCTTACCCCAAAAGTACACAAATAGATAAACAGCCATTGAATTCCTTATCCCAGAGTGCAAACAAATGTCCTTACCCCAAAAAGACACAAAGATGGCATAGAAGACAGTTCCTGGATGATCAAACAGGTAGGAGATCTTGGTGTATATGCAGACATCCGATAAAAACCAATATGGGCATCCCACATTTTCATCACATAGGGGGCACATCCTGTAGGTCCGGTTACTTTCACACAATTCATTACTGGAAATATTATTCCCAAAATAAAATTAATTGACAAATTTGTATAAAAGAATCTACATGTTAAAATATTTTACTATCATGGACACGGACATCTGTTATCAAGGAAGAGGTATAAGTGTTTATCCACTACCTAATGTCAAACCCTCTCAAGTCCCCAAAAAGATGTTACAAGCATCCTGGCTTGGTTTAGCAACAATGGTGATAAAAGATCAACAGCTTGCTTAAACTGAAACTAAGTTGTCTCCCCTTAGGTATGGGAACTGATGCCAAAATCCACCGTCTACTGGAGTGGCTGTTCATAGTCTACCGGGATGAAACCATGGGGAAGGCTTTGGTGAGTTTGCAAATATTATGACTGTGTATATATTATTGAAGAAACACATTTTTTTCTATGAACAAGAGTACCATATACATCACACAGCATGCCTGCCTTGCGTTCAATAGTTGTTTCTGTTGATAAACTGATATTTGTTTGAAACTTTTCTTCGTTCAGTGACAATGACCCTGACCTTTGATCTTAATCAGTATGCTTCTTCCTTAGTATAAGCCACCTCTACATTTTGGTCCAGGTTACTGATGTTTAACTAATCTTATTTTACAGAAACCATGGTTGTTCTTTTAATATTAGGGACCTTTGACATTGACTTTCGAGTCCACAATTGGAAGGGTTCTTTCTCTACCCATTTGCAAAACATCCACAAAGTTTGATAACTTTAGCTAAAAGAGAACTCAACTTATTGTGTCAAAACCATTTTCCTTCTTTCAGAATCAATGGTCTACACCTTTCATGTTTCATCACTAAATTGGCTTCTTCAAACTCCAGGTGCAAGTTACCAACAAAGTACAGTAACTGTAGATGAGGAAGAACTCAAGCTATTGTGTAGAAACCATGTTTCTTATTTCAGCCTGTGCACTTAACTTCTGACCCTGAAATCAATAGTGTTCTTCCTTATGATAAGTGCAAGACATCCACAAAGCTTGGTAACTGTAGATTCTGACAACTTATTGTGCATACATAATGTAGGTATAGGATCATGCTGTTTACTTATATTAGATTTTGTATTAAAAGCATTATGGCTTTCACTAAAGAGGAGCCTGACACAAATATATATATATATATATATATATATATATATATATATATATATATATATATACATACATACATACATACATACCTGTAAGTCAGTCCCACTGCAGACTGCACAAACCCAGACTTGCCCTCACAGTATGTTTATTAGGAGTAATTACCGTATTTTCCGGCCTATAAGTCGAGACTTTTTGACTTGAAAATTCGGTCTTCGTCTTATACTCCGAATCGACTTATATATGGATTTTGTCATTGAAATTGCATCGACTTATATATGGATTACAGTATCCGGTATGCTATTGATATTGCTCTATAATCGGCATAATCGAAAACAGGTCACATAGAAGTACAAATTCATGTTAAATTACTATGTCAATAAATTGTCATAAAATAATATGACTGCATTTATATTTGTAAGTTTTGTCATTATTTATTTTGCATTCTGCGTGTTTTTTCTTATTTCTCAAACATAAAATAAAAGAAAACAATTACCGGTAAAAACTTCACCCTTACACACTTATGGTCTATACTCTATAGTGTACTGTACTAATTCAAAGCATATTGTTTGTTCCTAAAAAAAAAAAGATACGAAATAACTGATCCATTAATATTTGATTTTCCAGTATAATGTTGGACACACGTGAGCAATTACCGGCATAACTTTTTTATTGATCCAATTGATCCTACAAAGAGATGTAATCCATAGTAACTCGAGCGTTCTATGATTATTTATAAAATAATGTAGATCATGCATTCTACTGAATCCCCCAAATCATATGTTTCTAATTGTATTTGACAAAGTTTCTCAAATAAATTACTGTAGGTTTAAACTACACTAAAATCAGATATATAGATGGACTACCAGTACTAATAGATCATCAGTGATCCATGATTTTTAGTTTCGCAATTCAGTTTAAAGCAAATTGTAATGTCAACACTTCACTTATATTCATTCTTAACCAGCTGATGTTTCGGTGTCTCTCTTTGATTATACCGGTTGTTGATAAATTTGTATTTGGTTTCCAACAACAATCAAAGCCAGTTGCCTCAATTGTTTCGACCTTGATATTGGCTTTAGCTACCGATACTAGTTACCATATTGCCGGTACCCCATTGTTCTTTATCATTAATCCGCATCAATTACGCTACTTTTGTTTAATATCAATGGGATTAAGTACAACAATAAATGATGCCCACTCCCTTCTCTAGATCTAAATACATGTAATGAATTTAGCCATGGGCATTGTTTTCATTGCTTTAGTACAGGTTAAAATACAACCAGTTCTGCCTGCTGTATTTATTAGAGTACATCAAAAGAACATGACGCAATAGCTGGGCTAGCTGGGCGGCAAGTTCAAAGGACTTTGACTAGCAGCTTGGGTGGGAAAAAGTGCTGAAATTTACAATGACTGAATTCAGAGACAAAGATCCTGAGACGTACATGTAGTTATTATAAGAATACACTTTAACTTCCATTATTTAATATACGAACAAGTACTATTTCATCATTCGTTACGTACACCCCTTTACGTAATTTTTGTTATTTTCTTTTCATTGAATTCAGTCAAATAATGATCTGTGACAAAATTATTTAATATTTTACATCCGTGTGTGGATATTTTCGATGGAAATATTTGTATTATGGATTCAATGTATGTTACAATATTCGCTGGTGAGTACATGGTGTTGATACTCTTTTCATGCAATAGATTATACATGTATATATAAATTAGACACGTGTATGTACCAATGCATGGTTCTCTGAATAAAGTACCGTAATTGTATTTGACAAAGTTTCTCAAATAAATTACCGTAGGTTTAAACTTTCAACTGGAAGGAATAATCATAGCTCTTGTTGCAATGGATATTGCCGGTAATATGGAATACCATAAGACGATACCATCAATATTCATGCAACCGGAAGTTACTACCGGTAGTATAAAATACAAAGCCAAGTTATTGACCTGGCCTCATCTTATACTCCGAATCGACTTATATATGGACGAAGGATGGAAAATTTACAAAATTGGTCAATTCGACTTATACTCCGCATCGACCTAAAGGCCGGAAAATACAGTAGTAGAACAAACAACATAGACCCTGGTATGCAGGCACATTATGTCATGGCAGATCAGGATCTTTGTTGTTTGCCATTTAACTTGTCATTTAAGTGAGTATATATGGTATGCATCATGGGTAATCAGTTTAATATTTAGTATTGTTTTTATGAGACAAGTCATTGTTGGTTTCATAAGACAAGTCATTGCTGTCTTCATAAGATAAGTCAATGTTGGTTTGTTTCTAAATACCCGGTAACAAATTATTGGCTATCACATGCAGAAGAAATGCTGTTAAAATGACACACGATGTTGGCCAACCCAGACTGGCCTGGGCAGGTATGGAACCAGCAATGGATTACTGGGCTACAGCAGTTTCCATGTAATGCAATAAAAGAAGAGGACCAAAATCCTATGGTATTCCAGCATATATGATTTCCCATGATGAAGGGCTGCCTTCATAATTCCTCACCCAACAGATAGTTTTAAATAATTTTAATAATCTGACTCTTTGAGGGGGCACCCCAAGTGGCCGAGTGGTCTAAAGCGCTCTCCGTTACAGATCACTGTCATCTCACCTCTGTCTGCGTGGGTTCGAGTCTTGGATTCAGCCAACGTGGATATGTGAGAAAGCTTGCCAGAAGCTTCTCGTGGGTCGGTTGTTCTTTCTGAGTGTTTTCCCTGGTTCTCCTTACACCATTAATACTGGCCGCCATGTATGGCCTATCATGTGCTAAAAAATGGCGTTAAACCCTACAACAACAACAACAATCTGACTCTTAATTCCTATTATCTGCAAATTGTATAGTAATCCTTGAAGCCAAACTTTATTGATCATTTTATTTAAATTACCAAAGACTACTTATATTTCTTTTTCTTTATTCATAAAAACAATTATTATTATATTATACATCAGAAGTGCCAATTAATGGTCAAGTCTGCAAGCAAAATGCAGACAAATGCTTGCTTATGAGGTCTTACTGCCTTAATGAATTGTAAGAAAGCTGAGGCTTGCAAGTCAGGTCTGCAATCAAATGCAATGTTGAAGAACTTTAACCAAACCTTGAACCACAATCTTAACAAACCCGAAAGTGCCTGTTGTGTATCATTTTCCATTAATATGGGTGAAACAAAAATACATGTACTCTGAAATTATTTTCTCATGCTAACCAAGTTTTTTTTGGTAAAAAAATATACATGTCCTAAAATATAAATTTTATCGAAAGAATTAAAATGATATAAATGATATAATGGCCTGAAAATCTAACCAGGCCATCGATTTATGACCAGGCCATCGATTTATGACCAGGCCATCAATTTATGACTGTAATGAAGTGTGTGCAAAATGGTATGTCCCTAGAGTTTAAATGTTTCTGTTATCATGCTAAAATGGTTTTGAAATGGAGACATGAACATATGCAAAGACAGAAGAAGGAAAAAAAATGCCCAATTCTGAAATCAGAATAACCACATACATATAGACTTAAATGGCCATTCTTACAAACTCGGCATAAAACTTTTTCAAAAGCTGACTAACAACTTACGCTGGTGTGTTGGAATTCATGGTGAAGATGCCATATAAGAAAATTACTACTCCAACAATGGCAGCTGGGAGTAGCCAAGCCGTGTAAAAACCTGAAATTAGAATAGTTTCAGCAGCTTTATGACAGTTTTGTAAAACTTCCTATACACTAACCTCTCTATATGCTAACCTCTCTATACATGAATCATTCTATACACCAACCTCTCGTCTTAAAATAATCAAGGAACCTTATCACACTAATCTGATTTCACCACAAGAAATGGAAAGACAGTTACATTTTATCAAAAGGAATGCCATTGGAAGGCACGGTTACACTGTATCATATAGAATAACCTTGGAAGGCACAGTTACATTTTAATATATATGATGCCCTTGGAAGGCACAGTTACATTTTATCTTTTTGAATGCCCTTGGAAGACACAGTTACATTTATTTATTTTATCATATAGAATGCACATGGAAGGCAGATTTCTTTTTTAACATATATAATGCCCTTGGAAGACAGTTACATTTTATCACAAGAAATGCCCTTGGAAGGCTGTCACATTTTATCATATAGTATGCCGTTGGAAGGGACAGTTACATTTTATCATATAGAATGCCCTTGGAAGGAACAGTTACATTTTATCATATAGAATGTCCTTGGAAGGCATAGTGATGTTGTATCATATAGAATGCCCCTGAATGAGCCTGTTGGTGACTTTGCAACTTAAGAATTTTGTGGCCACAATAAAAACAGGAATGTGATAGTAAAGGATTCAAGCAACCCTATCAAATAAAAATGTTCCATAATTGTAACATGAATATAATGAAAAATTTGCTTGTAAATTTAAAGCAAGCCAAGACCTAACAGAGAACAAAATGTGGCAATATTTCATACAATGTTCATTCTTTCATATCTCTTATAATCAGATATCTGCACAAGATAATCAGTAAAACAATATAGTAATAAAAGTAACTAGAAATTTGACTCAGCATATATACTAACTTGCATAATATGTTCCTTTCATCCTTTTATGTACTGTGATAAAGAGCACAAAAAATATATCGATCACAAAGCTTACTAAATTGTTGCAGTTAATCTGAATTTTACATTTCCATCAGATGCATTTTGCATTTAAATATTTTCTAACCCTCTCTGAAGAGGGTCTGTTACCATCCAAATCCAGCCCTACTAAAGGATGACAAGTTTTCCTGTCTGTTTAAATCATACACAAAAGATAGTTACTCTTGACCCTTACCTCCCCTTAAAACCACCAGTGAGTGATCTTCCAATACAAATTCCTGCATAATAAACCATGTCAATGGAACTAATGTAAAAGATTAATGTCATAACAACCAGGTTCATATATGAATCTGTGTACAATGAGAAGAATCTTACAGAACTTTAAGAAATCAAACATTTTCTCATCCTTAAAAAAAGACAATTTTTTAAATAAATTTAATTTTTCTGTTCAGTTATAAAATGGCTAAAATGAAACAGGCTTTCATTCATCTAATAACATGGTGTTATATGACATAGGCTATCTGAATAATTTTTAATAAATGTTAAATCATTCAATTTATCAAAAAATTCTATGACATAACATCCATAGATAAAAGAGAATACAAGTTTATATCTCTACAGCTTAAGATTTGGGGCCCCGAGTGGTCGAGTGGTCAAAAGCAATCTCTATTACAGATCACTGCCATCTCACCTCTGCGTGGGTTAAAGTCTTAGATTCGGCCAATGTGGGAATGAGAGAAAGCTTGCCAGTAGCTTCTCGTGGGTCAGTGGTTCTTTCTGGGGTTTTCCCTGTTTCTTCCTCCACCATTAATACTGGCTGCTCTGTATAGCCTATCTTGTGCTGAAAAAATGGCATTAAACCCTATTACAACAACAACAATAGCAACAACAACAACTGCTGAAGATTTTGCTCATGTAAAGTGGACTGATTCAGAACAAAACTTTTTGTCATGTAATGTTACTGTCTAAACTCTAGTGTACAAGTATTCTAGCTATGTTGCAATCCATGTCCAGTGTAAAAGTATTCTATGCTGCAATACATGTCCACTGTACAAGTATTCTAGCTATGCTGCAATCCATGTCCACTGTACAAGTATTCTAACTATGTTGCAATCCATGTCCAGTGTAGAAGTATTCTAACTATGTTGCAATCTATGTCCAGTGTACAAGTATTCTAGCTATGCTGCAATCCATGTCCACTGTACAAGTATTCTAGCTATGCTGCAATCCATGTCCAGTATACAAGTATTCTAGTTATGCTGCAATCCATGTCCACTGTACAAGTATTATACCTATGCTGCAATACATGTCCAGTGTACAAGTATTCTAGCTATGCTGCAATACATGTCCAGTGTACAAGTATTCTAGCTATGTTGCAATCCATGTCCACTGTACAAGTATTATACCTATGCTGCAATACATGTCCAGTGTACAAGTATTCTAGCTATGCTGCAATCCATGTCCAGTGTACAAGTATTCTAACAATGCTGCAATCCATGTCCAGTGTACAAGTATTCTAGCTATGTTGCAATCCATGTCCAGTGTACAAGTATTCTAGCTATGCTGCAATCCATGTCCAGTGTACAAGTATTCTAGCTATGCTGCAATCCATGTCCAGTGTACAAGTATTCTAACAATGCTGCAATCCATGTCCAGTGTACAAGTATTCTAGCTATGTTGCAATCCATGTCCAGTGTACAAGTATTCTAGCTATGCTGCAATCCATGTCCAGTGGGCAAGTTTGTTTGTTTGTTTGATTAGGATTTTTAACATAGCTTTAACAATTTTTCAGTCATATCGCTACGATGTCTGCAGTGAGGCAGTTTATAGTGATGTCTACCACTGGGGCACCACGCCGCAGACATGTAGCATGATGTCCCACCCAGTCACATTATCCTGACACCAGGCCGACCAGTCCTAACACTAACCTCTTAATGCTGAACGTCAAGCGAGGCAGCTGTTAGTACCATTTTTGTAAGTCTTTGGTATGACTCGGCCAGGGATCGAACCCACGACCTCCCGCTTCCGCGGTGGACGCTCTAACCACTAGGCCACCGGAGCGGTTCCAGTGGGCAAGTTATATCAATCATCTCACTGCATGCACGAAAAAAATGGCTGACATAAGTAAACCACTTGTGGGTAAACTTGTATGTAGAAACAAAACATTGAGTACATCTTAGTTCAAATATAATGCATCAAAATTAGGTATATACAATTCCATGACACCTGCAGATTTAGTCCTTCCAGAGCTGAAAGACATTTATGATAGTTTTCATTTCTAGAAGGCTGATATGAAGCAGTCATTTCCTTGGTTCCCATTTGTTACTGACTGTATCAAAGCCTGACAACAGGTATACTCCTCAAGCGTATATAATGGCATCTGTACACACCATAATTTCCACTTGTGGTCTCTCCAGAAGACTTCCTGTCTTGGGCCAGCCATGGTTACACAACTGACACAGGAATGATTGTATATAGACCTTCTGGTTGAGGGGGTTGGAAAAGTAGTGACCTTGAGCCAGGTAAGTCATTTGTATCGGGCACATGTAAAAGTGGTCCGATGAGGTTATATCTGCTACTGCATTGAGTGATACAAGGAGTTGCAAAACACAAATCCTGTTAGAAATAGACTTGTTGAGTTTAGGGTAGGGTAAGGAGATGATGGAGGCATACATGATTGAGACTGTTTATCAACTCCACACCCTAGTTGACAAAACACTTAAAAGAGGGAATGTTGGATTTTTTTGTCAGTTCACTAAAATACCCAAGATGATTCAAATGGGATAGCAGATCATTTCCAGCCTTGACAAATTATAACTTCCTTAAACTATTTATAACTATTGAATATTATTTGACTTCATGCAAATGTAACCAATTAACCAAATTATGTGACTTTATGCAAATGTACACAATTAAACAAATTATTTGACTTCATGTGAATGTACCAAAGTAGCCAAAAAAATAGACTGACATAATTTTTTAATTACTAAAACTTACCAAGCCATGCAAAATAGATTCCTATTTTCTCGCCAAAGTACTCCCTGATGTGGTCCAGTGGTTGGTACTTGTACCATTTACCCCAGCTTGCCCAGTATTCATACAGAATCTGACGCCTGTTCAAGCTTTCGGGTGAAACATAATGATTTGGTTTCTCATAATGACCCTGAAACATATGACCATGTCCACATTAAAACATTAAATGAAATATGAAACAACAATGACTACCCATGTTATTTTCTCTGAATTCTGAATGCATTAGCAAAACCTCCCATATGTTTTAAGAGCAGATCCCACATAACAAATTAATTTATAGATTTTAAATTGACGGCTTTACCCATGACACATATGTTCCACACTGGCTGTGATTTCCCAAACTCTGCTCATATGAAGAAAGTCTATTTCATGTCCATCAAGACATCACATTACTGTGATCTGCACGGTACATAACTCTCGAGTTTAGACATCAGTTTTTTAAGACTTGACTAAAAATCTAAAATCAATTATCCTTATCTTTCAAGTGAAAACTTTCAAAAAGATTAGATATTCTGCAATTCTTTCTTGGTCATAATATTAAAACATATACAGTCATATAATTCTACATGGTCAGTTTTAGCATTGAAATTTAATAGCTTAAAACAAGACCTTTCTTGATTCAAATCAAAATTTGTTCCTAAGTCCATAAGCAATTTTCAGTACATCAAGCTTTTCAGATTTTTTAACAAGGTATTTATATTTTTATATATGTTACTCCCAACAACCCTAAAATAAAAAGCAAGCATGCAAATCTATTAACAAATATAAAGTCCATCTTTTCTCATTTTTTCAGTTTTATAAAACAAACTGCCCTAAAAATTTAAATAAAGAATATTTGATGTCAAGAAATATGCACAAATTGTGACCATAGCATCATGTTTTCTTTTAATTTTTTGATATATAGATATATATTCACTTATAAGTCAAGTTCAAAGTTCAGATTTCCTACTTCATCATGCACTGGCAGGTGTGTGGCTATGTAGTTCGTAATCAATAGACGAAACAACAGCCAGAGCACTGTATGATAGAGTTTATGTTGTTTGCAGCTAACTTTAAATTGCATGGAGAGCACAGCCATCTACAGTATCAATATCAAAGTCTGTTGTTTATACAAACTACACACATCATGTATAGGGAATGCAGCAGTGTAGACATCTTCCTCCAAAAGTCTCTCAATCCCAATTTCAGCTCGTTTACGTTTGCCGTATGCCGCTGTCGCCAAGACTTCCCAGCAGATTCTACTTCTCTGTGTTGGCATGAAATACGTGTCATGATTCTCACTGCCCAGAAATCTGAAAAAATACAGTATATCCATCATGGTTGATCGGCCAACTGATTCATCAATTTTTATTGTCATATCAACAGATGAAAGGTTATACATTATATTTGATTGTGAAATATTAGACTGTTGCTACAAATATCTGTCAAGTACGTACAGATTGAAAGGTATTATTTCTCAGGAAACAGCTAATTACCAAAACAAAAAACATTTTGCTCTTGTATTAGTGCTTCATCTTGCTTTGAACTGGAAATGGTTGGGAAGGGGAGGGGGGCTCTAATCTACATATAACTCATCTGCAATTTCTTCTGATCCTGTCACTACACCAAAGAAAAGGATGACACATTGCAATCGGAAAAAAATTATATCCAAAGATTAAAGTAAAACATCAACTGTTATATTAGGTAAATCAGTAACCAAAGGATGAAATACTTAACATTCTACTTCAACTTGTGTCACCCAGTAAGAGCATGATTTCCTTTCTTCTCCTTATTTTACTGCAGTATGGTATTTGTTTATTCACATGCAACAGAGATCCCTGCAGGATTCTGAAAATGATTATTGTCTATCCATCAAAGATTTCCATGGTGAATCCAATGAAAATGGCAAATTTATGACTAGGTCTAAGATTGTGGTTTAATGAGGTATGAGTGGTCAATGTCTATGCAGCTACCACTAACCCAAGGACAGGCTCAAGAAAATCATTTATATCTTGCAAGCCAACAAAAAAAAAACGCGCTCTCCATTACAGATCACTGCCATCTCACCTCTATCTGCGTGGGTTCGAGTCTAAGATTCGGCTAATGAAGTTTTGTGAGAAAGCTTGCCAGTAGCTTCTCGTGGGTCGGTGGTTCTTTCCATGGGTTTTCCCGGGTTCTTCCTCCACCAATAATACTGGCCGCCATGTATAGCCTATCGTGTGCTGAAAAATGTCGTTAAACCCTACAACAACAACAACAACAAGCAAGATAAAATCTTCATTAGAATACCTGAGCGAGGTAAGTGTATACTGATTTAATAACTTTCTTTAGTCAAATGCCACATGCCACTGACCACTGCATGTCTAGTAGTAAGCTGGCATTGTAGTAGGTCCACCCTGAATAGATTGAATAATGTAAGTTACAAATTCCTTGCCTAAACATTGTCTTTCTTTTTAGATGTAGCATACCCTTTATGCTAAGGCAGCATAGTTTTGTGTACGTGTATGTGATTTAGGTTTTAAATTAACATATCAATCTAAAAATTGCTGAATGAGATACAGGTAACGAAATTAACAACTCAGTCTAATAATTGCTGATACAGGTGACCAAGTTAACAACTGAGTATAATAATTGCTGAGACAGGTAAACAAATTAATAACTAAATCTAATAATTGCTGAGACAGGTAACCAAAATCAACAATTAAATCTAATAATTGCTGACCGAATTAACAACTGAGTATAATAATTGCTGAGACAAGTAACCAAATTAACAACTAAATCTAATAATTGCTGAGACAGGTAACCAAAATCAACAATTAAATCTAATAATTGCTGACCGAATTAACAACTGAGTATAATAATTGCTGAGACAAGTAACCAAATTAACAACTAAATCTAATAATTGCTGAAACAGGTAACCAAAATCAACAATTAAATCTAATAATTGCTGACCGAATTAACAACTGAGTATAATAATTGCTGAGACAAGTAACCAAATTAACAACTAAATCTAATAATTGCTCATCATAATCATCATCATCATCATCATCATCATCATCATCATCATCATCATCATCATCATCATCAGTCTCTTGACCTAGTGTGTTCATCGAGGCACTGCACTGCTGAACATCTGGCTTTGCTCTATTGGTGCCAGATTGGAAACGGTTTTGAACCAGTATGTAGTCAATCTGGTTATGATGGGTTCCATTTGGTGCGTGCCATGTCCAGCATCATGAAGCTTTATGGTGGCCCATGGTGTTGGCTAGTATCAAGATGTTGTAGGTTGCAAACTCAAGCAACCATCTCGCTTTTTCATTGGTAAGCTCATTGCAAGAAGGTCCACAATGATCTTCCCAGTCTTTTACAACATCTATGGTAAATTTGAAATTCCAGTCTCCTTGGATGCCGAGGACATCTTTTTTACTGACCATGTTTAGAATACCCTGTAGTTTGTTGTAAAACTTCTCTATTTCTTTATCATCATGATCGGTAGTTGGAGCATAGACCTGGATAATTGTGATGTTAAAGGGAGATGCTTTCCGAAGAATGGAATGGAGATGATTCTGCTAGATATGGGGCAGCATTCAACCACAGATCCCTTTATGGCTTTGTTTATAAGGAAGCCTTCTCCATTTATGGACTTGTCAAACTCTCCACTATATTAGAATATATGCCCATTTCCAGGTAGGTGTTCTCCAAATACTTTCCATCTGACTCCATAACTGCTGATACAGGTAACCAAATAAAAAACTCAGTCTAATAACTGCTGATACAGGTAAACAAATAAAAAACTCAGTCTAATAACTGCTGATACAGGTAAACAAATAAAACACTCAGTCTAATAACTGCTGATACAGGTAAACAAATAAAAAACTCAGTCTAATAACTGCTGATACAGGTAAACAAATAAAACACTCAGTCTAATAACTGCTGATATAGGTAACCAAATAAAAAACTCAGTCTAATAACTGCTGATACAGGTAAACAAATAAAAAACTCAGTCTAATAACTGCTGATACAGGTAAACAAATAAAAAACTCAGTCTAATAACTGCTGATATAGGTAAACAAATAAAAAACTCAGTCTAATAACTGCTGATACAGGTAAACAAATAAAAAACTCAGTCTAATAACTGATACAGGTAAACAAATAAAAAACTCAGTCTAATAACTGCTGATATAGGTAAACAAATAAAAAACTCAGTCTAATAACTGCTGATACAGGTAAACAAATAAAAAACTCAGTCTAATAACTGCTGATATAGGTAACCAAATAAAAAACTCAGTCTAATAACTGCTGATACAGGTAAACAAATAAAAAACTCAGTCTAATAACTGCTGATACAGGTAAACAAATAAAAAACTCAGTCTAATAACTGCTGATACAGGTAAACAAATAAAAAACTCAGTCTAATAACTGCTGATATAGGTAACCAAATAAAAAAACTCAGTCTAATAACTGCTGGTACAGGTAAACAAATAAAAAACTCAGTCTAATAACTGCTGATACAGGTAAACAAATAAAAAACTCAGTCTAATAACTGATACAGGTAAACAAATAAAACACTCAGTCTAATAACTGCTGATATAGGTAAACAAATAAAAAACTCAGTCTAATAACTGCTGATACAGGTAAACAAATAAAAAACTCAGTCTAATAACTGCTGATATAGGTAACCAAATAAAAAACTCAGTCTAATAACTGCTGATACAGGTAAACAAATAAAAAACTCAGTCTAATAACTGCTGATATAGGTAACCAAATAAAAAAACTCAGTCTAATAACTGCTGATACAGGTAAACAAATAAAAAACTCAGTCTAATAACTGCTGATACAGGTAAACAAATAAAAAACTCAGTCTAATAACTGCTGATACAGGTAAACAAATAAAAAACTCAAGTCTAATAACTCCTGATACAGGTAAACAAATCAACAACTACTCCATTCCATAACTTGCAAACCCGCTTAATGCAGGGTCAGGTATGGATACCATTTTTAAAACCAGAAAATACCCAAAAACTGATCTCTATTTGTTCAAGAAAATCATGATCAAAATTGGTAATGGAAACTTTGATATATCGCTCATTTTTTTCACCAAAAACGGTAGATAGGACCTGGACATTTTAATCAACACAATGAATTATCAAATTTAAAAATAGGTCATACAAGTTTTTACATTTTCTTTCTAATCAACATTTATAGTACACCACAATTAAAATATGCAATGAAATTTTTATCAATGAAAATGTCACTTATGCAGAGTGGAGGCAATACTTGAATAAATAATATTATTATTAAATACAAATTAAATAATTTTTTTTAAATTGAAAGCATTTCTCTGAGAACCTAATTAAGTGCCGACAGTGTTTTGATAACTGACTTGGAAACATATGCTGCATTACTGTACTGAATTAAAAGCTGACCTCCTTTGTATTATCACATTAATAGTGTCATTTAAATCAAATAAAAGAGGTAGAATAAAAGAAAAGTTAAAAGGTACAAAAATCCTAAAAGCTTAAAATATAGCAGCCCCATTCCGTTTGTCGGGTGAACTCACTTCATTTGATCAATCAAACACTGTTATAAATGTTATTATGTATGTAACACAAGCTACCTTAAATTAACCAACTCTTTCATAACTGTGATCAGAGATAGCAAGGCAGCCTAGCAACATGAATACTTAGTAAAATAAAGAGCTTGATTTCACAAATACAGACCATTGTGGGTCAGTGAGAGATATCCTCAAGGATGATAAGCAGTTTCATTATGTACTTCCAATGAAATTGCAACATCAATATTGTACTAATTGAACAATACAAAAATTGAGTTTTGATGTAGACAATTGTCTCACAAAATAAATAATGTGTGTTTTTGAAAGAAAAGGAATCTTGTTTGGTGGTGTGACAGCAGTTAGTCAGATTTCCTGCCCTGAGGACTCACGATTAGGCAGGACATTATTAAACACCACTATGGGACTCCGATTCATCAAGAAAACAAAATGCAGTGACATAATACACAGACTTTTTGTGAACACGTAATGGTTGTTGAAAACAGTTGGCATGATCTATCACATGTTGGACATTTTGAAAATAAATGATATTTAAACAGAAACACAAACAACTTTATTAGAAAAAGCATGTAATTAAAATGTATTATCTAGTGTTGTTCCGATTATCGATTATAATCGATCATCAGTTGGTTGAGTAAACCGATAAGATAATCGATTGTGAAACTCCATAATCGATTGTGTGTAAAGGGAGACAACTTTTTAGGTGCATGCAAATCACAAAGGTTAGTAAAACTCCCAGCCACTAAAGTTGACCTGAAATTTATTAATCGCTTCACAACTAAAAATAAAAAGTCTTACAATTCATTATTAAGAACATATTATTACATGTTCAAGTTGTTAAATTGTTGAGTTAATAAAATTTAAACACATTTTGTTGATTTGTTTAAGTTAACTTGCAACATCTTTTGTAGTACATGTATTTATAAACAATTACAAACAAGAAACTCGTGTCCTTCTATACTTTAAATTATAGACACATCACATATGAATGAAAGAATTTCGGGGGATTGTAGCAGTATTTCAGTTACATATGACTGACTGATTAGCCATAAAAAGTTGCATTCATTTAACAAAGTTGTAGAACAAAAGTAACACAATGTATTTTTATAATATTAATGTCAGGTTAAAGTATACATGTCATTAAAATAGATTACTCCTGTATATTTATAAACATAATGAATTCTTGATCAAAGATATAACTGTGTAACAAAAATTAAAATTTGCTCTTAGTAACCGATTATAATCGATGATCAGTTGGTTTAAGGAGAACCAATTATTGATTATGAATTTCTGACCGATTCCCACCACTAGTATTATCGATGTGATTGTAAAATGATGATTCAGTTATTAAACATCCCAGTTTCCTAATGCCGCCCCCTCCCCCCAATTTTCTAGATGTCAAAGAGAATCTTTTACAAAAATTTAAAGTCTCTGTAACTCGTGCTCATGCCTATAGCACGGTCTATGTTTGTGGACCCCGCGAGTTATTGAGGAGAGGTGTAAATCTAATAATTGCTGATATTTGTAACCAACATAGCAACTCAATCTAGCAATTGCTGATAAAGGTAACCAAATTAAGAACTAAAAAATAAACTTTCATGAAAATATTATTTTAAATTACAGTACAACCCATACAAACCAAAATGCACATTTCTCCATTTAACAGTAAAATATTTTACAATTTCAATTCTCATAGCTCTAACTGTAAAAAGGAATCAAATCTTGCAGTTCATATATTAAAAAGTTACCTGTAGAGTTTAGACGTTTTAAACTGACAGGTGTAGAAGTCTAACGGCTTGTTAGGAACTTCTTCATACATCATATTAGGAATCTTCAGTGCTGCTAGTATCCTCTCTGACCAGTTGTCTGAGGGATTTGAGTGAGCCTGGAATATAGGAAAAAAGAAAAAACTGCAATGAAATTTACAAATTTGTATCCTTAAGTGAACCAAAGATTATGATTAAATTATTTTAATATTTATTATACTATATAGTTGTCCTAACATTTTAGAGGAAGATGTAGCACTCTGTTAATATATGTGGCACTCTATTAACATATGTGGCACTCCATTAATATATGTGTCACACTGTTAATATATATGGCACTTCATTATTGGCTAGGGCCCCAAGTGGCCGAGTGGTCTAAAGCGCTCTCCGTTACGGATCACTGCCATCTCACCTTTGTCTGCGTGGGTTCGAGTCTCATATTTGGCCAATGTGGTTATATGAGAAAGTTTGCCAGTGGCTTCTTGTGGGTCAGTGGTTCTTTCTGGTGGTTTTCCCCAGGTTCTTTCTCCATCAGTAATACTGGCCGCCATATATAGCCTATAGTGTGCTGAAAAATGGCACTGAACCCTACAACAATAATCATTAATAGCTGTGGCACACTGTTAATATATATGGCACTCCATTAATATCTGAGGCACTCTGTTAATATATGTGGCACACTGTCAATATATATGGCACACTGTTAATATATATATGGCACACTGTTAATATATGTGGCACTTCATTAAGCTGTGGCACTCTGTTAGTATATGTGGCATTATGTTAATAACTTTTCACAGCATCATAACCATATTAAATAAGTTCTAATTGAAGAAATAGATTTTAACTTTTGAGCTGTGATACTGAAACTATATTCTGACCATTTTGTGCACTAATCATTTGCCACCTTCGAAAAGGTCAAGGCTAGCACTATTGACATATTATTTATTATCGTGGTAACAACTTTTTTAGCTACTACTTAACCTAATTTAAATTTATCACAGTTAACCTAAATATCCAGAAAAATTAAATAAATTACTTTTTCTCTCAAGATAATTACTGAGTAATGAAAATTTTAATATTTCCTGCAAAAATCTTGTCCAGAAAAATATTATATTGTCAGGACTGAGAAACGATGATCACAACAAGTTCAAAACAAGTCGAAAGTTGTCCAGGTAAATTATGTTGCATTATAATCATACATGTGAGTAAAGAACACTTTCATGATTATGTTTTTTTAGTTTTGGGGGGAAAATTAAAAAATTCTGGTTGCAATGTTGGTGGGTTTTTTTTTTGTTCGTTTTTGTTTTTATAAACTATGCCAGTCTATTAAATGCAAACATATACAGTGTACTGAATTGGTAAGAAATGTAAGCATTACCTAAACATCTCCAGTTACTAGCCCTAAATGAAATTTTTTTTCATAAACTCATGATTCATTCAAGAAATCCATCATATGCTCTTTTGCTTAATCCATTTCATCTGACATAAAGTAAGAATGAATTCAATTGATCAAAACCCAACAAGTCTCAAATATTGCCAGAAACTGTCACAATGTCAAGACTATGAAAAATAAAGGTATCAACAAAACGAAATACATTAATTCATGTTATCTTATCTCTAAAAATCTGAAAGATAATCCATATTTTTCCACAAAAATATTTTTTCAACATTACAACTTCAAAAATGGTGCTGCTTTCCCCAAAATTTGACAATGAGCCAAAGTGCTTTGACTGGTTCAGCAATTTAATTAAAGAATATCACTATCTGTAATGCTACTGTGAGTATAAAGACCAAAACCAACAACATGTCTATCCAATACGAAGGTTATCAAGAAGAAATTATAACTAAAAAAACAAAACTCAATGATATTAATTTGTGAAACATGAGTGTTGGAAAAGCTGAAAACTTTACTGCAAATAAATTTCAGAACAGTTGGACTTACTGGAAAAAGAAAAACAAAGATAATAACAGACATGCCAACCCCTGACAAGGGAAAAGTGTAATCTAAGTGGTCAAAAAGCGGAATCCAGGCAGAAAAAGCATAATCCACATACTGTATAACATGCAATAAAATTTGAATGAACAATGATTTATTTGCCCCTCGTCTTTAAACATCCTTTACTGCTTCAAGTTTTCATATGTAGCACTTTTAGCTTTACACACACATCGACTAGAATCCATTTGAATACTTTTAGTGCCAAATATTAAAATTCTTTCCAAATGGCCTCACATGATGCTCCTCATGTCTTCATATTTGGAGGATTCAGCTATTTTTTGTTTCGTTTATTTTTTTGTCTTTAATCTATCTGTGAAATTATTTCAAAGGTAATATTATTGCTCTCATATATGCATAGACTAAAATAAAATACTTTTTAGTGCAAATACCTTCAGACTGATTCTCCATCAAATATGAATCAGAGCAACAAAAAAATCTGTGCATAAAGATTCAAATTAGAAAACCAGCCTGTTCTCTCCTCACCAAGCCTTATTGCTGCTAAAAATAAAATACAAGGTCGAATGTTTCTATAAATAGAACACGATACTGTTAGAAAGTCCTCAGAGAAGCATACTCTTATACTGTAGTTATGTAAAAGCCATCTTTTTTAAAACATGGTCTGTGGGATTGATGGAATGTTGATAAAAATGAGAAAACAAATAACTGAGTTTTTGGGAAGGTGGATATACTGAAAAAGCTTAATCCATATATGGTTATTCATAAGGTGTAATTTAGTGAAAAAAAAAGCGTATTGATTACACCTAAAGCATAATGGTTGGCATGTATGTAATAACCTGTAACCATATTTTAGAACCTGATATCAAACTAGTTAATCCAATTTAGATGTATATATATATATATAAAGACATCATGGTATGTCAGATTACATGGGTTATGGAACATGACACTGTTCAAAATGCTGCCTGCTGAAACACCTGTTAATCTATGTCATAATTAATATAATCAAAGTGGTTAATAACAAGGTAACTGTTAAATTCAAAGTTATTTTTTTATGCGAACATGGTCAAATGGTACAAATGTCTATCTGTCATTAAAGATGACTTCGAGTTCAAATCCAACAAGGTGCACACTATTCTTTCTTAGTGTGCTACTTTATTTTGAATTGGAAAATAATTATTTAACTGCTTATATTTTCTATGTATATAATCATAAAACACAACAGAACATAAATGGTAAACCAAAGACATCGTGCAAGATGCAGTAAGAAATCCGTTACTTCAATCTGTTATACAATACATCTTGTACTTCAATCTATTACACAGTATTATACAGTATATCTTGTACTTCAATCTGTTGTACAGTACATCTTGTACTTCAATCTGTTATACAGTATTATACAGGACATCTTGTACTTATATCTGTTATACAGTATTATACAGTACATCTTGTACTTCAATCTGTTGTACAGTATTATACAGTACATCTTGTACTTCAATATGTTGTACAGTATTATACAGTATATCTTGTACTTCAATCTGTTATACAGTATTATACAGTATATCTTGTACTTCAATCTGTTATACAGTACATCTTGTACTTCAATCTGTTATAAAGTATTATACAGGACATCTTGTACTTATATCTGTTATACAGTATTATACAGTACATCTTGTACTTCAATCTGTTATACAGTATTATACAGTACATCTTCTACTTCAATCTGTTATAAAGTATTATACAGGAGATCTTGTACTTATATCTGTTTTACTGTATTATACAGTACATCTTGTACTTCAATCTGTTATACAGTATTATACAGTACATCTTGTACTTCAATCTGTTATAGTATTATACAGTACATCTTACTTCAATCTGTTATACAGTACACCTTGTACTTCAATCTGTTATACAGTACATCTTGTACTTCAATCTGTTAAACAGTATTATACACTACATCTTGTACTTCAATCTGTTATACATTACATCTTGTACTTCAATATGTTATACAGTATATCTTTTACTTCAATCTGTTTTACTGTATTATACAGTACATCTTGTACTTCAATCTGTTATACAGTATTATACAGTACATCTTGTACTTCAATCTGTTATACAGTATTATACAGTACATCTTGTACTTCAATGTTATACAGTACACCTTGTACTTCAATCTGTTAACAGTACATCTTGTACTTCAATCTGTTAAACAGTATTATACACTACATCTTGTACTTCAATCTGTTATACATTACATCTTGTACTTCAATCTGTTATACAGTACATCTTTTATTCAATCTGTTGTACTGTATTATACAGTACATCTTGTACTTCAATATGTTATACAGTACATCTTGTACTTCAATCTGTTATACAGGACATCTTGTACTTCAATCTGTTATAAAGTATTATACAGGACATCTTGTACTTATATCTGTTATACAGTATTATACAGTACATCTTGTACTTCAATCTGTTATACAGTACATCTTGTACTTCAATCTGTTAAACAGTATTATACACTACATCTTGTACTTCAATCTGTTATACATTACATCTTGTACTTCAATATGTTATACAGTATATCTTTTACTTCAATCTGTTTTACTGTATTATACAGTACATCTTGTACTTCAATCTGTTATACAGTATTATACAGTACATCTTGTACTTCAATCTGTTATACAGTATTATACAGTACATCTTGTACTTCAATCTGTTATACAGTACACCTTGTACTTCAATCTGTTAACAGTACATCTTGTACTTCAATCTGTTAAACAGTATTATACACTACATCTTGTACTTCAATCTGTTATACATTACATCTTGTACTTCAATCTGTTATACAGTACATCTTTTATTCAATCTGTTGTACTGTATTATACAGTACATCTTGTACTTCAATATGTTATACAGTACATCTTGTACTTCAATCTGTTATACAGTACATCTTGTACTTCAAGCTGTTATAAAGTATTATACAGGACATCTTGTACTTATATCTGTTATACAGTATTATACAGTACATCTTGTACTTCAATCTGTTATACAGTATTATACAGTACATCTTGTACTTCAATCTGTTATAAAGTATTATACAGGACATCTTGTACTTATATCTGTTTTACTGTATTATACAGTACATCTTGTACTTCAATCTGTTATACAGTATTATACAGTACATCTTGTACTTCAATCTGTTATACAGTATTATACTGTACATCTTGTACTTCAATCTGTTATAGTATTATACAGTACATCTTATACTTCAATCTGTTATACAGTGCACCTTGTACTTCAATCTGTTATACAGTACATCTTGTACTTCAATCTGTTAAACAGTATTATACACTACATCTTGTACTTCAATCTGTTATACATTACATCTTGTACTTCAATATGTTATACAGTATATCTTTTACTTCAATCTGTTTTACTGTATTATACAGTACATCTTGTACTTCAATCTGTTATACAGTATTATACAGTACATCTTGTATTTCAATCTGTTATACAGTATTATACAGTACATCTTGTACTTCAATCTGTTATAGTATTATACAGTACATCTTGTACTTCAATCTGTTATACAGTACACCTTGTACTTCAATCTGTTAACAGTACATCTTGTACTTCAATCTGTTAAACAGTATTATACACTACATCTTTTACTTCAATCTGTTATACATTACATCTTGTACTTCAATCTGTTATACAGTACATCTTTTACTTCAATCTGTTGTACTGTATTATACAGTACATCTTGTACTTCAATATGTTATACAGTACATCTTGTACTTCAATCTGTTATACAGTACATCTTGTACTTCAATCTGTTATACAGTACATCTTGTACTTCAGTATGTTATACAGTATTATACAGTACATCTTGTACTTCAATCTGTTATACAGTATTATACGGTATATCTTGTACTTCAATCTGTTATACAGTACATCTTGTACTTCAATCTGTTATACAGTACATCTTGTACTTCAATCTGTTATACAGTACATCTTGTACTTCAATCTGTTATACAGTACATCTTGTACTTCAATCTGTTATACAGTACATCTTGTACTTCAATCTGTTATACAGTATGTTTCTCTGGCCAATATATTAGAGCATAAAATAAAAAAAAATTTCCTTGCTGCAAGTGAGTAGCAGATATATTTCATATTGCGGGTGAAAAACGTAAGTATTTTCACTCATCACTACTCATGAAAAGACTTAGTGTTTCACCTGCTTGATAACATATCTATTTTCACTTGTTTCAAGCAAATAGCTTCTGTGTTATCATCAACCTGCAATGGTGCTCTCATGCACAGATCCTCAGCATAAAAGCAGCACACATCCCAGGGGGCATGTATCTTGACAAATTTTAGCATAATCTTCTCACTCTGAGCAGATTCCTGCAAGACAAAAAGATGTTACAACCAATAAACAGAAGAAAACAAATATTACATATAGATAAACAGTTGCTGTCCACTTTTTCAGATCCCTGTTTGAGAATCAACGTGATCCAAAAATATGAATGCATCAATTGTAATGATAGATCATATTGGAAATAAATAATTTAAAAGTGCACATATCGTTAATGGTCAAAACTCAGCAGAAAAAATATACCTCTACTGTCTACACACTTCTTATTCTCTCAAGGGAGATAAGCTGCTTTACTTCTTATTCTCACAAGAGAGAAAAGCTTCTTCCAAATCATTCCTAAAATGTTCTTATTGTTGTAGATTCATGTCTGATATCTTGTTACCACTAAAATGTTATAGGTTAAAACCAGTCTCCAAAAAGAATCTACCAGGTAGTATATGCTTTATTGGTCTAAAACTTCTCTAATCTTTTGGAAGAGAGGGAACCAGTCTGTTTGTGATTGAGCATCAAGTACAAAATAATCAATCTTCAGAAGCTGGATAAAAAAGAAACATTATTTTAATTTTCTCAAACAGTTTTTTAAGCATATCAGATCTTCAGTACACAATTGGAAGAAAAACAAAACTTTTCTGAAAATTGGAAAAAAATATTGAAACATTAAAAAAAGTTAAAGAAAATCAAACATTTCAAGCCAGGTATATTGTTCATCTGACTTTGATTCACTTCATGCACATTTTTCTTGAAACAAATCAAGATAGAAAAACTAATTTCACCTCTGTAATGTTATTTGTTACTGAAGAATAACTGTAGAAAGGGTTCTATACTATTTATAAAATACAATACATTAATACAGCTAGGAAGGGGATTAAAGACTGCCCTGAAAGTATTTTTCCCATGGAACTTAAGCCCTACTGAACATCTAACATAAACCAGCAGTTGGTGTATACCAGTTTTAGTCCAGTGTGGAATATCTGATTATTTTAAATGTCTAGTGATATTTCAAAGCTAATCAAATCAAAGCTTACACTACAATCTCAGCAGACGTTATGTGGACTGCATTGATTTTACCTTAGCAGTAGTTCTGTCGAGTACATTAATATTATCTTAGCATTAATTAGGTGTAGTACATTGATATTATCGTAACAGAAGTTATATGAGTACATTTATTTTATCTTAACAGAAGTTATATGAGTACATTTATTTTATCGTAACAGAAGTTATATGAGTACATTTATTTTATCTTAGCAGAAGTTATATGAGTACATTTATTTTATCGTAACAGAAGTTATATGAGTAACAGAAGTTATACAAGTACATTTATTTTATCTTAACAGAAGTTATATGAGTAACAGAAGTTATACGAGTACATTTATTTTATCTTAACAGAAGTTATGTGAGTACATTTATTTTATCTTAACAGAAGTTATACGAGTACATTTATTTTATTTTAACAGAAGTTATACGAGTACATTTATTTTATTTTAACAGAAGTTATACGAGTACATTTATTTTATTTTAACAGAAGTTATGTGAGTACATTTATTTTATCTTAACAGAAGTTATAAGAGTACATTTATTTTATCTTAACAGAAGTTATAAGAGTACATTTATTTTATCTTAACAGAAGTTATAAGAGTACATTTATTTTATCTTAACAGAAGTTATAAGAGTACATTTATTTTATCTTAACAGAAGTTATGTGGAGTACAGCAATTTTGTATCTTAACAGAAGTTATACGGAGTACATTTATTTTATCTTAACAGAAGTAGTAGCAGAGGGGGCGAATCGGACCACTTTATAGAAGTGTCTATTTGGCAAACCAAGGCTTCCTCCAAAATTGAGAAAAAAGTTTCCTTTGGAGACGCAAAGTCGTCGCGTCCCCTCTGCTGCTATGGGGGTAAAAATCTTTTTACGATTTCACAAACAGACTAATTTGTAAAACCTCACCTTGTAAATCAATCAGATTATTGGATTGGTCGGTGAGTTTGAAATTAATTCTCGTTAATGAAGCATTATGACATCGCATATAGACCGGATTAGTTGGATCTTCAATTATTAAAAATCCTAGCGGAGCTTTTGGTGCAAATGAATATAAAATATATCCCTGCTGGGCTTGATTTGATCTTTCGAGATTTATTTGGTAACTTCCTTTGATAGCATCACATACTAAATTTACTGCAATCACCGACGATATATTCACCTTCTGAGAAGCGATATGCCTACCACCACCATCTAGATCATTATTATGTTTGAGGATAGTTGTTTGTGGTTGTGGCATTTTTTTCCATGTGGCAAGTATTCATGGAAAGTACTCATCAAGGAGATCATTGGTTGATTTTTTTAATTGATCTACATTATACCAGGGGAGTTTAAATGCTGAAATATTCTCTATGCGTATATTATATGTTTTTGCAAATTCTGTTCTTGATTTAGGATTTACAGCATTTAAGATTGTTTGAATAATCCATAAATTTGATGCTTCCATGTCAGCAATAATTTGATTACATATTTCTATATATTTGATTTCATCTCGCGGGGATTCTTTGGAAAGTTTTTCTCGCAATATATTTCTATGTATTTCAAATTCATTATTTATTTTTATAAAGTGTTCATTAATTTTACTTTGAATTGGTTGAAACAATCCACCGCTTGGTTCTTCTATCTGCCCAAAAGAAATCTAAATCTCCAAAATTTCTATCGTACGATATCATCGCATATGATTTCTTATCAGAAGTATAATCAGACTTTGATGGTTCTGGTGGTATTTGTAAGGATATTCGAGGTGGGATTTCAGGCCAACCCAGTATTGTTCTTATCGAACTCTGATAAATATGTACGACATACCTGGGTGAGTTTATCTCAATAGCAGAGGATAACATCGGCTAGTGAAATGTTATAGCGATTTTCGATTCTTTTCCAGTAATGGATTTTATTCTACGTTGTAATTCGTTATTGATTTGTTCGATTTGGTAAGACCCAGATGGTAAAGAAACAATGTTCCAATCAGGAGTACCATTGGGTTTATTCTTGCTCACAAACACCAAGGAATTATTCGGTTGTTGACTACCAAATGGTACTGATCTAATATTAGGCCAACTATGGTATACTCGTAATTTTGCTAGTGCTATCTCCTTAACGGGAATCGCAGTGGGGAAATTCACACTGAATTCAGGATTGGTTGAGGTTATTGAGATCATGCTGGTTTTCACCAGGGTGGTATTTTCCACTATTCATTGAAGTAGTTCTTGCGATGTTGCCATTGTTATTATATTCGTGTTGGTTTTCTAATTTTGAAATTGCGGAATCATAAACACGTACCATCGTGGAAAAACTCACTATCGGATATTAATGTGTCATCGAGGGAGGATGATATCATTGAGGATAATTGTGAGTATGCGGTTGACACAACATGGAACTTAATTACGTAATCCTGTAGTTTGCGCTGGCTACATGATGATATTTTCTTTGTTATTATTGATATTATTCCAGCGATTGTTGTCGCCGCGGATATACAAATTGGAACAGCTATCGGAGCAACCCTTGTCACCGAGGAGAGTATAATACCAGCTCCGGTAATTAACCTGATACCGAGTACACAGCAACATCAACTGCGGTAATTCTTCGTAATTCTTTGTCGGTATTTTTTTTTTAGTTTGATATTCCTTGGTGAGTGTTTTGAGTTTAATTTGAAATTCTCTGACCTGATCAAAGCGATACTGCATTATATTTGCCAGCATTGAAAATCCTATGGATTTTTAATTGAATCAGTTGTTTACTTAAATCCGCTATGAATTCCACATACCATGTTATTGAAACCCTAGCCAAATTATTATCAGTGGATAGTTGTTCCTTTGTCGATGATCATTGATATTATATTGTTGACCCCAGATGAACTCGCTGATGAAATATTAAATTGAGTCGGTGACACTAGTGTTAATCGATAAATACCTTTGATGGTCGCAGTGAAATTTAATATGTTATTTTGTGGTGTCCACATAAATGATCCGTGTTGAATCGTGTATACTATGTTGATGGTTTTCTCATGAGGAATCTTTGTTTTTTTATGTGTTTCTATCATCCTCTGTAAATCATCTTTGATTACATCGTTGATCTTTTTGATCTCTTCGATGGATTTTTTTTACATCTATGAGTTTTGTGTTGAGTTTATCTAATGAGGTTCCAAAGAATTTCTCAATAAGATTTTTACGAAAAATTGAAAACTTCTCAACATGATCTTCATACCTAGATTGTAGTGTTGCTAATTCTAACATAGCTGTTTTTATCTCTGTGAGTTTCGGTGTGGTCACCGGTGGAACCCCAAAGAAATTATCAACTGGGAGTTGAACCTCAGTGATGGATTTTTGTAAACCCGCAAACTGATTTACTTGAACATCATATTTATCATTGAGAGTTTTTAATGATTCTGCAGATGAAATATAGTTATCACCAAGCGTTGTTAATTTATCTGTGAGTGTCGAAACAAGTACCGGTACACCCGGTTTGAGTTTACCCTCCTTGGAAAACAATGTGATAGTATCTTCTACTGTGTCTCGTTATTTTGTCAAAATATCATCCAGGGAAATATTACTAGTTTTCAATTTACCCTGATGATCTTGAAATACAACTATTTCATTTGGATCAACACTTGTGAAGTTTAACATCTCAGCTATTTCATCTTCGATTATTTTTTTTTACATCACTGGTTGCAGATATTTCCGTGGTGGTATTTTTCAGGCTTGATAAAGATCTCCCCCAAATATCAATCATTATACTCTAAGATCTCTCTAAAAAGCGATTACTCATATATTCGTGTACGGTTTTATGGGGTGGTTTTCGCGATGATGAAATCGCGTCTAGGACATTTAATACTTCTATGCCGCATATTGATGGGTCATTCATTTCCTGTGTTAATAGCGTGGAATAACAGATAGGAGTTTTTAAGCGGTTTATATAATGCATAAATTCTTTAGGTGGTGCTAATCCATATGAATTGAAATAAACAATTAATTGCGGAGTAATCGCGTATGCAACCCAGTGGGTTCCAGGTCCGGTGCTATTATCAAGATTTAATGATACCTGTTTCAGTGTTGCTTGGTTGTTGTGGCAATTGATCTTGAATAAAAACACCTCTAAAGTTTTTTATCGCTAGTATTTTAGCAGCATTGAGTATATCAAAATTTGACATGGGAACTATTGTTCCTAGTCTCAGGCCATTTTCACTGTACCATGAATACAGAGTTCCTGGTAGTCTTAGACCCTTTCCTGATCGTTTCTTTTTTTATACCCACTTCCGGTAGCTTTCTTTAGTGCCATCCCTGCCGCGGTACCAACAGCTCCTAGCGCGGCAGCTTTTGCTACCACTGGGGCCGCTGCCGCAATCAACGCTGGTAACGCAGCTAACAACGGGAATATACCACCTGATTTTATCATGTTCTTAATTGTGGCTGCAGAGAGAGTGACCTGAACACCTTTTTTATCTTTGATAGCATCATTGAAGTGTTTTATCTGATGAGCTGTCAGTGATAGTCTATTCTGACCACCAGACATCTGATTGTGTTTCAGCGATATCGTGGTTCCACATTTTTTACCTGATTCCAACTGCAATTTTTTTAATTTGACCAGGAGTTAACACTAACATGACTATATGACATTTTATTTAATAACAGACTGAACTAATTGTTACATTACATATTTTCCACTGGTGCATCAATTACTTTCATTCGTTCACCAACACCTTCGAGTAGCATTGATTTGTCACTGAGAATGACAGCAACTGCTCTGTAACCACCAGCAGGAGGAGTGGTTACACGAGCTCAAAAGTGTATGTCAACGACGGATTGTCTGGATAAGTCAAAATGTTCCAACAAAAAGTAGTAGATGGGATATTGATTTCTAAAATCCAATTGTGATATTTTCAGACCGGTATCTACATTATTATCGCGTCCCATAAATGATAGCAAACAATGATAAGCGTGTGCTATTTGGTTTTGTTCGTAATTAAGCAAAATATCCTCGGATGGTTCCTGTTGGTCGTTTATCCTCAACGAGACTTCATTAACACCCAATTGATCAAATATCATATGGCTGCGTGTTTGTGAATTTAATCGTGCTTTATCCTGTAATGCAATAAATATATGCTGCGGCGCAGAAATCCCTTGTTTTGATGCCATGTGCCATGTAAATACACCATTAACAGTACTATCCACAGTATCTGTTGTTGTTGTTAGCCATCTTGGTAATGATTTGCTGTCTGTATCCATAAATGATAGTAATTTTTCCTCTGCGGTGATTGATGGAGTCATTACTGGCATCCACAGTGAGAGTTTTGTTATATTTACGTTACCATCAGCGACTTTCTTGCCAGATTGCATTATTATCGTCACCGTCACTACTGTATGCTTCGCTTTCATAGATAACTTTTCTAACATTTCTGCAGAATCCAAATATTGCTGATTTACCCCTCCAATATCCTCTTGGAGAATAATAAATAGATTCCATGATGTTATTAATTACCAGCACCCAACATCAATTTACTTTTCATTGCAGATTTTATCAACCATGAAGCCAATTTTTCTTTGAAGGATTTATCAGTGATAGAATTCAACGCATGAATCAATTTTACATCTGCGATATGTCTGTGTTGCAGATTTCTGCTTTTATAAGCAACATCATGAGCATGACATGCCTTATCAATAGCGTTTATTGGATATTCACCGGGTCGGGGCTGGTTTTGATCATTGAGTATGATGTCAAGTCTGGTCCTGGGTCCACAATAACTATACCCTGGAAGATGTTTTTCCCCCGGATATTTTGCCCATGGTGTTCCCGGTAATTTCACTAACTTGGCTGCAATATCACCTCCTTGTTTTGTTTTAAAACATCTCCAGATTTCATAGAAACAAATTTAAATTTCTTTGTACCACACTGTACACACTTACCAGCAAGTGCTGATCTGTTATTTTTAGTTGTAATTTTGTCGTCATTTGTGCTAGTACGCTTCTTACATTTCACACAATATAGATCCATAATATATTTATGTTATATGGATATGAATGTAATTGATTATTCATCAACATGAGAATCAGAACCCATAAACCATCATGTTATGTTACCAAACTCTATTCGAATGATTATCATTGGACCTTCATGGAGAGGTAAAACACAGTTGTTAATTGACATGATAATAAGGTGGATGAAATGGGACAAGTTGTATTTAGTGGCACCGAACGTAGATGATCAACGATGTTATCAAGTGATAAAAGATTATAACGAGAGAGCCGCAGAGATCACCGGAGAGAATATTATTGAGTTTTTTTAAAACCGATATCGACGAAGCCCCATCTGTGGAAGACATCGATGGAAGTATTAATAATCTGGTTGTATACGACCATGTAATGTTAGATAGACAAAAAAATCCAGCTATGATATTTTCCAAGAGGAGACACAAAAACACTGACATGATACATATGTCCCTCAACGATACACGCAAGTACCTAAAGTGATCAGAGACAACTGCAACATATTAGCAGTATTTAATGGGACTGACACTCATACCATTAGAAATATTTGGCAAACTTGGTGTGACGGTGAGATGGACTATAATCGATTTAGAAACTTTTTTAGTCACGCTCAGTCAATCCCACATGGATTTATAACGATAAACTTAATAGATCCTAGAACAAGGTATCGAATCGGATTAGGTAAAATATTCGGTTGAGATCGTAAAAAGATTTTTACTCCCATAGCAGCTGAGGGGACGCGACAATGTGTCTCGAAAGGAAACTTTTTTTTTTGATTTTGGAGGAAGCCTTGGTTTGCCAAATAGACGCTTCAATAAAGTTGTCCGATTCGCCCCCTCTGCTGCTGAAGTTATGAAGACTTGGTTCACAATTCTTCTTCTGGTTCAGTACCCATGGATGTAGTCTGCATCTATTTTTAAAGCATTTTTTTCTCTCCCATTTTAGTGGGTGATACTAAAGTAAGATTTAGGCATTCTTGGTACAGCATTAAATGGAATTGTTTATTCTTCAGATTATGAGTTTTATGGTATTGGTTTATGTTGTTAATTTGATGACACTTATGCTGATCTGAAGTGAAATCTGTGGCACACTGTTTACAGAAGCTTTTCAAAAAAATGCAGAATAACCCAAGACAAGAACTTCACAATGGGTTTATCTTTGAAGGCAGATTAACATGTGATTTATTAGGATTTGAACACAATGTAAAGTCTGATACTCAGACACAAATGCAGAGACTAAATATAAAAATTAATTGTGAGCTGAGTCCATGTGAATTACATAAATTTCATATCAGCAAAGGTTATGTGGAGTACATTGATTTTATCTCAGCAGAAGTTATGTGAAGCACATGATTTCATCTGGCCAAAAGTTGTGTGGAGTACATTGATTTTATCTCAGCAGAAGTTATGTGAAGCACATAATTTCATCTTGCCAAAAGTTATGTGGAGTACATTGATTTTATCTCAACTGAAGTTATGTGAAGCACATGATTTCATCGTGCCAAAAGTTGTGTGGAGTACATTGATTTTATCTCAACTGAAGTTATGTGAAGCAAATAATTTCATCTTGCCAAAAGTTGTGTGGAGTACATTGATTTTACCTCATACAAGGTATATTAAAGACAGGTACCAAGCACTGTACATTTATTTATAAATTTTATGTAAAACATTTGTTAAAAAACCTGTTCCATGTTTATTCTTTATTATATACCAAAATTTGTTTATGCCAAGCAGTACTGTATGTACAATATTCACTAATAATTTGCAGTATAAAAATTATGCCTGTCTTTGAACAAGTGATGTTATTGTTTAGAAAATATTAGCTTAAGAGTTACTACATCTGAACTTTACATTTTAAATTAGTGTTGTTCTGCTTTTAGGAAGAAAATGGATTATTTTTTGTACCATTAAAAAGTCTTAGAAATCAAAATTTTACCTATTTGTCAGAACAGATATTTGTACCTGTAAATGAATACCAATAAATGACCACTAACAGTTTTTCAGATGAAACTGTGTATGATTCAGACATTTATTTGCAAAAACAAATTCCAAAATTTTGATTTGCTTTTTCAAACATTTTTTTTCTATAATTATGCCAGCTTTTAAGTAAAACGATGCAGTGTGTTAAATCAGTCATCTACTATGATACTCAATTTATTCCTATTTATCTATCAGTCAGAATACTTGCATAAACATTTAACACTTTAACCCATGGCACCACATGTATTGGGCAGGAGGTAGTAGCCCTACTTCCAAGCTCTGTAGCGTGAAGGTCATGTATGATACACTAAAGTGGGTGATATTATAGAAATGTAGATAGATTTAGCTCTACAATGAAACCAAATCATCTATCAAATAATCTGGACGTTTTAGTTGCACTACAAAAATACAAAGGGAAAAACCTATTATTTTCACCCAAAATTTGCCTGTGGTTGGAATCCGTTTTTGTGTCTGGGATTTTTTACTTTTTGGCCTCAGATCTAAGACAGAATAGTCTGAACTGCACGCAGACAGGTGAACCTGTGCAAAAAGTAGAATAAGGTGAGCATTTGGAATAAAGAGTGGTCTTGATAAGAAAATGATGAGTCTATTAAGCAACAGCAAAAAAGCCAATGGAAAACAATGTTTCTAACATAACTAGGCATTAGGCTAATGAAAAATTGCTGGAAGTTGATGTATTAGGATGTTAAAAGGTCCCAAAGAATCATCCTAAAATTGATGTTTGCTACAGTAGCAGCATTATGATGTAAATGATGAGGAGTGCTAAAGAGGTACATCTGATGAGGAGAGCTAAAGAGGTACATCTGATGAGAGCTAAAGAGGTACATCTGATGAAAAGTGCTAAAAAGGTACATCTGATGAGGAGAGCTAAAGATGTACATCTGATGAAGAGTGCTAAAGAGGTACATCTGAAGAAAAGTGCTAAAGAGGTACATCTGATGAGGAGAGCTAAAGAGGTACATCTGATGAGAGCTAAAGAGGTACATCTGATGAAAAGTGCTAAAAAGGTACATCTGATGAGGAGAGCTAAAGATGTACATCTGATGAAGAGTGCTAAAGAGGTACATCTGAAGAAAAGTGCTAAAGAGGTACATCTGATGAGGAGAGCTAAAGAGGTACATCTGATGAAAAGTGCTAGAGGTACATCTGATGAGGAGAGCTAAAGATGTACATCTGATGAAGAGTGCTAAAGAGGTGCATCTGATGAGGAGTGCTAAAGAGGTACATCTGAGGAGGAGAGCTAAAGAGGTACATTTGATGAGGAGTGCTAAAGAGGAACATTTGATGAATAGTGCTAAAGAGGTACATCTGATGAGGAGAGCTAAAGAGGTACATCTGATGAGAGCTAAAGAGGTACATCTGATGAAAAGTGCTAAAAAGGTACATCTGATGAGGAGAGCTAAAGATGTACATCTGATGAAGAGTGCTAAAGAGGTACATCTGAAGAAAAGTGCTAAAGAGGTACATCTGATGAGGAGAGCTAAAGAGGTACATCTGATGAAAAGTGCTAGAGGTACATCTGATGAGGAGAGCTAAAGATGTACATCTGATGAAGAGTGCTAAAGAGGTGCATCTGATGAGGAGTGCTAAAGAGGTACATCTGAGGAGGAGAGCTAAAGAGGTACATTTGATGAGGAGTGCTAAAGAGGAACATTTGATGAATAGTGCTAAAGAGGTACATCTGATGAGAAGTGCTAAGGAGGTACATCTGACTTTCTCAGCCATCAAGGAGTATTACATTTAATTAATAAAGATTTAGTACTTTACTCAAGGCAAAAGTTCCTTAAAAGACATCATCTTGCAATTGTTTTTCTTTCTGCACACCTTTAATGCATCATTGGCTCCATTAAGCCAATGAAATGGAAGCTAAAAGCCTAATCCATGTACACACCAAGGCAATCAAGCCAATGAAATGGGAGCTAAAAGCCTATTCCATGTACACACCAAGGCAATCAAGCCAATGAAATGGAAGCTAAAAGCCTATTCCATGTACACACCAAGGCAATCAAGCCAATGAAATGGAAGCTAAAAGCCTATTCCATGTACACACCAAGGCAATCAAGCCAATGAAATGGAAGCTAAAAGCCTATTCCATGTACACACCAAGGCAATCAAGCCAATGAAATGGAAGCTAAAAGCCTATTCCATGTACACACCAAGGCAATCAAGCCAATGAAATGGAAGCTAAAAGCCTATTCCATGTACACACCAAGGCAATCAAGCCAATGAAATGGAAGCTAAAAGCCTATTCCATGTACACACCAAGGCAATCAAGCCAATGAAATGGAAGCTAAAAGCCTATTCCATGTACACACCAAGGCAATCAAGCCAATGAAATGGAAGCTAAAAGCCTATTCCATGTACACACCAAGGCAATCAAGCCAATGAAATGGAAGCTAAAAGCCTATTCCATGTACACACCAAGGCAATCAAGCCAATGAAATGGAAGCTAAAAGCCTATTCCATGTACACACCAAGGCAATCAAGCCAATGAAATGGAAGCTAAAAGCCTATTCCATGTACACACCAAGGCAATCAAGCCAATGAAATGGAAGCTAAAAGCCTATTCCATGTACACACCAAGGCAATCAAGCCAATGAAATGGAAGCTAAAAGCCTATTCCATGTACACACCAAGGCAATCAAGCCAATGAAATGGAAGCTAAAAGCCTATTCCATGTACACACCAAGGCAATCAAGCCAATGAAATGGAAGCTAAAAGCCTATTCCATGTGCACACCAAGGCAATCAAGCCAATGAAATGGGAGCTAAAAGCCTATTCCATGTACACACCAAGGCAATCAAGCCAATGAAATGGAAGCTAAAAGCCTATTCCATGTACACACCAAGGCAATCAAGCCAATGAAATGGGAGCTAAAAGCCTATTCCATGTACACACCAAGGCAATCAAGCCAATGAAATGGGAGCTAAAAGCCTATTCCATGTACACACCAAGGCAATGAAGCCAATGAAATGGGAGCTAAAAGCCTATTCCATGTACACACCAAGGCAATCAAGCCAATGAAATGGAAGCTAAAAGCCTATTCCATGTACACACCAAGGCAATCAAGCCAATGAAATGGGAGCTAAAAGCCTATTCCATGTACACACCAAGGCAATCAAGCCAATGAAATGGAAGCTAAAAGCCTATTCCATGTACACACCAAGGCAATCAAGCCAATGAAATGGAAGCTAAAAGCCTATTCCATGTACACACCAAGGCAATCAAGCCAACGAAATGGAAGCTAAAAGCCTATTCCATGTACACACCAAGGCAATCAAGCCAACGAAATGGAAGCTAAAAGCCTATTCCATGTACACACCAAGGCAATCAAGCCAACGAAATGGAAGCTAAAAGCCTATTCCATGTACACACCAAGGCAATCAAGCCAACGAAATGGAAGCTAAAAGCCTATTCCATGTACACACCAAGGCAATCAAGCCAACGAAATGGAAGCTAAAAGCCTATTCCATGTACACACCAAGGCAATCAAGCCAACGAAATGGAAGCTAAAAGCCTATTCCATGTACACACCAAGGCAATCAAGCCAACGAAAAGGAAGCTAAAAGCCTATTCCATGTACACACCAAGGCAATCAAGCCAACGAAATGGAAGCTAAAAGCCTATTCCATGTACACACCAAGGCAATCAAGCCAACGAAATGGAAGCTAAAAGCCTATTCCATGTACACACCAAGGCAATCAAGCCAACGAAATGGAAGCTAAAAGCCTATTCCATGTACACACCAAGGCAATCAAGCCAACGAAATGGAAGCTAAAAGCCTATTCCATGTGCACACCAAGGCAATCAAGCCAATGAAATGGAAGCTAAAAGCCTATTCCATGTACACACCAAGGCAATCAAGCCAATGAAATGGGAGCTAAAAGCCTATTCCATGTACACACCAAGGCAATCAAGCCGATGAAATGGAAGCTAAAAGCCTATTCCATGTACACACCAAGGCAATCAAGCCGATGAAATGGGAGCTAAAAGCCTATTCCATGTACACACCAAGGCAATCAAGCCGATGAAATGGAAGCTAAAAGCCTATTCCATGTACACACCAAGGCAATCAAGTCGATGAAATGGAAGCTAAAAGCCTATTCCATGTACACACCAAGGCAATCAAGCCAACGAAATGGAAGCTAAAAGCCTATTCCATGTACACACCAAGGCAATCAAGCCAACGAAATGGAAGCTAAAAGCCTATTTCATGTACACACCAAGGCAATCAAGCCAACGAAATGGAAGCTAAAAGCCTATTCCATGTACACACCAAGGCAATCAAGCCAACGAAATGGAAGCTAAAAGCCTATTCCATGTACACACCAAGGCAATCAAGCCAACGAAATGGAAGCTAAAAGCCTATTCCATGTACACACCAAGGCAATCAAGCCAACAAAATGGAAGCTAAAAACCTATTCCATGTACACACCAAGGCAATCAAGCCAACGAAATGGAAGCTAAAAGCCTATTCCATGTACACACCAAGGCAATCAAGCCAACGAAATGGAAGCTAAAAGCCTATTCCATGTACACACCAAGGCAATCAAGCCAATGAAATGGAAGCTAAAAGCCTATTCCATGTACACACCAAGGCAATCAAGCCAATGAAATGGAAGCTAAAAGCCTATTCCATGTACACACCAAGGCAATCAAGCCAATGAAATGGAAGCTAAAAGCCTATTCCATGTACACACCAAGGCAATCAAGCCAATGAAATGGAAGCTAAAAGCCTATTCCATGTACACACCAAGGCAATCAAGCCAATGAAATGGAAGCTAAAAGCCTATTCCATGTACACACCAAGGCAATCAAGCCAATGAAATGGAAGCTAAAAGCCTATTCCATGTACACACCAAGGCAATCAAGCCAATGAAATGGAAGCTAAAAGCCTATTCCATGTGCACACCAAGGCAATCAAGCCAATGAAATGGGAGCTAAAAGCCTATTCCATGTACACACCAAGGCAATCAAGCCAATGAAATGGAAGCTAAAAGCCTATTCCATGTACACACCAAGGCAATCAAGCCAATGAAATGGGAGCTAAAAGCCTATTCCATGTACACACCAAGGCAATCAAGCCAATGAAATGGGAGCTAAAAGCCTATTCCATGTACACACCAAGGCAATCAAGCCAATGAAATGGGAGCTAAAAGCCTATTCCATGTACACACCAAGGCAATCAAGCCAATGAAATGGAAGCTAAAAGCCTATTCCATGTACACACCAAGGCAATCAAGCCAATGAAATGGAAGCTAAAAGCATATTCCATGTACACACCAAGGCAATCAAGCCAATGAAATGGGAGCTAAAAGCCTATTCCATGTACACACCAAGGCAATCAAGCCAATGAAATGGAAGCTAAAAGCCTATTCCATGTACACACCAAGGCAATCAAGCCAACGAAATGGAAGCTAAAAGCCTATTCCATGTACACACCAAGGCAATCAAGCCAACGAAATGGAAGCTAAATGCCTATTCCATGTACACACCAAGGCAATCAAGCCAACGAAATGGAAGCTAAAAGCCTATTCCATGTACACACCAAGGCAATCAAGCCAACGAAATGGAAGCTAAAAGCCTATTCCATGTACACACCAAGGCAATCAAGCCAACGAAATGGAAGCTAAAAGCCTATTCCATGTACACACCAAGGCAATCAAGCCAACGAAAAGGAAGCTAAAAGCCTATTCCATGTACACACCAAGGCAATCAAGCCAACGAAATGGAAGCTAAAAGCCTATTCCATGTACACACCAAGGCAATCAAGCCAACGAAATGGAAGCTAAAAGCCTATTCCATGTACACACCAAGGCAATCAAGCCAACGAAATGGAAGCTAAAAGCCTATTCCATGTACACACCAAGGCAATCAAGCCAACGAAATGGAAGCTAAAAGCCTATTCCATGTACACACCAAGGCAATCAAGCCAACGAAATGGAAGCTAAAAGCCTATTCCATGTACACACCAAGGCAATCAAGCCGATGAAATGGAAGCTAAAAGCCTATTCCATGTACACACCAAGGCAATCAAGCCGATGAAATGGGAGCTAAAAGCCTATTCCATGTACACACCAAGGCAATCAAGCCGATGAAATGGAAGCTAAAAGCCTATTCCATGTACACACCAAGGCAATCAAGTCGATGAAATGGAAGCTAAAAGCCTATTCCATGTACACACCAAGGCAATCAAGCCAACGAAATGGAAGCTAAAAGCCTATTCCATGTACACACCAAGGCAATCAAGCCAACGAAATGGAAGCTAAAAGCCTATTCCATGTACACACCAAGGCAATCAAGCCAACGAAATGGAAGCTAAAAGCCTATTCCATGTACACACCAAGGCAATCAAGCCAACGAAATGGAAGCTAAAAGCCTATTCCATGTACACACCAAGGCAATCAAGCCAACGAAATGGAAGCTAAAAGCCTATTCCATGTACACACCAAGGCAATCAAGCCAACGAAATGGAAGCTAAAAACCTATTCCATGTACACACCAAGGCAATCAAGCCAACGAAATGGAAGCTAAAAGCCTATTCCATGTACACACCAAGGCAATCAAGCCAATGAAATGGAAGCTAAAAGCCTATTCCATGTACACACCAAGGCAATCAAGCCAATGAAATGGGAGCTAAAAGCCTATTCCATGTACACACCAAGACAATCAAGCCAACGAAATGGAAGCTAAAAGCCTATTCCATGTACACACCAAGGCAATCAAGCCAATGAAATGGAAGCTAAAAGCCTATTCCATGTACACACCAAGGCAATCAAGCCAATGAAATGGAAGCTAAAAGCCTATTCCATGTACACACCAAGGCAATCAAGCCAACGAAATGGAAGCTAAAAGCCTATTCCATGTACACACCAAGGCAATCAAGCCAATGAAATGGAAGCTAAAAGCCTATTCCATGTACACACCAAGGCAATCAAGCCAATGAAATGGAAGCTAAAAGCCTATTCCATGTACACACCAAGGCAATCAAGCCAATGAAATGGAAGCTAAAAGCCTATTCCATGTACACACCAAGGCAATCAAGCCAATGAAATGGGAGTGAAAAGTCTATCCCAAGTACACACAGAGGCAGCTAACCAGGGCTGGCCGAGGTAAGCAGCAAACAAGCATCAACTGAATTTTTGTTTAGGGTAGTGGGAAAGGTTCAAACAGTATTGAGTGCTTTATGGGTTTTTTTACAAGCCAAATTGTTAAACAATTAGTCTGACCCCAAAAGTCAATTTTGTGGGCATACATCAGTACATGAAGTTGTACTTTATTACTCAGTAAATGTAAATTCTGTACAATTCTGAGTAATAAATACATATTTTGAAAATGATGAGAATCACATGCCATTTTTTAATAAGCATTAATACATGTACAACTAAGGTAAAGTTACAGTCATACTTATTGGCCAGATCCACAATAGCCCAAGGTCAAATAATATGTACCTCCTCAGTTTCCAGTCCAATCTTTTGGATGTTACTGATGTACTTCTGACGCCACTGTTGTAGTTTAGGATTGGCAGCCTGTTTACTCCGATCCATGTCCTCCTCATACACCAGTACAAAGTCTGAAAAATGAAATTTCATTCCATCATAAAAATGAATTTCATTTTAGATAAAACAAGTTCTGATAACTCGCAATAAAAAATTCTGGATAACAGGTGCATATCAAAATAAGAATGTACACAAAATAACAACACAGGAACCTTCTTTTATATATGAATCAAAAAGAGATATATGTATAGACAACAAGCGCATATATCATGAAAAACGGCACAAAAACGGAACAGCTGCTTCAAGCTGGTTGAAGCGATAACGCCCATATATCTGATATACAAACTAAGTTCTATCCCACTCTCCAAATTCTACACTAATTTTTATCTACATTGTTTCTCACTAAATTTGTCCACTCCGAATATCTATGATTCCATTATGTATATTAGGTATCCTTTCTCTTAACTCCCGATCTTGTATATCTCTGTCTGATTCTTATTTCCAACTTCATCTTATCTCTATTGTCCCTTTTTCTTTCTCTGCCCTCTTTCTGTTTTTCTTTCTGCTTTGTGTCCTTAAACCTTCGCTTTCTCTACTCCACACTATATCTTGTATCTATATACACATATAATCCCTCACCCTTTACCCCACATACAGAATATGATTGGCTAACCATTACTAGAGGAATGACAGCTCCCTTCCCCCAGATCATACCATAACTAAATGGAGCTGAAACAATAGGAATATGACCCCATTATTCAGATAAGCCATAATGCTGACCTGTTTACCCAGATTTGTCAAAGACTTCCTGTAACCCAAAAACTCTATTTGATATATTCTCACACCCAACTACACTAGTTTTTATAATGCTGGCCAATAGTTACCCAGATTTATCATTGTTTCCCTCAATTCTATCTCTGAAATTCCCATATTCACACACCCCACAAAGTTTTAGTCAGAAACCTGATATTCAGGTAATGCTACATATTGTACTTTTCCCACGCTAAAATCACTTTTATCATATGTACTAAGAATCAATTCTGGTCATATAAATATAGATTGGATGCTTTGCTGGAACTTCTTACGCTAGTCGGATCTGATATGTCTGGAAAATGGAGTCTTGATACTGGAATAATTCTCGAAATTAATGCATTTGACATTTTCACTGACTCCATTTTGTAATCCCATATTATTATGATCAAGGGCTGACATTTCTTTGTAATGATCCAATTATTTATTGTTGTTTAAATCATTTAAATCAAGGAATTTTCTGCAGTGTAATGAATAAGTATTTCTCCCAGAAAGGCCATGCCCAAAAAAACACCTTTGTAATATTTTTGTTCATAAAGAACCAGGGAGGTTTTAAGTAGTTGTAAATTTTCTGATATTAATGCTACACTCCAACATCAGAACAACACATATTATATTAAATTTTAAAACTCTATCATTAAATTAAAAATATTTTCAAATCTTGACAACACAAGAGCTCAATCATTTTGAACAGAAAAATGTACGCTTGTTTTAGTTTGGTTTGGTTGTATGGGTTGAATGCCATTTTTCAGCACAGTAGAAAATTTGAATGGCAGCCATTTATATTTGGTGGAAGAACCCTGGAAGATCCCAGTTAGAATCATTGACCCATTGGAAGTAATCTGCAAGATTTTTCAGGTACCTACATCGATCAACCCAAAACTCAAATTAACATGGACAGAGGTGATTTGTGAGTGTTCTTAAAAAGCAAGAACCTTAGACCACTTGGTACCGAAGGGCCCCTAGTTTCGTTTAAAAGTTTAATTTAAAGCAGATGATAATATAAAAATTAATTGTTTTGCAAATCAGACATTTCTGCAAGTCATTATGGGTAATTTTCTGCTAGGTATTTTGACTAGTATTATGTAATTGCTGCAACAGAAGTTATGATTCAAGCCCAAAATTCATAAACATCTCCAGTTTGAGATTGAGATTTTGTTTTCACCAATCACAACTGACATAGCAGCTGAAAGCTGCTTGTTTCTGACCAATCACACTTGACATAACCTTTGAAAGTTTGTTTCTCTCACAAAAGACCTTGTCAGTATTACATAACAAGGCAAAGTGTTTATGACAGATGTGCACTCTATGCATGCATAACCAGGATAATTTACATTGGATACAGTTGCAGAAAAATTGGAACCAACCATTTTATATCTGATACACAACCGTTCCAGTGGCCTAATGGTAGAGCATCCGCCATTGAAGCAGGAGGTCGTAGGTTTGATTCACGTCCGAGTCATACCAATGACTTACAAAAATGGTACTAACAGCTGCTTTGCTTGGCGCTCAGCATTAAAAGGTTAGTGTTAGGACTGGTCGGCCTGGTGGCAGGATAATGTGACTGGGTGGCACATCATGATACATGTTTGCGGCATGATGCACCATTTCTAGACATCACTATAGAACTGACTCACTGCAGACATCATAGCGATATGACTGAAAAATTGTTAAAGCTATTTTCAAAATCCAAAACACACACACACACACACACACACATCTGATAAAGCTTGCATAAAAATTGGAACTAACTACATTTAGCAATCAGATGACTGTTACTGAATTAAGGTTTCTAATTATATGTCCAACAGGTACTAAAACAAATTTGGGAGAAACAGTAAGCATCTTAACAAGTGTTATTTCTAATAATGTTGCCTGAGGATGAATTAAAATGTAGTCTGGTCACAACATTTAGCAAACATGTTTATTGGAGGTTGGGGGGGGGGGGGTAATTACTGTACTTGTTTCTATGGAGAGAAACCATTAAGGGGTAACATTTGGAAACTTGGAGGGTCTAAATATTTGCATTATTAACACATCAATGGCTAAATTTGATGGTTACTTTTGATGGTCATTGGTACATATATGAATAACCAGGATGCCTTGTACCAAATTCTGTTTGTTTGTTTGTTTGTTTGATTAGGATTTTTAACGTAGCTTTAACAATTTTTCAGTCATATCGCTACGATGTCTGCTGTGAGGCAGTTTATAGTGATGTCTAGCACTGAGGCATGCTGCAGACATGTAGCATGATGTCCCACCCAGTCACATTATCCTGACACCAGGCCGACCAGTCCTAACACTAACCTCTTAATGCTGAACATCAAGTGAGGCTGCTGTTAGTACCATTTTTGTAAGTCTTTGGTATGACTCGGCCGGGGATCGAACCCACGACCTCCCACTTCCGCGGCGAACGCTCTAACCACTAAGCCACCGGAGCAGTTACCAAATTCTGTAAAAATTGGTCCAATGATTTTTGAAGAGTTTAAAATGCCAATTATTGAATGTTGCATGATTGACAGATGTAGGCCCAATAACCCGTGCCATAAGCTCAAACGATCGTATTATATAATGGCAGTATGAGCAAGCTTTTGGTCATTAAAGTTTAATATTCTTCCAAATTGTGAAAAAGTGGGTTCTGTCTTGAAACTATGAATGATTTAATTCAGTTCTATTACATCAGGAGGCCGTGGGTTCGATACCCGGCCAAGTCATACCAAAGACTTACAAAAATGGCACTAACAGCTCCTTCATTTTGATGCTCAGCATTACGAGATTAGTGTTTGGACTGGTCGGCCTGGTGTCAGGATAATAGGACTGGATGGGACATCATGATACATGTCTGTGGCATGATGCCCCTGTGCTAGACATCACTGTAAACTGCCTCACTGCAGACAATGCAGCGACATGACTGAAATTTTTTTGAAGCTACGTTAAAAATCCTAATAAATTTTCTTTTTAAACATCCACTACATCCCAGAAAGGTTTGATCAAATTCTGAAATAAGTTCATAGATAGAACCTGAATTAACACAAAGTAACATGACAGACTGATACAAGCTAAGAGAAATATTTCTAAAGACACTGTTAATGTACTGTTTTACCATCACCCATTGTTCACACCAGACAGAAGCTCTAGAAATAATGATACCATTTATGCTGATAAGAAGACTAATTTAACGTGAGCCTGGATAAAAGAATGTAGCAATGTTCCTACTGCTGCAAGCAATTTTATGTCCTAACACAATCTCCAATTCTATGACAGTGACTTTGCATGGAGTTGGGTAGAACCTTGATAATTGCTTATTGATTGTGTGTCTGATTTGCTATTCCAGTTGTGGGAATAGAAATAAGCTGCCCTGTGCAATAAAAAGAACTTAGCACGACAATCTAGAAAGAAACATAATGCAGATTACTATATTATTGCAAAATAAACAAGCCAAGTCTTAATTTTAGGTATGAACTGTGAACTTAACAACTATACACACAACTTGTGCGCAGAGGTCTTCTTATCTCTGGAAATGATTAAAAAAACTCAAGATGAAATCTTCAAAAGAGGAAAAAACGATTAAATCAACTTGTATGTACAGGGTTGGTATTCCACACTGATGGGTTGCCAACTTAGCGTACATTACCACACCACAACTAACAGTATCCCATTAGTCAATGCAATCATTATCAAGGTGTGAGTAGTTACATAATCACAGTCAAACCGATAAAACAGATAGAGCTCATTCATTTTTTGTGCAATCTCGTTATATACCAGGCATTCAATTAGATTTCAGATGTTATTTTCTATGAAAAAATGTTGACTTTTATTCAATCTGATATGCTAACGAGTAGGTGGAGCAATATCTGTTCTAGTCCAAGAAATTAACACCCCAAATCTATGTTGATACTGATGAATGATATGTGGGTCTGATGTCACCTATTCATTAAAATATGCAACTTTACAGCATGTAAATCTTTGCAAAACAAATTTGCAAACATTTTCGACACATTTTGGTAATTGGTAAAAGCCTTATCAAGGAAAAAATTCAAAATTGCCATGAGATAGATTGTGCCATGCCATGAGGATTTACAAGTCACCAATAAGATTTGCTCAGGAAACATAAGGTACATGTCACCAAAAGAACTCTTCATTCGACAGTATCTCCACAGCCATGAGAAATACCAGTAGGTGTATAAAACGTACACCAATGTGTGCAGCTAAAAATGGCTGCAAATTTTTGCCTGTTGTAATGAATAAGTGATGAGCTCTAAAACAAAAATCAATATCATCATGAGTGAGGGGCTCATTTATTGACCTATTTCTGATCTGGCTATCTTTTAATTAGACATCACACTTTCCCTTTTTATCTTTTTCTTATTGTTACAAAAAGATTCATTAATAATAAGTCATTAGGATATGTGTTTATGCCGAATGAAAAAAAAGGGTGATGATGTCAGTAATGTCTGCCCAAGGCACATAAAGGGTGTTGGAAGTCAGTAATGTCTGCCCAATGCACATAAAGGGTGTTGAAGTCAGTAATGTCTACCCAATGCACATAAAAGGTGTTGAAGTCAGTAATGTCTGCCCAATGCACATAAAGGGTGTTGGAAGTCAGTAATGTCTGCCTGATGCACATAAAGGGCACTGAAGTCAGTAATGTCTGCCCATTGCACATAAAGGGTGTTGAAGTCAGTAATGTCTGCCCAATGCACATAAAGGGTGTTTGAAGTCAGTAATGTCTGCCTGATACACATAAAAGGCACTGAAGTCAGTAATGTCTGCCCAAGGCACATAAAGGGTGTTGAAGTCAGTAATGTCTGCCCATTGCACATAAAGGGTGTTGAAGTCAGTAATGTCTGCCTGATGCACATAGAGGGTGTTTGAAGTCAGTAATGTCTGCCCAATGCACATAAAGGGTGTTTGAAGTCAGTAATGTCTGCCCAATGCACATAAAGGGTGTTTGAAGTCAGTAATGTCTGCCCAATGCACATAAAGGGTGTTTGAAGTCAGTAATGTCTGCCCAAGGCACATAAAGGGTGTTTAAAGTCAGTAATGTCTGCCCAAGGCACATAAAGGGTGTTGAAGTCAGTAATGTCTGCCCAAGGCACATAAAGGGTGCTGAAGTCAGTAATGTCTGCCCAAGGCACATAAAAGGTGCTGAAGTCAGTAATGTCTGCCCAATGCTCATAAAGGGTGTTTAAGTTAGTAATGTCTGCCTGATGCACATAGTAGATATTGAAGTCAGTAATGTCATTATACTAAAATTATACTAAAAGTGAGATGATGTAGATAAAAACCAATATTAAACCTGAGATGACATACCAAAAGAACTCCTGTATTAAAATTGAGTTGACGTACTGTTACAACTCAAATATTAAACTGAAATGACACAGATACAAATCCTGTATTAAAACTGAAATGAAGTATTGAAATAAATCATGTATTAGAACTGAAATGAAGTACTGAAATAAATCCTGTATTAAAACTGAAATGAAGTACTGAAAAAAATCATGTATTAAAACTGAAATGAAGTACTGAAATAAATCATGTATTAGAACTGAAATGAAGTACTGAAATAAATCATGTATTAGAACTGAAATGAAGTACTGAAATAAATCCTGTATTAAAACTGAAATGAAGTACTGAAATAAATCCTGTATTAAAACTGAAATGAAGTACTGAAATAAATCCTGTATTAAAACTGAAATGAAGTACTGAAATAAATCCTGTATTAAAACTGAAATGAAGTACTGAAATAAATCCTGTATTAGAACTGAAATGAAGTACTGAAATAAATCCTGTATTAAAACTGAAATGAAGTACTGAAATAAATCCTGTATTAGAACTGAAATGACAATACAAATCCTGTACTAAAACTGAGTTAACGTACTGTTACAATTCTAATACTAAAACTGAAATGAAGTACTGAAATAAATCCTGTATTAAAACTGAAATGAAGTACTGAAATAAATCATGTATTAGAACTGAAATGAAGTACTGAAATAAATCCTGTATTAAAACTGAAATGAAGTACTGAAATAAATCATGTATTAGAACTGAAATGAAGTACTGAAATAAATCCTGTATTAAAACTGAAATGAAGTACTGAAATAAATCATGTATTAGAACTGAAATGAAGTACTGAAATAAATCATGTATTAGAACTGAAATGACAATACAAATCCTGTACTAAAACTGAGTTAACGTACTGTTACAATTCTAATACTAAAACTGAAATGAAGTACTGAAATAAATTCTGTATTAAAACTGAAATGAAGTACTGAAATAAATCATGTATTAGAACTGAAATGAAGTACTGAAATAAATCCTGTATTAAAACTGAAATGAAGTACTGAAATAAATCATGTATTAGAACTGAAATGAAATACTGAAATAAATCCTGTATTAAAACTGAAATGAAGTACTGAAATAAATCATGTATTAGAACTGAAATGAAGTACTGAAATAAATCATGTATTAGAACTGAAATGACAATACAAATCCTGTACTAAAACTGAGTTAACGTACTGTTACAATTCTAATACTAAAACTGAAATGACCTACTGAAACAAATCCTGTATTAGAACTGAGATGACATACTAATAAAAATCCTGTATTAGAACTGAGATGATGTACTTGTACAACTCATATATTAGAATTGAGATGACATACTAATAAAAATCCTGTATTAGAACTGAGATGATGTACAACTCATATATTAGAATTGAGATGACATACTAATAAAAATCCTGTATTAGAAATGAGATGATGTACAACTCATATATTAGAATTGAGATGACATACTAATAAAAGTCCTGTATTAGAAATGAGATGATGTACAACTCATATATTAGAACTGAGATGGCATACTAATAAAAGTCCTGTATTAGAAATGAGATAATGTACAACTCATATATTAGAATTGAGATGACATACTAATAAAAGTCCTGTATTAGAAATGAGATAATGTACAACTCATATATTAGAATTGAGATGGCATACAACTTCTGATTAGAATCAGAACTGTGATGACACACAGATACAACTCCAATATTAACAGAGATGACATACAGCTAAATTTTCCTAGTCTTCTCTTTAACTATTGAGAATAATTTATAAGAGTACAAATAAATAGTAAACAAATGCCACCAATGTTAAACAAAGTATGTCATTTGTATCGAGTATGTCATTTGTATAGAGTATGGGATGCTCATATGGTCACTCTATGGAATATGGCCTCCTCAAACAGTCACTATGGTGTCTCACTTGCTCCTACTGTCACAATGGAGTTTGGCCTCCTCATACTGTCACTGTATATGGAGTATGGCCTCCTCATACTGTCACTGTATGGAGTATGGCCTGCTCATACTGTTACTGTGGAATATGGCCTACTCAAAGTCACACTATGGAGTCTGGCCTGCTCATACTGTCACTGCAGAGTACAGCCTGCTAACAGTCACAAAATGGAGTGTAGCCTATTCATACTGTCACTGTACAGAGTATGGCCTGCTCATCAAGATTATGTACTAATCTAGAACCTGAAATTATGTCAGTAAGAGATCTGGGATGCTTACTTTTCTACATCACGAATATATGTGTGTATGTGTGGTGTGTGTGTGTTTGCACACAGTGAGAGAGAGAGAGAGAGAGAGAGAGAGAGAGAGAGAGAGAGAGAGAGAGAGAGAGAGAGAGAGAGAGAGAGAGAGAGAGAGAGAGAGAGAGAGAGAGAGAGAGAGAGAGAGAGAGAGAGAGAGAGAGAGATTTAATATGTATCACTGGTCTCTTGGTATAATAATAATGACTGGGCTCCCTGTAGGATTTACATTCAGTTTATGAGTCCAACTGCAAATTGCACTGACCCATGACCTGCCATCACATAATGTATGAACATATCTGGGTCTACACTGACCCATGACCTCCCATCACATAATGTATGAACATATCTGGGTCTACACTGACCCATGACCTCCCATCACATAATGTATGAACATATCTGGGTCTACACTGACCCATGACCTGCCATCACATAATGTATGAACATATCTGGGTCTACACTGACCCATGACCTGCCATCACATAATGTATGAACATATCTGGGTCTACACTGACCCATGACCTGCCATCACATAATGTATGAACATATCTGGGTCTACACTGACCCATGACCTGCCATCACATAATGTATGAACATATCTGGGTCTACACTGACCCATGACCTGCCATCACATAATGTATGAACATATCTGGGTCTACACTGACCCATGACCTGCCATCACATAATGTATGAACATATCTGGGTCTACACTGACCCATGACCTGCCATCACATAATGTATGAACATATCTGGGTCTACGTAGTTTGTTAGGAGTTAACATTAGGAAAAACTGCATAGACCCTGCATACATGACTCTATAACTTTCTATTTGACAATTCTTACACTATAAAAAAAACGATCATGAGACTTCTGGTCGATATGTGAGAAAGATTTTCAGTAGCTTCTCGTGGGTCGGTGGTTCTTTCCGGGGCTTTCCTGGGTTCTTCCTCCACCATTTATACTGGCAGCGATGTATAGCCTATAGTGTGTTGAAAAATTGTGTTGAACCCTATAATAATAACAACTGTTTTTGGTCCACAGCTTACATACCATGTGAACCCAGAACTTTCTTTGATCCTATTGTATAATTACAGTAAATTGTTCTATCCCTGTAATTTGTTATTCTTTTCTGTATGTTTTATTGATAAAAATTATATATTATCTACAGCTGGTTCAATGACAGATAGAGAAAGACAGACTGTGAGACAGAAATAATTTGCTTCCAAATACCAGTAAATCTATCACGAATTAGATGTGTTCCATCCAATGCATATAATCTATTGGGAAATCTTGAAGCCTCTGTTTAAATAGAAACTAGAGAAAGGTTAAAATATCCATCATATAATGTTAAAGTTTCAGAATTGTTTTCTTTCGGAAAATTGCCTGATGCACATTTATTAATTTTCCTGGAAACCGTTTATGGAAAATAATCGCTCCAACTGGCATTTGATGACAATATTCTACTGAATCTTCTGTTATTTCTCTTGATCTACTACTGGTAGGAAATGCTAAAATTTAGACTCTGTTACAGTAATACACAAGTAGTCCAATTGTGAAAGGCTGCAACTTTTGTTGATTAAAACAAATCACTGACTTTCTGATAATTTAGTGTTTACAGACACGTCACTACAAAAGAAGTCAAGAATTTATGTAAGAAAATGCTTTTTTTACAGAAATTAATTTTAATCTTCAACCGCAATAAATAAACACAAATCATTTACCTCTTTATTCTTTAAACATTCATTGATATGTATTTTATCATACACTGTGTAATGCATGATAAAGGAATAACATTTTATTCCTATTTGTTAAACTAATGGTATATATATTAGAATGATATATAATGCAGATGCCAAAGCATTGCATCACACATTTAAAATACAATAAAAACACTGAGAATAAGCTAATGACTATCTGACATCCAATTTCCATTATCCCAACTACAGTAAAAATTATTGCAATTGTTCTGAACCTAATGATCCATTTAACAAACAACCCTCAAAATATTTTTCTAATATTCCCATGCGAATGGCACTGTTTCTAATACAGACTATAATGGAAATTATTTCTTTCAACACATGACTTGATTAGCCTCTTACAACACATTATGTCAAATAGCATTTTGATTTGTAGAAAACAGCAACTGGATTATCTTAAAAATACAGTATGCATACATGATACATGTATCATGATTTTCAAGTAGTTTCTAATAATCTTATTCACTTGTTAAATACATACTTGCTTATAAATCCAGTATAACTGTTAACTGCACCGACCAAGATTTGCCACTGCATAATGTGCAAAAGGATCAAGGTCTATACAGCTTGTTACACAGACCCTAATCTAACACTGCATAATATGCTGAAAGATTTGAGTCTATGCTGTTTGTTTGGAGCAATCAGTAGTAGAATAAATGACACATACCCTGATCTGGTGATGGTAGATAAAATCTACCTGGTCACAGCAGATTAAGTCTACCTGTGACTGTAAATTAAGTATACTAGGTGTTGGCAGATGAAATCTACCTGGTGATGGTAGATTAAGTCTACATGGTGACAGCAGATTAAGTCTACCTGGTGATCATGGTAGATTAAGTCTACCTGGTGATCATAAATTAAGTCTACCTGTGATCATGGTAGATTAAGTCTACCTGGTGATAATAAATTAAGTCTACCAGGTAATGATAGATTAAGTTTGCCTGGTGATTGTAGATTAAGTCTACCCAGTGATGGTTGATTAAGTCTATCTGGTGACAGCATATTAAGTCTACATGGTGATCATATATTAAGTCTACCGGGTTGGTGGATTAAGTCTACCTGGTGACAGTAGATTAAGTTTACCTGGTGATGGTAGATTAAATCTAACTGGTGATGGTAGATTAAGTCTACCTGGTGATGGTAGATTAAGTCTACCTGGTGATGGTAGATTAAGTCTATTTTCTTTGACTATAAATGGTATCTATATCCATTATTCTGACACACTTCCAAGTTAATAAATTTACATCATATCTAAATATTTCAAACATTTTTCAGAGATACTTTTCCCTACCGCTGCTTTAAATATATTACTGAAATGCCATTTTGTTTATAAGAAGCACATCTTTGCCAGATATTTGAGTAAAATAATCCCTCATCATGCTTACTTGTTTGATGGGAAAATTGCACCCTCATGAAATGAATTTTGTGGCAAACTCTTGGCACTTGACAATGTCTTGTATTTTATGCATAATTCTGACCTTCTGACCTTTTCAGATGAATTTAGTATAACTGATTATTAACTGTCTCAGATTTTCGTGCTACGGTCAAATTTCATTCATCAGCTTATATGTATCAAAATCTTGCTCTCACGTCCCATCTCTGATTGGGAATGAAACAATACAATTTGAACAAGATTAATTCTGTAAATCTAATTTGGATATGGGAAATTTGGGAAATGCTTATTTGAAAGTTATCTTACCTAACCAATGTGTAATTTTCTTATTACCATCGCATTTCTATACACAAGACATTATCAGTCACTCATCTAGCCGAGATGCCATCTGATAATTACCTGCCCACCTATTGAATCAAGACGTCATCTGGTAATTACCATTAGCTTCTCTAGCCTTCATGTCATCTGCTAATTACCAGCCTGCCTGTTTAACCAAGATATCACCTGGTAAATAGCATTAGCCTCTCTAGCCATGATGTCCTCTGGTAATTACCTGACTGCCTATCTAACCATGATGTAAACTCATTATCTTGATATACCTGCAGATCATGCCATTCTTGCAAACCTAATAGTCAGGCAATCCAAAGTTACCTCTGAACAATCACAGAAAATATGGACTATAAGGACTATACAATGAAGAAAAACACAGGCAATCATTCACAAAATGTGGAACGGTAAAGGTGAGGAAAATTGATAATCAAGTTCTCTATTCGGAAGAAAATATTTGTCAAATAAAAAAAATAGTCATACAGTGAGAAAACCTCCTTGCAAAGAATGACCCAGGCTTGAATTTTTTTAAAATTTTTAATATCCCAGGCTCTGATGTTATATACATCTTACAATCTGGAAGTTGAAAGCCACAGACAGGTTATTTATCATCCTCTTTACTGCACCCTTTTGCAGCCAAAATATTAAGAAAAACACCTCATGGTAGTGTGACAGCCTAATGGTAGAAGCCTTTTGAGAAGGATGGGAAACATTTCTAGTTCCTGGTCTAGGGGTATCCTTGTCCATTAATTGCCCATAGAGAGGGAGAGACTGTCTTTATTGCAGGCCGTTTAAGGTAATGGGAATGCATCTTGTCCCTACTTGAGGCCAAGGAAATTACATCAAAGGTGACCTGTAAGAGAAGGAAGGTTCACTTCCCTGAAACAGATGTCCCTATATTCCCTACCAACTGATAGGATACATAAGGAAAGTGACCATGCGAATCAAATCCCCTTCTCAAGTTGGATTACCATATATTAACTCCCTATTCCCATCAGGAATGGTCCCTGACACCACACTGCTGATTGGACTCGAGACCCTCATCTGCTGAGCAATAAATGGGTTACCTTATGAGTGAGGTACTCACCATACAAGTGAGGTGCAACCTGCTTATGGCCTACTCCAAGTTAATGGCCTTAAGAGGGTGTAACACCTCGACATATGGAGAACACAACTCACATTCCAAAGAGCACTGCCCTTACTGTTACATGTGGCAAGACTTGCTCTTGTGGGTCTTTAGAGGGTGCTGTTCCTACTCTTAGAAGGCACTCCTCTCTATCCCATACCCTCCTAGGACCAATCAGTCTGCTTCTCTTGTCTCTAAGGGCTCAGATCCCATATTTCCCTCTAATCAAGGAGATACATATCTCACACTCTTGTGGGATCAAGAAGTGTAGTGGGAAGAAGAGCTTCTCATCATTTTATAAGTGCCTCAACTTTTGGCTAGGTCCCAAGCATCACCAGGTCATAAATAACAAATAATATAATATCATGAACAACTTAACTGACTCATGGGGCCAATTATCTCCATGTTTCCATACATGTACAAGCTAAGTATGTGGGAGTTATGACTCATTGGACCAATTAGGTCCATGTTTCCATACATGTACAAGCTAAGTATGTGGGAGTCATGACTCATTGGACCAATTAGGTCCATGTTTCCATACATATACAAGCTAAGTTATGTGGGAGTTATGACTCATTGGACCAATTATGTCTATGTTTCCATACATGTACAAGCTAAGTATGTGGGAGTTATGACTCATTGGACCAATTAGGTCCATGTTTCCATACATGTACAAGCTAAGTATGTGGGAGTTATGACTCATTGGACCAATTAGGTCCATGTTTCCATACATGTACAAGCTAAGTATGTGGGAGTCATGACTCATTGGACCAATTAGGTCCATGTTTCCATACATATACAAGCTAAGTTATGTGGGAGTTATGACTCATTGGACCAATTATGTCTATGTTTCCATACATGTACAAGCTAAGTATGTGGGAGTTATGACTCATTGGACCAATTATGTCCATGTTTCCATACATGTACAAGCTAAGTATGTGGGAGTTATGACTCATTGGACCAATTAGGTCCATGTTTCCATACATATAGAAGCTAAGTTATGTGGGAGTTATGACTCATTGGACCAATTATGTCTATGTTTCCATACATGTACAAGCTAAGTATGTGGGAGTTATGACTCATTGGATCAATTATGTCCATGTTTCCATACATGTACAAGCTAAGTATGTGGGAGTTATGACTCATTGGACCAATTAGGTCCATGTTTCCATACATATAGAAGCTAAGTTATGTGGGAGTTATGACTCAATGGACCAACTATGTCCATGTTTCCATACATGTACAAGCTAAGTATGTGGGAGTTATGACTCATTGGACCAATTATGTCCAAGTTTCCATACATGTACAAGCTAAGTATGTGGGAATTATGACTCACTGGACCAATTAGGTCCATGTTTCCATACATATACAAGCTAAATTATGTGGGAGATGTGACTCATGGAGCCTTCTAAGTCCAGGTTTCCATGCATCATGTACAAGCAAAGCATGTGTGGGTTAACTCATGGGGTCTTTTAAGTTTATGTTTCTATACATCATGTACAAGCAAAGCATTGGGGGATGAATCATGGGGCTTTTTGTGCCCATGTTTCCCCACATCATGTACAAGCTAAGCATGTGACTCTTCCTGTACCAACTATTCCCCACATTTTGAAACATTCAGGAAAAGAAAAAAAATATGTACCACTAAACACTCTTAAAGAGAAAGTATTATGCAAGCGTTTGACTTTATAAATAATATTGCTGATTCAGGCAATACTGTTCTTGGTACAATAATTTGACTCCTGCTGCCCAAGTATGTATTTACCAGAAGCAGTGCAATAATTTAATTTACTGCAACAATGTCAAGCAGCACTGCAAAGGAATAAACAACTGAAAATACACAGATGGATCAATTATTTCAACGTCATAATGAGTGTAAGGCATAAGAAAGTATCTGTCAATTTACCAGTTCCATAAATAATTGAACATGGGGAATTGAAATCCCAGAACTACAACTAGTTTGTGATACAGTAGAACCTGTCTTGTAAGACCACCTCTTCTGCCAAAATATATTGGTCTCTCAAGACAGGTGGTCTTTCATAACAGGTAATAAGACTATATAATCAGTCAATCTCTGCATGGAGATCCTGGTCTTTCAAAACAGGTGGTCTCTCATAGCAGAGGTCTCTCAAGACAGGTTTTACTGTACTTACCCATGAATTGCAAAAACCAACTGCCAATATAAATAAAAGGTCATAACTACAACACAGGTGGAAATACTTATGCTAACACTTGGTAATCAAAAGAGGAAGAATCAAAAGATTCTGGTTAGAACAGTTTAATGAAGTCCATTAAACTAATGAGAGAGTAAACAATAAGAAAAAACATTGCAAGGTCAAGGAAAAATTGCTCAAAACACCTGGAAATTTAGAATAATATGCCCCAAAAAATGTAATAAAACAAGTAAACAAAGGCAATGATTCAAGACTGAAATTTCACTTAATGATGCCCAAGAAATCCTAAGACATGCATGTCATACTGGTTCTGTCTGCTCTATAGACTTGTATTTCTCATGGAAAGTTGAAATTATTAGCTTGGAACTCTTGTTATGTAAGCAATAGTGACAGAACATGACATATTACTGTACAGTATCTGACTAACTCAGTTCTTACAGGTGAGCCAGGAAAAGAAATGAGCGTCTACTTTACAGTTAAATCAACCGTCAACCAAGAGAAGAATTCCAAGAAACATAACTTCCCCCAAACACAATACTGTCTTATAAAGCAAGACTATTTATGTAAATTTTCATTAATCATGAAGCAACTTCACAATAAAAGCTTAAAATATCTCCAGGTCATCATGACAATAAACAAGAACTTCATATAATAAATTAATATCATCATTTTAATAAACCAAAAACTATATATAATATAAAACAGAAGTCATGATTTCAATAAACAAGAACTTTAATAAAAAAAAATTTCAAAACATCAGACACAACTCATCAATTCAAAAATAAAACAATTCACAGATGATACAGCATGAAAATCATCATTTCAATAAAACAAGAACTTACATAGTTCATAATTTCAAAAACAACTTCAGAGAATATATTCCCAAGGTCATTTCAAGAAACAAATATTTAAAACAATATATCCCCCAAGTCACCTTTTAAATATAAACAAGAACTTCCTATATCACCAAGTCATCACTTTAATAAGCAAACATTCCATAGAATTTAACACAAAAATCATTTATGTAATAAACCAAGAACTTTAAACAGTATGTTCCAAGACATCATTTCAACAACGATGATTTCAGTAGAAAGTTTAAGTGCATGTCAACATCCTGGAGTTTCAAGACATGCCCAGGGCCATGAAGTTTTTTTTCCCAACAAACTTCATATCAATATTATTTAAAATAATTACATCCCTTTTTCATATAGCTGTAATTTTGATCATTATGAAATAAGGGCTGTGAAAGTATACATAAAAAAATAAAGTCAATACTTCTAGGCCAACTCTACTATTCAAATGGAATCAAGAATATGAGTTTATAGATAAGAACGCACGCACACACGCATGCACGCACGCATGCACACACACACACACACACACTTGTATTCACATGCTTATAATTCACAATATGAAAACGAAGTCATATGGACAACGTTCTATTGCATACCAGGGCCCAGCAACATGGAATGAATTGCCCATTCAAATTAGACACAAAGACAATGATCCCTTTCAAGAATACTCTTAAAACTCACCTTCTTCAACTGCAAAAACAAACTTTAAAGACCTATAATGTTTCCTACCTTAAACATTTTCAGCATTTTTTATGTTTTCTAATTTCATGGTGTTTTGTAATTTGTAGTCATATCATTATAGAAGTTGTAAAGCTCTTAGAGCTTTTAAAGATTAGGCGCTATACAAAGTCCTCATTATTATTATCATTATTATTATTATTATATATATATATATATATATATATATATATACATGTGTGTGTGTGTGTGTTTATGTGAATATTTATATGTATGTGTGTGTGTGTCTGTGTTTATGTGAATATTTATGCTATCTATGTATGGAAATTTAAAAAGAATTTCAATAAAATGGAACACCAGAAAATATTTAAAGAAGAACTTAAATACATGTATGTCCAAAACCACCAATAAAATAAACAAGAACTTCAAACAGTATTTCCCAAAACATCATTGAAATAAACAAGAACTTCAAACAGTATTTCCCAAAACATCATTGAAATAAACGAGAACTTCAAACAGTATTTCCCAAAACATCATTGAAATAAACAAGAACATAAAAAGATATGTCTGAATTAAAATACACAAGCTAAATTCGAACAATCTGTCACCAAGACACCATTTAACAAATATACTGAATCTGGGTCATTTTCTAATAAACTTTTAAAAATATTTTGATAAATCAACCTCTATACTTTCTTGATTTTACTGGTGATACAGTAACATCACCAACAATAATGCAAAAAGGTTTGTGGACTGAATGATGAGGCATATCATAACTTTAGACAAAGAAAATGACAAATACCACCAGCACTAGCCCAAAAATCTGGACTCCAAATGTAATTATTTTAATTTCTGTCAATAATTTGTGGACACATTTTCCTGAATATTTTATCCAGAAAATTGTTATTTTTACTGTCCCAGTTGTGAGTTTGGCAAGGATAACGTATGAATAACACAGGTTCTTTTATAAACAAAAATTCTGGCTGCATTTCTAGTGTTTTGTTTTTATTTGGATTGTTGTTGTTGTAGGGTTTAACACCATTTTTCCGCACATGATAGGCTATACATGGTGGCCAGTATTAATGGTGGAGGATGAACTCGGGGGAAAACTCGGGAGGAACTACCATCCCATGAGAAGCTACAGGCAAGCTTTCTCACATACCCACATTGGCCGGATCTGAGACTCAAACCCATGCAGACAGAGGTGAGACTGCACTATCTGTAATGGAAAGCACTTTGCCACTCAGCCACTTGGAGCCCCTTCTTTTGGATTCTAAAACTCTGACAGTCTGTTCATCAGATATTTGTACTGCCACTGATGTATCTTACTAGAAACTTGTCTATGTCATGAACATGACACAGTTTTTAACACTGATATTGTTTTATAACATAAAGATGAATTAATTTGCTGGATTATCCATTATCTGTAGTTTGATGACATGCATGAAGACTGAATTAGACTTTGTCTAAAATGGGGTTATCAAGGGAAAATATCATACTGACTAAAGCAGGAACCTGTGAAACTTGCTTGTCCGAGATGTTGGGTGCTATTATCAAAAATATATTATGTAAATTCAGTTTACTTCACAGGAAGAATGCAATAACCCATATATATATATATATATATATATATATATATATATATGACAAGTTAATCTACTTTAGTGACAACAGGAACTTTGTATGTGACTGTATTGTCTAAATCCTTTGTATACTCTCCAGTGGTAAATATAAAAAAAAGTCAACAACTCCATAAAATGCTGATGATGATTGATTTCACTGTTATCAATTAATTCATTCTGCTAACTGTCTCAATATGAACTGTTCTCTATTTTTCATTACCTGAAGGAAAAAAACTTGCTTTGTTTAAAGCACTATTTGATCACAAGACAACACCCTCAGTTAGTTCCTTTGATACTTCCAATTGTCAAAGCAGTTTCATTGCTAGAGAGTTGAATACTTAATCACAGTTGTTAGGTACATGCAAAATATTCCTTAGTTTAATTTAAACTTTGATTTAAAAAAAGTTTTTTCAGCTTTAGAAACACTTGCTTTTTTGTCCAGAAATATCGTACTATTTAAAATTACTATAAACTGTGAAAACAACCAAAGAATGTAATTTTAATATTTATGGTAAGTCCGTGCATTTGTTTGCTGACTTATCTGGTTGGGTGTTTTACATCACATCAGCACAAGTAGGAGTCACTGCTGAGATAATTAGAGTCATGTCCCCCTGCCAAAGTACATGTATGTAACATGGTAGCCAACCCAGCCTTATCTAATGTAAGGATTTAAACCCACATCTTTTGTTGCAAGTCTAGCAAGAAAACCACTGAGATATTAAAGTTCCTTATAACAAGGTATCAAAAAAAAAAAAATTGAAAAAGTTGGAAAGAAAGTCTTTAATAAGCTAACACTAACTTAATTCCTTGTCACCGAGTCTCTTGTATCGAAAATGAGAAATTCACAACATAATTTTATATGAAGATTCCACATCTATTCTGATATCCTTCTGATTTGTACGCTTTAAACATCCTTCAGACTTTATTTACTTTGTGAGTGATTAGGTAAAATTTATACATCGATAAATACCGAACCATGATCATTAATCCTATGTCAGAAATATTGCTGAATTTACAGTGTACTGACCTATCCTTCTTTTACCATCCCTGAAGTAGCAGTCCTTGCCAGATAGATCCGATTCCATACTTGTCCTGCTGTGTTCCCCATCTTGACTACTCTGGAAATATATGAAACTGAATGTACTTTGGATTTTAGATAAGTATCAAAATTGAGTACTTTACTCAAACATATTTGAAAAAAGACGCATGAATCATTTTGTTTAAATTCAGTATTATCAAAGCGCTTTCCCAAACATCAAGTAACATCCTCTAAATTTGTCTGCCTATACAGCTATGTTTTGATCTATGGAACTTTTGTGTGTAGAGACAAGCACACTAAATGGAGATAAACTAGGTCACAACTTGCATGTTTAGAGAGGAGGACACTTAATGGAGATAAACTAGATCATAATGTGCATGTTTAGAAGCAAGTTTACTTGATGGATAAAAACTAGGTCAAACTTTGCATGTTTAGAGATGAGGACACCTAATGGAAATAAACTAGGTCACAACTTGAAACAATTACTGGTCAAAAGATGATAAATTTTGTATGTCTCATCTCGAGAACTCTATCATCCGGGAACTGCCAATCCAATTTCTGTTACAGGAGAAACTCGATCATGAAACTTAAACATGGATGAAATTAACTGGCACATACTGGATGAAATGGCAAGTGGACTTAAATGCATTTAGCAGTAAATTTAAAATTAAAGTCAATTGCAAAATACTGCACATCAATGCATTTCACAGATTACCAAGAAATGCACTTTTAAAAAAAAACAGCTGTTCTGCACCCTCAGTACTTTATATGGAAAGCACTGACCAAATCTCATTTACACATGGAAATATTATGGACTGAAATGTTCATTTTGGACATACACAAACATATTAATTCTGTGAAGTTTTTATAGTGAAGAACATTCATGATGGCCTGAATAAAATATGCATGAATATTTCTTGGGTTTTTTTTATTGGTAGTTACGAATGTAGACTTTTGTTCTAATTAATTTGGGATTTTATGCCATTTCCATGAGCAAGATTGGCTGTACATGGCAGCAAGTATAGCTGGTGGAAGAAGACCACAGGAAAGCCCCAGCAAGAACTAATGCTGCTCAATACACAACTGTGTGCACCATTGTTCCTGACAATGCTGTGATTGTTGCAATACATAACTTTTGCAAATACTTCATTTCCAACCAATTTAATATGTGCTGACAGATCTAGGAATATGTATTTTGTTAGAATTAATCAGTAGAAATGCCGCCGACCCTGATCTGTCTGTACATCTCACAAAAGCAGATATGTGTCTATGTTGTTTAAAGTTGGATTATGCTTATAGGCCAGTATATACAATACATTATATACAACACATTATATACAACACATTATATACAACACATTATATACAACACAGTATATACAATACTCATTATATACAACACATTATATACAACACATTATATACAACACATTATATACAACACATTATATACAACACAGTATATACAACACATTATATACAACACAGTATATACAACACATTATATACAACACATTATATACAACACAGTATATACAACACAGTATATACAATACTCATTATATACAACACATTATATACAACACATTATATACAACACATTATATACAACACATATACAACACATTATATACAACACAGTATATACAATACTGATTATATACAACACATTATATACAATACTGATTATATACAATACTGATTATATACAATACTGATTATATACAATACTGATTATATACAATACTGGTTATATACAATACTGGTTATATACAATACTAATTATATACAATACTGGTTATATACAATACTGGTTATATACAATACTGGTTATATACAATACTAATTATATACAATACTGGTTATATACAATACTGATTATATACAATAGTGGTTATATACAATACTGGTTATATACAATACTGGTTATATACAATACTAATTATATACAATACTGGTTATATACAATACTGATTATATACAATACTGGTTATATACAATACTGGTTATATACAATACTGGTTATATACAATACTAATTATATACAATACTGGTTATATACAATACTGATTATATACAATACTGGTTATATACAATACTAATTATGTACAATACTGGTTATATACAATACTAATTATATACAATACTGGTTATATACAATACTGGTTATATACAATACTGATTATATACAATACTGATTATATACAATAGTGATTATATACAATACAGATTATATACAATACTGATTATATACAATACCGGTTATATACAATACAGATTATATACAATACTGATTATATACAATAGTGATTATATACAATACAGATTATATACAATACTGATTATATACAATACTGATTATATACAATACTGGTTATATACAATACTTATTATATACAATACTAATTATATACAATACTGGTTATATACAATACTAATTATATACAATACTGGTTATATACAATTATCATTGAAAGTATAATACTGATACATGTACCAGGGCACTGATGTGTAATTATTAGCATCACTTAATAATTCAATGCTAGGTACTGTTGTACCATGGATACAAGAGAATAAACATTATGTAAAATTTGATAATAAGAAACTAGTGACGCTATTAGCTGATGTCACTGAAAAGGGCCCTTTTGTCTGCAATTCAATCTCGGAATAATGGAGTTTGGAAAATCAAACTCACTTTCTTTTTAAATATCAGCTTTGACATGCGATTTAAGCATTAGGCATATCAAACAGCATCTCAATGCATAATGTTCCGCAGACCTATTAAAGTATTAACAGTTCATATCTAAGTCCTGGTTTATATGCAACTCTACTCAGCAAGCTACCATATGTACTTGTTTAGAGTCCAACTGAACAGACCCAGATCTGTTGTCACATGATGCATTGGCAGATCTGGCTCTGTGCAGTTTGTTGTTTGGAGTAATCAGCAGATCAAGTAGCAAAGACCATGATCTGCAGGTGCATTATGCAATTGCAGATAAGGATCTTTCTTTCTTTGAGTACATATGGCAATTCAGCAACCTGACTGAGTAGAGTTGCCTCTGTAATCCATCCATAAGCTCAGGGATACTACCATAGAGTGATCTCAAGAACTAAAAGATTACCTGGATCAATGCTAATGCAATCTAAATCTATTGAGCTCAACCTAATACTCTGGCTCTATTTAGTCAGGCCTCTAAAACCTCATTGTGTGACTGATGAAATACAAAAACTTGAAAGTTGTTTTGTTTTTCTCTTTTTTTTTATGTGTATGTATTTTTTGTGTCACAGCACATGAAGTTTAGATCATACCATGGCAAGTTGAATAATGCCTTATCCATAAATGCTCCACAGCAGTAGCCCACCAATCAGCTGATGGGATAATAGACTCAAAACTCACAATAGGCAAATAGTAAAAGTAAAACTAAAAGCTCTAGTTCATATCATTTCTAAGCTTTAAAAAAATACTGCAAATCATATTATCATTTTCACAAAATACATTCCATTTGACCTACAGCCCAACACATTCCATTTGACCTTTATCCAATGTATTCCATTTGACTTGCTGTCTATTACATTCCACTGGACACACTGTCCAATACATTCCATTTGACATACTGTCCAATACATTCCATTTGACAGATTATCTAATACATTCCATTTGACATATTGTTCAATACATACCATCTGATATACTGTCCAATATATTTCATTTGACATACTGTCCAATATATTTCATTTTACTTACATCAATATAAAAATGGGGAATTTACTAATCAACTTTATTGTATTTTAGACCTTAATACACATTATTTTCACAAATACACTTTCCTTTCAATATTCACAAAATTTATCATTCTCTAAAACTCGTTTATTTATATCATTCTGATTACTTGTGGCTCTGAGAGCCAACTAAGTGGGAGTTTAACTTGCACCCAACATGTCAGTTACAAGTGTGACTAGCACTTGAGACACAAAGCTAATACTCTGAATACTGATTTTTCTATACCGGTACTAATGCAATTTAGTCTTTAATTACAGGTCACTATGAAAATAGTGAGAAATAAAGGATTACTTCAATTACATGTATATCTGAAAGCAAAACAGACAAGTGGCTAGGAAGAGTATGTACAAGTGGAAGGACTAAAGCAATATACATGTACTTTGACAACTAGAAGAAAGGATATAATATTGAGGATAATAACACAGTTGAAGCTGCTAACTATCAAATGATTAAAAATCCCGCTACCCTATAATAATGGCATTAACTTGTCTGGTAAATTCCAGTGTCTGTTAATGAGTCTCCAACTCTTGTTCCAAATATGACCCAAGACGATGATCAAAGAGACAATGCCTTGCTATTCAATAAGCCTGTAAATCAGCATCACATCAAGTATTGTATGTACTTGCTTATAATTCAAGTCAAACAAAACAAATATCATTATCTTCTGTAGCATGAGGTGCCTGTAAATCAGCATCACATCAAGTATTGTATGTACTTGCTTATAATTCAAGTCAAACAAAACAAATATCATTATCTTCTGTAGCATGAGGTGCCTGTAAATCAGCATCACATCAAGTAATGTATGTACTTGCTTATAATTCAAGTCAAACAAAACAAATATCATTATCTTCTGTAGCATGAGGTGCCTGTAAATCAGGGTCTATATGATCTGTTCTACTGATTACTTCTGACAAATTGCACAGACCCAGACCTGATGGTGTATTAGGCAATGTCAGATCTGGATCTCTACAGATTCCCAGTTGGTCTCAACTTATAAGTAAATACATACGGTACGTTTAGCCAACAAAGAACAGGATATATCCAAGTCTGTCACATGCAAATGATGCCAGCACATCAGAGGTCATATCTCTTACAAATAATTAAATAAACTGAAAACATTACACATCAATAATGCTAATGCAGTATGTACATTTGCAATATACACTGATATACCCTCAGGCCCAGTTGCATGGTATGTGTTGTTGTTTAGGGTTTAATGCCATTTCTTTACACAGGAATGGCAGCCAGTATGATGGGAAGCAGCAGATAGCAACTACTGTAGCAATATGCAAATTCTGTATTTTGTGGGCACTGGTTTACAAACTTGTGTGTGTGTGTGTGTGATATATATCTCAAAGTACCATTGCCATTTAGACAAAACTTCTTTACCAATATCTCCCTTTAACATTATATATATATGGGCCATCCATAACTTATGTCACACAGTTTTGGCCAATTTTGACACTCACCCCCTTGAAAAAGTCAGACCCCTCCCCCCTTCAAATATGACGTCACAAAGCTCTGCTCCCTCCCCTTCCTCCCCAAATTTTCTATTTGAAAATTAACATGTTTCAAATCACTTTATTTTCAATGTAGTATTATTTAGTGTGGCACTGCACTCTGATATTGTAGGAGAAAACATGTCTTAAAAAGGAGGCACTGGAAAGCTCAATTGGCATAAAATTCTTTTGAAAATATTCGTCATCTTGCTAAAAGTGCAGATGTTCAAAATTCTCCTATAATTATCAAATAAAGTAATTATAACCAAAAAAATTCATTTGAAACTTTGTAGTAGAACATAGAATTCTCTGGGTTTGCCACAAGCACTTTTTGGAGTTTTTTGTATCGGCATATGAAGCTTGTTCAGCCCAAAACGTCAGAAGTGATTCTTTTTTTGTGGTGGCAATTGTTTTTAATTCTTGCAACCAGTGATCAACTTTAACTTGCAAATCTGCATCATTTTTTATTCCATTCCACTTTTGAAACACTTCTTCTTGGCAAATCTTTCTGCTCTTTGTAGGATTTGCCAGCATGTACGCCTCAAAAAGACACTGGAACATTTAATTTTATCCATCGTAGCGGTCAATTCTTCACCAAAAATAATTTTTAGATTATTATTCGTGTAAAATAAACTTTAATTTATTATGTTTGTAATATAAACCTTATATATATATATATATATATATATATATATATATATATATATATATATAAACTTTAAGTATTCTATTTCTTAAATGTATGATCTTTTATAATAGAAATCTGAAAAATATCAACCGTTATAAATTATTTACCTTTCTATCAAACTTTTACATTATTTACTTTTCTATGAAATGTTTTTAATTTAATTTTATAGCACAAAAAAGTTTAAAATTAAAAAAGTTTGGCGAGAAAAAGATCATTTTAACCTCGCTTTGTTGACACCAGCGGACTGGAAACGAAAGAATACTATTTGGAAAAAGCCACTATTGGGGCTAGTAGGGGTGTTGGTAGTTTGAAGACAAGTCCATCTTAATTTAAGCTCATGTACGAAATGCATGAAGCTACTTAAAATGTAATTATATAATTTGTAATCAATCAAAAAATTAAGTGGAACTCTTATTTAAAGTTGTGCATTTTGATGTGACGTCACATTTCTTAAACACCCCCTCCCACTTGTCACACATCATCACAATTGTGTGACCCCCCATATATATATATATATATATATATATATATATATATATATATATATATATATATATATATATATATATATATATATATATATATATATATATACACACATGTACATGTCTATAGATGTGAAATACATCAGTAAATATACAAAGGAAATAGGTTTGAAAATTGTCCATTCTCCCCATAAAAAAGTATAATGTAAAAAACACATTTATAACCATCTATCTTAAGAAAGCTTATTGTGGTTACCACATGCAGACCAAGCTACAAGTGTGATACACTTAATGGTCAACCAAACAGGCCCTTTGCTCAACTGAACAGATTTGCTCACACGCTGACGGTGTTGGGTCCTGGCTTTAGCAACAGAGATAACCATCCCCATCCCTGCCCCACTCAACCCCTCTTCAACTCTTGTTTAAAAATCTAGTTCCAAGATAAACACCTTCATAACAACAGCAAAAACCATACTTGGTTTTCAAATATCTACATAGCCACAGGACATAAAAATCTTCCAATGATAAATGGAATCGTCATTTTGGGAAAAATATGCAAGGCAGGCAATTAGGACTCGTCATAGAAGAGACCAGAATCTGTCTTAGTGGCATCTGAGCCAAAGGCCACAAAGACCTTGCCTCATTAGACAACCAATGGGACAGACTTTTTTTTAAAATTAATCTAGCCATGATGGAGTTTGGGTCTGGATTATGAATACTACAATTACATACTAACTTTTCAACAGAGTAGTCTGGGAATTTCCCCTGTTCTGAAATGTGCATAATATTTCAAGGTTAGTGGTTTTCTTTAGATTGTCTTCTCTCCTTTACCACAAAGTGCCATTACCATTTAGACAAAACTTCTTTACCAGTTATCTCCCTTTAAGATCACAATTATCCAAGTCTATTCTCCAACTACCAATCACGATGACGAAGAAATAGAGGAGTTTTACAACAAACTCCTGGGTATTCTAAACATGTCAGTTTATTGGCACATGATCGAGACAAGTGGAGGGAACTGGTCAGATGTTAAGCAGCACAGTGCCTTGACAACCACACTAGGTCAAGAGACTGATGATGATGATGATGATGATGATGATGATGATGATGATGATGATGATGATGATTGGTCAGTATCTGACCCATCAAGAGTTATCAATGTCATTGTGACAATATGTCAAACTAATTACAAACTGTCCAATATTAGCCTACTTTACTCAATAATAAAGTTCTGAAGAAAACAATAAACCATGTAGGGCAATAAATATTCATGTCTGTAAAACTCCTGTACTGCCACTACACTAATGTTGTTCGCAGCAGGCTCTGCAAACCTTTAAAACTCCGTGTGAAAAATTACAAAACTTGAACAAGACTACTCACATTGCTGTCATTTGTCTAATCATCAAATGCAAGAGCAGCAGACCCAGAAGTGTGTCAGTAGAGTACATTCTCTGCTTAACAGTCAAATGCAAATGGAATTGGCCAAGAAATCTGTCAGTAGGATACATTCTGTCTGCCTAACAGTCAAATACATGAGCAGTTGGCCAAGAAATCTGTCAGGAGGATGCATCCTGTCTGTCCAAGAGTCCAATGTGAATGCAGTTGGCCAAGAAATCTGTCAGTAGGATACATTCTACAGAAAATTCTTACAACGCTGTTGATTACCGGTACATACATTATGAAAACAACTGTTGCAACATATCTCTTTTTTCGAGTATCCTCATCCCTATACTGTACATCACTTTCATTTACTGAAAGGCCTCAGTACCATTATGTCCAAGCTGGTCAATTCTTTTGGGATTGTTTTAGACATTCTTTGAACTTGTTTTAGTAATGTAACCCTATTTAGTGGTGGACTGACATATTCTCTATACATAAAGATAGAAAGATTACTGTTAAATTTGTTAAAATCCTATGGAGTGTTTCTGAGAAGTTGCTGTCATGTTTTTCTAATGGCAGCCATACATTCAGAGTACTGATTAAAGATCGTGTTCCAAATGTACATACATCAATTAAAACAATCTTTACAAGAATCGATCTTACAAAACATCTTTACGAGGATCAATCTTACAAAACAACACAAAAATATAATCCAATAAAATACAAAGTAACACTGCTACAGATCCTTAAAAGACACAAAATAAAATGTCATTATAAACGATAAACATAAAATCACTATAAAGTCCAAAGTTAATAAGCAAACTGCATTGTTTCAGAAACTCTACTGATATGTATGTGCACAATAATAAATCAAATCAAACAGCATAGACACTGATCTGTTATCACATTATGCATCAAACAAGGGTCTATGTTGTTTGTTCTTCTGATTACACCTAAAAAACTGCATAGACCAAGATTGGACAGCACCTTAATGTGACAGCAGATCTGGGTCTATGCAGTTTGCGTTGGCCCAAACTTATAAATGAGCATATACAGCAATCACAAGGCACTGACTGAAATGCCTTCAGTCCAAACTGCTTTTGGCCAACTTTGGTTAGTGTCTACTCAACCTTTCTTAGAGAGGAAGTCGTATTAAAGCTTTCTTTTCTGTCAAAACTGAACCTATCCTGGTATCGGGCTATGAGATATTAAAATGTGTTAAAATGGTTGTTAAATGGGATAGTGAAATGGCATTGTTTGTAAAAATATTTAATTTATTTTATGCCTAAGTCCTCTTTGCTAAATTTGCCTGACATCAGTCGGTGGTATTTTAGAAGTTTAAGATAGGAAATATTAAAACACTATGGACAACACATCAGAAATTTACACAATCTAGTTAGCAAGCTCCATGTAACAGATGGACAATTGGATGTATAAAAAGAAGGAAAGATATTACCAGATCTTGATAATCCCACTACAAGCAGTAGAGACAGAAAAAGAATAATGCCTCACACCAAAGATCCAGTGGTCTAGTGGATTGAGCATCCGCCACAGAAGCGGGAGGTCGTGGATTGAATCCACGGCTGAATCATACCAAAGACTTACAAACATGGTACGTACAGCTGCCTTGCTTGATGCTCAGCATTAGGAGGTTTGTGTTAGGACTGGTCAGCCTGGTGTCAGGATAATGTGATTGGGTGGGACATCATGCTACATGTCTGCAACATGATGCCCCAGTGCTAGACATCACTATAAACTGCCTCATTGCAGGCATCGTAGCGATATAACTAAACAAAATTTAAAGCTACGTTAAAAATCCTAATCAAACAAACAAACCAAAGATCCCAGGTTACTTTAATCCCCCAGATGGCCAAATGGTCTAAAGTGCAGCCATCTCACCTCTTGTCTGTATGGGTTCAAGTCTTGGGCTTGGCCAGTGTGAGAAAGCTTGCCAGTAGCTTCCAGTGGATTGGTGGTTCTTTCTGGTGTTTTCCAAGGTTCTTCCTTTGCCAGTTATACTGGGTGCCATGAAACATTTGTTGAAAAACTGCATTAAACTCAAGACAAAAACAACTTTAATGCCTTGGTAAGAACAACTCTATTGCCTTAGGAAACATTTGTCTTCAGTATCAAGAGACTGATAAATCAGAGTTTGGTTAATCAAATGTTTATATTGTCTCTGTGCTGTTGGACTGTGAGAAACAGGATAGCTATAGTACAGCGAGGATATATGTCCAGAATCAATAATTATTTCAATCAATAACTATTTCATGACTGACCAACAATTGTTACACTCCCATATTAACAGAGTTCTCACTACTGACAGGGAAAAAAAAGGGGTCTTGTAATTATCACAATGCTTTCAAGTAAATGTAACGTTGGTTTAATGGCACATCAGCACAATGCTGGCTATATGGTACACCATAACCTTTAAAAAAAATATCAAGACTATCATGATAAACTGTCTGCTCAACTGTTTCAGGCCCAGCCCTAGGATGTGTGGGGCCCAGAAGCATGAGGGGCACAAGGCAGCAAGCAATGAGCGTATGGCCCAGGGCAAACAAAATTGCATTGCAATGTTGAATTCCTGAAAGTGCTGGGCCTAATATGGTTGCCTCATTCAGCTTGCCCTAGGGCCAGGCCTGATCTGTATGTTATATGTTATCCATAACTGAATTGAAGAAATTAACTAAATCTTCATAGCTATGTTGCACCTGCAGACTGGGCTGTCTCAAGTTTGCATTTGATTAAATGACACTCTGGGTACGCATCACCTTTAGCACCCCTTAATCTAAATAAACTCTGCAAAATGATGCCCCCCACCCAAGCACCCTTAGCATTCATTCATGATGGCCGCTTTTGATAATGGTTGTTGTTGTATACAGGGGTCAGTGGGGCATGGAGGGGGTGATTCATTCCAGGGGGTTTTCTTCCTCTACCATTAATACTGGCTGACATGTATAGCCTATTGTGTGCTGAAAAATGACATTAAACTAGAGCTGTACCGATTAATCGCCCGTACGCGTAATCGGGCCGATTATTAGCACAATCGGTATAATCGGGTATCGGCAAAAATAATCGGTGCCGATGCAAATATTTTTTTTAAATAACCAATTTTTCCTGATAAAAGTTGTATATACAATCGCGTTTTGACTGACCGTAACTTAATCCTTTGTAACACTAGAGCTCGGGATAAATGCAGTATGCAAACAAGTTGCTCATTAACTAACCTTACTGTATAGTCGAATAACCATATATCGAGATAAACACATCGAACCATAAATTAATCTTTTGTAACAAAGAGATTGCTCTAATAAAGTATTTAAAAAGAATTTATCTTGCTGCCAGTTGTGCGAAATTTTCAACTTCAGCGTCCGGTAACATTTGTAAACTGCAGTAAACCAGACTAAAGTACATGTCGCTAACCGCCATTGTAGTGCCAAAGTCATGTGAATAGCCAGTAAGATTAACATGAAGGGGAGTAATGATGGATATATACACAGTCAATTTTGAGGTTTGTGTTTTTTTCTTTATCTTTATGAAAACTCACAGAAGGGGCGGTCTCTCATAAGTCATAACAGGTTTTACTGTACCTTTGAAGCACCGACATATACTAAACAAATAAAACAATTCTATATCAATGTGTTACAATTATCTGATGTTGCCGCAGCAATAACGAGTATTTGTTGTCGTCAAAGCAAGCCGACGACCTTTGCTCATAGAAAGTCGGCAATAAACTCTAAAGCATTGCCTCAATTTACATAGTGATTAGAACATATTTATTGTGCCGCGAAACTTTCCTGTTTGCAAAAAAAATATCGCCCACCCCCACGGTCTGTGGACAACAGAGTAGTAATTTATTTGGACATATTTGGGAATAAAAAAAGGATTTAAGTGACGCTATGCACACTTTGCACTACGTAAGTATTGTACATTATAGTATATGGTCTCCCTGGTAAACTCGACCGACCCGCGAATTATGAAGGCTGTATTTTACCTTTATGTAATTTCGTGTTGTGGAAATCAGAAAATATGCACATGCAAAATAATAACAAAATCAATAATAAATAGTACTTTATAAAAGTTTAATAATTTTCGGGTCACCGAAAGTTACTTTTTTAACATGCCTATGTCTTAGAACACGGATATTTTTGTCCCAAGATGTACTGCCGTTACAATAGACAACAAAAACACCTAAAACCTGTAAAGTTTTGACATTGGCCCACGGATAAGTCCCCCCCCCCCCCATTCCAGGCCTTTATTGTTTTCTAAATTTGTCGGCTTATACCTGAGTACATAATATGATAATCAAATAATCGGTCTCATAATCGGTATCGGCAATTTTGATAATCGGCTATACGCGGTATCGGCATAATCGGCAAAAAGTGACATCGGTACAGCTCTACATTAAACCCTACAACAGGAACATGGAGGAAGAACCTGAGAAAACCACGGAAAGAACCACCACCTCATGAGAAACTACCGTCAAGCTTTTCTCACATACTGACATTGGCTTAGCCCGAGACTCGAACCCATGCAGACAGAGGTGAGATGGCAGTGATATGTAACAGTGAGCGCTTTAGACCACTTGGCCACTCAGGGGGCCCATTGATAATGTCAGTAACCCATCTATCAATGGGGTAATATCCCAGTTCCTGCCCCTTTGGTCTCTAGGATGGAGTGAAAAGTTAAATGTATATGCATTTCATTATAATGACATTTTCAAATATTTTCTGACTAAACATTATACAATGTATATGCTCACTAATAAGTGGAGTCCGAATGCACTGACCCGGATCTTCCCTTGCATATCCCACTGGCAGATCTGAGTTAATGCACTTTGTCAGCAGGAATTTGAAGAAAATCACATAGACCCTGATATGCAGACACATTATGTGATAAAAGATTAGGGGTCTATGTTTTTTGCAGCAGGACACAACTTGTTGAAGAGGATATCTGGTATACAGTCACAGCTGGAGAATACATCCTGTGGCAGAATTTACATTATGACCCCTGGAATACTGTCTGGTGATGCGGGTGAGTGTCAATCGTTTGGAATGTATGGCCCCGTGGATTACTGTGGTGGGGATGAGCGCCAATAGTTTTGGAACATATGGTAAAATGTGTGGGGATCTACAATATAGGTGCTCTAGCTGTTACTTTTGATCTGATGAAAGAACCTACAGTCAGTATTGTATGGTGAATTGATTACTGCTAATATTGTTCCAGGTAACATCTTTGCTGAATGATGTTCATGTGTAATTACCATTAGCATCCTATCCAAATAACTTCGGTATGAATTATTAAATACCAGAGTGAATATCTAGACCCCTAATCCAATAATAGTATAGAGAATGCATGTACATCAGTTACAAACATGGCACTTCAGGTGTACTGAATTTTCAAGCAAAAAATTGAACCAGAATGTAATCAATAATACACTGCTATCCATACAAACATTGGCAATATATATAAAAAAAAACAATCAAAAACAGAACTTTTATTTTCATTGATATTTTAAAACTGAGGTACTATAATGTGTTTAGCCAAACACAATCTCACTTCTGTGTTTGTGCTGGTTTCTTTAAAATAACTGTTCTTAATATCTGCTTGTCCACCACTATACTCCAGATTTTAATGGATGAAATAGCAATTTAAATTTTCCAGGCAGTTTGGTCAAGTAATAATATGTTTTTTGTTATGTATATTTAATTTATATTGTGTGCTTAATGTTTGTCCATGGTTGTAACTTGTAAACAGGGGCCCCGAGTGGCTGAGTGGTCTAAAGCGCTGTCTGCTATGAATCACTGCCATCTCACCTCTGTCTGCGTGTGTTCGAGTCTTAGATTCAGCCAATGTGGGAATGTGAGAAAGATTGCCAGTAGCTTCTCGTGGGTCAGTGGTTCTTTCCAGGGTTTTCCAGGTTCTTCCTCCACCATTAATACTGACCGGCATGTATAACCTATCTTGTGCTGAAAAATGGTGCTAAACCTTACAACAACTACAACAAAGTTGTAAACAACATGTTTATGATGCACGAGTTCCAGATCGATTCTTGTTTACAGTTAATGTTTTCCTCTTGGAAAAATTCTAACATATTAAACGTCAGGTGAAAATGTGTATAAATCATCCCTATCATAGTCTGTCGGAATCCATGAGCAAAGTCTGAAATTGTGTTCAGATATAATTTGAGAGGAATTATTTATTTAAAATATTCACTGGAATTGCTAAAGTGTTCGTTGACTTTTGGACTAACACACTATTTTTGATTACCAACACTTAGCCCATTCAAAGACATTCTGGATTGTGTCACCGTGGTACATCAGAACATTCAAGATTATGGGAACTATATTTTTGGACTTTTTATATGACGCTTAGGATTATCTAGGACTTAATTAACAATACGGTATCTAGAAATTTCACCTTGCATTGTAGTGAAATAAATAACTGCAAATCAACCTGATTCACCTGAGACAGACTGCAGATCTACCTGATTCAGACAAGACAGAGAAGACTGCAGATCTAACTGATTTATATGAGACAGGGAGCAGACTGCAGACCTATCTGATTTGCACAAGACATAGAGAAGACTGCCGATCTACCTAATTCCCACAAGACAGGGAGAAGACCGCATATCTACCTGATTCACACAAGACAGGGAGAAGACTGTAGATTTACCTGATTCACACAAGACATAGAGAAGACTGTAGATTTACCTAATTCCCACAAGACAGGGAGAAGACTGCATATCTACCTAATTCCCATGAGACAGGGAGAAGACTGCTGATCTACCTGATTCGCACAAGACAGGGAGAAGACTGTAGATTTACCTGATTCACACAAGACGGGGAGAAGACTGCAGATCTACCTAATTCCCACAAGATGGGGAGAAGACTGTAGATTTACCTGATTCACACAAGATGGGGAGAAGACTGCAGATCTACCTGATTTGCACAAGACAGGGAGAAGACTGTAGATTTACCTGATTCACACAAGACATAGAGAAGACTGTAGATTTACCTGATTCCCATGAGACAGGGAGAAGACTGCTGATCTACCTGATTCCCATGAGACAGGGAGAAGACTGTAGATTTACCTGATTTGCACAAGACAGGGAGAAGACTGCAGATCTACTTAATTCCCATGAGACGGGTAGAAGACTGTAGATTTACCTGATTCACATGAGACAGGGAGAAGACTGCAGATCTACCTGATTCAGACACAACAGAAAAAAGACTGCAGATCTACTTGATTCACATGGGACAGGGAGAAGACTGTAGATCTACTTAATTCCCATGAAACATGGAGAAGACTCTATATTTAACTGATTCCCATGAGACGGGACGAAGACTGTAGATCTACCTGATTTCCGTGAGACAGAGAGAAGACTGTAGATCTACCTGATTTCCGTGAGACAGAGAGAAGACTGTAGATCTACCTGATTTCCATGAGACAAAGAGAAGACTGTAGATCTACCTGATTCACATGAGACAGGGAGACAACCAGGTTTACCTGATTCCTATGAGACTAGGAGAAGACTGTATCAACCTGATTCCCATGAGGCAGGGAGAAGACTGTAGATCTACATGAATCACACAAGACAGGGAGAAGACTGTAGATCTATCTGATTCCCATGAGACAGAGAGAAGACTGTAGATTTACCCGATTCACATGAGAACGGGAGAAGACTGCAGATCTACCTGACTCGTATGAGACAAGAAAGACTGCAGATCTACCTAATTCCCATGAGACAGGGAAAAGACTGTAGATTTACCTGATTTGCACAAGATAGGGAGAAGACTGTAGATCTACCTAATTCCCATGAGACAGGGAGAAGACTGTAGATTTACCTAATTCGCACAAGACAGGGAGAAGACTGATTATTATATTATCCCTACATTTTAATCTTATAAACATGGCAATAAAACGGATTTTACCTGTTTTTATTACATTATATACATGTGAAGTAAATGATAATACAATATGCTGCTAAGTCATTATGAACAATGTCACTGACACTTCATCAATATCTGCCTCATTTTTTTCCCAGACCATCTCTACACCGCCTACCTGAAATCCAAATTCTCAACACTGGGGCCATCAAAAGAAATTTTTATTAAATTTCTCAGTAGAATTATCCATAAAATTTAATAAATTTGTTTTGATGACAGATTCTGGCAACAGAACTCCCTCTCACAGTCTGCAGTAGAAATCTGGGCAACAAGTAACCTGGTAGCTGCCTCAGATTCAGCTGGATATAAAACTTTGCTTTTCAGAGTTAGATTAGACATACTCTTTATGCTTGATACAGAATTGTTTATTAAAATACATGTATATATAAAAATTCATTGATATAAGCAGCTCCAGCCCTCTAAAGTGACTGGCATCCTTGTAGAGGCATCCTATGTTAATCAGTTAAGTTCAGACCACAAAAATGGGTTATCTTAGTAAATAATCCATAACACACTAAGCAGTCACAAGTGCATCTCACACCACACTCATAGTTTGCAAATAAAGATAATTTAGCAACATGTGCAAATGACACCGAATAGATTGGCCAACCATTCAGCAATTGAGTATATCCTGCTGTAAATCCTTATTTCCAACATTTAATTGCTTCTCAAAACTGACTCAAAGCTTACTGTTAGCTGCAATCTTGTTCAAATAACGTCTTAATGATCATCTATCGACATGATCCACTGATTGCCACAGATAGTGTAATCAGGTATTATGAGGCCAGAATCACTTGCTTTTTTTTACCTCTTCCTTGTTTCCCTCTTCCTGCTCATTAATTAAAGAATGATGAGGTGAGGCTATAGAGGATTGTTTTGGTCATAACACCACAAACAATTAACAATTGTCACTGTCCTTAACTGCTTAGGTTTTCATTCTTAACCATGCCCATGCATGCATATACAGATAGGATCACATAGTCACATACCTAAACACGCATATACTGACAGGATCACAAAGTCACATACTTATACAGGCATATACAGACAAGATCACAAAGTCACATACCTATACAGGCATATAGACAGAATCACAAAGTCACATACATAATACATGCGTATACAGACAGGATCACAAAGTCCCATACCTATTGTGAAGTGCCAAATTTTCAGTCGATCTATTAATAAACCATTAGTTGTGGCCAGATAGCCATTGGTTAGATTTATGACGACACGCTATGCAAGAGGGGTGTCTGTAGAGTCTAGGCGACCGTTGTACTAATTAAACGTTGTTTACACAGCAGTCGGGGCTGACTGCTGGCGACCTTTTAAAGTTTCATTTCTCACAGAAAGTGTCAGAACTGAGAAATGCAGAGATTCTGTTACTTAAAAACCAAGCATGTCATATTGATCATGACGTAAGTGACTTTTAGAGGAAAGCGGGAGAAAATATATTTGATTCTGATTGGTCACAGTTTAATATGGGGTGTTTTCACCTGAAGATCTTTAGAACATAATATCGCACTAGCTAAATTAGAAGCCAGTCTTGGAAATTTCTCTGCAAGAGAGGACAGATGCAGAATTATTTAGTAAGGCTCCAGATGTTATTTTAGAGAAGTGCATCCATTAATTTGTGGACCAGGGGAAAAACTGCCAAACCAACGGTTGAGTGACATACCAAAAACACACAAAGGTACTGTATGATGTTTGCTTAGTTTACAGGTCTGTTTCGTTTGATACATTTGTATTTATAATTGATTTAATTTGATAATTTGTATAATAATGTGTTTTGTATTATGAATCGGAAGTTCTTGCATGTATTCATTTGATACATTTATTTAATAATGTGCTTTTGAATTATGAATTGGAATTCTTACCTTAATTCTTAGTTAATTTATGTCATAAAAACACTATGCTGAGTTATGGATAGGAAGTGTTACGTTAATTCTTGAACTTATCATATTGTTTGAAAAATGGTTGTGTTCTAAGAATTTAATGTATTACGCTAGTAAGGGATACAAGAATACATGTGAATTCACCGAATTTTGATTTCATAGATGATTTAGCGACAGAGCATACGATTTATGTACTGTGGAAAATTAAGGCAGAGCCATAATTCAACGCCTCGCTTTGTAGTATATTAATGTGTTAGGTAAAGGCAACACGAATTAACAATTGGTTTAACTACATTCATTTGAGGACATGTGTAGTTAATTACTAGCCATAAAATTGTTATCACTGATAGAAATATCTGATTGTTCGAACCAGGAATAATGGACAGTCTCAACTATAACCATTGTAACGAGAGACTTAGGTTGTTTTAATTTTCTTTTGAAAGAAAGAAAATAGCTATTTTGGGAAGATTGTGAAGTTACAGGAATAACGACATGAACTTTGGAAACTTAATTGGGAGATGGAAGTTGCAGTGTACACATGAGACAGTGGACAAGTCCGGAATCAAGCAGAAACATCCACGAGTGCAGATTATCTAGAGAGAGAAAAAGACTTCTAGAACGACATTGAATTTAACAGTGAATGAGGATCAAGGGATAGCAGGTTATGAAAATCAAACAAAGCACTGACTTTGATTGTACCACTCGATCCTATGATGATTTTAAACTATCACTAATAGAATGGCTAATTCTTTTAAGTCTATTTCAAATCGTATTGTAATTCAGTGAGAGTTGTATTTCTAAACCGCGTGTATTCCAAATGAAAGGAAGTTTCATAATTGTGTATGTAATTGATTAAATTGTTTATTTATCTTACGGGGGCTCGGAGTTGTTTCTTCAATATACCTGCTCAGTTTGCTATCTTTATTCTCATACTCGAACCGGGCAATTATATCGAGGGTGGTCATCTCTTTGATAACAAGTATCAAAAGGGAGTGGGTAAGAGTTATTATTATTGTATGTTGTACAATACCCCTTGACAAGTGGGACTTAACACTTACCCTTTGACAGGTGGGCTTGTGCAATGCTATACGAATAACGCTCATAACCCATGAGTAACCTGACACCTATACATGCATATACAGACAGGATCACATAGCCCCATACCTATACATGCATATACAGACAGGATCACATAGTCCCATACCTATACATGCATATACAGACAGGATCACATAGTCCCATACCTATACATGCATATACAGACAGGATCACATAGTCCCATACCTATACATGCATATACAGACAGGTCACATAATCCCATACCTATACATGCATATACAGACAGGATCACATAGTCCCATACCTATACATGCATATACAGACAGAATCACATAGTCCCATACCTATACATGCATATACAGACAGGATCACATAGCCCCATACCTATACATGCATATACGGACAGGATCACATAGTCCCATACCTATACATGCATATACAGACAGGATCACATAGTCCCATACCTATACATGCATATACAGACAGGATCACATAGTCCCATACCTATACATGCATATACAGACAGGATCACAAAGTCCCATACCTATACATGCATATACAGACAGGATCACATAGTCCCATACCTATACATGCATATACAGACAGGATCACATAGTCCCATACCTATACATGCATATACAGACAGGTCACATAATCCCATACCTATACATGCATATACAGACAGGATCACATAGTCCCATACCTATACATGCATATACAGACAGGATCACATAGTCCCATACCTATACAGGCATATACAGACAGGATCACAAAGTCACATACCTATACATGCATATACAGACAGGATCACAAAGTCACATACCTATACATGCATATACAGACAGGTCACATAATCCAAAACTTTTCTCACTCCTATTCAAACAGATTATTGCGTCACTTATTGAGATCTCTGTCATATGCAAATCTGGTACAATGTTTCTTTGGTGACCATCTTTGTTACCCACAGAAGGCACATTAGTCAAACCTTGTGTAGTCAAGATTAGAAATTTATTTAGATTCCCCTAATCTCATCTACCTACATAAGAAATCTGGTTGCGTGTACACAGCACTATTATGTATGGTATAGGTGCTGCACACAGCATAATGATGTATACAGTACTACAATGTATAGTATATGGCCTGTACACACTATGGTGTACAGTATATGGTCTGTACTCAGCACAATGATGCATACAGTACTACAATGTATAGTATGTAGACCGTACACAGCACAATGATGTATGGTATAGGGCCTGCACACAGCACAATGATGTATACAGTGCCACAATGTATTGTATATGGCCTATACACATCACTATGATGCACAGTATATGGCCTGTGCACAGCACGATGTACAGTATATGGCCTGTGCACTGCACTATGTACAGTATATGGCCTGTGCACTGCACTATAATGTATTGTATATGGCCTGTACACAGCACTATGATGTATACAGTACATGGCCTGTACACAGCATTATGATGTATGGTAAATGGCCTGTTTACAGAATTGTGATCTATGGCCTGTGCACAGTACTATGATGTTATTGTATATTTCATGTACATAGCACTATGAAACACAGTATATGTCCTGAACACAACACTATGAAGAATGATATATGACACACAACACAATGATGTATGGTATATGGCCTCTACACAACATTATGATGAATGGCCTGTACACAGTGCTATAATCTATGGCTTGTATACAGCATGATGATGTATGGTATTTTACCTGTACACATCACAGTGATGTATGGCCTGTTCATAGCACTATTATATATGGTATATTACCTGTTCACAGCACTATGATATATGGTATATTACCTGTACACAGCACTATGATGTATGGCCTGTACACATCACTATGAAGAATGCAATATGGCCTGTACACAACACAATGATGTATGGTATATGGCCTATACACATCATTTTGATGAATGGCCTGTACACAGTACTATAATCTATGGCTTGTATACAGCACTTTGATATATGGTATTTTACCTGTTCACAGCACTATGATGTATGGTATATCACTTGTACACAGCAACATGATGTATGGCCTGTACACAGCACAGTGATGTATGGCCTGTACATGGCACAGTGATGTATGGTCTGTAGACAGCACCATGATGCATGGTATATGACCTGTACACAGCACTGTAATATATGGTATATGGTCTATACACAGCAATGCGGTGTAAGGTATATGGCCTGTATATAGCACTATGATATGTACACAACAATGTGATGTATGGCATGTACACAGCACTGTGACGTATGGTATATTATCTGTAGACAACACTGTGATGTATGGCCTGTACACAGCACCATGATGCATGGTATATGGCCTGTACACAGCACAATAATGCATGGTATACTGCCTGTAGACAGCACTGTGAGGTATGGTATATGGCACATACACAGCGCTATAAATGTACATATATGGCATTTGGCCTGTACAAAGCACTGTGATGTATATTAATTGTTCATGGCCTGTACAAAAAGCACTGTAAAAAGCACTGTGATGTATTAAGGCCTGTAAATAGTGACATGATGTACATGTATGGTATATGACTTGTACAAAACGCTATGATGTACATGTATGGTATATGACTTGTATAAAGGGCTATGATGTACATGTATGGCATTGGCCTGTACAAAGCACTCTGATGTAAATAGTTCATGGCTTGTAGAAAGTAATGTGATGTATCATGGCCTGTAAAAAATGCTTTGATGTACATATACAGTATATGGCCTGTTCAAAGCAGTATGATGTACATGTATGGTATATGGCTTGTACAAAGTGCTATGATGCACATGTATGGCATTGGCCTGTACAAAGCACTGTCATGTACATAGTTCATGGCCTGTACAAAGCAATGTTTTACATGTATGGCCTGTACACAATGCTATGATGTACATGTATGGTATATGGCTTGTACAAAACACTATGGTGTACATGTATGGTATATGGCCTGTACAAAGCACTGTGATGTATAGTTGATGGCCTGTACAAAGCAGTGTGTTACATGTATGGCCTGTACACAACACAAACAAGGACAATTATACTATTCTAATACCAAAACACCTAATATTTGCATGATTTGCTTTGAAAGTAAAAAATAAACAAGAAAGCAGGCCACATGACTTTCAGCACAATATCTTTAACATATCAAATACACCCATGCAACATTTTTTAAAATAAAATTATATTAATTTCCAAATTAAAGATGAACAATGACTTGAAAAACATCCCATTAAACACTCACACATCATCATACAAATCTGATATCACATAAAACAAATCTGAAATGCCACTATACAACTGAATGTATACATTTCAGTGCTCCATCCAAGACAATTACACAGACAGGTACTTGGCAGATGGCAAATAAATGCAGTTAAACACCACCTTATGTAACCATGCACAATCTATGAGGCAGCTCATCAAAAAAAGATAACACAAAATATAAAAATAAAAAAAAAATTTAATTAAAAAATTATATATAAAAAATTATTCATTTCATTTGATGCAATGTATGTTTTATTATCATCCTGGGTGGGGTGATTGTTGGGTAACATTTTTCAGCACATTATAGGCTATACATAGTGGATTGAGTATATTGTGTCGAGATAAAATCTGTGAAGACCAACATATGGGAAGCTACTAACAAGCTTTCTCACATATCCTAATTGGACTCGCTGAGACTCTAACACACAACAACTAGGTTGAATAACTTGGACAGCTCTTGAAACAATAAAAATGTGAATCCTGTTCTAAACTTTTGTTATATGCCAAAGTTGAAGAATGGCATCACCTGCATGCAAATGTAAACTATTAGCTCTTATTGATTTCAAGAACATTTTGCCTTGCAATGTCTTAAATCCTCGATCACTGGGCATTTTATTAATGGAAGTGGCATCAAAGGAAGCAAGGTGATTAGTTATCCTTCTTGTGCACAGAAGAATACATTTATATTTGCAAATGATTCAACCTATCCTGCTAGTTCTGAAATCTCATACTGATAAAATATGTGAGGAATACCTCCAATATTAGAATAAAAGTTTCTTTTTACATGCTACTTTAAGGTGTGTGTGTGTGAGATTTGAATTTTTAACATAGATTTAACAATTTGTCAGTCATATCGCAATGATGTCTGCAGTGTGCAAGTTTATATTGAATCTAGCACTAGGGCATCATGCCACAGACATGTAGCATGATGTCCCACTATGGCTGTCAACGGGTACCCGGGTAATCGGGTACCCGACCGTAGTGAAAAACCCAGGCATTGAAAATTAATGACGAGTACCCATTCACAAAAATAATTTGTTGACAACACTATCAAAATATCATATAACATCCACAGTACGCTGGTCTGAGTTGCAGCTCCAGTCTATATTAGGAGTAGGACCACCTGTTATGAATCAGTGGCCCACTACTAAATGGCTGCTGCTCAATGGACTGTGCGAACAGCTTCACAGTTCAAAACAACGCTAATATATAAACTACTCGTGTTAACATATCACTTCAGCGACTGCGTGGTCACATTGTACATACCAGTGACACCATGTGACCACACAGTCGCTGTAGCCCTGTTTGCGTTGATAATTCAAATCCGAGGTCAACAGCCGATGAATACACAGGTGTTCTGTTCTGACAGGGATTTATACTTTAAAAAAGTGAGCGTTCTAAAGGATTTAACTTAGAAGAGGGATTATAATTCCCGTCTGCATACATGCCAACCTCTGACAAGGAAAATGCATAATCCAAGTGGTCAAAAAGCAGAATCCAGGCAGAAAAAGTGTAATCTACATAAAACATGCTAAAATTTCAAAAAACTTTATTTGTCCCTATCACGAGACTGCACTCATGTCTTCATATTTAGAGGATTCTGTTATATTTTGTTGTCTTTTTCTAATCCATCTGTGACATTTTTGAAAGGAGATATTTTTGCTCTCATATACGCATCGACTAAAATAAAATATACTTTTTAGCGCCAAATATCTTTAGACTGGTTCCGCTCTAAATATTGAATTTGAACAAAGAATCTGCGCATAAAGAATAAAATTAGAAAACCAGTCTGTTCTCTCCTCACTAAGCTATACAGGTTCGCTATAAATAGAACATGATACTGCTTGGAAAGTACATGCAAGTCCACGGACAAGCGCACTCTTATAATGTAGTTACGTAAAGCAGTCTTTTCTAAAATACAGTCTGTGGGATTAATGGAATGTTAATAAAAACCAGATTTTTGGAAGGTGATATACTGAAAAAGTGTAATCCATATACAGTACATTTACGCGTAATTTAGTGAAAAAAAGGCATAATGATTATGCCAAAAGCATAATGGTTGGCATGTACATATCTAGGTACAAAGGTTAGTCTAAAAAAAATTATTAATTAATAGTGTGTGGTCCGATCATTCGCAGCTACCACAGTGTGGACGCTTCAGACTGAGAAGTGCATTGCACGGTTGGTCTCTGCTGCCAGAACAAAATATACAAAAAAAAAGGCGGAGATCAATTTGTTGGTCTAGGGTTGTACATGTCTTTCATGTTCTAACGTGTACCCAGTTTCCCGTTAAACAGCACAACGGGTATCCGGGTGAAGTTTCCGTGGTTTTTGACAGCCCTATGTCTCACCCAGTCCCATTATACTGATGCCAGGCTGATCAGTCCTAACACTAACCTCTTAATGCTTAGCATCTAGTAACATTTTATAAGTCTTTGGTATGGCTCAACTGGGGTTTAAACCCATGACCTCCTCCATCCAAGGCAGATGCTCTATCTAACCACTAGGCCAGCAGATTAGTCACTTAGGCCACCAATGTGGTGGAGTCATTAAGAGATGACATAATCCCCTGGTCCCCACCTTATGCTGAAAGCACCATCTGTACTTGTCTGTATGTCAAATCCAACTGCAAAAAAAGCATAGACCCTAACTGCTGTCATATAATGTGCCAGTAGATCACGTTCTATATTGTTTGTACTAATAACTATTTCTAACAATCAGCATAGACCCGTTTCAGCCAGCACATTATGTGATGCAGATATGGGTCTGTATAGTCTGCAGCTGGGCTTTTCATTTAGGATCAACTAGATATATGAAATCTCATGAAACTGCCATGTCAATATCACCACCATTTTTTACCCATCAATCCAGGAGGAGCCGTGATAATGTTTCCAAGATGGTCACCGTGGTTGTCATACTGGATGTCAAACTGGAATAATTTCCTTTCAGGACCAGCAAAACACCGTAAGATATTCATGATGGCTGCCATGTGGCCATATTGGATGTCAAATTTCATTATAATTCAGGACCAACTATAAGGACTTCTTTGGTTTTAAAAAAACATGTCAATATAAGCATATATCCTGAAGAAGCAATGATAACAAGATTTTCAAACTGAATACAGTTGCAGCCAATCTGAATGTGAAAGTGGCACTATTTTCTTACAGGTCATAGGTTAAACTTTATGGCAATTCTCCATATGAGTTATGAGTATTAATAAGGCATATGTGTTAACAGACAGACAGACAATGTACAACATCCTGTAAGTTCTTATGTATAGCCACTTGAGCTAAAATATGAATCAAGCAACTTAAAAATTAACATAAAAAAGTTTGTTTGTGTTGCTATGGTTACCATTTGGCACTGTTTTCATGTAACAAAGTACAACAGAGGTGGCACACCACTATTCACTGCAACTATTATAGCCATTATTGTCAATATATATAATGGGTCTTTTCTGTGATTTTTTTTACTTAGCATGTAAACTGCTGTCAAAAATCATCCCTCCCCAAAAATTTTTGCAATACCATCATCATTGTAAGAAATTATCAAATTATTTTAAATTTTGATTATCATAAACAGCTTAAACACATGATCATTCTACAAAAAACAAAAACTACTGAGACTTTTTCCCATGATAGAGCTTCCAGTAACTTTGGTTTTGGGTCCTGGTCTTGCACATCTGGGAATAATCTGACCATAGAGTTCTTTTTACAAAATCATACAAAAACCTATACAAGATATTTTCTTATTTTGTTCAATGTATGATAAAGATGCTATCAGCTATTCCATTATATAAATCAAGTTATTCTATAAGGAGAGCAAAACTGATTCTTGATCAGAAAATACTCACAGCTAATATATGATACATATATTTCATAAAAGAAAATTATAGTTACAAACACCTGCAATTTCACGCATTTTACATCAATCCTTATCACTTGACCAACAAAAATGTAATTTGTCCATGACACTCTTTATGATGTGAGTGTTGATCTAACTTACTAGTTCATCTTCAACATTCAGTATTCTGACTTTGTCCTCTGGCTGTCGTTTGGTAGTGGCACCATATTCGCTAAGGGGTTTAACTCCATTGATACTGTGCTTCTCTGCCATTTTCTGCGATAAGGCTGCTGTTGAATATAAACGGTCTCCAAGTTTTAGTTCAGACTACATCCTGTGAGTGTATCTGCAACTGAAAAGATGACAGAAAATGATTCTTGGCTTGTTGTTTTTTTGGTTTTTTCAAGTTGTTCAGCAAGCAGAGGTAAAAGGCAATTGTTATATATGCCACCTTGCTCTTTCTCTATCAACAAATCTATAATTAATAAACACATACAGCGAAAGACATTTTTGTTATCAGCAATACTGATGACAAATTATACTGCAGAATACAGATACTGAAAAGATAATTGCCCGACACAAAGAAGCAGAAAGCTCATTTCAAATCAACTGCTAAAAGCCGAGTAATAAGATCAATTGATAAAGCCAACGGGCACATTTGAAGCATGTTTTAAATATTCTAAACACATTTCCATATTCTAAGCATATTTCCACATCCTAAGAAAATTTCCATATTCTAAATACATTGTCACTTCTAAGCATATTTCCATATTGTAAGTGTGTTTCCATTTTCTAAGTACAGTTCCACATTCTAAGTACATTTCCACTTTCTAAGCATATTTCCACTGTCTAAGTTTATTTCCACATTCTAAGTACATTTCCACTTTCTAAGCATATTTCCAGCTTCTAAGTACATTTCCACTTTCTAAGTATATTTCTAATTTCTAAGTACATTTCCAGCTTCTAAGTACATTTTCAGCTTCTAAGTACATTTCCACTTTTTATGTACATTTCCACTTTTTATGTACATTTCCACTTTCTAAGCACAATTCCACTTTCTAAGCACATTTCCACTTTCTATGTACATTTCCACATTCTAAGTACATTTCCACTTTCTAAGCACATTTCTACTTTCTAAGCTTATTTACAGCTTCTAAGCATATTTCCACTTTCTAAGTACATTTCCACTTTCTAAGTACATTTCCAGCTTCTAAGTACATTTCCAGCTTCTAACTACATTTCCACTTTCTAAGCACATTTCCACTTTCTAAGCACATTTACACTGTCTATGCTTATTTCCACATTCTAAGTACATTTCCACTTTCTAGGTGCATTTCCAGTTTCTAAGTACATTTCCACTTTCTAAGCATATTTCCATATTCTAAATACATTTCCACATTCTAAGTACATTTCCACATTCTAAGTACATTTCCACTTTCTAAGCATATTTCCATATTCTAAATACATTTCCACATTCTAAGTATATTTCCACTTTCTAAGTACATGTACATTTCCACTTTCTATGCATCATATTCTAAATACATTTCCACTTTCTAAGCATATTTCCATATTCTAAGTGCATTTCCACATTCTAAGTACATTTCCACTTTTTAAGCATATTTCCATATTCTAAGTGCATTTCCACATTCTAAGTACATGTACATTTTCACTTTCTAAGCATATTTCCACTAGCATATTTTCACATTCTAAGTACATTTCCACTTTCTAAGCAATTTCCATTTTCTAAATACATTTCCACTTTCTAAGCATATTTCTATATTCTAAATACATTCCACTTTCTAAGCATATTTCCACTAGCAAATTTTCATGTTCTAAGTGCATTTCCACTTTCTAAGTGCATTTCCACATTCTATGTACATTTCCACTTTCTAAGCATATTTCCATATTCTAAATGCATTTCCACTTTCTAAGCATATTTCCATATTCTAAATACATTTCCACCTTCTAAGCATATTTCCATATTCTAAGTGCATTTCCACTTTCTAAGCATATTTTCATATTCTAAGTGCATTTCCACTTTCTAAGTGCATTTCCACATTCTAAGTACATTTCCACTTTTTAAGCATATTTCCACATTCTAAGTACTTTTCCACTTTCTAAATATATTTCTACTTTCTAAGCATATTTCCATATTCTAAATACATTTCCACTTTCTAAGCATATTTCCCTATTCTAAGTGCATTTCCACTTTCTAAGCATATTTTCATATTCTAAGCGCATTTCCACTTTCTAAGTGCATTTCCACATTCTAAGTACATTTCCAATTTCTAAGCATATTTCCATTTTCTTAGTACATTTCCCTATTCTAAGCACGGTCAATATATATATATATATATATATATATATATATATATATATATATATATATATATATATATATATATATATATATATATATATACTACTTAACCTACACTTTGTTTCCATGGTAACATATAAAATATTGAATACGGAAATATTTTAAAGTATCCAAAATAACTTTTAACACAATTTGCTTTATACATGTACCATACCATTGGACCAGCCTGAGTCAGCTGCTATGGTGTGTCCTTGGGCATGGCATGACTAAATAACCTACTTGATTGTTCCTGTGTCGTAAAGTACCAAACCAAACCAAAGGAAAGCAAAAACACATATACCAAGTGTGGCTAAAATACCTTGAATTGTTCAAGATCTGATACAGATTTAAACACAGATGCATTAACAGATTTTGAGTAGACAGATGAACAGCAGCAAATGCTATATCCCACACCCCATATTACATACCACGGGGATAAAAATGAATTATTCTGAAGTGTAAAACAAGGCATTTAGACACACACTAATTATATTGTGTTTAATAAACTGACGATGAATATAATAATGACAATAAAAATGACCACATAAATGTTTTGTTTTACGACCAGTTGACCTTTATATACATATGTCCAACAAGGAAGGATTCAATGTACATTTGTGTCTAGCACTACTACATACTTTCTCAATGTGCTGTGTCAAGTACTATAGCACACTCCCCCATTTTACTTCATTACTGGTATTGCAAATTAGAAAAGTCAGTCTTCAATACATGTATCACCAAAGCATCTTATTAGTTTTGTAATTAATAAAAAAAAAACCACAGCAAATCCCATGTAATAATAACTTTAAAAATAATCTACTACTAGTTCTTATGTAACATTTCAACCTTCAGACATGTAGCTTTAAAATATTTTCAATCATATTGCTATGATGTAAGTAATGTGGCAGTTTATTGATGTCTAGCACTGGTGCATCATGCCACAGACATGAAGCATGACGTCTGATTCAGCCATATTATCCTGACACCAGGCCGATCAATCCTAACACTTACCTCTGAATAATGAGCGCCAAGTATTGCAGATGCATGTAGAATTTTTTTATATAAGACTTTGGTTTTATTCCGGCAGTGTTCAAACCTGCAACCTCCTGCATTCAAGGTGGCATTATTATATTATCATGTCAATTTGAACTATTTTACTATAATCCAAATCGTTTTCAAAGATAAAGGCATAATCGTATGCATCGTCTCTTGTTCATAATCAAGATATCACAAGAGCTTTAATAGTTTAATTTACAGAAAAAATACTTTAGCTTGTGGTCCAAAGAGTTACATGGCCTTCAAATAAAATTTACGGAGGTATTCTCTTGTTACATTTGGAAATTACCTCTCAATGTGTTTAATGAGAAATGCATATTGAGCTTTTAAAAAAATTAAAAGCTAAAAATACAAAATATAAATTGTAAATAAACATCTGATACCAAAAAGAACTAGATGAATGAAATGTGACAAAAAAGATACAATATATTTGATATAAAGGAGGGCAAATATTTCAAGGCTTTTCACATATAATAGTAGCAAAAGCCAAACTCTTTTTTTTTTAACCAAATATATCAAACTTGCTTGCAAATATTCTGAAAATTAAAAAAAAAGTGAGTGTGTTATTTGAATTTTTTACATAGCTTTTACAATTCTTCAGTCATTTTGCTACGATGTCTGCAGTATGGCAGTTTTTTGTGATGTCTAGCACTAGGATATCATGCCGCAGACATTGCATCATGTCAGGGCCCTGGAGTGGCCAAGTGGTATAATGTTCTCACCATTACAGATCACTGCCTTCTCACCTGTCTGTATTGGTTTGAGTCTCAGGCTCAGTTAATGTTGGTATGCAAGAAAGCTGGCTGGTAATTTCTAGTGTGTCAGCTGTTCTTTCTGGATTTTTGTAGTTGGGACTTTTAGATCATTTAACAGTTTCCTTCCAAAACAATACAAGCAGAATCTTTACAGTACACTCACCCCAAGACCTTAAGGACATTAATCATTTTGGTTTAAGTCTAGTGAGAACAGGCAGTTGTGTTTTTGCAAATTAATTAAATGATTATTTACAGAACTTAAAATCAGTTTTATATTTTGAAAATGAATATGATATTAGAGAAAAGATATTAGATTATGTTTCTCTAATTAGCAAGAATGTCTCAGATATAGATTTTAAAGATATAGATATTTTATAATTGAACTCTGACAATCTTTGTCAACCTTTACACTTTAAACCCCATTTATTTAACATTTGTATTTTGAGGAAGAGGTTGAAAGTGAGTGTGAATCTGATCAGATATATTATAATCATTTATAGGTTTTTAAATCAACTTCTAGACAACTTCCACCCACCCCATCCAGCTACAACATTTTTCCCAGGTTCTTTCTTTATCATTATTACTGGCCGCCATGTATAGCCTATCTTGTGCTTAAAAATGGCTACAAACCCTATAGGGGCCCTGAGTGGCCAAGTGGTCTAAAGTGCTCTCCGTTACGAATCACTGCCATCTCTGTCTGTTTGGGTTCGAGTCTCAGATTTAGCAAATGTGGGTATATGAGAAAGCTTGCATGGATCGGTGGTTCTTTCTGGAGGTTTTCCTGGGTTCTTCTTCTATCATTAATACTGGCCGCCATGTATAGCCTATTGTGTGCTGAACAAACCCTATAATATCCACAACATAGCAACATGTCCCACCCAGTCACACTATCCTGACACCAGGTTGACAAGTCCTGACCAGTCCTAACGCTAACCTTTTAATGCTGAGCACCAGGTAAGGTATCAGCTAATACCATTTTTATGTTTTTGGTATGAAAACTTCAAATGTAAACATATTTGAAAAAATAATTCTCTACAACATAAATTTTTAAACCTATATATGGGTTTTAGAAGGAATATGTTCTAAAAAACGAGAGAGAAAAATCAATAGTAGACAAAATTCAATTGTTTTTATAAAAAAAATATGATCACTATTAATATAAAAATGCACTTAGTTTATGCCACTCTGCACTTGTACATTGTATCCAATATTTATTTCTGGGCTTTTTTTTCTTCAGTTATATAAATCATCATAAGTATTCATTTTAAGCCCTATTAAAAATTATTTTGCAAAGTTTTCTCAATTGTTCTACTCAAACATATGCATCTTGTTTCTATGATTTATTTCTGTAACTGGGTTGCATACGTTTTTGTGGTGGTAACTGGGTTGCATATATATACTGTGTTGCATACATTTTTGCAAGAAGAATACTTTTGATTCTCAACAGCCAATACTATGGCTCACTCCCCGTGCTTTACTTTAAAAAGAATTTAAAAAGAGAAAATCTGAGTTGAAAACTAATTCCAACTGTACTGAATTTCATTAATATGAACGAATCTTGCACATACAATACTCAGTGGACATCTTGATGACATAAACTTAACTGTTACCTAAAATCAGAAATAAAAAAAAAATATGGACTCTCAAATTGTAACATGCCCATCCTGTGATGAAGAACAAATGTTACTGTATTAAAGCAATTTCATTCCTCAAATCAGTGAAGTTTACCTTTAACACTTTTTTACCCGAAAATAAAAAAGGTGTCTTCCTAAAAACCATGTGCAAGCAATTCACAAAGTTTGGCAGATAGTTCACAACTCAATACTATTTTTCTACATTCAGTCAACTTAATGTGGAACCTTTGACCACCTGATCATTCAGGATCTTCATGATGCCATATGCCAATTATCCAAAAAGATTGGTAACTGTAGATTGTATGAACAGCTTAAATTACTTTGCAAAAACTAAATTGGTAACATATGGACATCATAACCCCACATGCCATGCCTTATTGCATGCATATCAAAATGGTGTAATCTTCTAAACATCGGAGGGATTTTAAAAAGATGGGGATTATAAATACAATGCATGATTGTCATGTATTTGGTTGAAATTTTGTGCAATCGGTGAAAACAGCTCAACTCAAATACCAGAATTCAGCATGTATACTAACTGATTACTGATATATTTCATACTTTTAGGAACCTCCTTACTAAAAGGTACAGTTATTAGCATACCAGTATACAAGTATTGTATACTATATACTTATGCACTTAGCAACACTAACAGATGAATCTCTCTTCAACTAAATAGACTTGTAACAGATGAATCTCTATTCAACTAGAAGGAGACTTACCTGTAACAGATGAATCTCTATTCAACTAGGAGACTTACCTGTAACAGGTGAATCTCTATTCAACTAGGAGACTTACCTGTAACAGATGAATCTCTATTCAACTAGGAGACTTACCTGTAACTGATGAATCTCTATTCAACTAGATGAAGACATACCTGTAACAGATGAAACTATTCAACTAAATGGAGACTTACTTGAAACAGATACATCTCTATTCAGCTAAAAGGAGACTTGAAACAGATGAAACTCAATTCAACTAGATGGAGACTTACCTGTAACAGATGAATTTATAGTCACTATATGGGGACTAACTTGTAACAGATACATCTCCATTCAACAAGACAGACTTGTAACAGATGAATCTTTATTCAACTAGATGGAGACCTACTTGCAACACAATAATCTTTAATCAAATTTCAAAAATCTTAATGTAGATATGCATCAAAAAGTGTAAATAACAAAGTCGACATAAACATCGTTATGTGGTTAAATGTTTGACCTCAAGAAGACGAGTAACTGATGTTGAAAAAAAATTGAATCAATTCAACATACACAAGTAGTTTTCTCCAGGTTTACAAGTTTCATCACCACAATTTTTTTTAACCAACTCCAAGTCATTGCCTATACTTCACTTTCAAGATATATTTGTTAAGCTCTCAATTCTTAAACAGATTTTTTTATAAAAAAAAAACATAAAACCGAGACAGTTTGTCAATTAAATTGCAAATTTTCATCTGATACAACATTCCTTGCCTGGTTCTGCAACTCAAAATTTGCATTTATATTACAGCATCTTGGTGGAATCTAGGGTTTTCAATTGCCGGGTTAATACTAATTTCCTCAACTAGAATATAATCAAAGATTTCAAAGTTCAACTCCAGGAAGCTTCAGTGTATTCCACAACAGCCACTGTAAATGTTAATTACAATGCAGAAAATAAATTCCAACTACTTCAGATCTTGACTACAAAATGCTGTCCACAAATTTGATAAAAATCTGACTGTAGCGAAATAACCAACTTACTATGGCAAGCTTGCCACTGAATAAACAGATTTATTTCCATTTCCAACTGCACTGGTTAGAAAGAGCATTGTAAGTAAGCTAGTATGAATAAGCATGAAAAAAATCCGAGTGTGTAGTTTTCTGTTTTTAGACGCTAATACTAACCCTAATTTTGTAATGCATAAAATATAAACCATGGTGATTTTCTTTGGTTGTAAGGATTTAGGACTAAAAGAGCTGTATGCAATTATCATGTTTTTGAGCATAGATTACCCGTGTACTGCTTAACACATTAACCCCTGGAGGATTTTGCTGTCTTCGCATGAAATGCAAGTAGGAAACGCATTTTAGGGACTATTTCTGAATACATCCTAATACATTGACTTCCAAGCAATTTTCCGTTAGACTAATACCTAGTTGTGCTAAAACGTATGTACATGTATCAGTTATTTTTCCCACGCATGAGCAGAAAGTTAAAAGTTGGGAGTTCTTTATCTTTTTCTTATTTTTTTTCTTCTGATTAACAGACCCATATTTTTAATATGGAGAAGACTCATTATTAAATAAGTCCACCTTATCCTATTTTTTGAACAGGTTCACCCGTGTGCACTTCAGACTGGTCTGCCTTAGATCTGAGGCCATTAAGTCTAAAATCTAGACACAAAATCAGATTCTGATGGGTTAAAAAAATTAAGTTTTTCCCTCTGTATTTTGTAGTGCAACTAAAATGTCCAGATTATTTGTATCATTGTACAGCTAATGCCATTCTATAAGACCACCCACGTTAGTGTATCATACATTACCTCAATGCCACAGAGCTTAGCAGTAGGCCACTTCCTCATGCCCCAAAAACGCAGTGCTAGGGGTTAATTTGTTAATAAATTAACTTGAAGCACACAAAATGAACAAAGTCACTGATGCTGGAAATAAAGGTCACACAGACCTCTTTAGCTGAAATGGTTTTATTAAAGATGTAAACCCTCACCAAGTTTCATGATATAATATGCAAATACAGTAGAACCCGTCTTGAAAGACCACCCCATCTGCCAAAAAATAATGGTCTCTCAAGACAGGTGGTCTCTCATAACAGGTCATAGCACTATATAATCAAGAAGTCTGTGAGTGGAAATTCTGGTCTCTCAAAACAGGTGGTCTCTCATAGCAGTGGTCTATCAAGACAGGTTTTACTGTATCAGTCCTTAAACATAAGTGTCACAAACTCAATCTGATTAAAATCAGATTTCCACTGTTATATATGACGATCTGACAGTGACTGTTTAGGGGTCATGTTCTGGTAACCTGTGTTAATATCATAATCACTGATTTTATCAACCAATCAGATGGAGTCTAATATTTTCGTGTTTGGAGACAGAGCAGTGTGGACAAAAAGCATGTGTACTGAGCGATTTGATTAACTGTTAGATTTTTTAAAGCATTTCCATTGGCTAATTCAAAGGTGACCAGAAGATATTGGATTTTAATCAGATTGTCATGAACTAAGCTTAAATTTAGCCAAAGCCAATAAAAGATTAAACATAAAATCATGAAGAACATCATCCTGTTGTAATGGTCAATTACAAACCAAGACAACATCATTCTGTTGTAATGGTGAATCATAAACCAAGACAACATCATTCTGTTGTAATGGTGAATCACAAACCAAGACAACATCATTCTGTTGTAATGGTGAATCACAAACCAAGACAACATCATTCTGTTGTAATGGTGAATCACAAACCAAGACACATACCCTCATAGGCCTAATGTCAACAGTGCCTGAAACATGATCATCAAAAACAAAATTCCACACAAGTGATTAACTGGCTATAATGACTTATTTCTGCAATGAAGAAATATTGCTCATCAAGATGTAAAACATCACCAAGTTTCATAATTCAAGATAGAATATCATGTTGTTGTTGTTGTAGGGTTTAACGCCATTTTTCAGCACACGATATGCTATACATGGCGGCCAGTATTATTGGTGGAGGAAAAACCCAGGAAAACCCCCAGAAAGAACCATCGACCCACGAGAAGCTACTGGCAAGCTTTCTCACATAATTACATTATTCGAATCTTAAGACTCGAACCCACACAGACAGAGGTGAGACAGCAGTGATCCATAGTGGAGAGCGCATTAGACCACATGGCCACTCTGGGCCCCAGAATAGCATGTACACAGCATTCAAAATAATGTATGTGAGTTAAAGGCTAAATTTAACATAGACAATATAGGTCAAACTGGCCATATTTTGTTTTCAAGGTGTGATATTAATAGTCATGCAAACAATCATTCAGTTTGTTTATTCCTGCATGTGCAGAGCTTGAGTCAGTAAACTCTGAAATATTGGTCACAGTGATCTATTTCTGTAATGATTGTGTAGTCCTCATCAACATTCATCTTCTCACAAAATTTTAGGATTCCAATATAACAGTATATATACAGGGCAAAGAAAGACTATAACAGTATACATACAGGGCAAACAAACACAAAAACAGTATACATACAGGGCAAACAAACACTATAACAGTATACATACAGGGCAAACAAACACTATAACAGTATACATACTGGGCAAAGAAAGACTATAACAGTATACATACTGGGCAAAGAAAGACTATAACAGTATACATACAGGGCAAACAAACACAATAACAGTATACATACAGGGCAAACAAACACTATAACAGTATACATACAGGGCAAACAAACACAATAACAGTATACATACAGGGCAAATAAACACTATAACAGTATAGATACCGGGCAAAGAAAGACTATAATAGTATACATACAAACACTATAATAGTATACATACAGGACAAACATACACTATAACAGTATAGATACTGGGCAAAGAAAGACTATAATAGTATACATACAAAGACTATAATAGTATACATACAAACACTATAATAGTATACATACAAAGACTATAATAGTATACATACAAAGACTATAATAGTATACATACAAAGACTATAATAGTATACATACAAACACTATAATAGTATACATACAGGACAAACGTACACTATAACAGATTACAGACAGGACAAACATACACTATAACAGTATACATACAGGACAAACAAACACTAGACAAAATGCAAACACAACCACTCTGGTGGCCAAAGTGGTTAGAGTGTCTGCCTCAAATGCAGTAGGCAAACCCTGGCCAAGACATACCAAAGCCTTATAAAAATGGTACTAACAGCTGTCTCGCTTGGCACTCGGCATTAAGAGGATCATTAGGACTAGTCAGTCTGGTGTCAGGTTAATGATACTGGATGGGACATGATGCTACATTGTAGTGATATGACTGAAAATTTGTTCAAGATATGTCAAAAAAATCAAAATCCAAATGTAAAAATGTAACGAAGAATGTACAAATATGTATCAATAATTTCAGCCCCTCCCCTGGGGGTAAAATCTATGAAACCATTTCTAACATGTTGCTTAGGACCTAGGAGAAAGTTTTGCTGCGATTCAGTAAAACTACACATGTACAAAAGTCAATGCATACATGATGCCAACACCACACAGCAGAACACCATGACAACTTCATAACAGCTAAACCTCATGCCAAAAATAAACCAAATCATGTGATAATATAGCATATTTCCAATTCCTATATTTTTTTTACTTCAATCCCCTCCTTGGAGGTTTCTATACATCTAGAAAACCCTTTTTTTCCTAAATGGAGATGGGAATTTCACCCTTAATTTTGGGTTGTTAAATGAAACCGGAGTGATATTAACTACAGTAACATTTTAAAAGTCCATATGTTCAATATTGTTTGTATAAAATCATTGCCAAGGTAAATTGTAACAATTGCAAGACATGAATAATATTCCATATATCTGGATGCTTACTACATACATAATGCCAAATACTCCATACAATTATTAACAGGTATGTGTGCCTGTAATCAATGAAAATCAGTAGTGGCTCTATACAAGATTCAAGGATTACGTCCACTGAACCTCTCCATTCTAATTAAAATAAGTATAATTTTCATTTTTTTTAAATGAGACAGTTGTCCATTCTAAGGAAAATGAACTATCCCCCGCTAGTTTCACTTACCTTCAATACCAAAAAAAAAAAAGACTTGAATCCAACCCTTGTGTTTCATATTCTATATCTGAAATTCATGACAATTGTTGACAACTGTTGAGCTTTTGTCACATAATACTGTACATTATATTTGTATGAACAATGTTTGCAACCTTTCCCCCTTTTCCAGCCTTTTCCCCTAAGTGTTGAAATAACATTTTCCAGAAGAATAATACAAAACATTTCCAACATCTGCAATCAATACCTTGCAACAAAATATCTCTATGTGTACATACTTACATTTTGATGATGTGGCTATTTTTCATGTGTTCATCTATTACAACATTTTCCCACATAACTGCTCTAAACATTTCTACACATGTTATCAATATTTCATTAATATTCCTTTATATTTCACGACTGAAGTAAAATCCTTGACAAAATTGACCTAACCACATTTGCAACTGCAAGTCTCCTCACCTGATACACTTCTTAGCTTTAACAGCCTCAATGATTCTGAACTACAAATATGGATTACCAATTCACACAAGCCCTAGGAGAATGTGGCTGGCAAAGTGAGTGACAAACCAGTATCTCGCTGATCAATCTAGACTAAGCATGCTATATAACAGTGTAATGGTAAAATAACTACCAGTGTTACAGTGACATCCTGGACTGACACATAGAACTGAACAGAAAACCCACAATATCTATAACAGTTGCATTGCTCTTCTGTTGATCTATCATGAAGTCATTTATATGCCACTCCCACCCCCAAAAAGATATGGGGATTTGTTCAATTTAGCACGAAACTGTTAGTTTAGGATGAGAAAATGTATCCTAGGGTCACTGAAGGTGCAGCACTGTTATAATAGTTGACAAATCTGTTATTAAAATATAAGGGAATAACCACAAATTTGTTTGTATTGGCCTTGAGTAAGTTCCTCCTCATCCAGCTATTATACTAATTATTGGTTTTTCATTCAACCTGGTTAAAAAATCAATAACGCAAGTGACAAATCTAACCAAGACAATCACAGATACTATTATGAACAATCATTTATTTCAAGGGTACCATCTAAAACCATGTTTCCACAATTATAACTAGCTGATTTTCAGTAAGAACGAAAACTTCAAATCTAAATATTGAATTTATTTAAAATCTTCTTAAGGTAATCCACAAAAACTCTCCATTGCCTCTGACAGTATTTATACTACTGTCACAAATTTTCAATCATTTTGACAATTGATGCATATAAACCTGTTTATCTATCAAATGTTTATACACTGAAGCTGAGACATCTGTGCAAAATACATTCATTTATAATTTTTCAAACTTCACTCCAATTTTTATTTGAATATTGTAAAGCAAGTTGTAAATGTTGCTGGAATACAGTCAAGTGATTCTGTGGTGGGATGGTGTTCAGGCCACCCTTTTCCCCCTCTATCATAATGCCATGCTGTGCAAAAACAATGTATATATTATCACACAATATTTGTTCATTATTTCACAAATTGTGGTTACTTGTGACACGTGAGTAACGACACTGCAGATACTTTTTCCATCATTTTTATTAACAAACACAGAGAGAGAGAGAGAGAGAGAGAGAGAGAGAGAGAGAGAGAGTTATTTACACACACACATACACACACATATATATATCAAAGATCATCAATAGGTTTTCTTCTAATGAATGCATTCTATATTCCCATTTTGAAACACTATGCAATTTAAGGAATACATAATCTGTAAAGTAGAAGCTAGTTTCTGATAAATGAATTAAATCTCCAGGGTTTTTACCTTTCTATATGTGATAATCAATTATTGACGATTCAGGAAAATGGCAATAACGACTTCAAATTAATACCAATTGAATTATGTAATATTAAACTGAAAACTGTATCCGTAGTTTATTAAAGCAATGTTGGATTGCAGACAGTGCGCACATAATACATTATGAGATCATACCGTTTTATGAAAATGATATCCTCGGAAACATGTGACCCTTTGAAAGATGATAATACTGATTTACTTACTGCAAATTAAAGCATTAAGGTAAGGATTTCAGAGTAGAACGCCAGCAATATTAGTTTCAAACACGTTTTGTGCAAGCATATTTGCCCGAGGAACTCGCCAATTTGTGTATCAATGCTTATTTTCCTTTCCTTGTATCCACTGAATCAACCCAGTTGCATTCCAGCTAGAGTGTTGTTAAATGCAAGGTAAACCAAACCATTCGTTACCGTCACACTCTCCAGGTTGTTTCATATATCATCGGTACGGCCTATCTGACACGCTCCAATGCACACGAGCCAAATTGAATTCAATTCCACGTCGATTTTCTTGCTGACCACCAAAATGAGAATTCTGTCAGATACACGTGCTCAGATTCTTATTGATAGCGGTTCCATCTAACTGAAAATTGGTCAGTAAAAGGAAATGATAAGATCTAGTTAGTCGATCGATCAATGTGTTAATCATATATATGATCATTACTAACTTGTGATTCTGTTTATGACACTTTTATTTCAATGGAAATAGTTTTGTAGTTATTCATTTTGTAGTTATTCATTCCCAACAGTGACTATTTAGTCATTGAAGTGTAAAGTAGTAGAAAAACTGAGCATTGCACCGGGGGACATGACATACGACACGTCTTGTGAGGTTACCGACTGTATACACCACAGTGGCGTAGCGAGGATATTTGACGCCCAGGGCAAAACACCCAAATTTGCACCCCCGGCTGCCCCTGCCCCACCATTGTTGATACTTTGGGCTGATTTGGCGACCCCTAGCCACCGGTACCAGAGGCGACTGCCCCACCTGCACCACGCCATATATATACATCAGTGGGGGAGCAGGTGGGGCATTCGCCCCAGGCGCCGGTGACTAGGGGGCGGCAAATCGGCCCAAAGTATCAACATAACTGCGCAACAGGGCAGCCGGGGGCGCAATTTTGGGCGTTTTGCCCTGGGCGCCAAATATCCTCGCTACGCCATATATATATATATATATATATATATATATATATATATATATATATATATATATATATATATATATATATATATATATATACGGCTTGTGAGGTTATTGATTGCATACACCAGAAACTGTATATACTACACGGCAGGGACGCATGTGCTGTGAAATTGCTGTAGCCTATATACGAAAATTAACAAGCCCGTCAACTTTTGCCCCCCCCCCCCCCCACCACCACGAAAAAATTGAAATGACGTTTCTGCTACGCGTCGTGTGAGGTTACTGACCGTATACACCAGACAGTATTACAATCTTGTGATGTTACTGACTGTATACACAAGAGAGTATAATATGCAAATCTCGTGAGGTTACTGACTGCATACTGAGTATAGATCAGTTTGCTTTCAAAGTTAGCACACTCATGGAAGATATAAATGCACTGTACTTAGTTTGACCCTCATTAAAACATATACATACAAAATTGTAGTTATACAACCGACCCCTCCGCAACAAAATTATAAAGAGTTCCTTTAAGTTTTGACTCAGTAAATGTAATCACTATTTCATTGTTTACATGAACTTGTATACCCATTTTGAATTGTATCTGTCTTTCTATTGAACTACTTCCCACCTATAGCTACGCCTCGGTGTATATCAATCCAATACGTTACTCTTCATCTAATCGTAGGTCCAAAATGGGAAAAATATAAACACACAATAAATTCTTAACGTTTACTACAGCTCAATACATGATTTGTATTACATTACCTTCATAACAACGGAATTTACTGGATGTGTGTATCCAGAGGCGTAGCGGAGAGGGGTGGGGTAGAGACAGTCCCGGATTACCCATTAGGCAGAGTAGGCAATTGCCTATGGGCCCCGCGACTTTTATGGGCCCCATCAGGGGCCATCATGAGACTGTGACCGTGGGTCTGGGGCCCCAAAAGTTTGATTGCCTATGGGCCTCCACGGTGCTTAATCCGGCGCTGGGGAGAGATGTCCCCAGGTGCCAGACTAGCGGGGACGTCAAAATGGGCTTTGAAGTAGGTTGTATGTGGATTTTTTTGCTGCAAATAACGGGTTACAGGGGGGGGGGGGGGCCTAAAAATTAATCTTGTCTCCGGGCTCCAAACACTATAGCTACGCCTCGGTGTATATCAATCCAAATGATGCAAGGGACAGTAAAAAGATACAAAATCGCACCAGCAAATGGTTATGATCAGACATCACTAACCACTCATCAAACTTGTATACCCATTTTGAATTGTATCTGTCTTTCTATTGAACTACTTCCCACCTTTTAATTTATTTATGGAAAATCTTAAGTTTAGCGTAATCCTTTAATTGATAGAATAAGTGTATTCTGCTTTTTTTTTATTCATCGGATTAGTCAGGCAGTCAGTCAGTAAGTCGATCATGCAAAGAAGCAGTCAGTTGATTGATCTCTAGTACTTTCTTTTTCTTGTATAGTACCCTACTTTCTCTCCATCACTACTTTGTTAGCATGTTATGAAGGTTAGTTGGTAAATGTGCACTATTTTGGACTGTCAGGGACCGTCAAAATTGTCGGCTTTCATATAGCTTCAAAAAATATTCGTTCATCGATTTAAAACAAAACAAATTAATTACATACATCATTTCAGTTTTTTTTTAATTCATTTTTTTATATAAAAAAAAACTATCTTGAGGTTTTTACTTCAAGTTTACTTATTTCTTAAAACTGACGAGCTGAAAAGAAAATCTGACGTTGTTTTGTTGTTGTTGTTTTCCAGTGACGAATTTCCCACTAGGCAGACAAGGCAGCTGCAAGGTCAACATAATTTAGAGGGAACCATATTTAAAATTATTAAAATCTGGTTTAAAAGAGAGAGGGGGGGGGGGGTAAAGAAAAGAAGATATTTATAGTTACATTTTGCCTTTATCAATGACAAAAATGTCATTAAAGACCCTGGTTTTAAGGCATTTGTTTTCTTTTAGGCGGTGGGGTTAATTTGGCGGTCATTCTGATACTCTACAGGTGCTGCAAAATTAATAAACTCGCCACAGCCTTTTCCAGCCCCATCCACTCATGGAAATAGTTACAGTATCACAAGAACTACATATATTCAGTTTAACTGAGAGCTCCCTGTTTTATTTTTAGAGAGCTCTCACAATTCAATAATTTGAGCTTCACGTCTGAATTAGAGAGCTCTCATATATACCTAAATAATAAAATTAGGGACCTTTCTTATTCATTGGTATTTAAGGTGTAGACCTCTATAATTGAATTGTGCTAGTCTGTTATAGAATTAGAGACCTCTTTAACAAAATTAGATCTCTCGATCGATCGATTGATCGAAGTTTTAGTCCTTAGTTGTTAGTGTTGTCGAACAAAAATGGTGTCACATTTCCTACATCGAAACACTTGGGGTATTTATGTAACATTTTATTTAGGTTTTTACTGTAAGTGACTTGAAGGAGTGTCACAAACGTAACAAACCTGTCGGGCAAATATAGCAATGAAGTGATAAGGAATGAACTCTTAATAATGAATACATACAGGTCATGTATACGCATATTCACATCTTTAATTATAAATTGTTTTGGGTCTAAAAGAGAAAGAGTCGAGTCTAATCGTCACAATATAGTTTAGTACGAATTTGTTCATAAACATGTGTTGCTTTTATTGTGACATTAAAGAGCGCGACATTCAATCTGGATTATACTGAATCACACCTTTAGGTTTACCTCGTCCAAAAATGTCCACCTATTTAAACATTGATTTTGCCACAAACACATCTCGGGGCGTGTAAGGTATGACCTTCGAACAGAATAAGGATGTATGAGGATCCAAATAAAGTGAATAATTGACATTTAAAGGTATGTAGAATCAAATTCTAAAATTAATTACACCCATTACTGAAAACAAACTTCACAATTTTTGGTGTTTTCTAAAAAGATCACTTCTAATTAGGCATTATGAGATTGATGGGGGGCGGGTGCACCAAACTGATGCCCCCACCCCGCCCCAATAAAAGGTGTTTTATGTGTATGTTACCCAGAAAGTGTGTATGTTTATATTTTTTATCAAAAGATTTTCGATCAAAAATTAGTTAGAGACGGAAAGCTTTGATGGGGTATTTGTTTTTCCTAGTGTTTTCTCAAGGGTTGTTCGTCCGGTTGTGGGTTTTGTCCTCAATATCAGAGTTCCTTCGCTTGTTTTTATTTTTATTTTTAGTGATCTGTGCCAAAGATCTCCTAAGTCCTATATGTGTTTTTGCTATATTGTACGTATGCAATAGTTTTAAATGTAGGGACGACAGACTCATTTAAATTACATCCCATTCGTCTTATCATATAGAATATTTGGACTTACAATTTGTCCAGAATTTCGGGTCAATTTATTTTACTTCGTTTTTATTTAAAATTTTGAATTTTGTCGAGAAAAAAAAACGGTGTATTACAATATTTTGAGGGGAAAAAAGATCCTAATCTTTCATGTGCTGATCATAGTGTGTCGTTTTGTCGTTATATCTTACTAAGCGAGGCAAAGTCCGAGTAAGGAACCGCATTTTCTTTATTCGTGTAAGCGTCCCTTATTTGCGAGCTTTATCCATCTCATTCTCGTTGACAAAGTTCCGAAAGGGTTTTGTTTTAATGTTAGTCCCTACTTGTTAGTAAGGGTGAATCTTTGTTCTTTTGCTCATTCATTTTGTTAGTCCTCGTGCATTATAAGATTGATGACTAGAAGAATTACTTACCCGATTAATATTTCTATATAGTCTCTACAGTTGTTGCTCAGTATTCACATTCCACTGTGTGACCATCAATACAAATCATATGTTAATCTAAAACACCTTTCCCGTGAAATTTTGTCAAAGGTTCACCAGCACTTTTTGAGAGGCTGGACTGTTAACAGAGGAGCATATAAACAGAGCACATATTTCACTTCCGGATCATCAAAAAGGCCATACAACTCATTGTGCACTGTCGTCGAAATACACACAGTCAATTACTCCCTGAGTTCATATTCTCAATAATAATAATAAAAATTACCTTTAAATCCTACAAAAATGCATAAATCTAATTTTCTATCACCACCAAAATGAGAGAGGAAATTATGTTCTAAACTAGAATAGAACAAACTTTGTGTGTACTGAACCGGAACTATTAATTGTGGCCTGATTCCTGAGAGGCCCAATTTTATATGGCCGATTTTAGTCAAACTTTTATTATTGCATGCCACACCTATTTCAACTTTATACATGAAGTCGTTTTGAATTTCGTTACACACAAGATATGTGACACTTGTCAGAAATTGTGCAGTGCTGGTGTTCCACAGGGTGCAAGGTTTAGTCCACGTGCTCTTTAGAAACCAAAACTAAATTTGCTACACCTTCCTTAATTATAGGCATTTCTGAATGCAGTAAAATCTAATTGTAATACAAGATAAGCCCTGTCTGCAACTATATTTGAAATTTAAATAAAAGTTTGTCATAAATTGAAATTTAATGGAAATTCAAATGAATATTAAAATTTTAAAAACTAATTTTATTGAAAAATTAAAAGTTTTGAAACTAAGTTTGACAAATTTTAGACAGCAAAGCTAACTAATGAATTTATTTTAAAACAAATGGTAGTTTGGGTCTGTATAGCTGATAACATTTTGCCATGGGGTAATGAAGCAACAGAGCTCGTAGTGATTTTGGCAGTAAACCGCAAAATGCCTGACCAGATGCATATTAGTGTACACATTAAAGAAACAATGACAGGTGCTATGTTCCACATTTACTGCGTCAGGTATTTAGGCAGTTGTTTGTATAACTGATAGCGCACTCAGATTTAAACTTCTGATCACTACCATGTTTTATAGCAAAAATGCATTCTATTTCAAGGTCGATAACTACAAAAGGCGACAATTGAATAGGAAAATACAGTTTCTAGGCAGGCTCTATCTACCTTACTAAACAATAGTGCTAATCTCTCTCATGAAGACATAAGCTATGTCTTTTTGAGGTGCTATATAACAGTGTGGTGGTATGGACTAATCATGGTTACTTATGGTACTGTACATGTAATTTTAAAACCTTGCTATCACCACCAGACTACTGAAGAGCTTTCAAGCTGATCAAACACTTTGTTCCAGATACTAACCTCAGCCTGAAAAGATATAACATGTTTCACTTAATTCAAGAAAACAGTAAGATGTAGGTAAATGAAGTTAAAATGTGTAAGATACGTTGATTTAAAAATAACATTATGGTTGCAAGCATGTGGAAAATATTAAACTTGACAGAGTCACACTCAGAAATGTGAAGTAATTGCCATGTATTAAAATGATAAATTCATCCTAAAAATATGTCAAGTCTCTTGAAGAATATTAAGCCAGTAATAGGCTAAATATCTAATCAGGTAGACTATGTATCATACAGTTTAAGGCAAGGTTGGGGTGGTGAGGTTTGAACATTGGTGCAAACATTAGTACATAGCAGTATACAGGAAAGTCAAGCGACAATTTAGTAAATTAAAATATATTACTATAAGCAATCTTATTCATGACGGAAATAACAATTTTGGATATTGCAAGTGAAACAACCAAATGTGGCCACACAGATCAACTATAGGTACCAGTAAATCCTATATCATCAATTAAATGTGAAATTCTGATCCCCAAAACTTGTGTTAAAAAAAGGATGGAAATTTGCATATGTGGGACATATATAATGTACTTGTTAAGATCAAATATGCAAACATAATTCAAAATGTTCTGTTTGAACACGAATAGTGTATTTTTAAGAGTATTTGTTATAATTATTAAGCTCAATGATTCAAAGGAATCAAATATCAGCTGATGCTACAATACTGCATTCTCTCCAAATACTAAATTGAAATATGTTACCATACATGGGCATATTCATGATGAAAATAACATTTTTAGATATTTTCAGTGCACACAGCCAGAAATGTGTCTTACAGATTCACTATAGGTACAATGTCAGTATATATGATGTAATGAATGTGAACTTTTTTGATCCCAAACATTTTAAAATATTTGGATATTTGTTCATGTGGGATATGTATCCATGGTAAGATCAGTTGTACAAGCTTAAATTTAAATAATCTGTTTGAATATTTCTGATGTAATCTTGTGTCAGTTAACAATATTATTAGTAATTAATAATTCATAAGGCAAGCTGGATCATTAGAATTCCCATAGCAACGTATAGGCCACATTGCCACTCTACGTCAATCAATATCTTAACCAAACTGAACAATAAAATTGAATGCATTTTGTGTTCAACTTACATTACTGGGAAAAGTATATTCTATCATGTTATCCCGTATTTCATTGTCGGACAGTTTAAAATGATTTAGTAGAGAACTTGAGTAATTTCTCATTGTTTGTTTGTTTGATTAGGATTTGTAACGTAGCTTTAACAGTTTTTCAGTCATATCGCTACCATGTCTGCAGTGAGGCAGTTTATAGTGATGTCTATCACTGGGGCATCATGCCACAGACATGTAACATGATGTCCCACCCAGTCACTTTATCCTGACACCAGGCCGACCAGTCCTAACACTAACCTCTTAATGCTGAGCGCCAAGCCAGGCAGCTGTTAGTACCATTTTTGTAAGTCTTTGGTATGACTCAGCGGCGAACGCTCTAACCACTAGGCCACCGAAGCGGTTGAGTAGGTTCTCTGACAAAACGTGATAAATATCCATCATTGGAGCTTGCATATGGTGTAGGAATATATACATATTGATTTAAATATCATTCCGAAAATATATGTGTGCAGGGTGGGTGGGTAAATGATTACTTTTTGTTATACAAATTTTCATTTAAATTTTTAAAATAAAAAATTAATTTATTTTTAAAAATAAAAATTATTTTTTTTTTACTTTCATTATTATATTTTCAAAGTCAATATACATAGCAAACTCAAACACTGACAAACAAAATCGCATCTCTATTTCCGCCATAAAAAAACTCGGCCAGTTAAGACCTGAATTCCTCTACCATATACGTAAAGTTTACTTACCCTACTTAGCATAAAAGAAGTAATAAAACAAAATATACCACACATTATATGTGTCCCCAATAAACTAATTCAGATTAAATATTTTATTCAATAAACATCGTTACATGTCTTCAGGCTTAAACCTAAGGAAATAAGGTGGGATATAAAATGTCTGATAAATATGTGCCGTAACTTGTGACTGCAGACTGTTAAAATGAAGCCGTAGGCATAGTAAGTTACAACAAAAAAGGCCATCATTTATCTGCCACTCATTTGCTGGTGCTTACATACACTCTGTAGCAAATGGTCAAAGGGCCAGTCCTTTTCACAAGATGAGTGCAATGATAAGGATTACCTGGTAATTAGTCAAACTGGCATTATGTTTGTATACTTAAGTCTAGTCTTTAGCTATTATGCTGACCAGAATCAGGGACGTAATTTGGGGGTGGAGGCATGTGCTGTAAAAGTGCTGTAGCCTATATACGAAAATTAACAAGCCCCTCACTTTTTGCCTACTCCCTCAGAATCAAGTTTTGCGGCCCCACCCCCATCCCTGATAAATTTCTTTTTGTCGCTGCTATTTAATCTGCCCAAGGGATAGTTTTATATCAGCCCCTAATCATTACAGATTACCGTTTATACATACTACGTGAAACAGGTATATATTGGATTTTTTTTTAATTTAATGTTTTAATTTTAAGATTACAGAAAATTTCGTGGGGTAAGCACGGCCGTGTCAGGGGTTTAAAGTTTTTTTTTTTTTTATAGCAAAACTTTCATTTGATTCAAGTCAGATCTCAATTTCACCTAGGTCAGTGTTGATTCGTGCCGTGTTAAGGCATGGATGTCACCATCTTGAAAATATATTTACTCATTCCATCAGCGTGATCAGTTTCCTCAGGCAATTATTTTCGACAAGCAGGACGGGCACCTCGCTTTGAATACAGGATGGGTCGGAACTAACATTAGAGGGGCTCCGGGTGTCGGGCTATCACATTTTTAGCACTGCTGGTGTAGAAAAAGATCTGTGAATCGATTGTTGCATTTTGTGGTTACTTACTCGACCTTCTGCCTATTTCGTAACTCACACGTTTAATACCGTTCCCATGATATAAAATATCCAACGTTGAACGGTATGTCTGAACAGCACCAACTTTTAGTCTAGACCTAGGATTTGCGGATCGTAGAGCTGCCATTTTTTCAGAATCTCTCTTGTAATATTCAGTTGAGAAATGTAATGAGCACAATAATGTTCTGTGTGGTGTTGCTTTGAAATCAACTCGAATCTAATAATGTATCCATACTTCTTTTATTCCTTTATCGTTTGAAGAAATGAATGTTGTCCACAGCCTTTTCTTTATGTACTATTTACACCCGTAAGCAACGCAAAATGGCATTGTCTTTTACTCTGGCAGCTACCTGTCGGGACCCTGGAGTCGATAATATGACGTCACATCACGAAAGTAACAGAATAGGCGCGGAAATTTTGCATACGAAGTCATGGAAATTCAGCGCCGAGAAGATATGCCAATATTTAAATAGTGGCATTATGGACGTCCACAATGCCTCATGCCACACTCTGTCAAAAGCCTTTTTGAAATCTATATGAGGCATAGTGGGCCACAATGAAGAAGTACAACATAAGTCAAAATTTGAACAATACCTTCAAGCAGCTATACACCATGGCTACTAGTGCATTAATTGCCCAAGGTTCTGTGGGGGACTGATTCCAGACAACAGTCGGAGTACGTCAAGGCTGTCTCTTGTCACTCACGCTTTTCAACATCTATTTAGAGCGCATCATGAGAAAAGCTCTGGAAAACGACTGCGAGACAGCATTGGAGGGCGTAATATCACCAACCTCTGTTTTACAGACGACATTGATGGGCTGGCAGGCAGTGAAGACGAGTTTACCACCTTAATGAAAAACCTGGATGAAAACATCTTCCAGATTTGACATGGAGTTAAGCGCTGAGAAGACAAAGCTGATGACAATTAGTGGCAAACAAATCTCAGCCAAGATTAAAAACAGAGGGCAGGAACTGGAAACAGTGAGCTAGTTCAAATATCTTAGTTCCATAATCACCGAAGATGGATCGAGAGCGGAATTTTTTTCACTAGCAGCACAAACAACGGCAGCTATGTCAAAGTTAAGACCCATCTGGAGAGACAATAATATATGTTTGAAAACTAAAATCAGACTAATGGGAGCACTAGTCATATCAGCCATTTTTTATTCATGTGAGACCATGACAGCAGAGTTACAACGACGAATCCAGGCACTTGAATTGAGATGCAACAGAACCATCCTTGGCACCTCTGGGGTGGGGTGCTCCCAATATTATTTAAATTATTACAGAAACCCACCCTGGCTCGTTTTTGTAAGAAATTGAAGTAGTGATACAGAGATGCAAAGTTCCGAGCCCCCAGTCAGCGGTACCGACAGTTATATTAATGAATGCACAAAATGTGAAATTGAAATAAACAACAATTTAATATCATTCAGTTATAGTCATTTCTCACATAAGGTTCAAATTTAAACCCTATCACTCGTCTTTCACTCGACCAAGTGACGTCCTATTTCATCATCTGACTTAGTGTGATAGGTTTTCCACCTGCCGTGTGTTCCTACTCATCTGAATTATCGTTCTCTGGATTGGTAATACAATTCCCTCCAATCCGTCTAACTTCTGCCTCCGTTCTTCCTGTTACTTTGTCTACCAGAGATTCGGAACAACTGCACTATGGTATTTCCCTCTGTCTCCTACAGTTCCTCTGGTCCCTAAAAGCTTCCTGTACTTGAGCTCCTTGTAATTTCCAGAACAATAAGTTTCCCACGAATTTCGGAGTAGCTTATCTTCCCTTATAATACCCGCATGCTGGTTTAGCTTACTGACATTTACTTCGAAAGATAATAGATTTAAGCTTGCGATTCTGATATTGGCCAATCCTGAGTGGATGCTGATTCACATAATTATCAGACACTGTCCCTCCCAACAGTCTTTCAAGGTTGGTTTACGACCCCCACTTGATTTCCTTTGATCCGAACGCAGGATTTTATCACTTACCTGTGAATCTTGTTATGGCAATTATTATGTAACTGGCTGCCCAAAATATAGCGTCAGCCACTCATTTTATCGCCTTGTCAAATAACTGGCTTGACACCTAATTGTTCACCGATATGACCTTCATACATATTTACGACGCAGAATTATTAACCTCATGGTCTAGCATATACATGCTAAAATCTGGTTAATACTTAAAACGTGACACTGGTGGTGGCGAAAGTTTGTCATATATATCCGTTTTGAAACCAGAAAATACTTTCCCCCACATTTTATAGAAAGGTGAACAGTGTGACTACAACAGAACAACATAATCATATCCATTACCAAGAAATGATGACTGTGCTGATACAAATGCAGAATGTCACAAAATTTAACCTTCTGAAAGGATTTTGCCAACTTCAATTAATGTAAAGGGCAAAAGATAATTCGAATATTTCGGTGAATCCAGATGGACTTTCTCAATATAAAGTGATGCCGTTTGAGATAAAAGTTTCGCCTAATACTTTTCAACGTTTAATGAACATGATTACACTTGGTCTAGATAATTGCTTCAGAGTCACTACATATTATAGCACAAGAATCGATACCAGAAGGAGTGTAGAACACCTTCCATGTATATGAAATAAAAGGTTTTGTTAACAAGGTTTTTCGACAGGCGAAAAAATAAGATGACTTATTCCGTTCTCAAAATAGATAAATTAAATTATTTAATTTCAAAACACACAAAAAGCAACAATTTTGGTGGCACTAGTGACACCCTCCTAAATGTTAGGGGATCCTTGCACAATTTATCAATCTACAACTTTGGCAATCGAGAGCAACGCATCTCTCTCTCTCTCTCTCTCTCTCTCTCTCTCTCTCTCTCTCTCTCTCTCTCTCTCTCTCTCTCTCTCTCTCTCTCTCTCTCACGCACGCGCGCACACACACACATTGTGGAATTTTTATTTTTCTAACTCAATTTCTAACTATTTTATATAATAATACTGTTTTTTAAACAGAAGAGAAAGCAATTGTCGAACATACATAAAGTCATATCCAGTCTTGCGTTTCCATATTTCAACAAAGTTTCTCAAGTTTGTTTCAAAGAAAGCAATGTATTCAACCTCATTTAGCAATTTCTTGGAGAAAAGGTATCAGGAAAAAAATCTGCTTGTCTCTGTCTGTCTGTCTGTCTGTCTGTCTGTGTCTCTCTCTCTCTCTCTCTCTCTCTCTCTCTCTCTCTCTATATATATATATATATATATATATATATATATATATATATATATATATATATATATATATATATATATATATATATATATATATATATATATATGACATCCTAGAGAAAACGTAACAACTGAGCTCACAGCATACCTATCCGACCTCACCCATGTGTACACTCAAGCAAGATACTTACACTCCTTTTCTGACAATCGTATATTCATTTTCCCCACTATGAAAACGAAGTCACATGGACAACATTCTTTTGCACATAAGGGCCCAGAAACGTAAATAAATTGCCCATTGAAATTAGACACAAATACACAGTTATCCCTTTCAAGAGTGCTCTTAAAACTCGCCTTTTTCGACTGCAATAACATACTTAAAAACCAAAAAATGATAACATTCATGGTGTTTGTTTTTGTTTTGTTTTTGTTTTTGTATTCATACCAATTTAGATGTTTTATATTCACCGTAACCTGTTACATCTCTTGAACGTATTAATTTACTACATATATACCATCTGAGCGGAAGTTACTATTTCTACACCGAACCCCTCCACCCCTCCTTCAATACCAACTGTTTCATATTGTGCCTTTTAAGTAATAAGTTTCTGCTCTAAACACTTATCGTAGACTGTTGCATATTATAAGAATAGTGTATTACAATTTTATTTTATATCTCATTGTGTAGTAGGTAATATTGTTAATGAGAAGAGAACATGAAATGCTTCTTGCGCAAACTTCTTTCAAATATATTCCATCATGAATTCATCAAATTAGTGCCGTTTAAATGAAATCGACTTCAAACGGAGACGTATGCGACGATTTCATACAAAACAATGTTTCAGTTCTTGACTTGTTTAGCAATAACAAATCCATTCTTAAGACTCTATAACTAATGTTTGAAAATGGCAGTGCTATTTCTTCATTTAGTAGTAATGATCACGTCGCCGCCATTTGGGCTGCCAGAAAACAGCCCTTCTTAAACGCAAATGGTAAAATCAATGGAAGGTCTTACAACATAAACGAATTAGGAGAGTGAAGATGTTTACGTTAAAAGAAACTTATTCAAACAAAACTTAGTTTTATAAAACCAGCTTGTGCAATATGCAAAAGACCATCCACCGTAAATAATACCTACATTCAAGGCAGACGAAAATTTGGATGATTCTCATATTGCATTGCAATATTTTGGCTCACCATTGGGCTATGGTTGATGGCGAGAAAGTTCAAGCCTAATGTATGTCGATTATTACAGGTCAATGACGAATGAACAAAACGTGGATACAATCTATACTTGAAATATGTTTGAACTTGCGCATTCAAAACTGATACTATTAACCATGCATATATGTGTGTCCGAATGACGATCACCTATAACTAACGCATTAAATACCTACGATGATTTTTGAACCACTTTTGGAGTATTTAGACCTATAACCTGTCATTCTCAGACATTAAATTAGCTAGTTTGGAGTATTTTGACCTATAACTTGTCACTTTCAGATATTGAACTAGCCTGTTGTACGCTGGTTTTCTTTGTCTTGGATAATATTAATGTTCGGTGTAAATGTAACAAGTTTATGTGATTGTACAGGAAACGGTGTTTTGAAAAATATGCAAAATGTCGACGCACTTAATGAAGCGTAATATGTCTTTGGGACATAGTTTTACAAGGTCAGATAACAGTGCTTAAAGTAAGTATAACTATCAAGTTTCAAATGGATTTGCATACAAAAGCTCCAGATAAATAGGTCATATACCCAATTTGTTTTACTGCCATCAATACAAAAGCTCACCGCTCCAGTGGCCTAGTGATTAGAGCTTCCGCCGCGGAAGCGGGAGGTCGTGGGTTCGATCCCGGCCGAGACATACCAAATATTTACAAAAATGGGACTAACAGCTGTCTCGCTTAGCGCTCAGCATTAAGAGGTTAGTGTTAGGACTGGTCGGCCTGATGTCATAATAACGTAACATACTACATGTCTGCGGTAGGATGCCCCAGTGCTAGACATCACTATAAACTGCCTCACTGCAGTTATCGTAGAGGTATGACTGATTTAAAAAAAAAAGAAGTTAAAAGCTTTAATCAAACAAACAATACAAAAGCGGCATAAAAATAGTATGCCTATGTCTAACCTAGCATTCTTATATATCTAGCAAGTCATTTAAATGTATTCCTCGTAATCTCTAATTAAATTAATTTTGTTATTGCTATGTAAGGTGAATGGGCAGGTTAATTGATGACCTTAGTCACCAGGTTTACACTTGCCTCCAAGGCAGCTGCACAATAACAGAAAATCGAAACAAGCATTTTCTGTAAGTAAAGATCAAAAGTGTTCTTGGGCGAGACATCAGAACAAGGTTGCTGACACAAGCACAATGTCCTTACAGTTCTTCTAGCACTTACGCTAAGAGGACGATTCTTGACAACTATCAACAACCTCGTTCTCGGATTGAGAATCCACACAACTTCTTGGATGCAAGAGATAATTTTAACGCGTGAATTTAATGCCGCATTTACCGTATTTATAAATACTTAACAATAAAAAACGCAAGTTAGGTCAAAAAGATCCATGTTTTGGGATATATATATATATTTAGACACAGAGACGTCAATGGCAGTTCATAGCAAAAGAAGTTTCTGCACCCCAAACCCAAATGTATAGCTGCATTTTTTCACATCTGAAGGTCAATATTGCCGCAATGTGATGCCCAGAGTACAAAGACCTAGCTCATAAATATATCAACATCTAGAATTAGTAACAATGAAAGATGAAAAATTCACACCATAGCCTAAATTAAGAAATCTGACGGCCAATTTATGAATCTATCCCCTGACACCTCTTTGTCGGGAACAAATAAAAACAAAGATGGCGGTGCATGCAGAACCTTGATGCGCCATGCTAGCACATTCAGAACACCTTAGATCGTGTTTTTGCTCTTAGTGAGAATCTCTGACAGATATCCAAAAGACGATCCATAAAATAAAATCCAACAATAAAACAGATAAATGATTTATGGCTGCATTAATGTAGGAATCGGAAGGAACAATAGGTGAGGAAGAAATTCGCGTGCGCAATTTTTTGTTACGACTAGGATAAGTATTACAAAAGACATATATCGCAGGTAACTTGTACATCCCACGGAGATAGCTTGTGTAAATTTACAGTTTTTCAATTGGCGAGAGTTTGTATTTTTTAAATAGAGATTGAAGATAATTTACCATCTTTCTGCGCAATGACGTTTGTACATACTTGTATATGTTGCCGCATTTTGGCGTAAGCGATTCCTAAATTACAAAGCAAAGAATTGTCCCCCAAAAATGTTGTTCACTCCTTTTAAACATATCGTTTTTCAAGACGACTGAAACGTCCGAATATGGCAATTTTTTTTTTTTAGTGTTAGAACTGGTCGGCCTAGTGTCAGGATATTCGGCTATCCAAGCACTCTAGTTGAAATTCGTGTAAATGCAGAAGATGACGCTGTTTCTGCTGCTAGTCAGGTGTTACATTTCTTTCATCGTATTAACTGTTGCTAGTTAGGTGTCATTTCAGTTTTTTCATCGTAGTAAATGTTAGGTGAAAAGTTTTATCATCACGCTCGATATCAAGTAACGGATATTAATACATCCTTGCTTCCGACTACTAAATTATTTTCACGTTAGTTTTGCCTTAAAGTGTCTGTAAGTCCGTCTTTTTGTTTCTTGTTTATTTGTACCTGTGTGTATGTATGTATGTATGTATGTAGGTAAATTAAGCTATCTTTTGAAATACATATAAAAAAAATTCATTATTGTTTGCGATGAGAAGACATACTGGTCATATTAAATCTAATTTCCTGCATCGAAATTAAATGATCAATTAATCGCTGCCAAGTGTAGTCAGTCAAAAGTACGTTATACAAGGATCTCAGTGTAACCATAGGTATATGTGAATATACATGTACCAGGAAATGAATATCTGCTCACCTTACATTTACAGGCTAGCTGGTAGTAAATAAGGAGTACTGTTAGGTTCAATGTTATTTGTAGAGTTTTCGCTATGTGCCGCCACACAGACAAGTAAACAAACAGTAATAATATATATATTCGGCTTTTAGCATCACCTCCATTTCTAACAAACATGCGAAGACTAGAATGGACTGTTATTTTAATTGGTCTGCTAAGCTTAACTCCTAGAGCTTCAAGTTTTCCAGACGGAGCACCGGATGGAACTTGTGATACCTTCATGCCTATGCACCATACTAAAGATGGTAAAAGGGTCGGACCACAACCAGAAAAGAACAAACCACCCATCCAAATCTTGCTAAATGCAACTTCAATCAAGGCCGGAGATACCGTAGAAGGTCTCTCTCTCTCTCTCTCTTCTCTCTCTCTCTCTCTCTCTCTCTCTCTCTCTCTCTCTCTCTCTCTCTCTCTCTCAAGGCACATGCAGTGTCATGCACACACAAGCTCACTTCGTTCATAAATTATTTTTTAAAAGAATGTATTTTCCTGTTTTTGTCCTTGTAGTTTTTACTGCTACAGCTAGTACTCCTACTAGGTCAATGTGAGATAAAGAAAAAAGGATTTAGTATTTTACAAGAACGATTAGACAAGAGTGAGAAACCCCAAACAGCTGAACTAATTACCTCATCAAGCCGTGTTATTGTTGAAAAAAAAACAACATATATGTTCATACACTAATACAATATCTGTTGTTTCAGTACGCATTAATTCTAAGGATAACGTGAGCTATAAAGGATTCATTTTACAAGTGCAAGATTTCAATAAGGGTAAGTTGCAAATATGGATTACTTTGAACTGCTTATTCTCTATTTGTGCCACGATTCTGACCTAGTAGAATCTCTCTCTCTCTCTCTCTCTCTCTCTCTCTCTCTCTCTCTCTCTCTTACGGATGGGATAAGGGGTTGTATGCACAAATGAACGTTGACCAATAAATGATTAGAAAGTTTGTTTTTTTAAATAAAAAACCCGGTAACTTATCGATAGCCCTCTTATTTTGTGTTCAAAAGGAATTTTCTGACAGCGGTAACTTCTGAAGTTTTATTTATTCTTTACTTTCCAACAACTAAGGCAATAAATATTTGTATTTGTTATTTACGAGTTCTTATGCGTTATAATTACTTAAAAGACGATTTATCGATCGATCCAGTCATTGATATATTTAATGGACAAAGTTTCGTTTCGGAAAAAATCAATAGGTACACCCGTGGGGACAATACAGCCTGTTTCAGTGGGTACCCATCTTCTTCAATGTAAAAGCCCCGGTGACACGCTGACTCACAGTGATCCTTTCGACAAGGCAGAGACGGTGTTACATTGGAAATCTCCTCTTTTTACCAATTCCCCCAGGGTTCAAGTCAGGTAAGACGTACGCGATTGAATCCCATAGTGATGACTAAGGCGTGTAGAATGTATGAGGAAACGCAAGAGCTAAGATGCACATAATGTTAGTTCCAGAAACTATAAAGGGAATGTAATTCACAAGCACATGTTATAAAGAAAGCTCATAAATCGAGTAAAATACCGAGTGATCGGGAGCAAGGGACAAGTCTTTTAACGCGTTAACTCATTTAATAGCAGAGTTTTTTTGTATTTATAAAAAACAGAGCTCCCTTAGAGCATGTTGTTACACCACATGCATATTGTGCAAGAGAAACAATAAAGAAGCAATATAAAAGCAGGGAAATATAACGGTATTCATGAATAATAACTTGGAATGGAGTAAAAGATCTGGATATGAATAGTAACCAGAACTAACCTATACTGACTGGTTCCAGGTAATAAGTTATTTATGCATTTCCTTAAAAGTCAATATATGAGTGATGTGAAAAGTCGGAGAACATATTAGATCGTGGCTCTGTAAATGGAGGTCGTAATCGACATCAACTCTTTTCACACAGACCAAATATATACAAATCTATCCCTAGGAAAGCATACCTTTTTGTTAATAATTTCTTACCTTTTTGTTGTTTGATTTTTGATAAACCAGTTAAAAATCAGGTTGCCAGTCTTTCCCGGAATGGCTCAATATTTATGGGTTTTTTTTAATTTTATTTATTTTTTGGTTCATTTATTCTTATTTCTCCATGAAATATTTTTTTAATAAGAATTATGGGGAAATAAAAATAACGAACAACGGTCTTTGTGGGTGGGTGGGATGGCATGGAGAAGGAGGAAGCAGCTCCGGAATTACTTCCGTCCGGTTTGCTTATAGAAGCTACCAATAACATCGTACGAGAGGAAAAGGTGCTTCATTATATCTGCTCAAGCTTCCGTTTAGGTGAAAGACACTTTGCCATTCGAGAGTTACTAACACCTTAACTACCGGTAAACAATTTAGTTAGCAACTGATTCTACTATTCGGCTATCCAACCGTGTCCTAGGCTACAACTAGAGTTATATTTTAGAGGCACGAAATGCACATTTGTTTTATTAATTAGGATTTCAATTGACGATTCTGTTTAGATAAGATTTAAATAAACGATTCTTTTTTCATCCGCTTTAAGTGTGCCAGATGACTTACATGTAGCTTTCTGAACGTTCTAACAACACTAGTTTGTTTTGGGATTTTTTGTGTGTCATCTTGTCAAAACACGCCTACAGTCGAAGATTTTCTTTGGAAACTACAAAAACTGACTCCGTTAAATTCAAGCATATAGAGTATTACTAATCATTGAATAAGTTGAATCCACTTTGTGAATTTTTGGTGTATACCTTACCTATACATGCACGGTTATCATAAATATTGGAGAAAAATTAACATGGTCATTCGGGACAACATAGTCATCGCTAACGTATTTCATACAAAGAAATCTAAAGTTCATGCAATTAGAACGCATATTTTAATTCCATATTAACGAATTTTCAAAGCCTAAACTTTTCTTCCTGTTGCCTTTCCGACCTTGATTTTCTAGTTCGTTGTCTGAATACAACCCTAAAGTGAATTGTCACTCCTTTATGAGATCATTTCGAAAAGGATCAAAATGACAATGAAGAAATTTACCTGTGAATAAATTGGATATTCATGTCATTCAATTCTAGTACCTATGTCCGCGTTTGTTTGTTTGTTGGTTTATTTTGTTGGGGGTTTTTTTCTGTAAGAAATTTAATGCACATCTTTGTTCTCTCTCTCTCTCTCTCTCTCTCTCTCTCTCTCTCTCTCTCTCTCTCTCTCTCTCTCTCCGTTTGTTTAAGGACCTCGTAAGAGGTATGCAATAGAAATCAAAAACAAAGAGAATGAATACTCGAAAAATCATAGTTATACCTATGTAAAGTAAGTTTTTAAAAAAAAATAGAATCTTTACTGAGTGAGATCCAGGTTATACTCTGTAGAGTACATGAATTTTCAGAAATCGCGCGTCCAACAAATTCGTAAGACGTGCTGAATTCAATACAAATAGGTGTTTTCAGAAATCGTGCGTCCAACAAATTCGTAAGAAAGTGCTGAATTTAATACAAATAGATGTTTTCAAGGAATGACCAGCCTTTAAGTCTAAATAGCACAGAGACAATTTTTTAAATGTTTATTTAAGAAGTCATTCATAATGGAATACTCCTGACAGATAATAAACAATTTTACAATTATCTTAGAATAATGACAATTCTGGATATATTGTCAGTCAAAAAAAATCAGACGTCCACTAACGATGTAAAAACCTACATCAGTTAAACGTAATCTTTGAATCTGTTTACCAATATAAATATTAAGGGATAAGGGGACAAAACTCACCCGTGTCCAACCCCATTTGTTACTCGAAAAAGATCTGATTGGGCTTGGTTCTGTCGCAATATAAAATATTTAAAGAACACAATTGACACATGGCAGGGAACAGATGCTTTCTAAATCCAATCTGATTATCTGGTATTAATTTATCAACGTGGAATCGTTTCAACAAGACACTGTAGAAAGCGTTGAAATTTAGGTAGCAAGAACAAAAATAAATTGGTTCGTAATTATCTTTGTTGTATCACCAGATTTTTCTTTTCACAAGGATAAAATGAGTTAGACGTCAGAAATATCACTCTGTATAATAATGTACTCGTTAAAGAGCATCATACTGAAAAACTCGGAGGATACAGTCCATCATTAGCATTCTGAAATGTTCCCCTCAGAGAGAATCGGGATCACATAATAAGCCCAAATTGAAAGACTTAATAATTTGTACACTTTCACAGGGAGTAGGTCTAAAATTATTAAAATTATTAATTTTGCTACCTAGATTCATATAATCATTTTACATCTTGCATCCGTCACCGACAGAATTAGTCAAGTCATCGAAATGCGAGTTCGACATAAACGTATGAGCAACATAGGTTTCGCATGATGTTACTTTCACCGATGAAGTATACGCCTTTGCTTATCTCAATACGATGTCCCGTCCCTCTATTTGCCGATCGCCAACATTATCGATGTTCTTTCTGTACAGAGGTAGTCTTAATAAGAGTGTAGTTACGCAATGACGTTTCAATCTTTTGACTGATAGGAAGAACTTTTTAATTTGGGGTTTCTTGCACTCTTGCATATATTTATTTCGGCAAACCCTAGATTTTTTTCACATTCACCAAAGAGCAAATACGAGTCACATGCATTTCCATGCAACTCCGACACATACTTACTCAATCCTGGTATAGCAGTAATATGCTTTCTGTGATCTTGTACATAGAGCTCACCCTATAATTAAAACATGATCTTTATAATTTGCCCACTATAGCAAACATTTGTCCGACGGTATAATAACCCCAGTATCTCAGCAGCACTATCCGAGTATAACTACTCCTCAGCATGCGACAGAGTCATCCATGCAGATTCTCAACCTTTAATTGTAACCATTGCGATTTGATGAAATAATGTCCTGCAGAGCAGCACTATAAGAGATAGCCTTGTTACATGAAATCGAGGCCTGCAGAGCACTACTGTAAGAAATACCCCTGTGCCCAGACATCAAGGAAATATAGTGATCTAGCCAGGATACAGTATTATATACATCGCTGATAAAAATAGAAATATCAGAATGTGCACAAAACTAATCTACACCAGATAAAACACAATTAAAATTATAACAGTCATTCACTAACTCATTGTCAAAAAGACAGAGTTTGACTTCGATTCAGCATTGCCATTCTCATCACCAAGAACATAATTTTTAACAGAATCACAGTCATTGCCTGCATAGTTTGGATCTTGCGTAGCTAGTTTTCAAACATTCGAAAATTATTTCGATATCAACAGACAAATAAAATGTCACAAAGAAGACCGAAATTTTTGATAACCTAGGATAAAAATTTACGATGAGAGTTTTTCTCCATAAAAACGCGAGAACTCCATAGGCTTACTATTAGAGGGCTATCCCTAAATTAAAAAATGGCGACTCAACTATCGCGTGGGTCTTTATGCTGAAAACGATCATTAATCGTGATTGTCTTTTTGCTGATGGAAAATAATCATGCAAAAACCCAATACTGCATACCGCAAGAAGATCATACTTCAGCTTAGCACTGTTTTAAAATCTTCTGCAACTGTATGTTACAATGCATTGCTTAACCATGTTGTGTTTGTTTTCATTTTATCATCTAGGCATATAGAACATATCTCCTCCGGCCGCGAGTAAGCATTTAGCAACGGATGTGGTATAATTGGGGACGCAGAAGAATGCGACAGAATAATGTCGAGCATGTAATTGCTCATAACGTACATCAGCATAAAAACAATCTTGTTTAAAACGACATAATTAGTCTATCGGGATATATCTAAATATCCTAATTAATTCAGTATCTATGGATTTTTGGTTGAATGCTTGGAGTTTTAATTTCGAGTATATTAACTTGTTATAACTTCAATCTATGTTTTACCTTTATGAAGTAATCGAAACGTGAATGAGCACTCCCACTCAACGTCGCATTAATGTGGTCTGTCAGGGTGCTTTATTTCGGCAAGAGCTGTGTTTTGGCAGCTTTCCAACAACTACCGTTAATTGACTCAGACTATGATACGAACTTAATTATGTCTAATTCCATCATTATGTTTTGTATCATATGTTCCAGATAAGTGGTATATTTACATTTGAATTTTATCATTTTTCTTCCTTGCCATTTGGCCTACTTGTACAAGCATGCCAATGACATTCTGGGAGAACTTTAAAGTTGTAATCTCAGGGCGTTAATTTCTTGTAGCTGTGCTTTTATGATATTGTGTCGTATAACTGGTAGCACTTTGCTGAAATCAAAATACATTATTACACGGATGAATTTTTCTTAGTCAGATCTTTATCGTAATCATCTATTATTGCAGGGCGACAATAGTCGAGAAATATGACCTGATTTGGACCAACGTAACTTCTCAGACCATTGCTTTCAAAGGTAGGTTAAAACAAGAATTTACACACTGTAGCGTTTGCAAAGGTTGGGGTGGGGTACTTCCAATATATTAATTAAAATATTATGGAAGTTCCACTCTGGCTCGTGAAGTTATAAAGTTAAATTACTGACAAAATAGATGTACAGCTCTGATCCCCTAGTCAGCACTGCCGACGGTTAAATTATATAGAACACGAAGATGAAATTCAAAATAATAACAATTTAATAAAGTCGATAATTTTAAATGATAAACTCAGTCACTCGTCCTCCAAGTGACAACCTACTTCATCTCGTGATTTTCAGTGTGAGTTCGATTTTTCCCTGGTCTTTGGTTCTACTCATCTCTTTATTTCGTTCCTCCCACTCCTCCTGGACTTCACCTCTCCCGACTTCTCTCCTTCCTTCTCTTTTCTTCCGTCTCTTTATCGGAGACACTGTGACCACTGTCACTGGTCTGTCCCTGGAAGCTTCCTTTAGAAGCTGAACTTAGAATCCTGTCCTAAGATTTTTCTCCGCCAATAACGCATGGCTGATCGGAGTTGCTATCTTCTGGCAATCTTTCTAACGAACTATAGCGAACTAAATCTTGCTGGCAGGTCTAATGATATCATAGTTAGCCAAATTAGGGTCTCGTCCCTATCTCGATTCTGATTGGGTAGCGCTGCGGCCCTGTCCAATCGACTAAGCGACCAATTCAACCTGGCTGTTGGTCTGCGGAACAAGTAGATAAGGTACGTCCACTCCTTCGGGCAACTTCTTTGATCTGCACAAGCGCTTCCACATCAAAGTGATAATTGCGCTTCTGACGGCCTTGGTCGGGCTTCCCACGCTAGCCACGGCAAAGTTACGTAAGGGATAGTGTTAGCCTGCGGTCATGTTTAACACTAAAAAATGGCTTGTCCGAATTACTTTGATTATACATGTTTCTATACTGTACTGGGTCGGTTAAAACGTGACGCACACACTCTGAACGGATACATCGTAGTAGGACGATGCAAATATCCATATACATATGTAAAGGTCTCATGGACTAGGCTGGGGTTGGGTGCTCCCATTATTATATTTAATTATTACAAAAGACCCAACGTGGCTCGTTTTTGTTAGAAATTGAAGTAGTGCTAGCGAGATGCAAAACCTCCAACCCCCCGATCAGCGATGACAAGTTAAATTACTGAATACACAAAAGGTGAAATTTAAATAAAGAGCAATTTAATGTCATTCAATAACAACGAGTCATTTCTCAAAGGAAATCAATATTCAAAATCCTATTACGCGTCTGTCACTCGACCAAGTGACAGCCTGTTTCATCATCTGACTTAGTGTGATAGATTTTTCTCCTGTCCTGTGTTCCTACTCATCTGTATTATTCTTTAACCTTGACTGGTACTCCAGTTCCCCTCCAGTCCATCAACTACGTTTTTCAAACTTCTGCCTCCGTTTTCTCCTTGTCTTGTCTCCCAAAGACTCGGGACCAACTGTACTAGGGTATTTCCCTTCTCTGTGTCCTACAGCTCCTCCGGTCCCTAAAAACGTCCTGTCTGAAGCTCCTTTGTAATTCACGAATAACAATGTTTGCTTATTATTCCCGCAAGATGGTTTAGCGACTACTAATATTTAGTTCTCCATATACTAGATTTATACTTGCGGTTCTAATGGTGTCCACGCCTGGCTCAACTCCGAGTGGATGTCAATTCACCCATGGCCTACATACTTAGCAGACATCGCCCCCTCACCGCCAGTCTGTCAAAGTTTGGTTTACGACCCCCACGTGATGATCCTTTGAACCCAATACCGGCAATTCATCGCTTACTTGTGAATCGCACGTATCCAAGTATGTTGACTTTAACAAGTTCCTATGGTAATGTTATACACAACTGGCTTTGACATCTCATTGTTCGCAAGGCTGACCCTCGTAACTTTTATGAGGCGTAATTTTATGTGTGTAAATAGGATTTGTAACATAGTTTTAACAATTTTTTTTCTAGTTAGTATGACATTTGGGCATGTGTTTCCTTGTAAATTTATAGAGCTTTATTTCCAAAATAACTGTCCAGTATTTTGGACATTGTGATGGTTTTATGAGGTACCAGTAACTAAAAAACAATGAAAATAAAACGTAATCTATAAGTCATTCATAGTATCGAAGAATATTTCATAAATTTCACGCTGTTTTCAGAGGACGATGATTCTGTGGACGCCAGGACACTGGGCAAGACATGGCTTAAACAAGTAGTATCAACCGTTAAAAAACTAAGTGATCCCATTGCTCTTGAGCAAGAGATAAAAGATCGGTTCCAAAAGGGATTTAATGGAGTAGTGGACAAGGAAGGTCGCTTTATTGTCCAGTACGTTTTGGATATCTTACCATTCGAAGACAACTATCCGGGGGCCCCTACAACCGACCATAATCAAAGTTTGGGTCACAGTGAAGTGATGCACAGTTTTAAACACCCGGAAAACACTGTCGGAAAACCCCTATCCAATGGCAGACATATATCGGAGGAACATAGTATTAATCTTATCAAGGCCGTAATGAAGGGTGATCCAGTTATTGCAGAGGAACTTGAACACATTCTTGAAAATGAAGATATTGAGTTGCCACTTAAGCATGCTTGAGAGAATACGAATATTATCTTCAAGTGCTTCGGAATAAGTACTGTACGTAAGAGATGCTAGCAACCAGATCGCCCCAAGTCTTTTCCATCATATACTAGAAAAAATCTCGTGTGTAAATAATGGCCATTTTATTAACTGCCTTGAAGCCAGTGGTTGTTATTACGTCATAATAACTTGTCATCACTAGTTGTTGAAATTGAATTATTTTTTATACAAAAAAACCCCAACAATTTACAATTACAATATAAAGGTGCATGAACAATATTATAATTGAAAGTGCAGGCATTTCATTGATTGTTGAAACGTCATCTTGTGTTATTTTTAATGCCTATCATTTATAAATAAAGGCTAGCAGAAGCAGAGTGAACCCTAAAAGATTTTGAGCAAGTTTTTCCGCGAAAATATAGCCTCATACGGGAAAAAATTACAAGGTCAATATTGTCAAACCGAAGTATGTAACCGACTGAAATTTGTCTGTCTAATTGGGTTCATTTTTGACGCTTGTATTTTCGGTTTTTATGCGTATTTGTTTGCCCACCCGCCCATTCAGATTTTGTCGCCATCACCCTTGTTGCTGTCTCTTAACCGGAAATGTTATCAAGACCTACACGATATCGCGACCGAGCATCGTGTAAATTTATTGTGAGGTAGCTTGTGCGCGTAAGAATAGTTTGAATTTAATCATATCCTTATCCCCAGAACACGAAGTCTGATGCATGTTTCGGAGAGTATGTGTATCCACTCCATTAATGACAGCTAAAATATTAAAGTTATCTCTGATCACTCTAGGTATTTGTATATATATATATCGCTGAGTAACATATATATTATACATTGTGTATACTTCGGGAAAATTAAATTATTAAGACTACCGTCTAAATCATCCACATATTGTGCTTCAACAAAATCAGTGATAAAATCAATACTATCATCACCGTCTTCATTCAACAATTTTTCGTCTTCATTAAAATAAAATCATTAGGTACATCGTAGCACCTCTGATCATCATATGAAGAAGCTACTAAATATAATGTATCCCATTTAAACCACCTCATTATAGATTAAGTAATAATTGCGTCTCACCAGACCCAGATGGACCTGTGATAATTGATCTGATATAACTTGGTAGCGCTGGATAATGTCTGACTGGCTCGTGCTTTCCTGTTCCTGAAAAATAAATGATATCCATGTTGTAGGAATATGATTTTCAAAAATATGGATTTATATTATGTTCGATGCAAGGCACCCACACCCAATAGTGAATTAATAACAAAAATAACCAAAAAAGCGTGCACTTACAGGCAAGTGTGTAAAATGCGTAAGAAAATAAATATGTATCTCTAATACAACAGGTGCTTCATTAGGAAACATATCAGGAGTTCCATGGGCTAAGTATCCAGTAGGAAAATATATTGTAGTCCTAGAACCCAATTTGATATCCGACTTGCCCAGCGAGATCAATCAAGACCTGGAGAGTATCAAGTAAATGCGATTGATCGTTAACGATGTTGCGTATAAAAATAAAGATTTACATAACCGACATATTGCATATCTTTTGATTCACTCGTTATATTCCATTTTTTTTAACTTTAAAAGAGTCTTTCAGAGAATCATTAGCTAATTGGTTGGAAAGATCTGCGCTGAAAAGTAAACCAGTATTAGGGGCCAGTAATTAATCAACCGATTCTTCTTCTTGTTCTTCTTGTTCTTGTTCTTCTTCTTCTTCTTCTTCTTCTTCTTCTTCTTGTTCTTCATCTTCTTGTTCTTGTTCTTGTTCTTCTTCTTCTTCTTCTTCTTGTTCTTGTTCTTCTTCTTCTTCTTCTTCTTCTTCTTCTTCTTCTTCTTCTTCTTCTTCTTCTTCTTCTTCTTCTTCCATTGCTGCAAATTGGTTAGCATGACTAGTTAGCAATATGGCAAATTTATCTACCACCACCTAAACAAATTAAGTACGCACATTTTGTAGTCAGCACTCCTAATGTAATATTAATAGAAAGTGTGAAAAAATAGACCTAATATATAGAACAGAATGTCTCGATCCCCCGTACATGAAATAAAACAGTCAATTTCATAAACAAAGGTGAGAATATGTGACATTAGGAAGATACACTGCTTTTGAAATAAAACATTCACTGAATTTCAAACACAAATATATTTATATAAATGCCGATCTATTTAAAAGATAGAATCCTTTCATCATAGAAACGGTGAACGATCGAATGTCTTGTAGACTTTCATAACTAGCTCTTTCCGGTTCATGACGGTTGTTCTTGTGTCCTTTCCTCTTTTCTCTTTTTCCTTCACCCAAACTCTCTGTTTTGTCTCGCCTCCTTTCGTCCCTACAACATTGTGTGGATAGGTTGACTTGTGATTACGTACATAGATATATTTCTAAGGTAGGTCTTCAGTTTCTTGGTACGTCTACAGTAGGTTTTTTGGTACGTCTACAGTAGGTTTCAGTACTCGGTGGGCTTGTGCTTTAAGGTTTGACTTTCTGCCGCTCAAATTGTGTCTGTCATCCTTTCAGACATCAGGTCCCTCTGACAAAAATGATCTTACAAGAGAGAATTTCTTTCGAATTCCTCTCTGAGTACGTAAATTTCACTCTTGCAGAAAACTACGTGGACTAATTAGATTTTCCGATATGTATTTACGTGTGGAAACCACGCCCCTTATTTAGCGTAACCAATCAGAATTATACATATATACCGCCTTTTATAACTAGGCGCCAAAATTTGCGGTTAGCCGGACTAATATATTGCCAAACAACTCATCTGGAGAATTTTTGGTTTCAACATTTTCGATACCGAAAATCAAAGTTATCCTTTCTCTTGACTTTTCTTACACGGTTAACATAGGCTTAATTAAGAAGCACTACCTCTTCCTACACAGACCTTATAAATCATTGCAGCATAGCGATTTAACAACCACGTGACTCCATAAATCGAAGTTATTGTTCTCTGGCCATAACTAATGTGCTCTTTATGAATCGAAATAAATCTGCACCCTCACGACGCCGATATGTAGTTGTTCTAGAAATCCTGTATTTGTTTATTGATATAAAATGAATCTGTGGCGACGTTAACGGCATGCTCAGTGTATCATCGACAATAATTCTATTGAAACGTACGCAAGCATCGAAAATCTTAAATGAGTAAACTGCGGTGTCTCGCCATCAGTTTAACTCACAATTGTATTTAATTTAGTTCCATCCGATAAGTTAACATTACTTCGACTTATAAATGTGTTTCTCTGTTGTATCAGCAATTATTGAATCTAGTACTGCATTGTGTATAATTAATCTTGTACAATGTCGTTTGTGATCATTTGATCCTCCTTGTGTAAATTTACCAATTATTTTTTGCCCTTTTATTCTCAAAATCAGTTAAATTAGGATTTTTATCATCATACTGTTTCTATTGTTGTGGTAACCAAACTTGTTTTTGCGGACGATATGATATAATTGCTTCACTTACAGCCAACGATATTAATATTTTTATAATCAAGCATATATCATAATAAAACTATTGGAGACCAGCCGCGTTCGCTAAAATGTTTTCCAAGCCAAAATCGGATGAAGGTTTTTCGGTGCAAATTCGAATGACTCGATACAAGCGAATCCAGTCAGGTCAAAACCTGGTAGGGGTCTGTTTGTCGCAACTCTTGTCGTCTTGTGCGTTGCATGTCCAAATCTCTTAAAATATTAAGAACATTGTCCCATTCCAAGAACATTTCCGGGATAATACGCAACCATATCAACCGAGATAACATCCTTAGTATTCCTGGAAAAGTAAGATAATTAATTACTCAGTTATTGTTCAGACCTGTCATCGTCAGGGGTATATTTCAATGCAGGATTTTTCATTTCTTCGTGGACAGATTCTGCATCATAAATATCTCCATTAAGTCGGTTGTACGAATTGCTCTTAGTTTCCATCATCGCAACTTTGAAACAGCCACACGGATACAGGATCGCTTTCACTGATATTTCTGACAAAATCGAAGATTTCCCCGTAATAGAATTTAACAGTTCGACGATCTCAATCGAACCTCGATTTCTTTATATTTCGATTCGTACAAAATCTCTCCGGTTCATGTCTTCACTTGAATGGAAATCTTAGTATCTTTTTTCTAGTTCAGCGACGTCTTTGATAGGCGCTCATGTATATAACGGTTTCTGCTCACTCATTTCCTTACGTCGTAAATCTGTGAATACATACAAATGGTTAATAATTAGCCATACAACTCTTTGTAATCGGTCATGCGTAAATTTATTCTGTGGATGCGAAGAGGGAGTATAGGAAACAAAACCGTGTTTGACGCGTGGTGTTGATGTTAGAGGTGAACCACAGTAGTATGTACATTGTGGTGGTAAGAAAAAGAATACAGATAGCTCAAACGATATTATGATAAGACAAATAACGCCGGTAATGGCAAAGTAGTAATAAGCGCGAAGACTATCTTGCAAGATTTTCAAAATAATTATTTAGACAAATAATATAAATGGAACAAAATGATCAAGAATTATGAGGCATTTCCAGATGGTGTAATCAGGAACTGTTGATTAAAAAACCAGTCGCTACTGTCAAGAATGTTGGTCACCTCAAATTTACTGTTGAAGCCACATTATGCGAGAGCAGATCATGGTATTTGTTCTTCGCGAGAATGTATAAAACGTTTACAATACAAATAAATTGACCGTTGCCGAAGCGGAACAGTATATTGTCAATTTTTTCAATATAAAAATATTAGTATTGAAAATGCATGTTGTCAAATACTCTTTGCACAAATTGTTGCTATCAGAGAGTCCTAATTACGTATTGTTTTTTAAATGTACAATGTCATTTACAGCTCTAGGACTCACGGTATTAATGATATGTAAGAATCAAAATTTGTCTTTAAATGGATTGAATACATTATGTGTTTGGCTGGTCATCTTTGGTTGATAATGAATACAAAATGTTAGTTCAAAAAAGGAACCATGTGAGAGATTATCCTGGTCATAGCTGAAAGTAACCAGAGACATTGATTTGTTGATGAAATTTCAGTCTTTTTACTGACTAGAGTACGTAGATCCGGAAAATGCCGCAACTCGTATGGAGCAGCAGAAAGGGTGAACAGACCAAATTTGTAGGCGTCAACGAGGCTTCCTTCTCGTTAATATTTACTAGAAAGGTCTATTTGACAAATTGAGGCTTCCTAGTAAATATATAATAGAAAGGTCTATTTGGTAAATTAAGGCTTCCTTGTAAGGGTCCATTTGGCCAAAAAAAAAAAGACGCCATTGTCGTTGGAAATCACCCCTCTGCTGCTATGGGTTAACAATTTTTTTACGATGAAAATCGCTACGATTTCACAAACATACTAATTTGTAGAACCTCACCTTGTAAATCAATTAGATTATTAGACTGGTCAGTGAGTTCGAAATTAATTCTCGTTAGCGAATTATTATGACATCACATATAGACTGGATTAGTTGGGTCCTCAGTTATTAGAAATCCTGGAGGAGCTGTTGGTGCAAAAGAGTATAAAATATATCCCTGCTGAGCTTGATTCGATCGCTCGAGATTTATTTGATAGCTTTCTTCGATAACATCACATACTAAATTCAATGCAATCACCGAGGATATATTGACGTTTTGAGGAGCGATATGCCTACCACCACCATCTGGGTCATTATTATGTCTGAGTATTATTGTTTGTGGTTGTGGTGCTGTTTTCTTCCATGCGTCATGGATTTTTTTGGAAACCTTCATCGATGGCATCATTGAGAGATTTTTGTAGTTCTGATATATTATATCCGTGTAGTTTGAGCGTGAGAATATCTTCTACGCAAATATTATATACTGTCGCAAACTCCGTTTTCGTTTTAGGATTACTGTCACCTAATACCTCTTGAATAATTTGTGAATGAAATGTTTCCATGTCATTGATGATTTTGTTACATATTTGTACGACGCTGATAAATTCATCTCGGGTGAGAGTACCGGATTTAAGAGATATTAACAACAGCGAAATATCGTTATTGAACGCTGTGAAATTTTCAGTGATTTTATCTCGTCGAGTTGTGAAGTATCTTCGGTTGCGTTCGTCTATCATTCCAGTGAAAAAATTCAACCGATTGTAATCGCTATAGCTTTTTACTGGATTATCGGGTTTTATTCTGTCAGTAACATAATCTAATTTTTGTGGTTTAGGTGGTATGTTAACTTGTCGAGGTGGGATTTCAGGCCATCCCAGTATTGTTCTGATTGAGCTCTGATAGATATCTACAACATAAGTAGGTGAGTTTATCTCAATCACGGATGATAGTGTTGGTTCATGAACCGTTATAGCGATTTTTGATTCTACTCCAATAATTGATTTTATTCTACGCTGAAATTCAGCATTGATTTGTTCGATTTGGTAGGATCCTGATGGCAGCGAAACAACGTTCCATTCTGGAGTTCCATCGGGTTTATTCTTATTCGCAAATACTAAGCTGTTATTCGGTTGTTGACCGCCAAATGCTACCGACCTAATATTAGGCCAACTGTGATACACTCGTAGTTTTGCTAGCGCTATCCCCTTCACGGAATCGGAATAGGAAAATTTACACTGAAATCAGGATTGATTGATGTTATTGAGATCATGCTGGTTTGTACTGGGTTTGTGTTCTCCACTATTTGTTGAAGTAATTCCTGCGGTGTTGTCATTGTTATTATATTCATGTTGTATTTCTAATTTTGACATCGCGGAATCATAAATATTTACCATCGCTGAGAACTCACTATCTGATATAAATGTATCATCGAGCGACGACGATATCAACGAGGACAATTGCGAGTACGCGGTTGATACAACATGAAATTTAATTATGTAGTCTTGCAGTTTGCGTTGGCTGCATGATGATATATTTTTGTTATTATCGAAATTATTCCCGCGATTGTTGTCACCGCGGATATACAAATTGGAACAGCTATCGGAGCAATCATTGTCACCGAGGATAATATAATTCCGGCTCCGGTGATTACACCATTCACCGAGTACACGGTAACATCAACTGCGGTGATTCTTCGTCGGTATTTTTTTATTTTTTACTTGATACTCCTCAGTGAGTGTTTTTAGTTTAGTCTGAAACTCTCTGACCTGATCATAGTGATATTGAGATACCGAAGGTATCGTTGATGACGACATCTTATTTCCAAATCAGTTTACGATTTCAATTTAGTTATTTACTCAAATCCGCTACGAATTCCACATACCATGTTACTGAAACCCTAATCAAATTCTTATCAGTGGATGCTATCGTGAACTTTTCAGTTGTATCCTTGTCGATGATCGTTGATATTGTATTATTGACCCCAGATGAACTCGACGATGATATATTAAATTGAGTCGGTGTTACTAGTGTTAATCGATAAATACCTTTGACGGCTGCAGTGATACTAAGTATATTGTGTGTAGGAGTCCACGCAAATGATCCGTGTTGGATCGTGTGTACTACGTTGTTGGTTTTCTCATGAGGAATTTTTGTTTTTTCAATGATTGTTATGATCCTCGGAAAATCATCTTTGATTGCCTCGATGAAGTGTTTCGTCTCACCAATGGATTTTTTAATATCAGGAAGTTTTATTTCAATTTTATCCAACGTGGTTCCAATAAATTTATCTATAATATTTTTACGAAAAACTGAAAACTGTTTTCCGTTATCTTCAATTTTAGATTGAAGTGATGCTAGTTCCAACATAGAATTTTTGATCTCTGTGAGCTTCGGTGATGTTGCCGCTGGTTCGCCGAAGAAAGCCATAATTGATTTTAATTCATCGTTGACAGTCTTAATATTGTCCATAGTGATTTTTATTAATGATAAATTCGGTGATGTTGTCGCTGAATCACCCAAAACATTTTGTATGAATTTTAACTCATCGTTGAGAACTTTTAATTTATTCGTAATCGTCGAAACGATTACGCCGGGTTTTAGTTTACCCTGATCGGAAAATAACGCAACGGTGTTCTCGGTTGCGTCTCGTTGTTTAATTAAAATATCATCCATGGAAAAAATACTAGTTTTCAATTTACCCTGACGATCTTAAAATACACCTATTTCATTAGGATCAACGCTTGCTAAGTTCAACGTCTCAGCTATTTCATCTTTGATTATTTTTTTATATTACCGGTTGCAACGCCATCAGGCCCGGGTTTCTTCAGCGCTGATAAAGATCTCCCCCAAATATCAATCATGTTATTTTATATAATCTATCTCTAAAATCACTTCGTTGACGACTTCGTCGTTACCACCGACAGCTAGTGTATTCATTTACGACAATATGTGGTGGTTTTCCAGATGTTGAAATAGCATCAAGGATATTTAATACTTCGCTGCTACATATTGGTGGGTCATTCATTTGTTGTGTTGGTAGCGTAGAATACCAAGTCTTCATTTCATGAAAAGTTTTTAAGCGGTTTATATAACGCATAAATCCCCTCGGCGGCGCTAATCCATATGAATCGAAACAAACAATTGCACTTGGATCAATCGCGTATGCAACCCAGTGGGTTCCGGGTCCGGTGCTGTTATCGAGATTAATAATACCGGTTTCGGCGTTGTTTGGTTGTGCCGGCAACTGATCTTTCATAAAGACACCTCTGAAGTTTTTTATGGCCAATTTTTCAGCAGCATCAAGTAAATCAAAATTGGACATAGGAATTGAAGATTCCCGAATTAATAAACCGTTCCTGGGATTCTCAGACCTTTCCTGCTGTACCATGAATACTGGGTTCCTGGTAGTCTTAGACCCTTTCCTTTCTTTTTTTATATCCTTGCCCAGTTGCTTTCTTTAGTGCCATCCCTGCCGCAGTACCAACGGCTCCTAACGCCGCCGCTTTAGCCACCGCTGGGGCTGCTGCTGCAATCAAAGCCGGAATCTCAGCTAACAATGGAAATATACCACCTGATTTTATCATGATTTTAATCGCGGCTGCAGAGAGAGTGATCTGAACGCCTTTTTTATCTTTGAACGCATCATTAAAGTGTTTTACTTGACGAGTTGTCAGCGACAATTTATTCTGACCGCCAGTCATCTGATTGGGTTTCAGCGTAATCGTGGTTCCGCATTTATTAGCTGATTCCGATTGCAATTTCTTGAGTTGACCGGGAGTTAACGCAACACTAATAAAACTGTATTTCATTATACAATAACAGATTGATCTAATTGTTACATGTTTTCCACTGGCGCATCTATCACTCTCATTCTTCCACCAACACCTTCGAGCAGCATTGATTTATTGCTGAGAACGACAGCAATCGCTCTGTATTCGAGGATAGCACCACGAATTACATTAGCTCTAAAATGCATATCAACGACGGACTGTCTTGTTAAATCAAGATGTTCCAACGAAAAGTAATAGATCGGATATAAATTCCTAAAATCATATTGTGATATTTGCAGACCAGTATCGACATTTTGATCGCGTGCCATAAATGATAACAACCTATGATACACGCGAGCAATATGGTTTTAACCGTAATTAAGTTGTATATCTTCAGATGGTTCCTGTTTGCCGTTTATTCTCAGTGAGACGTCTTTAACACCTAATTGATCAAATATCATATGGCTGGAGAGTTGATTGCCAACTCGTGTGTTATCCTGTAACGCAATAAATATATGACGTGGCGCAGCAACACCTTGTTTTGATGCTAGGTTCCACGTAAATATACCATTAACAGTTGATTGAACAATATCTGTGCTTAACGTTAGCCAACTTAGTAATGATTTTCCTCCTTGGTCCATAAATGATAGTAATCCTTCTTCTGCGGTAATTGATGGAGTCATTACAGGCATCCATAATGATAATTTTGTTAAATTGACTTTACCGGGATCAGCATTTGGATTTGCAACATCTGCTGGAATCCTCCAAATTACGTCATTGTCAGTACCTTTTCGCACGAGTGTTACTGTATGCTTTGCTCCATAGATAACTTTTCGAACATTTCTGCAGAATCCAAATATATGATGTAGTGGGATCGCGCATGAAAATGATCTACGCGCTCCTTGCAACATTGACATGCGTGTTGCGGCCCCGAGATTGAAATTATCATTAGTATTTATAATCATATTCTCGACATCAACAGCAGCATTACCAGCATTATTATTTGGTCGTCTTACAACAAATTGATTTCCTCCAGCGGTATTCTTACCATCCTTTGCAAACATCATAAAAGGACCCGGTGATCTTGTATACTCATCGGAATATCATGCTAACCCTATTATTGTTGTGGCTACATCAACATCACGTTCTGTCGACTCGATTTCTTTTCCATTGATGAGATATCTTGCACTCTCAAATAGCGCCATGATACCTATATTGACAATCCCGACTTGAGTACCAACTGGATACGGTGCTGGTACAGCAGTAGTATCAGCAGCTGTTACAAGTTCTCCTTCTACTTCACTAAACGCTTCACAAGGCAAAAAGTATTTACTGGTATCATGAACTTGAAGTTCAATTCTTGATCGACTATTTGATTCTATCGCATGATAGGCATAGTATTGATAATCGCGTACAGAATCATCCTTGCGCACTGGGGCTTCCATATCAAACGCTGGATCAGATGTCCGTTTGAACATTTTATTATATTTATCAGAGTCTAAATCATCATCGTCGACGTCGTCGTGGTTTTTTTTAAGTCACTTCCCGCTATCATATTTGCGATGTTGCTTTGGTCGTTGGTGTATGACGGAGTCACCAGTGACGCTAATTTTTGATCCACTGCGTTATTTATAATTTTACTAGCACTAAGCATATCCGCTGTAGATGACAGTGGTCCCAATCCTTTGTATTTTCGCCGCCAAACTAGCGCTGTTAGTTTATCCCGAGCGGTTGAAAACGCTTTCCCGGCAAGATCTCCAACAGCACTAATACCCTTATCACGAATAACATCAATAGCTTTCATCGATAATTGTTTTGCCAACGGTGCTACTTTTGGAGCCTTTCTTGCAAATAACCCTGCAATTGTATCACCGAGACCATCACCATTGTACGCGTTATAAACTGGAAACCGTGAATTAACTACATAGACGCTGGCTAGTTTGTCATGGTTGTAGTGTATGATCATCTTATTTAAATGATATTTATCTAATGCGATGACATAGTCACTGTGATAACCATCCGTAGGATTTTCAACTAACTCATCAATGAAATCTCGATATAGACTAATATCCATAACACCACCTTGAAATAACCGCCTGCAGATATCAGCCGCTTCATTAATTATTTCCGGTGAGTTATTTCCAGCTCGTTTTCCTCTGATGAGAATCTCTAATCGTGCTATATCACCAAGAACATTACCAGAACAACTAACTAGACCACTGTTACGTGCTTAGTCTCGAATAAGCAGCAACACAGAAAGAGTGAAAACTAACAAGCTTGTATAACTTAAACAATGAATTTATTAAGTACAATTATTTTCATAAAATAAATAAACTTACGGTTTTAGAGAATCAAATCCAAGATTAATCCAATATAGAATTCACAATAATAATTCACTAATGGAATTGCTAGAGTCCTAATAAATAAATGTTCTAATAGTTCCAGGTTCGAATCTTGACGATGTAATCCAAAATGGCTGACAATGTCACGTGATGCAGTTCTTGTTTAATTATCATCCAAATGAAAATCATAAACACATGTCCTTTTCCAGATAATTCTTCGTTCTTCAATAAATTGACACAATGTCCAGAATAAAATAATTAATATTAACACTCAAACATGAATTACACAACTGTTAATTTTAAAGCCCAAAATTCTACTGAAGTGTTATATCCCAAACAACAGTTCTTATACTTATTTTCTTAAGTAAACAAGTGACCGCGTGATTTTCTAGAAATAGAAGTTCATGGAAGGTCACAGAAAGAATCTGCCTTCACTAAATCACGTACGCTAGATATTTCCTAACTAAAAATAAAAAGTTGTCCTTGAAATTAACCAATAGCTTTAAAGACCTGTTTATCAATCTGAAGCAAGGTCAGATAATGAGGTAAACAAGCCAAGGTCAGCATGTTTACAACCAGGGTCTAGGTCAGCCTGAATTTTCTAGAAAAAATCTCCCAATTAATGAATATTAAACCCAAAATGACAAATTTGGATTTAACAATTAAAAAATAAATTAAATCCAATAGCCGTAACAACCACTACCTGAAATTCCACTCCCAGAAAATCCCTTCCCGCTACTATAACCAGTTGCTGCATCCAGTTTTTCTAAATCTGTACTTGGTAAGTAATTAAAATCATCATCATCTTCGTCTCGATCAGACGGTATATACAATGGTCCAAGCGAAGCTTGGGGTTGTAGTTGTTTTTGAGGTTCTTCTTGTTTTTAGGTGAGAAAGATATTTTCTTTGAACGCTGTTTTCTTCCTTGCAATTTTTGCGGTTTTTGTTGTTTAAACTCTTCATATTGTTTATGCACTGTACCCACCGCATTGATATATTTTATGTATGATGCATTTGTTGTGTCAATTTGACTTGTTTTAGTTTTGATTTTGTAGAATACACCAGCCCAATGAGTAATACTTCTAATATATTTATGATGTTCTGGTTTCAACATTTTTTTTCTGTTTTCATAAGTGGTAAAACAAACGCAGAAATTCCTGCTGGATCAGTTTTATCAATTACTGCTAACCCTTCCTCGTTAAATCTTGCGCGTAAATCATCTGCTGTTCTTTTTGATTCAGGTGGTTCAATAACATCAATATCACCTAGTCGTTCAATTTCCTGCTGAGCTGATATATCACCGTGGAATTTTTGTACAGCTTGTTTTGTTTGTTCAGTTCCTGTTGCTTTTTTTCAAGTTCACCAATAAGAGGTTTTTCTTTTCTTTTTTCCCCCGTCTCGGGGATATCCCCCATATAGCACGCTCAGTAGCTGATATTACCCCCTTTGTTGCTGTGGTTATTGGTCTAAACAACTCTTCAGATCCCGCAGCAAAATCTGTTTGTAAACTCTGTCTAGCTTGCAGTTCATTCCTGACAGAGTCGCGGATTGGTATAATTTTTTTAATCGCATCTAGTCGCTCACGAGCCAATCTAGTCGTTAATGACTCATTAACCATTATTAAAAATTGTAAACAATTTTCAAATTAGTGTACGAAGAGATTTCAATCTGAATGTAGTGATTTTGTCACCCGAAAATAATTTTAGGATGGCAAAAGTCTACGGGAAATTCCATGCAAAATCGACCATTTGACCCTACTGAAAACAACAGTCATTTTTGGTCAGTTTTGGTCGTTTTTGTCGTTTTTTGTTCATTTTTGACCGATTTTTGTCAGTTTTTAGTCCAAAAATACATAAAAATAATTTTAGGTGGAAAAAGTCTACGAGAAATCCCATGCAAAATCGACCATTTGACCCTACTGAAATGGCTTAAAATCAGTAAAAAAAATAACCAAAATCAGTAAAAAAAAAGAAAGACCAAAATCAGTCAAAAACAGTCAAAATCAGTCAATAACGAGTAAAAAAAATATTTACTATGAAAATTTATTTCAGTAATAAAAAAAAATATTTTACTACGAAATTTTACAACTTCCTTGTAGTAAAACACTTATGATACCGTCCATGGACTATTTATACATGTTTGTAGTAATAATTTTAACAGAAGTATTTTACTAACAATTATCCGAAAGGGGTTTTTCATTTTGTTCAATTCACAATCTTATATTTCTGATTTTTGAATTAATTGTTCTTTTTATTTCATATTCCCTAATTCCTTTCTTATTTTTTCTACGATAGTAAATAACAGGACAAACTTACTGACGTCGTCACAGCATAGAAGGGAATCGCGAATTGAATTCTGAATTCGTTTTATTAATGCATATTGTTTGGGTAGTACATATTTGTTATTGTTAGCGCCGTATTCAATGTCCTGGAAGTCGGACATAATTTGATCGCAGTCTAAACTATCTGATATGTAAATCGCCTGAGATTTCAGACTTAAAATTTCGCTTATTACCTCATTGATATTTTGAGAATTCATATTACTGATAATTATATACTTATAATATGAAAAATATATTTTCAGAGATGGATGTCTATTGCATAAACGAATTGAATTTTTTGTCCGGTCTTTTTTGAAATCGCAGATCGACAAATTCCCTCTGCGACGCATTGAACAGAAGGTGGACAAATATCGAATTACTTACCAGCCTTAGATATTGATTGAAATACTATTTCTTCGTTATTTGTTGTATTAAAAGATGTTACGGGTCTCGCTTTTTTCGAGCATTGTCCAGTCTTTCCTCGTTTCAAATTTTCACTTTGTGTAACAACCTGCAGATTTGACAAAGAATTGTTCTTAGGATTGGAATCAATGTGATCGATAACAAAACCATCCTTGATCAATCCGTTATGACATTCATACACGAAACGGTGGCAGTAATAATTCTTCCCTCCAGCGCGAAACCTTAAATACCCTTGATTAGTCACAACACCAACTGGTTTCTTCAATCTACGGTTTCTGATCATACCATCACTGGATGCCTCATAGTTTGGAATCACAGGGTGTGGTCGTAATTCTTGGTTCATTTGTATACATAATACTATTTGTCTAATTCATTTTTTGGTCTAATGATTACATTTGGAAATCTTCCGGTGTAGTCTTGAGGAGTTCTTATGATTTTGTCCTTGACGGAGTCAAGGTCATTGATGGAGTTCTTAGTGGAATCGTTGATTCTCTTGTCATAATAACGCTTCAACTCTCTGTATCTCTTACTACCGCAACTGACACACAACTGTGATTTACCACGCACACCAACCCCACATCTTATACAAGGAATCGGGCCAAATCTTCCACGTCGAAAACTTTGCATATGATATCCACAGAACTCCTTTCTGCATGATTTGTTACACGGGGTTACTGATCCAATCATAAGCAATTTGCAATGATTCATTATACATAAATTCTTCATTTAAATACTTGTTTTAATTATAGCATGAAGGAGTTCGTGAGATTATCGAAAATCACGCCTAGGAAAAATGCTAAATTCACTCTCGATAGAGTCTCTGATAATCCATAGAGTAAAATTCGTGATAGAACTATGTTGGGTAAAAATTCGTGATTGTTTTAATGAATTCAAGCGTGATGGAGCATCTCACTTTTGGTCGACATTTCGAATCAATGGTGCAGTTAATGCTACCATGAACGATAAAAAAACGCAGCAGTGATAATTTCACATCTTACACGGAAAAGGTATTTTTTTAGAATAAAATTCATTATCCGTTCAGACACGGGAGATTGGATTATTCGGGATAAATTTGAACCCATCTTGAAGGATAAAAAAAAAACTGTCACTGTTAGTCAAGATTCCAAACCAGGAATTCTGACTAGAATTGACAAACCGTACTACGAAAGATCCTATCCTGCAACAGCAGTTGTTTACGGGGTATATCCGTTAAATGATAAACCGAGTATTGAAAAACTAGCACCGATGAAACTGTCATTGTTGACTTCGTCAAGAATGAATTGTGTGGCAGAACGAATAATAGAACACTTCACAAATGTGTTGCGTGGAAACAACTTGAGTGATCTAAGACACAAAAAAAATAGCCGAGTGGGGACTAACAGTAAAGTAGCGAGGTGCAACAATTCAAAATGTGGCAGAGTTAGAACGAATACTAAAATTCCCAATATCGGTAGCGACGATAACAGGTGAGATGTTATACGAACCGAAATAAAAATCGAGATGAGCTCCAATCAAAATTATTGATCATAACGAACACGCATGGACATCTGCAATAACAATATTCCCGCGGGATAGAACCATAAAATATATACCCGAGGAATTTTGCGGAGAAGAGAAACTATTTGATTTTATTCACCAGGTGAGTAAAAACGATCCTGTGTCAGTGTGGTTACTTCACAGCGCTGAAAACCCCGAGGGTGGATCCGATCAGTTTGTAAGACCCAATGGAGAATTATACCGCACTGAAGCCCTCCATGAGGCGATGAAAAAACTAGCTAGTAGTTTCTCGAAGAATTTCGACGACGAACAATTACTAACAAACTGTTTTACAATTCCGTCAGTTGCAGCTCATTTTGCGAGAAAGAAAAACACATGGAAACCTACGCGAGGTGAGTTTCTCACAGACATCAAATCAAGCTGCATCGAATATAACCACGGCGGATTATGGAATACAAAATACGACCGTGAAAGTATTATTTCAGTTGATATAGTTGCGTGTTATCCGGCGAGTTTTCTCGGGTACGGAGAATGCGCTGAATACTTAAAGCGATTTGGACATCCCACACAGGAGATGGCCCGTGTTGCTATTAATGGACCACTGCCTGATTTTGATTTAACCGTATTCACTCGTGTGGTATCATTTGAATCGGCTACAGGACTTCATCCGTGCTGTTATGTTTGGCTTGGTAGACATATATCTGAAAAACACTGGATACCAATAGTGTTATTACGGTATATGATTGATTCTAAAATGCTGATATCGCTGATTGTCAGTGAAGCGATTGTATCATATCGAGCTCAGACTGAGGTCTGGTTACTACAACCCGATAGTCTAGATAGTATAATCAGCGAACAACGAAAACATTTTCCCAATCTTGACGAAGAAAATATCGTGAAATGGTCCAAACAGTTATTTGAAGTTAGAAATAAAGACGCAAAGGATCTCGGTAGAAGAATAATTGGTAAATTTACTCAAGGTGGAAAATGCAATAAACGATATTCTTCACGGTTGATTATATATAGCGTTGAGTACGATTTTATAATCGCGGATATAACATCTAAGGGTATATACATCGATCGTAATGACGCTTTCTTGTCCGATGGAACAAAATTTGGTACAATTGTTACTTACGCAGACGGAGAAAATGTGCAGTATATACATTCGAGGGTGTCTATGCTAGCTTATGCTTCTATCAATTTATTTTCGATGATAAATAGATTTCCTGACACCGCAGTTAAAGTAGCCACTGATTCATTTTATACAAACGTGAAACACAGGGAAGTAGTGGCTGAATTTATTAATTCCGAGGAGAGTTGGGGATCATGGAGAATTAAAAAAGAAATACCGTGTGATTATTCCAAATCAGCAGATGTTACGATTGAAAACAATTACTTGAAAAATAATGAGATATAAGAATTATCTAATGCACCGCAGATATCCGATCCAATATGCAGATATAAAACAGTTTATTTAAACGGCTGTGGTGGATCAGGAAAGACGACTCGTGCGATTGAGTTATTTCGTGGGAAATCAAATATGATTGTGCTAACACCGACACACAGACTTGCAAGAGAAATGAAACAACGAGGGGTAAATGCTTGTACTTATCACAGTTTCTTTCGATGGAAAGGCGATGAATGGACTCCTGAACGAATGGGTGAGAAATTTATTCCTCAAGTCGTAATTTGGGATGAGATATGCACGGTATCGTTAGATGTATTACAAAAATTTCTCGATTGGTTATTGCACGCGAACACAAAAGTAATAATGTGCGGAGATCATGGCCAACCGCCACCATTTGTTGGTTTATCACCACATGATTGGCTAAAGAATTTTGTAGACTATTATGAAGAAATTAGTACTGATCATAGAGCACTTGATGAACAATTACTCAAGTTCAAACAACTAATCAAATTACAACCGGATAGAATCCAATGTGAAATAGCGCGTGAAATGATTTCAGAAACACCATTAGCAGATTTTTGGGAATCGTGGAGACCAAACGATTTGATAGTGGCGAGTAGGAAGATAGTCAGAGACACACTTCAAATGAAGTTATTTAACACGCATAAAGAAAAATTTACAAAACTTCCAGTACCGTTGTGTTATAGGCCTTCGGATACACGAAAACAGAATATTAAAGTTGATATTCAAGGACAGCGTGAAAAGCAGAATTTAGTGTTAAATGATATTGTGTTGGTTGATATCAGCGTCGTCGAAGATGCTTTGCGTGCTGATAAATCCCCGTGGACGCTAGGTATCGCAGCGACGATACATTCTTCACAAGGATTGACTATATCAGATACAATTGTTTGGATGGTGGATAATCACATCGAGTGGTCAAATTTAGTTTATCTCGCAGTGTCCAGAGTACGAAGAATAAATCAGCTTCGAAGAGTTGTTTTAGATGATAATGACACTACAATAAGTGATATTGTCAGCGATGATATAATCAGAAAAAAAACTTTCTGGTTATAAACAACAAGACAAAAAAAATAACAGAATTTGATATTGATGCTGAATTAATAATTACGCTAAAGCAACAACAGAATAATCACTGCGCGAGTTGCAATTGTATAATGCGTTGGTGTTCGTCGGATAAAGATCCTCGCCAGTTTACCGTAGACAGAAAAGATAGCAGCGTAGGTCGTACCAGAGATAATGTGATGCTAACTTGTCTTGAATGCAACAGACGCAGAGGTGCTAGTTAAGACCACGCGGTGGTAATTGAGTATCCTCGGGTATCACTTGTAGTTGTTCACGAGTAAATCCTCGCTGAGGAGCGGTCAAATCTAACCAATAGATTGCTGGTCTACCCGTGGATCGTGTTATACTAGATATTTTATGCGCGGTGACACTCCAAATAGGATCAGTAGCTCTTTTTTTACCACCTTCGAGCTCTCCTGGTTCGTATAAATACCTTACAATGACATTACCGAGTATTGGTTGTTTTGAAAAATCTTTTTGTGGTTGTACGGGTATATACTTCTTTTTAATCGCGTTGTTAGGTTTCATATTAATCGTTCGAGTAACCTCATTATTTAGCGCGGTAATCACAGCTGGTAATCTCTTGACCCATTCAAAAGATCGTTTATCCTGAATAAATTCCTTAGCATATTTAGATCCAAATAACCGCTCAGCAAGTGTACGATTAAATCGTTCAACAATTGTCTGATCGCGATGTAGTGCAGTATGCCCTCGTCTGATAGTGACATTATAATGCTTCATTATTGATAACACTGCACCCTGAAATTCCTTGCCAGGATCAACTTGTAATAGATTTGACCAGCGCAGAGGACCCCTTCGATAAACCCTTTCAAATGCAGAAGCCACTTCAGTTGATGATTTTGTCTTTAGCGGTTCTGCTTGTTTGTATCGACCCGCAACATCAACTACGGTTAGCGCATACTTGTAACCACCATCATGTGGCAGAAATAATATATCAGCCTGATGAACTTCATTAGGAACGGTCACATCAAAATGCGAGTAGTTAATTTGTTTAGGCGGTGGTAGATAAATTTGCCATATCGCCTGTTTAGATAACCAATCCGCTGCAGTTATATATTTCACCTTCGCAGCGTTAGCGAGTTTACCAATTGCTGCTTTATCCCTCCAGTATCCTTTTGGAGAATAAGAAATAGATTCCATGTTGTTATTAATTACCGGCACCTAACATCAATTTACCTTTCATTGCCGATTTTATCAACCATGAAGCCAATTTTTCATTGAAGTGATAGAGGTCAACGCGTGCATTAATTTTACATCTGCGAAATGTCTGTGTTGCAGATTGCTGCTTTTATAAGCGACATCATGAGCATGACACGCTTTATCAATGGCGTTTATTGGTTCTTCACCTCGTCGAGGTTGGTTTTGATCATCGAGTCTGATATTGAGTCTAGTCCCGGGTCCACAATAACCATACCCTGGAAGATGTTTTTCTTCTGGATACTTCGCCCATGGTGTTCCTGGGAGTTTAGTTAGCTTGGCTGCAATATCACCTCCTCGTTTTTTTTTAAATCCTTAGAAACAAATCTAAATTTCTGTATACTACATTGTACACACTTACCGGAAAGTGCTGATCGGTTATTTTTAGTTGTAATCGTCGTCAAGTCATCTGTGCCAGTACGTTTTTTATACTTCACACAATATAGATCCATAATTTATATATAATAACATGAATGTAATTGATTATTCAGCTACCCGACGACGGGAACCTGTTAAACACCATGCGATTTTGCCAAATTCAATTAGAATGATTATAATCGGACCATCTGGAAGTGGCAAGACACAATTGTTACTTAATTTAATAACGAGATGGATGAAATGGGACAAGTTGTATTTGATAGCTCCCAGTCTAGATGATCAACGATGTTACAATGTGTTAAAAGATTTTAACGACAAAGCAGTAGAAGAATTCGGCGAGGGTATTATTGAGTTTATAACCGATATCGATGAAGCACCGATCATTGATGATATTGATGGAGATATTAACAATTTAGTCGTATACGATGATATCATGTTAGACAATCAAAAGAATCCCGCTACGATATTTTCCAGAGGTATGCATAAAAAAACTGACGTGATATATGTCACGCAACGATACACGCAAATACCAAAAGTGATCAGAGATAACTGTAATATTCTTGCCGTATTCAACGGAGTTGATACACATACTCTTAGAAATATTTGGCAACTTGGTGCAGCGGTGATATGGATCATCATCTCTTTAGAAATTTCTTTAGTCGCGCTCAGTCAGTCCCACATGGATTTGTGACAATAAATTTATCAGATCCTCGGACGTGATATCGTGTCGGACTTGATCAAATATTCGGTTAAAATCGTTTACTGAATCTCGTAAAAGAATTTGTTAACCCATAGCAGCAGAGAGGGTGATTTCCAACGACAATGGCGTCTTTTGTTTTTGCCAAATGAACCCTTACAAGGAACCAAATAGACCTTTCTATTAAATATTTACTAGGAAACCTAAATTTGTCAAATAGACCTTTCTGGTAAATATATAATAGAAGGAAGCCTCGTTGACGCCTAAAAAGTTGGTCTGTTCACCCTCTCTGCTGCTTATGGTTTTAGCTACAATTAAACCATGGAGAATATGTAAGTACTAATCAATATAGGTCTGATCATGAGCATTCAGAAATTAAAAGTTACTGAATTTTTAATATCGTCGGGGTTCTGTACGCTTGCAATGGGAACTGAATTAGTACCGAAGAGTCTTTGGTGAGCGTTTTATACTTGCAGGGAAATAATACAAAAAGGCACAAAACATTGTCCAGATCTGATTACTTCCCTTTACACGCTTATTAAGACAGTAAGCATGACAAGGTAAAAAAAAATCGCGTGTTTTCATATCATCGTCACAACGACCAAAAGCATCGACATCAGAACCAAGAATTCAAAAAAAACTTCCACAAAAAACAAAGCTCAAGAAAACTCCCTTTTCATTCTCTCTCTCTCAGTAAATGAAATGGATGATAATATTATTAGTAAAAATGGTTGTCCATTGGTAGTAGTTGTGGCTACAAAAGTAAAAATAGTACTGAAAATTGTTTTTCTTATCGTTTTGGTGACAGTTATTATAGTAACGTAATAAGGATTACTACAGCTGTAATTTTAGGTGGAAGAAGTAAAAAAAAACCATTGACTTACCTTTGCAAATGTTTAATGAAGACACCACAAGCGAGTAGCAACTGTTGTAACCATGTGTTGAGGAATTCTGGAAATCTGGTTGTGTTGATGAAACATTAAGGAAAAGACAGTGAATATGTACAGAGAGAGCGAGAGCGAGAGAGAGAGAGAGAGAGAGAGAGAGAGAGAGAGAGAGAGAGAGAGAGAGAGAGAGAGAGAGAGAGAGAGGGGAGAGAGAGAGAGAGAGAGAGAGAGAGAGAGAGAGAGAGAGAGACAGAGAGAGAGAGAGAGAGAGAGAGAGAGAGACAGAGAGAGAGGGGGAGGTCTAATGATATCTTAAGTATAAAAAAAGACAAGGTAAAACCAACAAGCATTTAATTTTTTAAAAACATTTTCATTTAAGTAAAACATAAAATTAAACAAAGTGAAAGGAAGGAAAAAAACTTAGAGTGTATGAATTTCAAAAATATAATCCTAAATTGTACTTTCAATTTCTCACTAATCCGGTATTTTTTTCAAAGGTATTCTGAATGAAGCTTATACTGCATTTATCTGCTAGCGTTCTAGCACCACTGTGTAATCCCGTTAACACAGAATACCATTGAAGCAGATTTTAGAAAACTTGTGGACGCACACATGACGATTAACACGTATTGGCTGTCTAACTTAGTAGAAGATCGACACAATCGACCATTATTCTACTAAATGGTTCGTCAAGCGCAGGAATAGGTGACTACTATCGTTTGGTATCTTTTGATTTAGTTTTCCTATAATTTGACACGTATAACAAATCTTCGAAAATTTGAAACATCAGTTTTAATTTCGGTTAATAAAATTGATTTAATAATTTGTGTACTCCTAAATGACCAGACAACTGCTTTTTCATGAGCTAGACTAAATATTCCCTGCCGATACCATCTAGGAACAATACCTTGATAACTACTTACCACTCATTGTAAGCGGATGACCTCTGTTTCTTTGTAAGGACTCCATTATTGTGTGGCATCAGTTTCGCTAATAACCCTCTGAAACAAACATGAGATCTGAATCTTATTCCTCCAAGACAACAAGTGATTGTCTTTGAACACCCTTATCAGATGTAAGAGTATCACTCTGATTCTATCTTCCTGACTTTATTTAAACTAGTAGCAAACGTGACCTCATTGAAAGTATGATCTAAAAGTGTATCCGTTCAAGGAACATCATCCTGTAGACGCAGCCTTATCTACATCGCCAACAAGTGATACGGAACCTTTCGAGAAACATGGTTCCTACTTCTCCATAACAAAATCAGAAAGGAGTATGGAAGCCCCCGCACAAGTAATCCTCTCAATACCTGACAGCGAACTTGACTTTTAAAAAGTAGAGCGTTTATGACTGCTATATTAGAACTATGTTAACAACAAAGCAATCGGTAAGAACATGTATGAAGAGATAGAGATTGCTAATCTGTCTTATTATAAATTTGTTTCTTCGCAGTTATGCCATTGAGATTTATAAGGAAGCACATTATAATCTTCAAAAAGTTCAAAACACACCTGCACGGATCATCTTTAGAGTACCTCGATCAGAGCACACCTCACCACTGCTCTGTACCCTACACTGACTATTAGTTCGATACAGAATCAAACACAAAATTTGTTCTCTGTGCCATGTTTCACTGACAGACTCCAGTCTAACATACCTATCCAGCTTCACCCATGTGTATACACCAGCTAGGTACTTACGCTTTTTTTCTGATAATCGTATACTCATTGTTCCCACTGTGAAAACGAAGTCATATTGACAACGTTCTTTTGCATACCAGGGCCCGGTGATGTGGAACGAATCGCCCATTGAAATTAGACACAAAGACACAGTGGTCCCATTTAAGAGTGCTCTTAAAACTCACCTGTTTCGACCGCAGGGACAAACTTAGAGACCTAATAATATTTTCCAATTTCATTGTTTTTGTCATATGTATCTCTGTAGTGTATCATATCATTATAGATGGTGTAAAGTGCTTATAGCTTCGAAAGATTAGGCGCTATAAAAAAAGTCATTATTATTATTATTATTATTATTATTATTATTATTATTACTCAAACGGGACCGAATTGGTTTCTTAACAAGAACATGCTAAGAGGACGAATTATTTAAAGATGGTGTTCATCGTGTTGTATACATGGTATGCATTGAGTTGTCCCCAATGTTATCGTACTGTTTACTTGGTACTTTATCGAGATGCACACATGATACGTGGTGTTTATCAATCTGTCTACATGGTAGTTATCAAATTATCTACATTGTATTTATCAAGCTAAGTGTTGTTATCAAGCCGTATACATGATATTTATCGAGTTTTCCCTATTGTATTTATCGAGCAGTCTACATTGAATTTTTTTTATTACATGGTATTTATAATAATAATAATAATAATAATAATAATAATAATAATAATAATAATAATAATAATAATAATAATAATGAGGACTTTATATAGCGCATAATCTTTAGAAGCTATAAGCGCTTTACAACATCTATAATGATATGATACACTTCACAAAATCAAATAACAAACCATGAAATTGTAAAATATAAAACATGCTGAAAACATTTAAGGTACAAAACATTATTAGGTCTCTAAGTTTGTTCCTGCAGTCGAAAAAGGTGAGTTTTAAGAGCACTCTTAATAGGTACCACTGTGTCTTTGTGTCTAATTTCAATGGGCGATTCGTTCCACGCTGCTAGGCCCTGGTATGCAAGAGAACGTTGTCCATATGACTTCGTTTTCATAGTGGGAACAATGAGTATACGATGGTCAGAAGAGGAGCATAAATATCTGGCTGGTGTATACACGCAGGTGAGGCCGGATAGGTATGTTGGAATGGAGTCTGTCAGTGAAACGTAGCACAGAGAACACATTTTGTGTTTGATTCTGGATCGAATGGATAGCCAGTGTAGGATACAGAGAAATGGTGAGGTGTGCTCTGATCGAGGTATTCTAAAGACGATCCGAGCAGCTGTGTTTTGAACTTTTTGAAGTTTCTAGAGTAGATATTGTGATGAACCAGATATAATTCAGTTACAATAGTCCAGTCTTGAAAGTACTAATGAACACACAAGTGTTTTAGTGGCATCAACTGAAAGATATTTGCGAATGGAGCTGATGCGTCTCAGCTCAAGATGTGCAGTCTTGCATATGTTCATGACATGTTGGTGCAATGTGAGAGTACTGTCTCACATAACACCTATGTTTTGTACTGACTGTGTACATTTTATGTTGGTGTTGCTGATATTTATTGTCGGAGGTAAAGGATGTGAATGTGAAAGTGTATGTGTTGTGATCAGAATGGCCTCAGTTTTATCATCATTCATCTGCAGCTTGTTACGTCATCCATTATTTCACATCAGAAATGCACCTCTCTACTCAATCGATGGTAGCATCAACATTAGTTGGGTCGCTAGACTTGTATATTTGGGTGTCATCATCATACAGTTGGTGAGACACTGGGTGATGATCTATGACACCTGAGAGCGGCTGAGTGTATAGAATGAAGAGAACAGGTCCAAGAACAGACCCCTCTGTAACACCACAACATAGATCAAATGGGCTGGAGTTTATTCCATTTGCAGATACAATTTGTGTCCTGTTGACTAAGTAGGACTTGAACTACTGTAAGGCTGTATTCTGAATGCCAAATACATTTATCGAGATGCCCACGTGATATTTACATGGTATTTATCAATCTGTCTACATGGTATTTATCAAGTTGTTGACATCGTATTTATCGAAATGTCTACATGGTATTTATTGAGCTGACCACATTGAATTTATTTTGTCAACATGGTATTTATTGAGATCCCCACGTAAAATTTACATGGTATTTATCAATCTGCCTACATGGTATTTATCAGTCTGTCTACATGGTATTTGCCCACGTGTAATTTACATGGTATTTATCAATCTGCCTACATGGTATTTATCAGTCTGTCTACATGGTATTTGCCCACGTGTAATTTACATTGTATTTATCAGTCTGTCTACATGGTATTTGCCCACGTGTAATTTACATTGTATTTATCAATCTGCCTACATGGTATTTATCAGTCTGTCTACATGGTATTTGCCCACGTGTAATTTACATTGTATTTATCAATCTGCCTACATGGTATTTATCAGTCTGTCTACATGGTATTTATCGAATTAGTTACATTGTATTTCTCGAACTGTATACGTTATAGTTATTAATCGAGCTGTCTACATGATTTTTATCTCGTTGTCGACATGGCATTTATCGAGTTGTTTGCATTGAATGTATGGAACTGACTGCATAGTATTTATCGAGTTGCTTACATTGTATTTATAGAACTGACTGCATGGTATTTGTAGAGTTATTTACATTGTATTTTACGGAGTTGACTGCATGATATTTATAAAGTTGTTTACATTATATTTGTGGAACTGACTGCATGGTATTCATAGAATTGTTTACATTGTATTTGTGGAATTGACTGCATGGTATTTGTTGAGCTGTTTACATTGCATTTATGAAACTGACTGCATGTTATTTGCTGAGATGTCTACACTTTCATTGCCAAGTTGTCTTTATGGTATTTATTGCAATGTACACATGCTATTTATCGAGCCGTCTACATGGTCAGAAACCTGTCACATTTTAAGATGTCGATCACGTGATGGACCTTTGAATTATATAAGGACATACGTATATTTATCTGCTTCACCCAATATTTCTTGGATACCAACGTAACTTTCAGGCACTCTTGACACGTTATTCCATACACACTCGACACTTTATTTTAGACACACTTGACACTTTATGCTTCACACACTTGACACTTTGTTCTTGCCACACTTGACACTTTATTCTAGACACACTTGACACTTTATTCTAGACACACTTAACACTTTATTTTCTAGACACACTTGACACGTTATTCCAGACACATTTGACACTTTATTTTTGCCACACTTGACATCCTACTTTCGCTATTTTTTTTATTACAAAGATTGTACAAGATACACACATTTGTTAAAGACATGAAATGTCCTGATGGAATTAAGTTTTACATTTTGTATCTTAATTATAATGAAACATTGCGGTGAAATTCTACGCTCCAGCTCATGGTGATTTTGAGCATCATTACCTTTCTAACTTGTTTCGTATCAGTAGCAGGGGAACAAATCTTGTATCGATATACCGGCATGAAAAATGGTACGAGGTTACTTGGCTTGTTGGAATGCCTTTTCACTTTATTCAATATTTCCGCGTAAACCTCAGATGCTTTGGTGATCATTTTAATACTGCTTGATTTGAATTTGTTGATTTGTTTATAAACGCAAGTTGTTTTTTTTAAAAAGAAAAGAATAAACCTTTTTGAACACAAAGGAATGTTAGTTGATATTCATGCAATGTTAGACGACGTCTAATTTTTAGTTCAGAAAAATAATAAGAAACAAAAAGACATTCTTTATATCATAGCAGCAAAACTTTACTTTAGAGAATTCACTTTCGTCTGTGATAAAGAGCCAATAACGTCACAATTAACAGGTAATCCGCTATTCTTTCTTTCTTTGATCTGACGTGCAAAAACATTGGCTCATTTGGTAATATCATTAGAACAATTCATGCGTATTTCTAGTCAGAGTCGAAAGTTATATATATATATATATATATATATATATATATATATATATATATATATATATATATATATATATATATATATATATATATATATATGTTCCACAAATGTGAAATAGCTCATTTTAACGTACGTGGAATAGTATTCCACGTCTGTGAAATATTATTTTACATATGTGCACTAAATGTATGTATGTATGTATGTATGTATGTATGTATGTATGTATGTATGTATGTATGTATGTATGTATGTATGTATGTATGCATGCAGGATTCAAGGACTCGTCAGCGCATTACTATTTAGTGTTAGCCAAATGTAAAGTTATAAAAATGTGAAGTTAAAAAAAACTTTATTTTCAAAAAAACTCAAGGAAAACAGAGTTTATGAAGTTAACATAGACATTTAGTACTAAACGGTCAACGTTGACGGATGTTCAAGTTCTGTATAAGGTATACATAATAAAATATAAAAGTAAAAGAAGAAAATATTAATTTTACAATGAAAAACAAATTCCGATTTGCACACAATTACTTTATTTAACCATGTGCAGTTCATAGTTACATATGCAGAAGTCTTCTTGACAAACGTGAAAAAGAATTACCCGTATGTGAAAAAGAATTGCACATATATAATAAAAATAACACATATATAAAATTAATTAGATGCATATATGATGACAAAAATTCTAACGCGTTATTTTTTGTAATTGTCATCCAGTCACATTACCATATTATACTGGGCGTGAAACAGCTGACGTAGGTATAATTCAGAGCAAGAAAGAAACAAAGCAAATGAAATTGGGGTTAAAGACTTTAACCTTTACCATTAGACAACGCAATATTGTGTCGTCTCCAGTTTATAATTATCTCCCAAGTTTGTTTCTAGTACCCACTAGGTTTGTGTCTCGGCCTGACAATTTTCAAAATTTGCAATACATTACATTAGTTACGTTGTAGACCAAACAAACCCTTTTAAAAATGGCATTAAAATACTATACACATTACAATATCTAGATAGTTAAAGCAACCATAGGAAATGAGAGCATAAAATACATCAAATAGTGTAATTAGGCAACATGCATCCGAAAGGAATCAAGTCTTAATGTTTTAATGGTATAAACGATGAATGTGTAATATTCATCGGTGTTAACAGAAATGAATATGTAGTTGTTACAGCTGCGTAGCTGGAATGGAGGTGCAAGTTCCACAAGGCGCCGTCTGGGGGGAAGGGGGGGGGGGGTAAGGGGAGCCGGAAAAAGAGGATTGGAGGATTCAGTGTATATTTTTACAAAGTGTACTTCAGAAGAAACAACTAACAACTAAGTCTGTGCTAGGATGTCTGGATGATTGAGATCAAAGTTCAGACTGAATCTGAGTCATGCGTACATATCGTCACCTCAAACGCCAAATATTCAGGGCTACGCCGGGGGGAGGGGGGGGGGCGAAAGATATGAACCCTGCACCGGGCGCCGAATACCTTCGCTACGCCACTGAGTAAGGTTTAACGCAATTTTCAGCACAATGTATGCTATACATGGCGGCCAGTATAAATGGTGGAGGAAGAACCCCGGTAAACCCCGGACAGAACCACCGACACACGATAAGCTACAGCCAAGTTTTCTCACGTACCGAAATTGCCAGAGTCCAAGACTCGAACCCACGCATACAGAGGTCAGAAGGATGCGATCTGTAACTGTGAGCGCTTTAGACCACTCGGTTACTCGGAGATCCCGCTGAATATGTAATATTCCTTGGTGTTGTTACAGATGAATATGTAACAATCCTTGGTGTGGATCAGAGGCGTAGCGATGATATTTTGCGCCCGGGGACGAACTATAAAATTGGCCCCCCAGCGATCTTGTGACCGATTTATTACCCTTATTTACTTATTATAATGTAACGTTGTAAGCCGCATTTTGGCGCCCCTGTACCTTGGCGCCCGGGGACATATGTACCCCCCTGCCCCCCCCAGCTACGCCTCTGGTGTGGATACTGATAATATATACTATTCCTTGATGTTGATACTGATGAATATGTACTATTCCATGGTGTTGATACATATAAACATGGACTATTCCTTGGTGTTGATACTGATCAATATGATTTATTTTTTGGTGTTGATGCTGATGAATATGTAATATTCCTTGGTGTTGATACTCATGAATATGATTTATTTCTTGGTGTTGATACTCATGAATATGATTTATTTCTTGATGTTGATACTAATTAATACGTAATATTCCTGGGTGTTGATACAGATGAATATGTAATATTCCTTGGTGTTGATACTCATGAATACGATTTATTTCTTAGTGTTGATACTAATTAATACGTAATATTCGTTAGTGTTGATGCTGATGAATATGTAATATCGCTTGGTGTTGATACTCATGCATATGTACTATTCCTTGGTGTTGATACTCATGAATATGTACTAATCCTTGGTGTTGATACTCATGAATATTAAATATTCCTTTGCACTGATACTGATGAATATGTAATATTCCTGGGTGTTGATACTGATGAATATGTAATATGCCTGGGTGTTGATACTGATGAATATGATTTATTTCTTGGTGTTGATACTGATGAATACGTATTATTCCTTAGTGTTGATTCTGATCGATACGTAATATTTATTTGTGTTGATACTGACTACCTAATAAGTGTGGTATGTATATCTATAATATTTATAGACAATAAACAAATACATGTTTTAAACTATGACGTAAAAGCATCACTTTCCAGGGCAAAAGCTACAAGTCATGCACTTATCGAGGCAAACTTAAATTTCCGTCCTGTTGTGTGTCACTTTTGTGGTATAACGTATATATTAGAAAAAAAGCAGTGATTGGACAATACTTATAACGAAGTTGCAAAATGCAAAAAAAAAAAAAAACACCAAAAAAAAAACCCCACACACATACCTTGCGTTTACTCAGATCGAGGCTGGTGGTCCTAGAAGTAAACGAAATAGATTATTGTTAAGGCCCATCCTATATTAAAACTTTCAAGATTGCACTATTGTAACTCAATTATGTCTGGTTTGTCTCAAAATATCTACTCCAGAAACTTCAAAAAGTTCAAAACACAGTTGCTCGGATCATCTTTAGAGTACCACGATTAGAGGATACCTCTCACCTGCTCTGTGCCGTACACTGGCTATCCATTTGATCCAGAATCAAACACAATATTTGTTCTCTGTTAACGGCAGATTCGGCCTTTCCGTTTGCTTGCTGATGATTTGCGGCTGACCTTTATGGTTAATGCCCCATTTTTGAATGAACTCTTCTCCTGTAAACTGCAGTCCATTATCTGATATAATTGTGGTGGGAATTCCAAATCATGGAAATTGTTTCTTCAATACGTACTACGGTTACTACAACTTGCCATACTTAAACAGTAAACTTCAAACAGACCCATGCATACCCTATTCTAAGGCCTGTCACCATCACTATGCTGAAAGTGGCTCACTCTTGGTTTCTAGGTTTACATTCCTCACAAGCTTCACATGATTCAAACATTTGTTTAATTTATCCTGCCACTCCAGGCCAAAATATCTTTCCTCTAGCTCGCCTCATCATACTATCGTAGCCTAAATGAGCGCTATGAAGATGATTCTTCATATCCTTTCTCAATGATTTGGGATTATAATTGCCTCTCCTTTGATAATTATTCCATCTTGAACGCTAAGGACATACCGTATATCAAAATATAGCAACACTGAGCTGATGCTTTGTCACTAGCAGGCAGCCCTCAGTAATGAGTTCCATAAGTAAGTGCATATCAGCGTCTTCCATAGTTGCTTTCCAGGCTTGTTGCAGTCTCGCATATGGGAAGTTGTCGAATATAACGTTCAAAATCAATGGTCGTTCAGTTTCTATGTCGAGAGTTTATAGATAAGCTCGGCTTAAGGCATCAGAAATTTAAAAAAATATGTACTCCTTTCACAAATCTAAATTCGATGTCATATCGAAACGGTTTCATCAGTATGTATTGTTATCGTTTGGAGGGGGTGGGGACATTCCTCAAGAGGAATATGACTTTTTTTATACATATGTATATTGGTCAAAACGTTCTAAACCATAAAGCATCGAAAGAGCTTCCTTTTTAATTTGCGCCCACTTTCTTTCGGAAGGTTGCAGTGCCTTAAACACAAATTCAACTGGTGTACCATCCTGAATCAAGAAAGCACTCAGTCCGTTCTTGCAGCTATCTTCTTGAAGTACGACTTCTTTGTTTACGTCAAAATATGCTCGCACTGGTGTTTCGTTCAGCATTTTCTTAATTCTCTTCAAAGCAACCTCGCATTTTTCATACCAATTGTAGGCATAATCATTATGTGTGAGTTGACCAATCGGTTCCAGTTCATTTGCAATGTCTGGAAGAAATTTCGCCATGTACTACACCATACCACATAGCCTCTTCACGTTAGAAATACACATTGGTGAGGGCATTTCCTGTATTGCCTTGACCTTTGTCTGCTTTGACTCCTTCAATATCTATATTGTGACCATGAAAAATGATTTCATTAAATCCTACTTCTTTCTTGTCATCATTTAATATGATATTCTGTTAGATGCATCGTTGTACAAGTTCTGCTATTTTCTCTCGTTGGCTATTTTCGTTTCTTGTTCACACCTCTCACATTCAATAACAACTATATCATTCGATATAGAGAAAAAACCATCCAAATTTCCAAGTGCTTGAGTTAGTTTTCTTTTCGCTCGAGACCATTAGTCCAAATGGCAACCACGTCCATCTGTAAGGAATGAAAAGTGTAATCATTGTAGTTAGTTCACCTGATTTCTGATCAAGTCTCGCGTGCCAGTATGCCTCACGAACATCAGGTTTATTGAAGACTTTTGCATTAACAAGTTTTGGTAACAACTCCTTAAATGTCTTTAATCGGTAAATTACACAAAAGAATAATTCAGAAGGGACTCGGCAGATACCGTTTATGTCGTTATGGTGACAAATGTGTTGCAGTTATATTGTCAAAATGGCCTGGAAACCATACATTAACTGGTCTTAGGTAGCGGAGTTAAAATAAATCCTGTTATGGGGAGATTTGTATAGTTTCTACGGCATTAACAGCTGGCGGTACGGAAACCCGATGAAGAGAAACCCTGCAGATGTGTGATTTATAGATATGTTAGAGATCGGTGGTATTGCATTAATTAGAGTAAAATTTATGTATAGACCGAACACGTCTGGCTTTCTAATTTACAACTGAAGTTAATTGGAAGTCTTTCGAAATTTTGGGTAAACTTATGACTTCTAGCGGTAATCACTCCAGGATTTGTCAGTTGCTCGGTCAAGCAAAGACCGCTGGCATGTAACAGTACATCATCCTCTTTATCAGTTGCTCCACTTGCACTTATATAAATCTGCACTTGTCCTTTCCAATGTTTGAAGTTTTCCGAAACGTTTCCACAAGCTATATTTAATATTGCCGAATAGCGGAGTTTGCTTAGGAGACCGTCGGCCATGTTATCCCGCCAATGGACATGCAGTACCTGATACTGTGATATAGGATGCAAAATGCGTAACTTCTAAAATCAGTTTACCTCTAAAACTGCAGAATTAGCAATGCGTCCTTAATTGGCCACCGCTGCCACCATGTTGATATATTGTCTTCTAGTAGGGGACATACATACCAGTCAGCTGCTTAACAGGCAGATAAAATCAGAGCAATACAACTTGTATTAGTTCATCATGTACATACTACACATTCCATCGTATGCTAGTATTAGACTTCAGTCATGTGACTACACTGAGAATCTGAACGAATCTCCCATGATGTTTCAAATTATGCTATATTAATTTTATTCAACAGTTTCTTCCATCTAAAAAGCTGTTTATCCACTCAAGGGTCTTGCCTCGAACACAGTTGTTATGAATCTTGGCTGCGACGCGCTTATGATGACCTTTATGAAAGGTTTGCTGGAGTCGGAGCTAGGATCGCATCTAACTGGGTTTTGTTGTTCTTGTTTAGACCGGATGCTAGTTCCTGTGATTGCCTCTCATTAAGATATCTTCTTTCTGAACCCATATTATCTTTCATAAAGAACGTTTTTACATTCAAAAGGACTGCATTGGGTAACAACGGATGATATTCTCCATAATTTTTCATCAGACTGGAAACTGGTCACTAGTTGGGGACTTTACTTTTGTCACCTTTAATGAACAATGGAATCGTATGGAATCTGACCCTGCTCTACTGAGGCATAGGATTAGGAAAGTTATGTTTCGATATATTGAAGATATCATCTCTTTCAAGAATCATGACGAAATCTGGTCAGGTTCTGTTGCTTTATGTGGGTTAAGGTTTAGGAGGAGCTTAAGTACCCCTCTCTCATGAATCTGGATGGGACACTGGATAACTGTCTGTAATACTTGAGAGGGACTGTGTGTATATCGTGAAGAGAATGGGACAAAGAAAAGAACCTCGTGGAGCACCAAAACATAGAACAACTTGGCTGGAATGGTTTTTATTTTCGACCCAGTTTTGTGTCCTCTTTGCTATGCATGACATAAACTTGCTGGAGACGTGAAGTTGAGGTTGTTGTTTAATTCATAGTTCATGGTCTGAAGAGAATGTTAATAAGAACTTGTTTATTAATTTGTTTTTGCATATACGGAAGATAAATATATGTTCACATATTTGTTATTTCCGTTTTGTGAATAATCAGATTTCTTGACGGTTTCAACGTTCAGTATCGGTTGGGAAAGGGGAAGTTCCATTAAGTAATATTTAAATCTATTTTTTAAAAAACCCACTAATTGCTGTTTAACTTGTTTAGAACGCTGAAGATGTTTTCTTTTTTTTCTCCCTCCTGTATTTCGAAAATGGACATCTCCACGCTTTACCAATTAACTATACCTTCACAACAGTATATATCCTGATTGTACAAAAATAACTTAAAAAATGATAGTGACAAACCAGTCAAGATAAAGCGCCCCCTTGTTCAAACGTGGTTGGCATGCGCAGTTACAGCCCTTTTGTGAAATCACCGGGACGTGAACACACGTGAGGTTCGTAAGTATCTGTATCAAATGAAATAATCTTTATAGTTGCCGTGTTGATCCGGTATAAGTTAATAGATTGTTTCATTTGTTAGTATGGATATCTCTAAGACCATTTAATGCAAAATTATCACTAACTGTTCCTTATGCTGAGCTTAGTTAGGGTTTGGCCGCCATATCTGATGTCCAAAACAGCATGGTCTCCAAATTCTGGAGTCAACCATTGTCCCATACGGAGATAGTCTTCTTTACCATCGTTTGTTCGAGTCCAGTAAATTTCCTTTTGCTAATTTAAGTTTCTTCGTATATTCAAGAATCAATCGGCTCTCATAAAGCTCATGTGGTTTCTTTTTATTATAAATCTGAAGTTTTTAATCGGTCTGTTTATATTAGTCGATTACTTCATTCAGGAAATAGCGTTCGTGGCGGGGAGGGGGTTGGGATAATTCGCGACATAAATAATGATACGGTAACTGTAGTCAAACCGGTTTAGTTTTAATCCGACTTGCTAACAGCCGGTGGGGTGTGTTTCACTCGTCTACGTGTTGGCTTGTGGTTTTCACGATAAATCGGAACTATTTCGGCTTTTCCAGATACAATTAACTATTGGTCCTCATACCTTTTGTTGCAAGAGAACAAAACTGATCAACTAATTTACCAGTGACAGTTGAGAGCAATTCACACCACAATTTTTAAAATAATTGTTTGCACTATTGTTTTTAACAATGCATCCGTACTATTGATGTATTTGCATACCCTCACATTTCTTTCTACTCCATCATCATCAGTCTCTTGACCTAGTGTGGTCGTTGAGGCACTGTGCTGCTGAACATCTGACCAGTTCCCTCCACTCGACTCGATTATGTGCCAATGCCTGTGTCTCTGCAAAACTTTTCCTGGTCCATTCTGTGATATTGTCACTCCACTTTTTTCTCTTGTCTACCTCTCCTTCTACCACCTTGGACACTACCCTGCAGTACTGTTGTGGATAGACTGTTGGCTCCAGTGACCTGGCCATACCATTTTAGCGTTCTCTTTTTGACAATGGTGAGGAGGTCTTCGTAATGGCATACTTTGTGCCTGATGGTTTTGCGCACGTCTTCATTTGTGATGTGGTCCATGTAAGAGATGCCAAGGATGGTTCTGTAGCGTCTCATTTCAAGTGCCTGAATTCTTTGTTGTAATTCTGCTGTCAGGGTCTAGGCCTCACATGAATACAGAAAGATTGAGATGACTAGTGCTCTCAATAGTCTCATTTTAGTTTTCAGACAGATGTTCTTGTCTCTCCAGAAGGGTCTTAGCTTTGACATAGCTGCCGTTGTTTGTGCTGGCTATTGATCCCTCTTGTGTAATTATGGAACCAAGATATTTGAATTGGCCCACTGTTTCCAGTTCATGTCCTCTGACTTTAATCTTGGTTGAGATTTGTTTGCCACTGTTTGTCATCATCTTTGTCTTCTCTGCACTTATCTCCATTTCAAAACTGGAAGATGTTTTATCCAGGTTCTTCACTAAGGTGGCAAGCTCATCTTCACTGCCTGCCAACCCATCAATGTTGTCTGCAAAGTGGAGGTTGATGTTACGCCCTCCAATGCTGACTGTCCCATGGTGGTTTTCCGGGGCTTCGCTCATGAAGAGCTCTTAAGTAGATATTGAAAAGCGTGGGTGACAAGAGACCGCCTTGCCGTACTCCAGCTGTAGTCTTGAACCAATTTCCAACAGAACCTTGAGCAATTACTGCACTGGTAGCCTTGGCATACAGCTGCTTATTGGTGTTGGTCAACTTTTGACCCATGTTGTACTTCTTCATTGTGGCCCACAATGCCTCATGCCACACTCTATCAAAACTCTTTTTGAAATCTATGAACATGTGATAGATGTTTTGTTGATGCTGTGAGTACTTTTTACACAGAACCCTAAGATTGAAAAAAAATTCTGTTGTGCTTCTTGCGCTATGGAACCCTGTCTGTTCTTCAGCAATTATTTCTTCTGCTTGTGGGTTCAGTCTGTTCAAGATGATCTTCAGCATCACCTTACTAGCATAACTGATCAAACTGATAGTTATGTAATTTTGGCACAGCTGGAGATTGCTTGTTTTGGGGAGTGTTATAATTAGTGACTGGGTCCACTGTGTTGGCCATTTGCCTGTCTGCCAGATCTTGTTGCAGATTTTTGTTAGTAGTTCTATCACAAATTCCCCACCATTCTTGACAAGTTCAGCTGGGATGTTGTCTACTCCAGCTGCATTTCCATTCTTCTACTCCTTACCGATTTTAAAAACAAAAAGCATCAGGGATATATAAAATGCACCCAAAAGAAACCCATAGACATTCATGTATTTTTAATTTCCAACTTGGAAGCTCCCAATGTAAACAAGACTGCTTACTGTTTTCTAGAGGAATCAATTTCAGTAAACAGATGTATAGGAGGGACTTGTAGACTTGTGTCCAAATAGATATAAATCCAGAATTTTCAGAATTGAGATTTTCAAAGATTGTGAACTACACCACATCAGATGCTTGAAAACAGATTTGCCAAGGCAAATATGGAAGCTGTTATGCTAAAGACCCCCCTTTTTCTTGCTTAAAATGCCAACTCCCATCATTTGATTAAAAAACCAACAGGACTGTTCTACTGATTGTAGTGGATGCAGGAGGTCGTGGGTTTGAACTGGGGGTGGGGGGTTCATACCTAAGACTTAACAATGATACTAATGGCTGCCTTGCTAGGTGCTCAGCTTTAAGAGGTTAATGTTAGGACTGGTTGGGGTGGGACATGCTTCATTTCTGTGGTATGATGACCAGTGCTAGACATTAGTATAAACTGTAGACATTGTAGTGATGTGAATGAAAATTTGCTAGTTACATTAAAAATTAATATCACACACTCAAATGTCAAAGAGTTTACAGTATTTGGGACTGGTTGGCTACATTCAGATTAGAACTTGTAAATTAATGAACAAAATAACTTCATTGTGTGCATTTTTTTATCCGTAATGCCTTCACCCCATTATCACAATATTTGTACCTAATCATATTTTAAAATCGTATGTGAAGTTATATTCTTGATAACAAAATGTTTGTCAAAGATAAATACCTTCAGAACCGTATTTATTATTATTAGTTCACTTTCACATGTTTATACCAAATAAAGCTAGTGTGCATTTGTAAGGTACAGAAGATTTTAATGTTCACTAATTAGCTGCAAGTTAAACACTTAGGCTGAGTTTTTAAACATTTTTAATATTAAAAAATATGGTACATTTGCTAGATCCCAGAATAAAAAGATACAAAGTGATAATGTTGGATTTTGTGCTTGCTCGTGTGCAACTCAAAATGAGTGCTTATTGCAGACAAAACTTGAAAGAATCTGTTTGATTGGCATATATATATATATATATATATATATATATATATATATATATATATATATTCCTGTAGTGAACTTCATTGCCCATAATTTTTGTAGGATATACAGTGCCTAAGAAACTACATTGGTTTACTAATTAAACCAGGCTTCGATAATTAAAAAAAAAAAGGTGAGATTACAATGTCCAACATACTCACCAGCTGATATCCTATTAATGAACATATTTCTCACAGGTACACGGCACTACCACTCCTCGAGTTCATATAGATAATGGAATAATACCTCTACCTTACCCCGGCATCAATGATTCAATAATATTGATGTCGGCAGTGAATGGAGGAACATTAATTGTTTGGGGATACCTTCATCTGAATGAATTCTTTCCTCAGTCTGGTGTTTCTGAACGTACATCAGAGCTACAAATGTTCTGTCTGTTAGTACCCTTAGAAAACTTGCGTGATAAATATAAATAGGACACTGCCGCTCTCAAAAGTTATCTAAGTTTATTCTTTCTAGAAAATTTTAGGCAATACAGTGGGGCCTTGACTTACGAGTGTCCCAACTTACGAGTTTTTTTTAGATATGAGTCGTCTTTCGGCCGATTTTTTGCTTTGAGTTGCGAGCTAAAATTCGGGTTACGAGCTAGCTTCAGATACCCCACCGCTAGTTGGCGCAGCGAACGTCACAGTGAACGCATGAACATCCGCCAATAATCCCGTGTCTCACTCGTTCACTTTAAGCGGTCAGCTCGCAGTGGAAGCATTAGTGTTGTGCTCGCATTTGTGCGTGCGGTTATTTTGCAAAGAAGCAGATGATATTCATTGAATTAAAGAAAGAAATTATGGAAAAACATGACCAAGGTGTGCGTATAGTCGACTTGACGAAGCAGTATGAGCGTAGCACTTCCACGATCTGCACCATACTGAAGCTGAAGGAGTCAATACAGGCAATCACGCTAGCCAAGGGCGTTAAAATAATTAATAAATAGCGGACGTCTCTCCGTTAAAATATGGAGAAGCTGCTGATGGTGGGTTGACGGAGAAGCAGCTCGCCGGAGATACCGTGACGAAGGCTATAATCTGCAAGGAGGCACGAGCTATTTACGCTGATTTGCTGCAGGTTCTCTACCTTCCACCCAACATCACTCCTATCCTGCAGCCCATGGACCAGCAGTTGATTTCTAATTTCAAGAAACTCTTTACCAAGCACCTGTTCCGACGCGGATTTGAGGTGACGGAGAGCACAAACCGCAACCTTAGAGAGTTCTGGAAAGACCTCTATAACATCAGGATATGCTTCAGAATTATCGATACTGCAGTGTTTTTTGGAGGTCCGGAACGGATTAATTCCATTTCAATTCATTTCTATGGGGAAAATGGATTTGACATACGAGTAATTTGAGTTACGAGCTCCGTCACGGAACGAATTAAACTCGTAAGTCAAGGCCCCACTGTAGTTAGAATGAATAATTGGGGAAATAAAGCATTCTGCTTGTGATGCGGCATTCAAGCTTCCCACTTTTATCGAAGCGAATAACTGCTTCAGCACATGAATTTTGTGTATGCAAGAAGCAAGTACAGCAATGCCGGAAAAGAAAAGCAGCTTTAGAAGAGATACCAATAAGAAATAAGGCACGTTGGACTGGGATTTCTTTGCAGAATTGAGGAATGAACTTGTGCATTTTTTTAGTAAATGTCTACAAAGCCGAAATGTGGACGAGATGCCTTTGACCTTGACCTTCTTAGCAACAAAACAGTTGTTTTGGTAACAAAACTACATAAGCAAATGGTCATGGAAAAACTCGTTTCTCAGTTGTTTTGGGCATATTTTACTGACAGTTCAAAGCTGCCTCATATCGTCATTTTTAAAATGTAGACTGGGTAAATGCAGCATGCCAATAGTTTTTGTAGGATCTATAGCGATTAAGAATACATTCATGGACAGGTTTATCACAGGTACAAGGCACTGCTATTTTGAGTTGATAGAGATATGCCTACCTCTACCTTACCCCGGCATCAATGATACAAAATAGTATTGATGTCGGCAGTGAATGGAGGAACATTAATTGTTTAGGGATACCTTCATCTGAATGAATTCTTTCCTCAGTCTGGTGTTTCTAAACGTACATCAGAACTACCCATATTTTATGTTAGTAAACACTTGCTCTGTTAATTTAGGTTTCGCAGAAATGGTTATGTAACGTGAAAGCATGTGCAATGGTTGTAGAAAATTTGTGGCAACAATTTTGGGGTAATCTTTTTTTTTTCATTTGAAAAGCAAACTCGTCCTTCGTGTTGAAGATACATTTAAAAAAATACTGAGTTTAGAATAGAACCGTGTTTTGTGATAAACAGGGATCCTACCTTTGAAGGTTGGAAGTAATTCTGGAAAAGAATCTTTTGGCACAGCTTAAAGGAGCCAGTAGCATATATGCCAAACATTCAGCTTTTGGCGTAATCATTATGCTTTTTTAAACTAAATTACGCATTATGCTTAAACATATGGGTTATGCTTTTTCGATATATTCACCTCCCCCCAAAAATCAATTATTTGTTTTCTCATTATTATTAGCATTCCATTACTCACACAGACCGTATTTTAGAAAAGACAGCTTTTACATAACTACAATATAAGAGTACACTTGACCGTGGACATTCCTAAGAGTATCATGTTCTATTTATACCTAACCTGGTTCTACTGTCAATCTCGAATTCTACTTGTAGCATCTGTATGCTTAGTGACGAGAGAACAGACTGGTTTTCTAATTTAATCTTTACGTGCAGATACCATGTTTTAATTCATCTTTGATACAGAACCAGTCCAAAGATATTTGGTTGCTAATACATATATTTTATTTTAATCTCTGCATTTATGTGATCAAAAATTTCCCTGATAAATTAAAAACAGGCAACCAAAAAGAAAACGAAACAACAAATAACAGAATCCTCTAAATATTAAGACTAGAGTGCAGCATCACATGACAGCTATTTCCAGCCATGTGGAAAGAATTTTAATATTTGGCATTAAGTCTTATGGTTTCTAGTCGATGTGGGTAAGCTAAAAGTGCTACGTATGAAAAACGAGAAACAATAAAGGATGTTAAAAGAATAGAGAGGCAAATGTTTATTGAAATTTTAGCATGTTATATGTGGATGACACTTTTTCTACCAGTATTCTGCTTTTTGACCACTTGTCAAGGGTTGGCATGTATCCATTAGCAGTTTGGATGTCAACAAAAGAATACTGAGCCGTGTGCTGTAAATAGGGTATATGTACGTGGACCTGTTTTATAATGATCTCGTCATTCTGCTGGCTTCCACATATATTTTCATTTGCTATGGTGCCAAGAATTTTTCTGTACACAATCATAAATTTGTACCCTTGTGTTCCTGATTGCCAATGGGCATCTCTGTAAATTTCCTATTCAATTTGATAACCAACTGCCCTTGGAAGACTTGCATGATATATATAAATAGGACACTGCCACTCTCGAAAAGTTATCTAACTTGATTCATTCTAGAAATATTAAAGCAATAGCCAATATAAATAATAGTGAAAATGAAAGAATTCTGCTTGTGATGCGGCATTCAAAGCTTCCCAGTTATTCTGAAGTGAATAACTGCTTTGTCACATTAATTTTGTGTACGCAAGAAACGAGTACAGCAATGCCGGAAAAGCAAAGCGTCTTTAGCTGAGATGCCATTAAGAAATAAGGCATGTTGGACTAAGATTGCTTTTCTGAATTAAAGAACAAACTTGTGGATTTTATTAGTAAATGTGTACAAAATGGAAATATGGAGAATATGCCAGTGACCTTGACCTTCTTAGCAACAAAACTGGTGTTGGTTACATAAACAAGTCATGGTCATGGAGAAACTTATTTCTCCGTTGTTTTTGGCATGTTTTACTGACAGTTCAAAGCTGCCTCATATCATCATTTTTAATTGAAGACTGGGTGAATACAGCATGCCCCTAGATTTTGTAGGATCTTTAGCGATTAAGAATACATTCATGGACAGGTTTATCACAGGTAAAAGGCACTGCTACTTTTAAGTTGATAGAGATATACCTACCTCTACCTTACCCCGGCATCAATGATGCAAACGGTATTGATGTCGGCAGTGAATGGAGGAACATTAATTGTTTAGGGATACCTTCATCTGAATGAATTCTTTTCTCAGTCTGGTGTTTCTAAACGTACATCAGAACTACCCATGTTTTATGTTAGTAAACGCTTGCTCTGTTAATTTAGGTTTCGCAGAAATGGTTATGTAATGTGAAAGCATGTGCAATGGTTGTAGAAAATTTGTGGCTACATTTTTTGGTTAATGTTTTTTTTTTTTGCTGGTGTTTCCTTAATCTGATGATAGATTTTGTTCATATATTAAATAATTTGTAACGTAAACATATCTAATTCATTATGCAACTGACTCAGTGTGTTGTCTAAGATCCAGCTGGAAACAACTTTTTCCCCAAAGTATTTGATGGAAACATAATGTTGTGAAGACCTTTCATATTTTTGCAATAGGTAGAGATGGCATCAGATCGGGCCACCCTTATAAAGTATACACAATAAACCTTCAGTTGACTTTACCAAAACCATTGAGTATGATTTGGCCCATCTTGCATAGCTGCCAACTGTCCAGTTTTTTTCCGTATTTGTTCTGTATTTTGGACCTAAATACAGGTGTACGTTTTTTTGCAAAAAAAATGTTTTTTTAATTTAAAAAAATAATAAAATTTCTTTGGAATTGTCAGTTTAGAATGCGCTCCCAGTTCTATTTTGACAGAATATAGCATATGTATATACGAATAAAGTTCTACGATACGGTTGGTTCATTCGAAATCGAGGCTACCAGGCCTGTCATTATCTGCCATATTGGATTTCGCAATACTTACCGATGATGCTGTATCTAGTCTATGTAATACTCAGCTTCTAATCATGCTAAATTGGAAGGCAGAATATTCAGAATTTTCTCCAGAAGAAATAGGAGACAACTGGAAGGATATTTGTGCCGTCTTGTACAGATTTGTGAAACCATATAGTACAGGAGAAAAACTGAAGTTTTGTAAATTGTGTAACATGATTTCGCTATTGGGCACGGAGGTGCCCATGAAATGCAAGAGCACGAAAAAGTTAATAAACATCAGCTTCTTGCTTCATCACGTACAACTCGGCCTGATCTTACGACATAGATAAATGTCAGAAAGAACCTTAATGTACATCGATCGAAATTTGATTTTTAAATTTCTTTTAGAAATAAACCTCTTTCAGTTACTAGTGTTGTTGGCGATTTATTTTGCAAAAGTTTTTCAGACATTAAAATTGCAAAAGATAATTTGTATGCTTGAATGAAAAAATTTCAATACGAAAATAACAATTGAGATAATAAATGAAAATTGGTACATTGGATTCGATGATTAAAAAAAATAAGGCGTGGAAAGGGCTCCTATAAATAGCTTGTGTTTGAGTGTGTTGCACTCTTGCACATTTTGAATCGGCACCTATATGGAACGCGTGCAACTCCAGAAGGTACAAGGGTGCAACATGAGCATCTTTGACATTAAATAATTATATTAGGCACTGTCCAACTTTACTGATGGTTGTATATGTTGTAAATATATACATATGCATTGAAATTTAAAAATCAGTATTTGTTCCTGAAAATCAGTATTTTTGTCACAAGTAATCAGTATTTTTGCACTCGGGGGATTGGCAGCTATGATCTTGACATTAAGCATCTGCCATTTCATCATCCTGGAAGATACTTTGATGATTGACTTTTAATTGAGTTTTAAAAATTCAGGTAAGAATCTTTTTCAGCACTACATGGTTTTTGTTTTGTTGTATACGCACATTGTTTGCTTTGTGTATTGTTCATTAATAAGAATGCAAACATGGGTTTTATCAGCCTTTTAATGAGTCAACATCTCAGAATATAAAGTAGAAACCATGCAGTCATTTCACCTTTAAAATGAATATCGTCATATCAAGGTATAATAACAAGACTTTCTTCAGGAATGTTGCTATATTTAAAAATTCTAGCTTGTGCTTTTGTACTATCAGTGTTTCCTTTTATGCTCATTTGTGCATTGGAGACGCACATACATCTTTTTTTAAAATGTGGACATCTCCCTTCCCCTGCAAATTTATGCAGAATAATTTTTGTTGTCCACCCTCACAAGTTGGATTGGACTAGAGCCAAAGAAGAACCCAGTTGATTTGGGGATACACAGGCTGAAAGAACCCCCAAAAAGGTTAGCACATAAAGTTTATCATCTAGTTTTTACTCGACGTTGATGGTTTGTGCTGGGATTAAGGAGGAGTCTGTTTTGCTGTCCAATTAGTGTATCTCCCAGGGTTGCAAAATGGTATGAAATCTCCAGGGGGTGGGTGGGGCAGAGGGCAAATTACAATTTTGGAGGGTCTCTGGAGTGCAAATGAAGATAAATCAAACGCTGGTCAATGATGCTTGAGAATGTCTCCTATCAAGTTTACAAAGTAAACCTTTTGTCTTCCCAAACATATTGCTTACAGTTCAAATTTACAGTTTCACTTGATCCAGTATGTAATGTCATAGTGAGATTTTGTAAATGTGTTATTCAATCTTCTTATTTTGCATGGAATTAGAGGGATAAAAGACAAATTCTAGTTCATACAATGATGGTTGAACCTGCAAGCTGAACATTTTTAAGAATCCAAAGTCTCATGTTTTGCATGTTCGTTTCGGAAGACATCAGAATGAACAAGTTTCCTGAAAGTTCAGAAATTAAAACTTGGTCATATTCTTTGCCAAGTCAGGTATCTGGATCTGATGCGGATGTTGCTTTCTTTAACACCAGAAAATGTGTCACTATTGAAAAATGTGAAATATGGTCACGTTTCCAGCAGAGTGGACAGAGTATTTGCAATTTCTGTGGAAGGTGAGAGAGGACTGGTGTACAATATGCAACACTACAAGAATGATGCATTCTCAACATGATATACAAATAACCAAAGTAGAACTGTTGAAGCAACAACTTTGATAAATGAGCGAGTGACATAGTATAACATTACAGAAAAGGTCATCAAGTATTGTTAACTCTTGTCAGTGTTTCCCTTTACACACAGTTGTGCGTGTTCCCAAAAATGGACGCACTCGTTTTATTGCCATGCTTATTTTTGACGCAAAGGTTGTAAATGCTGCGATGTGTTAAATCTCAAATGCAGTTAATGAACGACGGCATCGTGACCGAGATCGAGTGTAAGCTTTGTTATGACAGAGTAGCTTCCCCTAATCTCGCGAGCGCATACCCGTCTGGTTCTAGTACATGTATAGGTTTTATTATGATGGGATAGCCTCCCCTAATCTCGCGATTACGTGATTTCCTTCACGCTCAGCAGCATTTCTTGCAAGCAAAGCAGCATTGATACTATTCTAAGAAGATAAAGACCTCCAGAAGAAAACCACGAAGAATCATCAGCAAAGAAGGTGAAGGATGACGAATATATAAAAGTAACTGTCGCGCAATTTCAACGATAAATGGAGGAAAAATTCCCGTGGATGGAATACAATTCATCTGCTGGAATGACTATACCAGCTAGTTGGTCTCTAAACCTTTTTTATTTTAACTTGACGAGACCGATCGTATTCTGCATTAACACTATACGGTACGTTCGTGAACCATACCTGTCAACGATCGGACTGCACGCCATTAATTAATAAATTTATTTAGACTAACCTTTGTACCCAGACGGTAAGTATAATCCTATTCTAATGACCCAATGCGTTAAATCTTTTATAATACTCAATTTATAGCGGAAAAGTACTATTTAGTGTTAATGCAGAATACGGATGGTCTACTGGAATGACATGCTCGACTTGTGTTCGGGCGAGTGCCTTGTGAGAGAGGGTTCTCTGTCCAAAATGCAATACAGTCGCTCAAAAGAAACTATCTTTCATTGAAGTCTCTTCATGAGAAACTGCTTGTTAGATATGAAGCCAAACATCCTGACTTTGACAAGCAAGAGTTGGCAAAGAAAATCTTTCATTCAATTTCAAGAAATCTGTTCTAGGAATTTGTTTTAAAAAACAACAATGGTGAGAGTGTAAATTTCCTTTTAGAATCATTAAAATGATTGTTTGATTTTTGAGCTTGTTTGTTGATTTTTAATTTTAGTATGAGATATAGTGTTCATGCAATACATGTTGTAATTTCATATCTTCAGGTACAAGAGATTAGGGGTGAGATGAAAATTTGTCAGCATATGTTTGACTCCCACATTTTTCATTTGACCCCCCAGTTCTGACATCAAAGGGTTTTTTTGACCCTCAGTATTACACTCCTAGGGGATACTCTGTCTTGTTATGAATTTATTTTTATCCAAAGGCATGACACTATTTGACTAAATTATTTGTGGGTTTTGGCCTACTTTAGTTTTTGGTGGGAAGAAGGCCTCATTTCAATAAAATGTACAATTACCAATGAGGTCACTGTGGCTAAGAGACTAATAAAAATGGTTCTGCACAATCAAAAAGTTTCAAAATTACATGCCTGGAACAAAGTTTGTAGTTTGCTGATCATTAAAAAATGCCCGTTTGTACTTTAGATAAGGATGGCAGAAGAAGAAACCTTTGAAAGTGCTGATGCCGGGGCATCCAAGACCTTCCCTATGCAATGCTCAGCTTTACGTAAAAACGGTTTTGTTGTACTGAAGGCTCGTCCCTGCAAGATTGTGGAAATGTCAACTTCTAAGACTGGCAAGCATGGTCATGCAAAGGTGAGTGTTGTAACCTTTGTTTTCAAAGGGGATTTGACAAAATTAAAATTACTTGCAAAGCACAAAGCAAGCAGTGTGTGAATTTGCAACTTGATCAGTTTAAATTGACTAGCTACTTGTAACTGATTTCCAAGACACAGGTTTGACATTGTTGTTTGCAAATGTAAAGCTTGGCAATGGTGTCAGTTTTCTGGCAGAGATAGCTGCAATTTCGTTTTAAAACTTGTTGATTATAAACTCAAACACTAGATCGGTGGGGTGGGGGGAGAGAGCATGTCCTCGGTCTCCTTCCCTCAGCAACACGTGTTTGATACAATGTATGCAGCTGTGCACATATACAGCAAGACTAATAATAGGTTGGGTTTTTTTTTCTTCTTTTAGTTTGCCTTTAGTATTATATGCTTGTTTTTTAGCCCAATATTTCACTAAAACTGTTGCTGTTGATCATTCACATTGACATTTCTTGCAGTGCACCATGAAGAATAGCAAAAGTATGTAATTCCAACCTTGGTTTAGGGCTAAGTATCATGCTGCTGTGTATTAGGTTTGAGCATGTGGTCTGTCTTGAAAGTTGGTTAATCTTTTAGCTCACCCCTGAGAAGCACCTTGCTAACCCAAACATCCACATAGGTATAGCTACATGAATTGCACTTTTATCGATTGCCCACTCAATCAATTGGAAGTGGACAGCTGTGCGATGGACTCTGTGCCCAACTATGAGTAAGGAAGGTCCACCAGTGGTAATCCACTAAAACTGATGGAATTCATCAGACGTTATTGCAGCTGTAGGTTTTATGCCAACAAGAAATGCACATTTGTGGGGCCTTGTCAGTAAAAACTATTAAGTGATCAAATTTCTTGTGGTATTTATCAGTGGCCTAGCCTGAGATACATCAGTTTAACTGTGGTCAGTTTAACTGTGGTGAAGGCAAGAATTACCCAAAGGACTTTAACTGAAAGGGAGTTGTCATTACAGGAATGTATTCATACACAGATAAGAAATGAACAGAAAATAATAAACTAAAATAATGCTTATACAGCTATGTATTTAAAATATTTTGTTTTCAATAGGGATTGTTAAGAGTGAATTGGGAAGTAAGAGATGGATATTAAAGTCTTAAGTAATTATTTCCTCTGGCTATTTCAGTACATGTAGCTACTACTGTTGAATGTTGTGCTTTGATGTATCAGAATGTTTATAACAGTAGAACGAATCTATCACAAAACCACACACCTTAAGTTTGAAACGTTTTTACTTTGTGTAAAACATATTTTGACTACTGTATTTTACATTCTCATTATGTAAAGCTGGTCTCTGTAGCTTACATGACAAACGAAAAGATCATTATTTGTTATAGTAACGACTTCCTCGGGCTAATCCCATATCAGACGAAGCTTGTGCTGTGCATAAAGATGGTGGCGATGAAACTAGGGGTCCATAATATGCCAAGGAAAAAAGTACTTTCCATTCAGTCTGAGGGAAAAAATAAACCATGGATGGAAATGAAAGGGAAAAAATGAGATGCTTTGCAGATGTGTAAAAACTGCAGAAAAATTCTTTCACGCTTGGAAATGCCAATTTCAGGACATCAACCCTTGAGAGACGTGTTGCTTTTCCAGCTCACAAACTAGCGATTCATGCTTTGAAACTAAGTGAAAATTTTGCGACTACATACATGGCAGCTATTAGTAAAGAATCTGAATCAGTTATTACTTGGCAAAGGGGAATATTGCTTCTCTAAAATATGGTTCACTGTTGGATTTTGTTGACTTTCTGGGTGTTGGTGCTGGCAACACGTAGCTGCGAATCCTTACGATTTTGGCATGAATTCCCCAATTCTTAAATATTTAAACTATTTAATTAAATAACTGAGTTGCCCTTAAGTGCTAGTCATGATATCGACAGTTTTCAATACAGTCCAGTACTACTGTTACGATATTAGTGACCTATAGCGGATTGATACCGTTGGCATGGTAGCAAGCATTTAGGCATATTTTAATCAATATAAGAATATTTTTACAAATGCTTTTAAGAAAAAATTTGTTCCATCCATGCGCCACCAACACTGATTTGAATTACCATTCAACATCACATCTTGAAAATGTCTAGGGCCTAACTGAGTAGATAATTTTCGCCGAGTACCGAATCCAAGTATTCGGATGTACTATTTGCAGGATCCAGGCACGAACCGAATAGTAGGTGCGACTCCAGAGTGTACCGTTTGTTTCGTTATCGCATGAAAAGCTTAAACTTTTAGTGTACCATATATCGGCTATGATATGAGATTTTTTGTTTTTTAAAAAAAGTTTGATATTTATTGAATTATTTTTCCTTCTAACCATTTGTGTGCGTATTATTTGCTGAGGCGAATACTTCCGAGGAGTACCGAAAAACCATGCAAAACATTTGGTCTGACAAATATTTGCTTCACTAATTTTTATCCCTATTTTCACTAATTGCGATCCAGGAGGATTGGAAGCTGTGGACAGGGCAACTTGACATAATGGGAGTGGAGAAATCCAAGCTGACCAGGTACTGTACCCAGCAAAATTTCATGCCCTTCCATTCCCAGATTTGATACTGAGAATGTGCTGTACAAAGCATTGGCATGCTTTCACTAACCAACACAGCCAGAATAAATTCCAAAACAAAAATATCTGCAGCAAGTTATGAATTGATGATATATGATCCCAAGCCATTCGATACCATTACAGGTTGGAGGGTGGTGGTGGCTGATGTATCATACCATACAATGACTTTTTTTGTGGAGTTAAACCATAACTTTTTCATTCTTATTTCAGGTTCACATGGTTGGTATAGACATCTTTACTGGAAAGAAATATGAAGATATATGCCCATCAACCCATAATATGGATGTTCCCAATGTAACCCGAAAAGAATACACAGTAAGATCAATTCAGTTTCCATTAGCTTTTGCAATACAAACAGTAAGACCTGAATCTTGATAAATATTGATATGCAGATGAGAATGTGAGTATAAAAAATATTTAAAAAACCTTGAATATTCTTAATTTCGCAGATTTCTCATGTTAATAAAAACCTTGAGCAACATATTCTGATGATCTCTTTCAAATGGGCTTAAATTCTACAGCAGTAATTAGGGTGATAAGGTCTCAATTGACCTGAAAACAATTAGCATTGAGTGTAATACACTTGGCAAGAATTGGCCAAAGGTACATGAATATCTTCATACACTGATTGAACCCTTTCAGCATTAAGTAACTTCAAAGGAAGACTACCATTCAACATTAAGCAACTTTGATAAATGTGGGGAACATAATTTTAGTGATTTGCAAAACATTTTATTTCTTGTGATTGTTATAAATGTAACTTAGACAAATTCCGGTCCATGTAAATTTGCTCATCAGCAAGTTTAGTTTCACACAGGTGATTAAACATGTATAACAATATGTAAGTTAAAGATAAATTTATGGTATTGAGTAATTTTAAAAAATGTTGAATAAAGCATAAGAGCAATAATGTGGTTTTCAAATCATGGCTTGAATAATTGCAGTATTGTCACATTTCAGGGAAAGTCATGTGCAAGTAAAATACTTTTAAAAAAATATATATTTACAAGGTTTTATGTTGTTCTGTGTTGAAATGAAAAGACATAAAACATGTTTTGATTTTAGTTACGCCAGACTAATTTAATGAAAGTTCAGGTTAGTTTTTGGCTAGCAAATCATTTACTTTGTGTCACCTATAAAATGTATGAAGCATTTTGCTGGGACTATGTCAAGATTCCATCGTTTATAAAGGCCATAAATACTCAGTATTTCAGAAAATGTGTCACCAAGTACACACACCTTGGTGTTGAGTTGGGTCGTTCTCTTGCTTCTTGTTCTTGTTGTTGTTGAAAATCTTGTAATTTTAAAATTATTGTATTGTCGCTCTGTCCCAGTAGAAAGAAGCTGTGTCTAGCTGCGCGTGTCCCATATAGTTGTACTTGTTTAGACAATTTTGTAAATATCATGCACATGCATTCACTCTTACCTCTTCTTATATCCAATAAAAATGCATGAAGTTTTCACCATTTATTCCAAATGAATTTTTCTACACAGTGATGTATTTTTTCTTCTTCAATTTGGCAGTCGTTCACAACTTTTTTATACACTGTTTATTGAATTAACACGATCACTAACATATGCTTGATCTGCAAGAACTCTCATCATCACTATCAGCATCCTCTTCTTTGAATGAATCGATCTCGAAACTTAAATGTCCATTAAATGCATATTATCCAATTGCCGTACATATCTTTCCTCTGCATCCTCATTATTTTCGAGATCAACCCCAAGAAATAGTTGATTGTATTTGGTAATAATGCTGTGATCACCTGTGCTGAAAATTCCTTGTGAGCCTTGGATCCTATGTTTTCACGTCAATGTACAGTACAGCCTGTGATATTTAGTTCTTTTTCATTCATCATGGTAGGTGTTTAGAGGATCAAGAATAAAGTCTTGACCATCCATCCACATACTTGATTGGAGTCGCGGCTACGGACAGGGAATGGTTCTTCATATCGTGTTTTGTTGGGGAGTAGCATCCAAGGAATACCATATAGTTGATGTGGTATAGATAGAGAAGATCATGATTTACTATTTATGACCCTGACGAGAATACAGTAAGGGACACTTGTAGAGCCAAATGAACTTGAGCTCAATCAATGGGTAAGGGCACTTTGATGCCTCATGGCAAGAGTACGCATCAAGAAAAGAAAAAGCAATATTTACATTACGTGTGAATTCGAACTAGTTAGAAACGAAAAAGTTAGAGACGATGCCAAATTAGACTGAAAAATGTCAAACTATTGAGATGACAATAAAGCCACTTGTGCTAAAAGTGTCGTTAATTATGCGGAGTTCAACAACAATAATTCAGAGTTGTTGTATTAGAATGAAATGGGTCTGTTTTCAGAATCTATGAATAATTGGATAGGTCATTATGGAATAGGTTCTGAATTTCAGATACTAGAAATTACCTGCTTTCAGGGATATTACGTCTGATTAATGTTGAAAAGAATTCTCAGATGGTTCAAATATAATACATATTGATGGATTGTCTGAGCACTGTTTATTGTTTGCTTCCATTTTAAAAATTAATTGTTGACTCTTTATTTGACTTTGCCAAAATTAAAGCTTGATGCTCTATTTATGATTTATTAACAGTATTTGTAGTGCTAAAAAGATGGATCTAATTAATGGAACTTTATTTCTACAGCTTGTCGACATCTCTGATGATGATTATTGTTCCCTAATGTACGAAAATGAAGTTCGTGATGACCTGAAACTGCCTCCGGGTGAGGAGGGCCAGAAGATTAAAGAGCAGTTTGGTGGTGGGTCAGAAATAGTAAGTAATTACATATGATGATTACTGTGTTTAATTGGGTATCAAATGCCAAATTGCAAACCGCATATAGCCGCTGGATGTATATGCAGAATCCAGCCGGTCCAGGTCTTGGTACTAGACTGGCAGCATTCATAAACCCATATTTGCCTCGTGTACAGTCTTAGATGTGGCTTTTGACAGCTTGCATTTGGGCAGGCATGATACGAGTGTGCTATTTGAATTTTCTGTATGGACGTATTACAGTTAATTGAATAATTTTCAGTTTATTTAATATCTCACTTGGGGAAAATAACTTTTTTTTAGCATGCAGATTTTTCTACATCATTGTAAAAAGATATTCAGATTTCTCTGAAAAAAATTGCCCTCTCACCTATCCTCAGTGGAAAATGCCATATGTACCAATTCCAAAGATGTCGAGAATTTGACCTCTATGTTGGCATTTTTTTTTTTAAAACTTTCTAGATGCTTTGATCACACTTGATATCCTTGCTGTTATGCATTTAATTGACTTTTATTATCAAAGCATATTCCAGCATGTGGGGATGTGAGGGAACATTTTCATTTGCATGTTTGTATTATTGCACAGGCGGAAAGTTAACTTTGTAAACCAGCATCAGCTCTACTGGCATGTGTTAGTTAGACTTACCCCTGGGTTTACTTGTGACATGGTATAATTTTTCACTAATTGTATTAAAAGTTTTTGTCCCACTTTTCATTAATTGCAAGTCTGGAGAGTTGGTTGCTGTGCAGTTCCTTCGAGGGGAAATATGTTGAGAATTTTATGTTCTTGATGGTTTAAAAATGGTATCAGATTTTCATTTAATATTGAAGTTTTATACAACAACATTAAAAGGAGTTTGTCATTGGATTTCTTGTGACCTTTTTGAGATTTGTGAAGTCCTGGACTATAAGCAAATGTCCGGTCAGGTTTCATATATACAAAGTTTTGTCTAGTCTGTCACTGGTTTAAAGACAACAATGATGTAATACTTGACATTTTTGAGAAAATAAATATTTTTCCTATTGGTTTTATTTCGGTCCAAGTTGATATAACAAACTTCAAATATGCTAGGCCCGCTGGTTAGCATTCTTACAGTGGCGGCAGATTCCAGAGTTTTTATATGTAATTGCTCTGAATTCACACTCCATCCTAAATGTCCAAATGTTAAAAAATTAGGTTGGAATATTCAGAGGGAAACCCGGATCACAGATATTTTGAATCTCTGAGCTGAACTTTGGTGTGAAACAATTAAATAGTTACATGTAGCTTCAAGCATTGGTGTCAGATCTTGAATAGAATGCTTGAGAAATTGGAAATTGGCTTCCCTTTTATTATATATTAAGAAACCATATGAGCCCATGTATTAATACGTGTTTGGGAACTTGTTTATTAACCCTTTAACTACTAGAGCTGTTGTGTAGTTTCACTACTGCTCTGTGCTATCATATCAGTTACTCAGACTACTGAGGCTGACTGCTAGGCTGAATACTAGAGCATCATCAAGGCTGACTACAGAAATTTACAATAAAAACATGGTTACATTTATATTCATTATTTCAAAAGTTTTTACTAGATTTAAGTGAAATAAAAAAACAGCTTATCTTGTAGAGTGTCTGTTATTCATATATTTCTACTTTATATATACTCCTATATCCCATCATATAAGAAATCCCAGTCATATAAACTGTGTTGAATCCCATAAAATAAATCCAATATTTTCATATGTACATATTAAAACACGAATGAAATCCACTCTAATTACAATGTTGCAATTGGTACCTCTCAAAACAGTAATTATCCACACATAAATGATGATGTTATCATGTATATTACAATATACGTATAGCAAAATTAACAAGTTCTATGTCTTACATGTAGGAATAATGCCCACATATGTGATGCTGATTTCATACCATTTCATGTCTTGCTTTTGGTCCCCTATTTTCTTAACAACATTGTTTCTTTCACAAGATTTTCTACCAGATATTCAGGAATAAATCTGATTAAAACATCTTTCATTCACTGGTCCAAGCTTGATTGTTGTCTGTTGAACCAAAGTAAGAATCAAAAACATTGATTTCGAATACGGCGAGGTCGTCACTCCATTGTGCAATTGAAACTACGCCCGCCTTGTCATCCGATTAAAATTCGTTTGTATCTGATGGGACAAACATCAATATCTGATCCATTTTCTAATTATGATCCATTAAACTTTTCGATATCACTTGCACTGGACCCGTTAAAGTTGCTCATATTTGAATTGGAATCCATCTTTGTTCATCTTGACAACATGTGTTTCGTAAACCGTGGAAAATTCATTTTAATGTGTCTAAATTTAACCTCTCAGCTTTCCAACTTGTATCAAAATGTCGAGTAAACAATCCTCTCATTGGTTATGATAATCAAAAATTTGTAAACTTCCGTACATTCAACCAATCAACATTTAGTTAACACGTAGGTACTCTGCGCACATGAGCGTCACTGGGGTTTCGAGTACTGCTGAACTTTACGCACATGAGCGACACTGGGGTTGTAAGCTAGGTTTATCAGCACTGCAGATATGCGTCACTGGGGTTTGAGAGCTATTTACAGTAGACGCTTAGATGCGGTAGTCGTAGCTAAAGGGTTAAGCTACAAGAATACAAGCTGATTTTACAGAAAGTTCAGTCTTAGCTTATACAGCAATATGATTTTGAAGGTCTTTTGTCAAAATTTAAATCAACCCTTTAGTAAATGTCTGTAAATGATGGAATTTTTACCCAAACCATATTATGGAGTTCAGATTGGTTTAAACATCTTGAGACTTTTTTTGGCACGTATATTCAGGTCTCTTTTTTTTTTTTTTTTTTTTTTTTTTTTTGTTACTATATAGGATTCTTGTAAACTTTTTCCCATTTTTTGATGGGTAATGTTCACTTTGTGTAACATGCTCATATATATTGCTCTCGAATTCTTTAGATTAAACCTTAAACTACAACTGTTGTGCAGTTCACTACTAATGCATGCTATCATATCACTGAGACTACTGAGGCTGAATACAGAAACTGACAATACTCCTACATCACATCATAGAAGAAATCCCAGTCATGTAAACTGTATTGAATCCCACAAAATAAATCCAATATTTACCTATGTACATATAACAGCATGAATGAAATCCATACTCTTTCTTAATTACTAAGTTG